>SJYO01016970.1:17446220-18080441 GCA_006410555.1 Capra ibex
CCGCCCCCGACACCACCCCCGAGACCGTCCCCGACACCACCCCCGACACCACCCCCGAGACCGTCCCCGACACCACCCCCGACACCACTACCGACACCGCCCCCGACCCACCCCCGACACTATCACCGACACAACCGTTGACACCACCCCGACACCGGTACCGACGCCATCACCGACACCGTCGACGTGGTGGACGTCAACGATGGTCCAGTCGACGACACGGTCGACGGCGGGGACGAGGTGCGGACGACACCCCCGACGACGACGCAGGGACCCAGGACGACGGTGACGGTGTGGACGTCAACGTTGAACACACCGACACCACACCCTTCCCGACAACAGTCAGCGCTCCGACGGTGATCCGTCGCAGGAGAACCGTCCACGAAGCTAAAAATCTGCAGGATTTGAAAGTGGAGTAGGCCAAGTAGATTTGTAGTTCGAATATGAAATTATCTTTCTGTTGACTAACCTCCAGTCTTTAAGGTTTAAGTGCAGGCACGAGACGGTCTCGTTGGATTGGTACTCACGTAGTGGAGTCGAAGGGACTTAGAATGACAGAATGAATGAGTGGATATGTCGTTTTTCTAACTCGATTCTGAGAGGTACTTGGAAATGTTGAAATCGTCATGTATATAGATGACTCGAGAGTTTTAATTTAAGTCAAAGAGATGAGGTGTCTGAGTACATATAAGAAACCAATATCGCCCGTAATTTAAACAAATACATATAGATTTGTTGAGAGTTGGGTTATACTAGGTAATTAGTTTTAACAGATCCGTTCGAACCATGGCTCCTACGTTTTCAGGGATAATTACTCGAGTCACCTTACTTTATTATGAAAGTTTCTACAAAGTAAGAAAACTTTGCACATGAAAAGACGAAGACCCTAAAGAGGTGAACATAAGGATGAAATACCCGAAGGGGGTTACCGAGTCGTCATTTTTTTAGGTGGACGTTACGTCCTCTGTGTCCTCTATATCCAAGGTAGGCACCAAATCTTTCTAAGGGGCCTCCGTCTTTACCGTTGGGTAAGGTCATAAGAGTGGACCCTTTAGGGTACCGTATCTCTTCGGACCTCCCAATGTCGGATACCCCCAGTGTTTCCTCAGTCTGTACTAATTCGTGTCGAAGGACGAATATAAACAATATATGACATGTAAAGAATGTCAAAGATTACAAGGGATTAGAAGGACTTATATTAAATACTTATTTTGAGATCCTTTTATACCATAGAGGGACAGAACAAAACTACAGTGCAAAAGCCTCTCCACCCTCACTGTATCAACTACAAACCGTTGTAGAACGTTTCCAATCCTTCCAATATTCCGGTTTCTGTTCCCCATGTGACCCAAATGACCCCCACTACGATCGATGAGATTGCGACTGTGTAATATACTACCGTTGCGTCATCTGTAAATAACGAACAACTACAGTTGATAGAACTTGTCAAGATCTACCTGTCTTTCCCTTCCCGTACCCCGGAGATTGACCGTCTCTAAATCGAATTACTTTCGACCATAAAAGTCGTGTATTGAAGGTTCCGTCGAATGAACAGACGTTTGATACCTACCTTTTCTTCTTTTATCTATTGCAGGCAGTGAAAGATTTACAGAATCTAACTTTCACTGAAAAGTAACCAATCTTCTTCAGTGTACCGGGCTGGATCTACGCACCTTTTGACCCTTGATATCAAGGGTCTGTGAAGAGTTGGTGACACAATACTTTCCATTTTCGTACTTACAACTACCTGTCAATCGGTATAGATACATATTTCGGGTTCAAGATTATTTTGGGAGTCCATCAAACTGACCTCACCCAAATCTTCTCCTACTGACTGTCTTGTACCCACCCACAAATTATGGGTAAGTTATAACGTACTTAAGGAGGACCCCATCATGACACTCCACGTGAATCTCGTACCAACCTCGACGAATTCTAGTGTATTGGAAAGTACGCCCACCCGTCTTCTAACATTTTCGATCTCTTAAAACCCTTTGTACCGGGGACTACAAACCGACACTAGGAATGACGAGGATCCAGGTGTCACACGTACACTGATCCTCCCCTTCGAGGCCCAACCCCCTTTCTTGTCTTGTTTCACGAAAACGCAATGGAGAATAAAAGTGGTTACCGTGTTTGTAAAGGACTGGTACTGCGGTAGGAGAGAGTATGCAATTGAGAGAAGACAGAACTTCTTTGTACAAAAGGATTATAAGAATTCCCACAAGAGTAAACCTCACAATGTACAGTCGGATCTGTACATTCGTATGGATATCTGTGAGATCCGTAGGTTCGGTACCTTCTTTGTCTTTGTACTAGCTTTAGTGAATTTACTATGTATCATTACCATTATGAGGTATGAGATCTCTGTCGAAGGAAGGTATGGTAAACTTACTTTAGTGATACCACTTAATACAACGAGTTACAGACACAGTCACAGTAAGATCATACTCAAAGACATGTTATCTCTGACACTACTAATTTGTGATGTAAAAGGTCTTATGAGATGGAGATTCCAGACCTACAACGCCACTAATCTAGTTAGGAACACGATATGACTTTGTCTCCTTCTAGGGTAACAGGAACGGAGGAGAAGGCACATCAATGGGACGAAAAACAGACGTCTTTTGACATTGGTTTCTTTTTCAAATTAGTCTCTTCACTCTTTTACGTCTTTGTTTCCTTTTGTTAGTTTCCTCTGGTTTACTATCGAACCAGTAACTCCTTTCTGTTCCTGGAAATCAAGAAGAAGTTCTCGATATCTTTTATAAGACTCGGTACAGGACACTCGACAGAATATCTATGACTTTGGGGTCCACCTCTTCAATTGATATACTACTGGTCTGACATCGGTACTCTATTTGACGGTGTTAAGACTGTTCACCAGAGTTCCTTTACTCTTGTTTGGTTGGGACCTTGCCTTCTAATTGACATAAATTTTGTTAGTTCTACTACGACCAGTCTAGTGGTCAAAGCTCTACTGTCAGTCTCGACTGACACGACAAAAACGCACATCGGGGGAGGGAGTCGGATATTTTCGAGAACGTGGTACTAACAGTGACCACCACCAACCCCCTCGTCCCCTCAGTCGGATACCTGACCTCAGATAGGAGGGGAGTCAACGACCGTAGACTTTATTTCGTTTGAAAGGAAAGGGGGTCAAACGAAAAAACAACCGAAAACTCGTCGTTCGTCGGTCTGGAGTGAAAACTATTGTTATACCCTCTGCCGTCCCGAAGGGTCTACCACGATCACCAATTCTTGAGTAGACGGTTACGTCCTCTACGTTCTCTACGCCCAAGCTAGGAACTCAGGCTTTCTAGGGGACTTCTTCCTTTACCGTTGGGTGAGGTCACAAGAACGGACCTCTTAGGGTACCTGTCTCCTCGGACCGCCCGATACCAGTTATCCCAGTGCGTGCCAGTTTGTGCTGACTTCACTGAATCGTACGTGACCTTCTGTCGTTCCTCCACCTCCGGGAGAAAGTCGATGAAGGCAGACACCGAGACTTTCGTCTACCCACGTCCTCCTCCAAGACTCGAAAGACATGACAGTGTCACAATTCTTCGTCAATGTCGTTGTCGTCTTCAGTTCAAGTCACAAGTCCCCAGAACAAAGGTGACAACACACACACGTCCCCGTCCCCGTCGTCGTTACCGACACCGAGGACCTGACACTGACAACACCACGTACGAACTCAGACTGGGAACGTCTCCACCAAAGAGTTAAAGGGACGGAAAGACTCCTGACGTCTCCGCCTTCGACGGGACGTCGGTGAACCGTCAGTGCAGGGCCCTCCGTGAGGACCTCCGGTGCGACCTCGGACGGGGTGGTCTGGAGGGTCGTCAAAACATGTGTGCTTAGGGGTCAATGTGATTGACTTTCACTTTAGTGAGTCAGTACAGGCTGAGAAACGCTGGGGTACCTGACATCGGGTGGTCCGAGGAGGTAGGTACCTTAAAAGATCCGTTCTCATGACCTCACCCAACGGTAAAGGAAGAGATCCCCTAGAAGGACTGGGTCCCTAGTTTGGGCCCAAAGGACGTAAAGTCCGTCTGTGAAATGGTAGACACGGTGATCCCTTAGGGAGTCAATGTGAAGGAGGTCGAATTATATCGATCTTCTCAAACCCAAAAGACGTTGACTGAGACTATGTGTTTTATAATAAGACTGGGAGAAAAACACAGTTTAACATCGGTAGAAGGTTTCGGATCTCCTTAGGACTAAGAAACACGTAGAACTATCTTAGGAAGGAAAAAAAGACTTGAAGAAAACGACAAAATCATACCGTACACTGTTCAATAGACATATGAAAAGATAGGAGCCACAATCATTGAAGGTCGAAAACAAACTTTTTTTCTTTTTTTTTTTCCTTTGGGTCAATTTCATAATTGTTTCTCTTTTAAATAATATTCTTATCTATCGGTTACCCTTAATCTACATACAGAGTCCTTTGAGTTTGTCCCCGAGACGTAGTTGGATCTCCCCACCCTATCCCTCCTTCTACCCTCCCTCCAAGTTTTCCCTCCCCTATATACATATGGACACCGACCAAGTACAACTTCAAAATGTCTTTTGTTATTTTAAGACGTTTCGTTAATAGGAAGTTAATTTTTCATTTAATTTTTTTTTTTCTTATATCTCCGTAGAGTCCTTTATTTCCGTCCTGGGCGTCAGTCAGAAGTGTCCCATCTCTAATTCTTCATCTTTCGGACAAAACGCGCATACTCGTATGTCGGACTTTGACTTGGGATTGTAAAGCTGATTAATTCTTTCAAACGTCACCTCTTTTATGAACAAAAGAGGGTTAGAATATATATAAGTAAAAAAAGAAAACAACTTGTTGAAGTTTTATTCCTTGAAAGTATCGACTATCATTACAGTTATGTTCTTTTTTATCCAATATAATTAACCTATGAGAAATGAAAAATATACCGTATGATCATTTTACATTTTACATAATCTCGCATAGAATTCGAATTTTTTAAAAAAAACGGATAAAAGTACGTATTTAAATAGATCATCGTGAATATCTAAAAAAGGTGGATAGAAGGAGGTGGGGTAGTATTATATTTTAGTAGGAATGCAGGACATTATGAGTATTATTACGGGACGGGATAACCTGAGACTTGACGAAAGACATTAAAAAAAACATTCACGACTCGAAATAAATCTTCCGTGTTCTGTTTTCCGCTTTGTCACGGTCTGTTTGTCGGTGGGTCTGTCCTAAAGAGGATTTGGTCCCCCATTGGTACTGGACGACACTTCCTACCTGTCGGACGTTACCTAAGTCGGACGACCAAGATGAAGACAACCCTCATTGAGAGTTGCATTATGGAGATTAACAGTTGAATCACCTACTTCTGGTTAAGAAATTTTTGGGTTAGAGGACGAAACTTACCACCAAGGGACCTTAATAACCTCGTCCACACTACCACTCACTTTAAATGAACTGAGTGAAACCGCTTTCCGGACGGACAATATAACTTCTACTAGATTTCTGTTACAACGTCGGAACGTCACTCGAGACAGAACCGACTCCTATATGACGTCCCTTTACCCATACCATAATTGAACATAACCGTAGTCACTTCTTACCGTTAAATTTACTTGACACCATATCTGATCCCTCGAACCCGGTTTTTTATTATTATGTAACTATTTTCAACCAATCTAATAATACATAACATGACAATGGTTTAGGTCCAGACCGCCGAGTGACGAGTTTTCGGTTATCTCAAGTCCGACCACCTTTCCTTTAAAACGAAATAAAACCTACGGTCGTTAACACACACCCCCCTACGGACAGGTTTTAGGTTGAGGGAGTTTGATTGTTAGTCACCCGTTCTCGAAAATATCTGTCTCCCTCCGCCGATAAACGTTGTTGTCAGTCAGTCGAGACTGCCGGTAGAACTTTAACCAGTGGCCACCAGACTGGTCGTAGTAGAGCTAACAAAATCCGTGTCAATCAGAAGTCAAAGTCAAACAAGGTTCAAAGAACTCCGACCAAGAGTCTTAACACCGTCGAATACAGCACCGATGTAAGACCAGCGGTACATCAATTGAAAAAGGTGGACCACCCCTAAAGTCATAGATATTCCGTCCAGCGTCTTAGACCGAGTCTTATAATGGATGTCTCTTCCTTTATTTTCCAGGTACTTAATGAACTCTTCCTTAATTTTACAGACACTTTAAGAGATCCGTTCTTATGACCCCACCCGTCGGCAAGAGAAGAGGTCCCCTAGAAGGACTGGGTCCCTAGTTTGGGCCCAGAGGACGTAACGTCCGTCTAAGAAAGGGTAGACTCGGTGGTCCCTTCGGACAAATTACTGATGCAACAATAGTAAGCCAGAGGAAAGTGACAAAAGGAAACAAAGACGTAAAAGGGTGAAGAGACTAATTAAAATAAGAAACCGATTTCAAAGAGGTGTCTGTTTTCCGTCCGACTCCTGGACTCTCCGTTCCTAGTATCCTCCCACGAGGTAAAGTTATGAAGAAACGTATATTTAGACGAAAGGGTTCGAAGTCTCCATCACCATTTCTGAAAGACTTAAGTAACGGAGTCGAAAGGAAACGGCTAGGGTCAGAGATCCGTAAGTGTCCCTTTTGTTGTCCTCCTCCTTCACGAGTCATCCTTCCCCCACCCAGTAAAGTGTGGACCACTTGGATGACCTATTTTTAACACTCCGTACTCATACTGTGACAGTCGGGGATCCCCTCAACTGGATTCTCCAGACCCTGAACTTTCGGACCGAGAGAGATTGGAGTCGCTGAAAAAACTGAGTCTAGAATGAATGTTGGGTTTGTAGTACCACGAACAAATTTCAAACTATTAATAATTATCTAGATAGAAACAACTTTAGACATCGACTCGTCACATTCCATCTTGACGGGTTACATGGACCGGTATTTAGTGGGGGTCCGTGAACATTATGAACGTCTAAATATACGGAAAAGGACTCTTAAGACCACGTCTATCCAATCCACACTGGGTACCACACCGTTGTTTAGGACAAAAGTCTGGACCGTCTTATAGAGTCAAGACCAACCCAGGGGTTATATAATGATGATCGTTTAGTAAATAGGACACTAAAACAAAGGTATAGTCATTTTCACCCTTACATTAATTTCTACCTTTTAAGTCGTAAGTTCTCCGAATAAAAACAATATGGTAACTCCCGGATGAATTCCCACCAGAGTACTTACGATCTCTTTACGTGGGAACAAACCTACACGTAAACACAATATTACTACTAACCAATGACAAGAATCAGAATAAGGGACTGAATGTACTTTTGTCAGAAACAACAACAACAACAAGTCAGCGAGTCACCACAGACTGAGAAACGCTGGGGGACCTGACGTCGTGCGGTCCGAAGGGACAGGAAGTGGTAGAGGACCTTGAACGAATTTGAGTACAGGTAACTCAATCATTACAGTAGGTCGGTAGAGTAGGAGACACCAGGAGAAGAGGAGGACGGAAGTTAGAGAGGGTCGTAACCCCAGAAAAGATTACTCAGTCGAGAAGTGTAGTCCACCGGTTTCCTAACCTCGAAGTCGAAGTCGTAGTCAGAAAGGTTACTTATAAGTCCCAACTAAAGGAAATCCTGACTGTCCAAGTTAGAGGAACGAAAACCCAGTAATATATGCTTTGTGTCTTTCTCTCTGGTGACTGAAGTATGTAATGTGACGGAATAAATTTGAGATATTTTTAGACCAACTCATCACTAATTGCAAACATAAAATTGTCTGGTTCTCTTCCAATTCTTACAATTATTCCATCGTGTCATCCGCACTTTGGGTTAAGGTCTAAATAGTCTGAGGTTTGGAGACAAAGGGTAGTCATAATCGTGGTATTAGGAATACTGGACAGAGTCCGACTGTTTCCCTTTCTGTTTTAGATGTTGAATTGGGTATTTGAGTTCATTGGCCCTTTGGTTTCGTATCTTTCTAATGCATTCGTACTTTGACAAAGTCTCTTAGATCTGAAAGAAAGGTCTATTTCAAAGGAAATAGTGGGAGTTATTTATGATTGTTACATAACGATAGTGTGGTCCAAGAACAACGATGAGTCATAGTACGTTGTAGAAGTGTCGTAGTTGTTGAGAGACTTCGTAAGTTATCTGTAAAATAACTGTCTCTAAGTCTGAGATCTGATCCGAGTGTTCGTTTATCCACCTACTATCTTCCCGATAAAAGAACTAGGAGCCGGTACATATCTTACCCCTCTTATAGAAAAAGTTTCCCTTAACACAGGAAATGTAGTTAGATTTACGACTGAATCAAGTTTTATAACTTGAGAGTTATATAAACATATGTGTGTCTTTAGTGAGGGAATTATTCGTGAAAACAGTATCAAGAACTTTAGGTCAAGATTGGACGTCGTAAAATTTAATCAAAGTTTTTGTCCCTTAAAACGTTCTTCAGTAATTATTATTTTTGATACCTTAAGTAGTAGCTAGTGTAGTATTTTATCAATAAAATACCGAAATACTAAATAGGTCTTGTCTTTACTTAGAAAAGTAGAAACTTTGGTACTGATTCTCATAAGTTTATAATAATAGAAGTGAATAATAGATGATTTACCTTTTAGTTATGTGTAAGAAAAGGGTTCATGGTTTTTTTGTTGAACGTTACAAAGGAATTTTATAAAGGAGATTTATTATCTTTCTGACAAAATAAAATATCCAATTAATATTCGGATTAGAATTAGTACTAATAAATAACTCAAGTGAATGATACATTATTAGTTAATAATTTCAGAGTCTTATCTTTAACAACTTACAATTTAGTCTTTTATACAAATTATTTTTAAAGTTTTATGTCAAAAATATAAATATCACTCGGTACCAAAACACACAATGAAAGTATAAGTTCATGAAACTCCTCAGGGTCTTTAGACGTAAGATTGTCTCAACATCACCAGATTTCGATAAGACCTGAAGTAAATACTTTAGAATACGGAATAAAGATTTTGACCTACTTTCATACCCGAAGACATTACTTTTCACTTGTTACGATGAAGAAAAGAAATATTTTTGTTTTCTGATAGTTCTTTTTATCAGAGTGTTTTTGAGACTATGTAAGCTTACACGAATCCTTAACTTCTCTTTCTCATAAGAGGTCTAATGAATAAAAACATCCTCTGTTAGACGTTCTAAATATTAAGTCAGTATGTGTGTGTGTGTGTGTGTGTGTGTGTGTGTGTGTGAACGTGTAAAATTACAGGTAGGATATTTCTTGGGAAGATTAAAGGTTTCAAGACTTGCCCGTTTTACCAACTTTATGTTACTCAATAGTTTGACGGCCATTATTACATTGTTTCTACACAGTTGTGCGGTCTTCAGTTGGTCCACTCCTAAGTATATACTTTTCGATAATAAATATTTCGGGGAAGCATTCTCTTCCCTTGATACTTACATAGAGAAGGTCGTAGAGACTTTATTCGATTACAAATTCTTTAAATCGTCTCAAATTAAATATAGTTATTCCTTGTACCTTACTGAATAGGTAGATTTAATATTAAATTACAGCGAGGTTGAAAGATTGTCTAATTAATTAAAAGATTTAGCCTCAATCGAAAAAAAAGGGGAGACACTTTTCGGTCCATCACTTATAAAATCAAAGACCCTCGGTCAGAGGGAGTGTTGATAAGTGGAGAGGACGAACACATGGTTTGGTCGTACTTTTTAATTCATTCACTTACCCGTACAGACACAACAGTATTTTGAAATGTTTTTTCTCCGACACCCGGTATCAAACAATCAAGGACAAGATTTGTTAAATAAGGAATTCGAGTCTTCCGTCATAGTGAATGTCCATGGTACACTCTGCACATCGGATACTTGTGACTGTGGATAAACCCACGTATTTAAAGAAAAGAGAAAAGAAGACCCGAGAGTCGTTAACTCCCAGATCCGATGATATGTATGTACACGAGAGACTTAGTATTCCCACGACCACAAGTTCCGTCAGACATCCGTTTCGAACTATTTTTATGTTTCACAAAAGTCTTAGTCAAGTGCCAGTCTCTTCCCACTTCAAACAGTCCTTTCAACGGAACATTCCGTCCTTTCTACGGACAAGAGGACCTCTTCCTTTACTGTTGGGTGAGGTCATAAGAACAGACCTTTTAGCGTACCTGTCTCCTCGGATCATCTAAGGGTCAGGTACCCCAGGGTTCTCAGCCTGTGTTGAATCACTGATTTGGTTCCATAAGTTAGAATCTAGACGAGACTTTCCTATTTCCATCTGTGACATAACCTTTCTATCTAACCCCCCTTCCTCGTTAATCCTCCTGCAACTCTACAGACTCCCTCCACTGCCACCACCATCCCTTCTCTTACTTATTCGAGACACTTCCTTTTCTCTTAACAATTCTTAACCGGTCACACCAACCTTACCACCAATTCTCAGACCCGAGACCTTGGGATCACCAGTCGAAACTGGGGGGAGGGGGGTAGAGAAGATGAAAGAGTCCGTTCAATGAGTTCGAAAGACCCGAAGTCAAAAGGCGGGGTCACTTTACCCCTATCGATCGTGGATGGAGTATCCTTAAAATACTCCAACGTTTATTTAATTTTCTGTATGTTATCGATATTGTCACGGACAATACGATAATCTTGAGTTGTTTTACAATGTTTCTTCTCACCCTCCTGTCTCTTGATGGGTTCCCGTCGACACGACTCTGTCGTTTTTCGTCTTTGTTTGGGTTTTTGGGACACCGATTTTAAAGAATTCGCCTTCCTTCATTAGCTGTAGGGAGGGAAGTCACTATATTTTGAAGAAGGTCCTTCTTAAAGATCAGTATGGACGACTGACGTACTCATGGACGAGTCAGCGAAATCAGCACAGACTGAGAAACGTTGGGATACCTGACGTCGGGTGGTTTCGAGGAGACAGGTACCCTAAGAGGTCCGTTCTTATGACCTCACCCAACGGTACAGGAGGAGGTCCCCTAGAAGGACTGAGTCCCTAGTTTGGGCATAGAGGAGACAGAGGACGTAACGTCCACCTAAGAAATGAGGACTCAGTAGTCCCTTTGGAGTCGACGACTGATCAATAATCATTTGTAAACTTGAATTGAGGACTCTTACACTGTAGTAAGGAATGTCGAAAGTGGTCGTCATACATAAAGAAACTGTGACTTACATTATGTCCTAAAGATTTGTAGTTACACTTCACTTTGGCAAAGTATGGTACCTGTGTCCTCATCTTTCCTCTTACATCTCGATTTTTATTAAGAGTTTAGTGTTCCAACCCCTTACTCCCTCGATCACCACGGGGACCCTCACCCTCTTCCCACTACTATCTTAAGAATCAAGGGTTGACGGTCCGTCTGTTTTGGTAGTTAAGGGAAAGACTTGTCAACGACCTAATTGAGTGTGGTAAAATCCCTTTAACCCATTCACCAACGTATAATATCAAAAAAAAAAAATTCACTTAAAACCTACTACATTGGTTGAGAAAGTCTTTGTAAAGAAAGTTTTAATAATTATTCATTGAGTGACATAAATTTTAGGTTCAGAGAGAGTACTACTGAGTCTCATCACAATTTTACATCTGCCCTTTCAGACTTTGACGATAGGACTTTAGGGGATAGGAAACGGGAGGGAACATTAGAAATACCAGGTTTGCCCCTAGTGTTCTATTTCCTGTGACGGTGTGAAGGAAGAACAAGAGAATTCGGAACCGAAGGGTGTTGACGACGATTCATCTTCCACTTCTAATGACGAAATAGAAGACGACCCTTCATTAGTATAATTAGCAAGGACAACTACATTAAAGGTCCGGTAAGGTCGTTGTTGCTACAGGGACCGTCGCTCCTTTTCTCGCACGACGTTGTCGTTTTGGCCCCACTCGTGTCACGTCGACCAGACCCTCGTCTTCCCGTCTTCGTCAAGGACCGTGGAGTCGTTTCAGCGACTCCACAGTCGTAGTTGACGTAGTTGACACACAGAGGTCACCGCCCTGACCAGGATCTGTGCACGATAAATCCTCCTAAATATGCTATTATGACTCTGACTTCAAACAGAAACACGAAGGGGCATTTTGGAATAAAAACCTCGGTCGAAAACCTGGAAAGGAGTTAGAAGTCAAAGTCAGATTTCCAAAAGTTTCTTTCTAAGTATTCAGTGAGAGTCTCGACATTAGTCAAAGTGTTATGAATTCATGAGTAATAAAAACACTACACATATTTTATGAATCCCTTTTCATGAGACAAAAGAGTACGTGCACTTTCTGACAAAATGATCGTAGTCTTACAAAATACGTCAATTTTCTCTTGTAGTGTAAAAAGGGGGTTTGTAAAACCATACATATTCTAATTCTAACATTGATTCAGTTTGCATTTCCTCCTGAAGGGATCACCAGGTCACCAATTATGAGAGTGTGGAGGTTACGTCCCCCGAGTCCAAGCTAGGGACCGGACCAGTCCCTTGATTCTTGGGTGTACAGTAAACCACGCCGATTTTTTTTTTCCTTCAAACTTTTCATTTCTTTTAATTATAAATGATTGGAAGCGAGTGACACACGCACAATCAACGAGTCAGCACATACTGAGAATCGTTGGGGTACCTGATATCGGACGGTCCGAGGAGACAGGTACCCTAAGAGGTCTGTTATTTCGACCTCACCCAACGATAAAGGAAAAGGTCAGAGAGTGACATGAGTCTTGTAAAAGTTCGTACAATAGAATAAAAAGACTTTTGGGTACAAAATACTAAACAAAATAACTGACTCTTTAATTAGGAGTCTCTTTCGTTTATTGACGGTCACAACGCGGTAATCGTCCCTCTAAACATAGGTGTGGTGGTGGTAGTCTAAGGTTTTAAGGGGTCAGAAATACGGTACTTGTACCAATGTGTCATTGAGACTCCTGAGGAGAGTGTTAAGAAATTCCTTCGTTCGTCTAGTTATTTGGTCTTTAGTGTCATTTATAAGGACCGACTCAGATTCCAAAGTTTCTTTACTAAGAGTCGGACTATCCTCGTAATCTTGGTGGATCCCTTTTACAATATTTTATGGGTACCGAACACCGGGAGGGACTAAGATATAGTCATAAAAAGTTTTCGTGGAATTCACTAAGATTATACGAGGGTCCCCATTCTCGGTGAAAATTTTTCACAGTATAAATATTGGTATTTAATCTTTTAATTAAAATTTTTATGGAAAAGACTGTAAACCACAAATAGATCAATAAATATCAGAGAGACCAGGACTGTGTAACATTACCAGGTGACTTTACTTGTTCCAAGTCCATCTCGTATGTTCAAGTTCAAAAAGTCTTTGTTACCGTTACTAGTAAATAAATGAAAGTCAACACCGACGTCACCCAGAAACGACGATAGACACCCGAAAGAGATCGGTGTCGTATACGTGAAGAGAACAACGTCTCACATCCGAGATCCGCACACCCCAGTCGTCACCACGTGTCCGTATCATCGGGGTACCGTGCACCCCAGAAGGGTCTGGTCTCTAGTTCGGACATAGGAGATATAACCATCCGTTTAAGGATTCGTGCCCTGGTGGTCCCTTCAGGTTCTGGTTGCTATAAAACTTCTCAGATTAGCTTACCGTGCCTGGGACGGGAGACGAAAGGACGCATTTAGGGTGGATGTAGTGTGGATCTAGGATTCTAGCTCCAGACATTCCGTCGACCTGTTACCGTCGCCACCTACTATTTCTGGTGTATACGACGACTTTGAACATTGTCTGATGCGAGAACATTATTACACACGTTTGCACGGATGAATTAAAAAGTCTACAAAGAAAGTAGTGAAGACTTGCGGTAGTGTCAGTAACCTCGACGCATGACGGACGACCACAGGTAGGTCCGAGAGCGCCTCCCGGGAGAGTAAACGTTGAGAGTTTCGTTGTGTTGAAGGTCAACACTTAAAAGTGAACTTTTGAATTGCACTCATTGACAAACGAAGGAATGTGTCGACGTCGATTAATCCAATCTTCTGATACCACGACTGGACCACGGTACAAAAGAGAGTACCCTGTCAGAATCCCTAAATCATGTCATTAGGGTCGACCGCGTTGGAGTCTCTTTACCTCCTTAGTGACGTAAGTCTTACGAAACCCATACCAGAACCGATTTTCCTCGTCAGAATCTACCTAATAGGACAGAAGGTTTTTAGATACCGTCGTATACACATACATATATTTTTTAAAGACTTTTACACGTGGTCTTTGAAAGTAGGAACTTCTTACCATTACCTCCTACGGGAGCCCCTTCCTTTCCTCGTGGTGGAGACTAGTTTCATTTGAACATCGCTTTACCCACTTTCACAATCAGTGAGTCAGTACAGACTGAGATACTCTGGGGTGCCTGACATCTGGCAGTCCGAGGAGACAGGTACCTTAAAAGGTCCGTTCTTATGACCTTACCAAACGGTAAAGGTTGAGGTCCCCTAGAAGGACTTGGTCCCTAGTTTGGGTCCAGAGGACGTAATGTCCATCTAAGAAATGGTAGACTCGGTGCTCCCTTCGGGTTAATATGAACATTTTAGATTCGTATATAATGAAACTTTTAGACTTGTTTTTGTGTCACTCATTTATTTTAGATCTCCGAATGGTGATTGGGGATTTTTTCTTTGTTTCGTCGTCGGTCACCTTAGTACGTTTGCATCATATTTATGTGATATCCGTACCCCTACTCAGTTTTCAAATTCAGTACCTCATCGTTCATTACGACTCCTCAACCAAGACACGGAATTAGATCCGTGTTGACCATTTTGACTTTCTTTTATTCTTAGAGTAAGTAATTAATATGTAAAAAGTCATACCTTTTGTTGATCTTAAGTGAAAACACCAATGTCCTTTTTTTTTTTTTGACGAGGAAAAAGGAATAGAACTTACCAATCTTTTCTTTTGAGAGAGTTTTAAACGTATGGTGTCAGCACTTAGTTTTAGGTTTCTTTGAGGGAAATGATTATCCCGACCTTATCCTTTAGTCTCCCGAAGGGAGACCCACCGAACTCACCACTTCTTAGACGGACGGCTACGTCCTCTGAACCCAACCCGAGGACCAGACCCTTCTAGGGGACCTCTTCCTTCGGTGGTGAAAGTGAAAAGAATAAATACCGATACGACGACGAACCCGAAAAGAGATCAACGTCGTTCACCCCCGATGACAACGTCTCGTGCCCGCGATCCCGAGTGTCCGAGTCGTCAACACGGACTCAACGCCCGAATCAACGAGACGTCGTACACCCTAAAAGGTCCTGGTCCCTAACTTGGACACAGGAGACGTGACCGTTCGTCAAATAGTGACTCGGTGGTCCCTTAGGGATCTTCACGAACAACTACTCTATGTATTACTTAGTTGGAAAATATCGACAATTCGTATGTTTCCATGTAGGAGACCTTGGGACTAGGATCTATGTCAAAGACCCGTGTTATAAAATTTTCGTCACAGACAAAATGACCTGTACAGGAAAAGACCTCCGGTACTACATAAGAACTCTACCAGTCACCATAAGGACTTATAAAAAAAAAAAATAGTAAAGAAAGGAAAAAAAAGTCACGGTCAATAATGTTTAGGAAACTAGACGTCACCAAGAAACTTCTGAGAACACAAAGAGCATACCTAAGGTTATTAGGGAGGTAGTGGTTGTGTTGTCGGTCATTGACCTCTCATATGTTGAACGTGAAGTTAAGATATCTTTTGTTTGTGTCCTAATAGGTAAAGAGTCATAAAAATCCAGATGACGAGCACCCGTAAGAGCTCTACGACAAACCTGAGTCAGTCTATTAGTAGCCGAAGGAACCGACAGACACACCTCCTCAGAGATTCGCTTCTTCGGTTTAGCACATCAAATCATTGTTATTTTACCTTTATGTTCAAATTTAGTAAACTCTTGTAAATTTTCTATACGAAAATCTCCAAGTTATTATCTTGTAATGGATCTTTCGACACCTACTCAGTCAAATCGGGATTTCAAACAAAAATTTCAGTTGAAACTATATTGATTTTTTGTTTAGTGTAAATTCGTACGACCATTTACGTTTAAGAGTGTACCTTTGTTTTTATAGTCAGTAACTGAAACCTCTTTTCATCTCTCGTCGAAAGACCAATAAAACACAGAAAGACATGAACACATAATAAACTAAAAGATTGATATAAGAGGATACACCTCTTTCCCTCCCTCTCATTCGTCCTGTTTTCAATATTGTCTTTAGTTTCAAACCCTAAAAAGAGAAAAAAACATAAAGAAATATTAATTTTTTTTCTATTTATATATGTTAATAGGGAACTTGTTGAGTCCAAAGTTGACACGTCCAGGTGATTACTTCGTCTAAAAAGGGTTGTCATTTATGGTCTCATGGTGTACTAAAAGCCACGGCAACCAACTTAGACACGCATGTTCTCGGGACCTATGTCAGCTTGGTTCCTATACCTTTTTTGTCCGTATAATGTACCTCCCGGTCGGTGCAAAAGAACGGACCTTTTAGGGTACCAGTCTCCTCGTACCTTCCGATGTCAATTCCCCCAGCGTCTCTCAGTCTGTGCTGACTCGTTGATTGTGAAGATTGTGACCTAACACATCTTTCAATCACAGGGACTGGGAAGTTCGACAAGTTCACACTTTCCATTAGACTTATATTAGTTCAAATGTGTGGAGTAAGTCGAATCTCCTTTAGGTTCTTTTCTCCTGCATAAGTCTGTTTAAGTTTTCCACCCTGTCGTGTATTGTCAGTTGACAAAAGTTGTTCTTTTACATCATGTTCTTTCTTTTGTTTTTCAACCTACCCAACTCTCTGGTTTCTCTGTCCATACTAGGTTGGTTTACCTGATACACCTGAACAGTCCCATTGACCACCTTGCACATGTTCCTGACCAAATCCATACTAATTCCTGAAAACAAACAAAAAATACGGACTACTACCAAAGTACCAATACGTCCTTTTACAGAAATAAAAAGTCTTTTCGTATAAATACACAAACCCCTTTTGTAGTACAAAAATTCTATAAAGTGGATTTTTTACTTCGTTACCTTTTTACAATTAATAATATAAATCCACTGTCCATATACCGTTAAGTAGTGTACGAAGTTAAAAGAATGCAAACGTAAAAAGTATCATTAATTTTTTGTTATTTATGGATCCTCCCCTTTAGTTCAGAAAGTGTTAGACCGAATATGTATACGGTTCAAGTTTTCTGTCCTATTGTTTTGTCACATAACCGGTATAATTTTGCAATGTCTGTTTTGAGTTTTAGATGGTAAAAGACTTAATACTAGTACGGACGTAAAAATAAAGTTAATAAATATTTAATATAAGTGACCCGAATTCTAAGATCTTTATTAAATGTTAAGGGTATCGACGGACGCAGGGGGTTAGTCATTGTAGTTCTCGAATGTCCGTAAAAAAAGACTTGGTTAAATGAGATATTTATAGAAGAGGGATACGAGGATATTTGTGAATAAATGGTAATTTATAGAAGATGAACTCTTTCGGAAGGGTCTCACGTACTAAAGTTGTTTTTAGTCGTCCATGGCTTTGGTGCCAATAGTATAGAGTAGGGTTTAGTGTCACATTATTCAATGAACAAGACTCTCCGGAAGGGATTATCGGATTACTTTTCACCCGAAGGGTAGGAGAGAGGAAGTCGTAAGAAAGTAAATGTCATGAATCTCGTTACCGTTGTCGTAAAATTGAAGGCGAACAAGGAATTTAAAGTGAGAGGGGGAATTCTGGTATTCGACGTACCCCATGTGCCTACAAAGAAAATAAGTGAGACCGTCTCAGTCATGGTTCACGTCATGGACTATGTTTCATCGCTGGGATACTTATGAAATAACTTATGTACTTAGGATAAAAATCTTGAGTCGAAAATCGGTTCTGAGTGACGTATAATTTACTTCCGGTTGGACGATCCTCAGTATTTTAATTTTGTGTTCATTTACACTGTCGAGGGACATGAACTGATTTGTTCAGTCACTACTACGTATATTAGGAGTAGTCGGACCTTTACCGACTCTCTACTGGGGTCAAGAGACGTCCCAGTACTTGTCTCTGAACTCGGAGAGTAAAACCTCCCGTTTTCTTTCCTACCAACTGTCTTCGTGTTAACCGACTTTACCGACCATTCGGTAAAGAAACGACAAAACCAGAACACCTTTGACGACGGTGCTACATATCGTCTATGTGGTTTTACGGAAATTTACGGATTTCGACTACCCGGTGAACACCACCCAACCGATGTACAGTAGAGATGGGACCATGGATTTTAACGTTTACGTACAGACATGTTTACGGGAGGTGGGGGTGGGGTTGTTGTATGTACATGTGAACTTTCACAATCAGTGAGTTAGCACAGGTTGAGAAACACTGGGGTTCCTAACATCGGACAGACCGAGGAAACAGGTGCCCTAAGAGGTCCGTTCTAATGAACTCTCCTATCGGTAAGGGAAGAGTTCCCCTAGAAGAACTGTACCCTAGTTTGGACCCAGAAGACGTGACGTCCGACTAAGAAATAACAGACTCGGTGGTCCCTTCGGATTGTACGTGGATCCAGTGAATTCGAGTAACGAAAAATAAAGAGTGAAGGTGGGGGTACAAGTTAGAGTAAAACCTTAAAAAAAAAATTTGACATAGGTGGTAGACTTTGTCAGAGAGGGTTAAGATGTCGTATATAGAGTTCAAGGAAGAGGAAGTATTTTATAAAAATATTAGGAGATTAAGTAATTACTCGGAATAAAGGGAGGAGGAGGTAGTTAGATAGTTAAAGAATTGTCACCCCGAACACCACCACATAGACGACATTGACGAATGACGATTCCAGTCACGACACGTGTCTCCTCACAGACGAATGACTGTATTTGACATTCATTTTCTTGTCAATGTCATTAATTTAAAAAGGTTTGAACTCCGGTCTTTTTCAAGTTTAAGTTACTGTTTATATTAATTCTTCAACCTATTGTCTGTAAGTACATCCTTTCCTTCCTTTCAATAGAACGTTTATATAAAAGTATTTTAGTAGGGGGTTTACATTTATTGGTCGTTTTTAAAATTGTTTATAAGGCTCTTCACTTTTTTTAGGGTGGAAATTTATCTCAAGGCTTTCGTCACCGTGTTGTGTGAACGATGTGAACATGAATGACGAATCAACAGTACCGGGATCACTCGGACCCTCCGACTTGTTACCCAATGACCGGGATTGACATAGGAAAAGAGCGTCACAAAGGACGTAGACTTTAGAAAAGAAGTAAGAGACAAACAACTTTAGTGCAGAAATAAATGGAACTCTAAGTCGAACTTATAGATTCTACATAAAGGACTGGTAGGACTGAGAAAAAATTTATTAAAAACATCAAAGTTAATAAGTGTCTTTAATCGAACTCTATATGTATATTTCTCTTAACGATATTACTTACTATAGTGTTCCTATAATAATTATATTTTCAGTCTTCTGAAAGTTCCCATTTTTTTTTTTTTAACAGTGGTTTGAGTACTATTTAAGATTCTTAATTTCTTTTCTTAGGGGAGAGGTTCATAAAAAACTTCCTGTCCCTTCTTCGTTCTTTTCTTATCAACTTATGTGGAAACTCCTTAAAGGGAATTTACGGAAAGAGTTTTGAGTGACGGAGCCATTTTTCTATGACTTCTACATACCGCTTACGATATGGATTCATTTTAAGATAGGTAAAGACTTGGTTTTTTATTTTTTCCTTTTCTTTGTTTATCAAACCCTTGATTTCCGAGGGTCGTGAACCAAAGGAACTACGAAAATTAGAGTACTTTAAATCTTGTAGTCGATTTGTGTTGCCTTTTTCGTTGTCTTGACTACCACAAAGATAGACTTAGTGAAATATCTGTGATGTATAATCTTTTTGTCGACATTGTTTTGGTCGTAGTTGGTGATGGTCCTGCTTCTAGACTGAACGATGGACGGTACAGTAATTGACATGATCAACGAGGTCTCTACCCTTCTGAATCCACGTATGTTTCTTTATACTGTACCTTATATCGTGTGTCGTGTTATACTACTTTATTTTAGAAAGTTGTCTGTTTATGTCGAAACCAACTGTCAAATAATTTATGTGATGTAAACATGGAATAAGACATCAAAAAAATTAGTAAGTGTGTACCTGAATCATTTTTACATGAAATATCTTTTGGTAGACGTTTTATTTCTATTTTTACGTGTAAAAACGGGTGTAAAATCTATTTGGTGACTTTTACAATCCTTAATAAAATAACCTCCTAGTTAGTACAAAGTAACCTAGTGCTTTGTACCCCACCGAACTAAAATAATTTAGACTGTGGTCTGGTCCTGAAGTCATCACAATTACAACTTTACACCTACGTTTTTACAGATGTTGATTTAGCAAATTAGATTATCCCAAACTCTTTAGTGATGTTTATCCTGTTTTACTTCATGATAAAAAGGAAATGTCTGTAAAGCGATTTGGGTAAAAGATATGTGAAAGAGTGTGAGTCTTAATCACCACGTCTGACTTCTCCGTTTTTTTTTTTAAGGAATTTTTTTTTGTTTTTGTTTTTGTTGATCTAGGATAAATGTTTTGTACGTTTCACACTTAAAATTCACCCACAATACCGTCTTGACCAATTTTCATTATGTCAGTTCACTGTCTCATATGGAAATGAAGACGTGTACATTCAGGAAGGGGGAGGAAAGACCCTCTTTATGTAAAAGTCCCGCACCTGACACTTTGCCGTATGTTACGTTTCTGTCTTTTGTTTCTTCAAACGTTTAAGAAATATAAAGGTCGACAACTCTGTTATAAAGACTCTCGACTCCAATGGAGATCGCCGCTTTGGTCTCGGTCGATAATTCGTCGGTTTTACGATGTCATTAACTTATGTACTGGTAAAGAGAAAATCGGGCAAGAAACAAGAGGAGAAGGTCTTCAACATCTGCAGATAAATCAAACTAATAGACTCACTTTTTGTTGTAGTTTTTTGCTTATCTTCGAAATTACGTACTACGTAAGTCTAAGAATAATTCGTCAAATTAAAGAATTTTCTTAATAATGTTTGTACTCTTCAAAGTAAACCACGGTTTTTTGTTTCAACATATATCCCTTTTTTTACAATGGGTACTGTCGAATTTAAGTAATTTAAGAGAATTCTCTAAGACAGTGAGTCGAAGTCAAAAAGGATAAATTGGGCGAAATTTACGAATTACGAAAGAGACTCAATGAGTCTCCTGGGGGTACAAAATTGGATGACCTCACCCGGGACACTAGACGGTGGGTCCGGGAAGTCCTGATTTTACGATTAAGAGGTGGACGGTCCTCACAGTGACCAGTTGTCGTGACAAGGACCGACAACCAGGAATGATACTCGCCGGGACCCGGTTTGTTGACAGAACGGTTCAAGTACGAGGGAATACTTCTGTCACACGTAGGTTGTTGACCAAACACTACCGTAATTTCCGGGTCCAAGGAACGAGGTTGAGACTTCCCAATAGGGTCGAGGTCTCGTTATATGTCGACATATCTAAACGAATTTTACAATTGTGGGACACAATGACCGATCTTAATGTGGTTAGGTAAAACCATTATGACAAAATAGGACTACTTTTGGACATTTGACACTAAATTAATAGAAATTAGTTTTACCCTTATAGTTAATGTCAAATTATCAAACTATTTCATAAAGTTAAGTACCCAATGTTACCTCTCTTTTGGCTATTTTACCTATTTTACAATCCTTGATGGTGAAATGTACGTTGGACTTACCTTAAATCCCAGTGTACGACAAACCATGTAATTTATGGACAGCAGAATTACTTCGACGTAGATGTTGACAGTACAGAAGACTTCAAGGAAGTTAGTAACGTAGATATAAACTTTACGGTATGGACTCTTTATTTTGTGCTAAATTATAATCTTGTCTTGATTTTCATGGAACGTTCAGTGTATTGTATAATACATTACGAGTCTCCTGACAATATTTCTGACCATAAATTGTCATGTTTAATAATTTTATAAATAGTTAGACTTACCCATAATTATTTCTCTTCTTGAACTCCCTTGTTGATGGATGTTAGAACCCTTTCACAAAACTTCCAGTCTCTTTCTCCTCTTTGAGACTGATTCCTACATTTATTCCTCTGTGAAAAGTTGAGTCTCTAACCGTCACAATTTTTTCCTATGGACCAACTTTTCTGGACTCTCAACAGTGAGACGAGTCTTCAGGGACGACTCTGAGTGACCGTCCCTTGTGTTTCATTCGTTTGAGGTCGATCTTCGGATTGTGACTAGTAAGAAATAAAGAGGTAGAGAAGAGTGACGGTAAAGATGAAGGGGAGAACGGTAAAGATGAGAAGTGAAGAATAAAGGTTAGTAGATTAGAGAGGACGTAGAGGTCTCTTCGCCAAGATTTTATTGGACTTGTGTGGAACGGTGATGTAAGTCTAGGTCTTAAATTCATCGCATTAATTCCTCGACACATGTTTTATTACGACCTTCCGGTGATTCTGTTTGAACTCTTTTGTAATGTTTCAAGAAGAACAAGTTTACGTCAATGAAGATTTCCCCGTAACTAAAAATTTATTTACTGTTAGTTGATGACTCTTTGTGTGTTTACGATAATAAGGAGAGACGGAGCTGAAGGTGAAAAGTTTATATAAAATTCTATGTTGAATGTATGGACTATTAAGTGAAGTGTGCACATGTCTGATAAATTAGGACATACCGATAAAGTTATTTTACCGAGTGATTGAAAAGACTTACTCGTCTAATATTTATTTAGTCTGAATTTTCAATGAGGATACATTAGATCTCAACCGTGTATGTAGTACAAAAATTATGAAATTCGTTCAGGGGTATTGTTTTTCGTACAATGGTATGTTTCCCCATGTTTCCTCATACTTCTCTTAATGTAAAAAGTAAGTCTGTACAATTTCTGTTCAGATAAATCTTTTAGGAAAACGATATTTACGATGACTTTTGTTAAGTTTTTATGAAATTATTTATTACACTTTGTTAAAAATTAAAATATTAGGACGTCAAGGTAGTAAGACTTGTGGTTAATCTTAAAATATCCAATGGCAAAGTTACTGTGAACCACACATGACTGAAGTCTATTGGATCTTAGAGATTTATGAGGAAAATACCGATTCAATTGAACGAAAGAGGATTAGACGGGAAAGGAAATACCCCCTTATGCCGTTTATATGACCTTATAACTGTCATTGACGTAGTCCATCTCTTCATTCGGTGGTTCAGTCATCCACTAGACGGGAAAGACAGTACCCTTATCTCGTTTATATGACTTTATGACTCTTATTGTCGTAACCCATCTCTTCATTCGATGATTCAGTCATCCACGATCTTGATACCCAAATGTTTGTAGACTTAAGGAGAATTGTAATTCGTCTTAATAATTTGCCGATCACCTTTTTTTTATTTCCAACTTCTAAGGAGAAGAGATGTGAAATAGGAGTTTTATTTTCAAAAGATAAAGACACTCCAGTATGTACTCTATTTATTATCCCCCCCTTTTATAGTTTGTTGTCTTCGTTGACGAAGTATCCATTTGTCTGGGTCTGACTTACGTCTCTTTACTTGACATTGACTTTCCTTGAGGGGTGTTGAATGTAAGACTTGATTGATATCAAAATTTATAGACATTTCCTTTAGAAGTAAACGATTCTTTAGATTCCTATACGTTTTCTGAGATGGACATATTAAGTTGAATTTTACACACAAAATTGGTTTTGTACATAAATAGTCTGGATTTTAGAGACATTCTTTAAGATTCAGTCTAATGACCGACTTTTATTGTCTTTTTATTTTCCTAGTGTTTAAATACTCTTTATGTGTTCCTTTTTGAACAATTATTACATTTTTATCAGTCAACTCACCTTACCCTGAGGATTCCTGTGTAAGAAGTTAAAAGGTTAGTCTTAAATCATAATTACTCTTTGGGTACAAAGGGAGAAGACGGATTTCTACTTACACGGTCGAGCGAAGGAGAGTAGTAACTTTATTACGACGGTCAAACTTTAGATGATGACGTCTAAACGAATTTTATTTATTTTAACCGAGACTTTTTTAATGTCATTACCACAGTAATAACATGGTTGGTAAAAAAAAAAGGTTGGCATGTTGAACCCTTTACTCTTAAACCCATGAACTCTTGGAATTCATAATCATGCACGGTAAGATGGACAGAAATACGTCTTGTCCTTCTGTATGGATGAAATCCGATTCGTGTTGAGTTTCACTTTCCCTGTTTTATTCTCTCTTTCGGAAGTGGTTGTCTACTGTTTTCACGAATTTTTGGTTTAAGAGAAAGATTTGTAAATTGGAGAGTCCGACAGTTAGGATTAAAGGGGTTAAATTTTACTACGAAATGTCTGTACAAATAGATATGTCACTTTCACTGGTTCACTGTAATATCTGTTAATTGTTGATTTTTCCTTTACGACCTGTCTTGGACTCCGTTGTTAATTGTATTACGTGTATTTCGTTCCAAATTCTAAGAAAAAAAGACACATGATCGTACTAGCAGGTAATTTTGACACAAATTTATGTGGCAGAATCTACAAGTGTACCATTACATAATATTGAAAAAGAAAGATGGGAGAGCCCGTTTACAGTGCTTACTAATCTGAGTGACAAGAGTCTTTTCGTCCCCCAGGTGGATCTCTTTTGAGATCTTCAATTTCGATATTAGATTTCCGTACCGATGACGTACGTAATGCAGGACGTTTTATTTTGTGTAAGTTGGTTGACAAGTAGGACCATTAATGTTTCAGAGTCTCAAATGGACTGCAACAGTACTACTCCTAATCTTCACCGCCGTCGTCTGGGTGGTGCGTTGTGTCCAGATTCCGCCCCAAAACGTCCTCTTCCGTGTTCTGTCTTAGTCCTTTGTCTCTCATTATTTTATTTTCGTTTTTATTCTGTTTATTTACAGTTTATCCTAATATAACATACAAAGTTATGTTATATTATATAAAGTTTATGAAATGCATAGAAACAGAGTGACAGGAGGTACGATACTGAAAGTACTTAACTCGTAAAATGTTACTCAATCTTTTGTTTCCCTAGGAGAATAAAAACATTGTTTTATCGTGGTTGTATATTTTATTAAAAAACCACGAGCATTGAACTGTAGGATGATTAAGACAAGTTTTGCACATTGAGGAGCGAAGCTCAACCTTTTCTTTTTGTGGTAGCCGTTGAAATCTTCGTACAGTTCTTGGCCAATCATCGTGGACGCACCGGTACCGACGAGTAGACCATAGTTGTCGATAGAACTTTCGATTTTTAGACTTCGTTGAGGGTGAACGGTGTTAAGGAACGGAGGGCGGAGTAATTAAAACGAATCACGGAGCATAGGATTGTGTCGACCCAGTGCGTTTGGGAGTCGAGGGTTCTCGTCTTGACCTCGAGTCAAGACCTTGACTCCTCCGACCCCTGTCCAGAACTCCCGTATTATGTCGTGTAGTGTCCTTCACGTTGACCTACACACGCAGGTTAAGGCTCTCCGTTGGTCCTCACTGTAAGTCCCGACGACCTTTACTTCTGATTCCACGTGACCCTTTGAAACACCCCTGAAAGTGACTCATGTATGAAACTAAGATCTCTTGTTAAACAAGAGATGGCCATTCTCCATTGGAAAAGTTATTTAAAATGAAAAATTTAGTCCTTTGTTTCCGAGACACATCAGTGACCAGTTGAGGAGGTTTTCATTAGTCGTTATGAATATTGGTCTCTTTCCTCCAACCCCACGTCTTCGGTGTAATTCCTAAACTTCTTAATAATAAGATAAAACTTACAGAGGAAGAGATGTCCGACTAGTCCAAAATGGACTTAACTTCATAGTTGTGTTAAGAATCTCCTTTGTAAATTGTGGTTTACAATGATGAAAAAAAGACTTTCAACCGCGACATCTTAAAAACAATGTTATGTCTGGTGATAAAATGAAGTGTAGTCAAATATTCTCTTTTAGAATTACGAATCCAACATACAAAGGATTTCCGTGATGACCACGAATTTCTTTAAGTGTCTTGGATCTCCCCTTCCCTGAAAACTCAGTCTATAATTTGAAGAAACAGTCGATTTCTTGTCATTCTTTAGTATTACGAACTCCGTCCAAAAAATTGAGTAGGGTAGGATGATTAAGTAAATAAGACACTGTAATCCTTTTGAATGAAAGGCTAGGATATAGTGTGATTGTACTCTTTCCAATTTTCACTTCGGTGACGACACACGATGGCTTTCGAAAATTTTTTTTAAGTTCGTATACGAGTTTTCCTAGGCGGTATAGGTTGTATAAGGTGGTATCTCTAAAGGGAAAATACGTCTCGGTCTTTTATTACGTCAGAAATGGAAAGTGTTACATAAATTAAAACAGAAGAGTGTGACCGTTAACTGTGTATGTCATATTTTCATTTAATCTGTCCACAAACCGTTTCAATATTTGATATAAGTTCAGAGTGAAAGATGACATTTATACTGAATTATGTAATTTCTTAGTAAATTTTAAACTTTTATTCATTCTAAATTATATAATTTTTTACAAAAATCCAAACTTTTATACAAAACATTGATTTCACCATTTTCCCTTACTCTAAGTTCCGAGAAGGTCACAATTGAACATATAGTTGTAAAAAGTCATTTATTTACCAGAATCATCTTACAAAAAGCGATTTTTTTTTTTGTACCTTTGACGATGTCATTCATTTGTTCCATCTACATGGTCCTTAATAGACATAAAAATTTTTTCTATTTAATATTTATTGTCTATGACAGAGTTGACGTTGAGACGTAAAGATCCAGAAGGTTCATTACATAAATGTACCTATTAACGTTTTTTATATTTAATAAATGCTTAACCGAAGAATAAGATAACTTAGTTTCGGTCTTTATTAGTTCGGGGAAGGAAAAAAACTGACACGAACTCGTCGTACACCCTATAATCAAGGAACTGGTCCCGAGCTTGGATACAGGGGTCGTCGACATCACTCCTCACCTCAGAATTAATGACCTGACAGTCCCTTGAGGGAGTTCATATTTTGAATTCGTACGAATCGTACTTATTAGACTCATGAATTTATCACAAGAAAGTCTCCATAATTCGAAGAAAAAATTTTGTAATTATAAAACATAACCTCTCACTCTATGTCTCGAGATCTTCCACAGTCCTCTACACTCGTAAAGGATTGATCGTTCCTGATTTGTCGTAAAAATTTAGGTTTCTTGTGTGGACCATGAACGATAAAGTCTACAAAACCATTTAAAAAAAAGAATATGGAGTCAAAGGTTTACGTGTCGTGACTGGATACATTCATTTGAAAAGATTACATATGGATCTTGAATTGAAACAAAAGTGCAACTTGAACTAAAACTCAGTATATTCAAGAGTTCTACTCTTTTGTTTTTGTTTTATGTATTTAGAAAGTTGTCACTGGGAGACTCATATTTGATTTTTATCAAGAATACGGTTCGTTGACGTTTTTACATAATAAAATACTATTATTTTGTCCGTCTTTCCAAAAAAAGTAAGAAGGACAGTTTGTCAAGATTGAAATAATTGACATAGATTACGTTACCGAATTCTGGTTTCCATTCTGTGACATAATCGTATTGTCGGTCCTTATTTTTCATCTTTTCTTTTTTTTCTGCATGTCTCGTTCCTTGTATTTTCGTGAAGTTTGAAATAACGTTATAATAAATTATCAGTACGTTCATCTTGTAATAGGTTTAAAGTGTAAGGATAAAGAACATAGACTATTCAGTTCGATCTGTCAAGAGGATTATCTTTATTTTTGATTAAACTGTAGATGTTGAGACTAATTTAGAACGTGTTGTGAATCTAATCATTTATGTTGCCCCTTTTCTTTTTGGAAAGTTCAACTTTCGTTGGTTATTATGATTACTATTAGATGAGAAGGTCCAAGGTTCCATATATATGTCCTCGTTTCTTAATAATGATTTTGATGAAATACTTAAAAATTTTTGAGAGTGAATTTCACTTATTCTTTTTATGAAGGAAGGGTCTTTTCCTTTAAATTTTTCATAGTTAAATAAAGTTAATTTTTTTTTAGTGAACTTCGAGTTCTATTAAAAAGTATTTATTTTCTTATCTTTCGTTTAAAATGTTAATTATTCTAAAGAATAAAATATGAAAACTTAAATTCCGTTTTGACAAAGTAATACCTAATTTTTTTTTAGTTTGATAAAAAGGTATATGACGTAACTCGACACACATACGTCCCCTTGCCTAGAAACAGTAGATATGTCCTAAATATTTTGTAAAGGGTAAGTAGATAAAAATGACATTATCGTAAACTATATTATCTTAAACTGGATTATTAGATCGGAGAAGATTCCTGGATAATGTTAATTTTTCAATTTCTCCTATGGACCATTTCTTATTTAGATACAATCCCTCCCTCTTCTTTTGTCCGTAAACCTTTATAATCAGTTCACGGTTCATGAAATATAAGTTATAGGAAATTTCATAGAGAGTACTGTGATTTGTTTTTTAAACTCCGGTAGAAATATAGAATTTTATTTCAGTCCCCTCCTTTCTTCTCAGGAGTGTTCTTGGGTCTTTTGATCCATTATAATTATAATTGTCCACTTCTTTTGTTCCGGGTCTCTTCGATCCGTTAAACAGGTTCCAGTCGTACACCGATTAATAAGTCACGCCACCTGGTTCTAATTTAGGCTAGGGAAATCAGGTTCGAAAAACAAGATTTGGTACTACAAAGAATATTAGATTATATCAGGAACTTTGAAATTTCTCACATTCTCCCTGAGACTTGGGCATCCCTCCCTATATATATGTGTATATATAGGGCATAAGTATTATACCCATATATATGTGGGTGTGTGTGGGCGTGGATATGTACTTATGTACATGTGTATTTGCGTTAAAACGGGGACGGTACTCGAAAGAGACAATACGAGAAAGATCATACCGAAATTCAGGGACCCGGGTGTACATACCCTTGGGACCCTTCCCAGTCCTTGGGATCAGGTCGCCTTGCTGCCCATAAGTAGTTCCTACCACTTTGTGGACCCCGAACGCACTCCGAGTTCTCGTCCATTATTCGTTTTCAAACAAGTCTCCTTCAGTGCTCTGTACAGTCAAGGTTTCCATTCTTTCTTCCAAATGACCGTTCCGGACGAATTAAATAACCCTTAAGAAGGTTTTCGTTTCAGTTGTCGGATTATTTTACTAATACTTTTAAGTTCGTGACTGAGTTGTCTCAATAATGATGTATTTTACAAATCTCAACTTCACTTTAACTGACATGAAAGGAGTGTAAGACGGTTTTTCGAGAGTTTGAAGTAGAAAAATTTTTTGTGATAGATGATTACTTCGTTCTTCTTTTTCCATAAGTTTTATTATCGTTTTTTTTTAAGTAAACTTACTTGTTAAGATCCATATAACGATCACTAAAATGGACCTATGTAAGTTTTCACTCTGTACGGTAGGTATGACTCTTGTTAGTCATAATAATTATTTTTCTGTTGTCGTGGACCCTAAAAATCGTGTCCGAATCTTTAGGGATCACTTCTTGTTTCCCCCTTTTTTTTTTCGGGACCGTCGATGTGACTGAAGTAGAAGAGTCTAAACGAATGATTAGGTTGGTGTAATCATAGTATTTACTAATTTCTGAATGATTGTTTTCACTCATGTTAAGTCGGATTGTAGGGTGTGACCTATGTTTTCATGGGGAGTCGTGAAGGTTTTACCTTAGTTCAGGAATCTTGTCGAGTCGTTCAGAACCCCCCTTTTTTTTTTAGATATAAAGGGCACATATCCATCAATAATTGACATAGGGTGGGGGAGGGCGGTATGGAGCTGACCTCTCTTCGATTGTCTTATGAGACTTTACACTTAAAACCTGTTATTAAAGTTTAATTTTCTTTCGTTTCGTTCGAGAAATTTAGTAACGTAGACTCTTCCTCTGTTTCCACGTTTGTATTTTCCTTCTGTGGTGTCAGGTGATTATTCCTCGGTTTTTTATTACGTCTTTTCAACCGTTCAGTCACTACCGGTCAGTGGACGCTAAAAGTAGGTCGTGTAGGTTCTAGACGACCATTCGGGATGCTCACCTTCTGACCTATTCGCTGTTTTACGGTGCTCGTCTCCTTTCTAATCGAGGTAGAAGTCCATTGTATGCCCCTCCCGTTTGGGCTTGGACGCCACCGCTACCACAGTGTGACAAGTGTGTTCGTGTCGTTTACTTCTCTTTTTGTGAGTTCAGTCTAAAAACATTTTGGGGTCGAGTTGTAAAAGGGGTTTGTGAGTATAAAATTTTTAATCGAATCAAAAGAACGGGTAAAGGGGGTGGGAAGTAAAAGGGGGGTTTCTCAGTCCGGTTCATTCAATTATTTGTACAATTTAACAAAGACACCAAAAAATTTTTGGGTCGATGGTACTTCGTAGACATTGACACATCGAAATTCGTAGTTTAATTTTCTGACTTATACTTTCTTGTTGAAATTCTCCCTTCTTGATGCCGTCTCGTAGACGTTGGGGGCCGAGACCTCTTTGTCGGAAGAAATGAATCGTATTTGGGTTCGGAGAATTGTTTGTTGTCCCGTGACGTCGAATGTCTACTAGTGTTCTCATTCTATCCCTTAAAGTCCTATGTCCACAGTCCGTTTCAAATGTACGTATTTTACTTTCCCTAAGGTACTTTTACGGTTAAAGTTTATGAAGTGTTTCTGTTACTTCTTTAATCAAATACTGCTCATTTAAATTTCTACTTGGTTTCGAAACCTTTCGATTGTTTTTCGTAAAACTAATGAGTTAATTTCGTATGCAAGGGACCGATTTACTGGTTAAGACACTTATGTAAGTTTTCCGTTCCTATGAAAAATTTAATAGGTCTACCTCCAATTTACTAGTAAAAAAACCAAAGAATCACTGTTATTAGAACCAATAAGAAAATACACACTCAACTCTGAATGTTACAGAAACCAAGGTGAATGTCAAAGAGGATTTTCGATTCGTGTAAAGTTACTTCACTAAAATGTCAAGATTAGACCTAAGAATAAAGGTCTCTTGATTAAAATCTCGTACTAGTCGTTACACTCCATAAATTGACTAAATTCCTGAACCGTAGGTTAAACAATGTTACAAAACAATGTTATTCTCTTGATACCCTACACCCGAGTTATTAAAAAGAGTCACAGTCCCGTTCTTGTGGAATCTGATTCGGAGTAGGGACGTATAATATATATTTTCTCACTTCCACCTCTTCTATCACTTGTTAACTTTCTATTTTCTAACATGAAACTAGACACATTAGAAATGAATGAATTATAAAACCCCTTGGCTCTTTACTCACCCTATTAAAAACTTTCCCATTGATAGTAGATGATAATAAGGGTCTAAGGGTCTTTTAATTTTTGTTTTAGAAGAGGTATTAAAACACTTATTGAACGTCACAGAACTAATAGGTTTCCTTTTTCATGTTTTATATACTTTTGGTACAAAAGGTTTCTAATGAATTTTCTCTCTAAATTCGGTTTAGAACCGTATGACTCTTTCATTAGACAGTCCCGACTAAGTGGTATACTTACTCCGGAGTACGACAGTTCTATTTACGTTCAAAAGTCTACGTCTGAGTACCTACCAGTGGACTTTGTAGACAGGTGTCTGATCCTTAGAAGACCCTATATGTATCGAATAGTTGTTATTATTTATAGTTGACTAGGTACCATGAGACGACGACGATTCAGCGAAGTCAGTACAGGCTGAGACACGTTGGGGTCTCTGCCGTCGGGTGGTCCGAGGGGGTAGGGTCCCTAAGAGGTCCGTTCTTGTGACCTCACCCAACGGTAAAGGAAGAGGTTACGTACTTTCACTTTTGACTTTCACTTCAACGAGTCAACACAAGCTGAGGATCGTTGGGGTACATGACGTCGGATGGTCCGAGGAGGTAGGTACCCTAAAAGGTCCGTTCTCATGACCTCACCCAACGGTAACGGAAGAGGTAGGTACCATGAACCGTCTTAGGCTTGACCCATAGGTTTTTCTCATTTTCTTTGTCATATAGACCCTGAGTTTCAGATGCATGATCCGAACATGAGTTGCAAGAGAAGTCCCTCGTATCTCTTATGGACTTCAAGAACGAGGAAGATTCTTTTGTCTGAGTTAAGTACAATCTTTTCACAGTGGTCTCCGTCCTTATTTTACCGGTCAAGAAGTGGTTGTATTTGTCCGTAGGTAGACTGTGACGAGAACTGTCGTTGTGGTAGTATGGATCAATTTGACTGAATTCGTTCAAAATTTTCTGATAAGTCCTGTTATAGATAACTGTATTAACTTCGAAAACGGAAGTATAAGACCCCGAATTTAACTTGTGACGTATATGGTTAAACTTTATCATATATTTACTCGATGGATATATTTCAGATATTACTAGTGATAAATCTTAATATTATAATCTCGTTTTTACGGTTGTTTGACTTAGGTTTAGGTACTTTTTTGACTACCTGAAAACGGGTAGTCTTAAGTTTTCCTTTCTTCCGAAGGTCCTCTTTTGAGTGAAACAGTCTTTATTCGTTATCCTTAACAAATAAATTTGAGATTTTCATGTTCACAAAGGACAGGTATGTACCCTTTAGTCCAGTAGCTCGTATTTAATAAAAGTCTAATTGACGTTTCGTAAGAAGTCTAATTTACGTGTCTTCTGACTCAAAATTTTTCAGACATTCCAGTAGAAGTTAAGATTCTAAGATACTAGTATATTTTAATCTTATACAATAATTCACCTTTTTTTGGGTATGTGTCAGGAGTTACCATTGAATTATTCTTTTGTATAATTACATCTTTCTATTTTAATTTTAATTACGATCATTTCTATAAAGTAGTTTCTAATTGTAGTTTTTGTATAAACCTAAAGTCCAACAAAGAGTTTTCTTTTGAAAGAGTTTTCAAAGTTTCTAATCAATTCTTTGAATTTAAAAGTATTTGTTAGAAAGTATTTGTCGTTTTAGTCTCATCCTTCATAAGTATGTGACTACTGTCAAACCCGTCATATGTATGTCTAATTTACGGGAATTACCAATTAGATAAAGATAGATGTCTGCTTGACTTACTAATTTAGTATTCTACTGGTATCGATATGATTGATCTTCTTTCTCAGATCATTAAGAAAGAAAAGTTTCGAAATTCGTCAGAACGTTCAGAGGGATTTTTATTTGTTTAGATTCTTGTCTTTTTCTTATTCGGGGTACAATCACTGTCCGGACTACGATCGACCCTACGGGTCGTGACCCCCGTACTTGACACTGTCCTTTGTCACGAAAGTCTCGACTCAAAGTAGAGAGTTTCACCTCACTGAAACCAAAAAACAAAACTGTGTACTTGAGGACACTTTTTAGTCATTTGTAAGACGTTTCCGTGACTCTAATAAGTTCGTTTACAATGTCATAATCACTAATCCATTTTTACGTACAACTACTGTTTAAGTAGGATCATTACAATGTGTTGTCGTTTTAGAGTCAAAATGGAAAAAGAAAATATTTTCATTCCTTTAAAACTTCTTACATGAATACAAACAGTATAATAAAGTAATCATTATCGAGAGAGAGTACGGACATACTTGAGAATGATACGCTCACAACTTATTTGTTGTGATCGGTTACAATCTTGAGTTTAAATTTACTTTTAACTGAACCGTATTGATAATAATATTACATTCAGGTTTCAGTTTGTGGAGAAAAAAGGTGCCCAAAAGTATCCTTATCACAAAGAGTTTGACACTCCTATTAGAGAAACCACTCCGAGGTCAGAGAAGGTTTTTATATCATTTCCATTTTGTCAGTCCCTTCTTTTTCAAAAGTGACTTAGTGTTTACAACGTGGTAAAGAGAACTTTAAAATTTATGTCTATTTCAAAATTAAAGAAAGGTGATTCCATTAAATGATCCAGAAACTTCATATTATTCTCTTAGTCTTAATTCTCTCTTTAGTGACCAAAATATTGCCAAAGACCATGAACTCTCGATGTGATCGATAACTTAGAATATGACGTACGGTTTCACAGGGGAGGGGAATTCTCCGGTGAGTAAGGGTAGGGAACGACACAGTGTGTGTGTCAACCCAAATTACTAGAGTTTTATAAGAAGGTTTCGAATTAAAATTATATACCTTAATTTTTTTTTTGAATTTACTGAGTAATATGAATCTGAGGAAAAGAGGAAGACTCACTTTTATTTGTTATTTTCTGTCACACGATTTTAAAAAATTTCTAACTTTCGTGACTTAGACCAACTTGACTCAGGTGTCTCTTGATTATACGGTTGGTTTCGTTTTATTTTCTTGATCTTTCCTAAAGACCATATTTAATAAGGTAAGATGAACGTGGTAATATGACGTTTAGTATATTGAAGGAATCAACTAGATCGAAAAAAAATTTTTTTTTTGTTTCACATGCCATTGTCGAACTCTTTAGGATTTTGTCTCCATGAATTTTCGGTTTGTCATTCTCTTAATCCCGTCATGTACGGTTAATGGACCACTTTATAATCACAGTGTTTCGGACGTTTTAATTTTGAGGATCAACACTTTTCGTCTCGTCTGTCTATTTTAGAATGCACATGAGGTCACATCTTTAGCCACGGACCTTGGAACTTTAAAATAAAGAACCCCGTCTTAGACTAGACACGGTGGAATTTATTATTAATACGAAGAAAATGTATAAGTCGAAAATATTGTGTTTCTTTTTTCGATTTATGCTTAGATGACTAGTAAAAGCACAGTTATTATTCGGGATGATAGAGAAACTTTCATTCACTCTCTTGTTCCGACGGCGAGGACGAGAATATGAGGATACCTGAAGATAAGGATTTATGTTCCTTATTTTATTTCACCTCCGTCCGTTTCCAAGTACATGTTACTGTGTATTAGTCTAATATTGTGTCTCTTTTCCGACTTCATCCATTTCTGTCCTTCTCAGGTTATTAATGAAATCGTCTCCATTTTATGTCGACTTGGTACAATTATCAAAGAAGGAATGGTATAATAGTCGTAATTTATGTATTAAACGAGTAATATATTTTTAAACTTTCAAATAATTTACATCTAAGAATTTCTACTTATGTTAATATTTATTATTTTAATTATTGTCGTCGTCTTCTTTCCCGTTCCAGTGTGATAGTTGTTTTTCTACCGATTCATAGAATGGTACCATTGTATGGATTGATGGTTTTGTTTTTCATACCAATCCCTTTCATTCGTAAGATAACGTTTTTTGACATATCAATTTATAAGTACGATAAAAATATTGGTTTTTAATTTTGTACTTTAATACAAAATAATTTGTAGATCTTATCGTCAGGGGTTGGAAAAACCGTGGTTTCTGACCAACGTTTGTTAAGAAGGTGTCTGTCTCCCCGTCCCTGCCCCTACAAAGGTCCTACTGAGTTCGTGTAATGTAAATAACACGTGAAATAAAGAGAAAACACCGTTAGAGTCCTGTAAGACGGAACTACGATCCCAATCGCAAACACGAGGATACTCTTAGATTGTAGTAGTAACTAGACTGTCCTCCACCTCGAGTCCGACATTACACTGGCTGCCCCTCACCGACATTTATGTCTTCTTCGAGACGTCCGAACGAGTGAAGGACGACACACCGGACCAAGGATTGTCCGGTGCCTGTTCATGACCAAGCACCGGACCCCTGACCCCATGGAGTTAGATCTTTTACGGAAAGTTCCCTGAATTTGTTTATTAAGTTTATAATCGATTGAAACAAGTAGAAAAGACTCCTTGAAACTAGTACATTGACGTTTTTATAGATACTTGATTCAGTAAATGAGATTGAGTACGAAGTGTTCCGACCAAAAATATATAATATCTCGTCTCGTCAAAGGAAAGAACAGTTGACTTGAATCGATAGTCATTATGTATGACACACTCCCTTTTTTGGTTTTCACTACGATATCATTTTATCAGGATAAAAATAAAGTAATACCCTTTAAAGTTTCATTAGTACCCGGATTTATTTTTCGTAATAGAAATATATTGTCCTTTCAATTAATCTTTGAAAACCACGGAATTTTTTATAATGTTTAACTTTTATTGTTTTCGGGAATCCAGATACAAATTAGTAAGAGTCTTTCAAGATTTATAGTTCTTCGATGGAAGTTTGTTTGTTTGTTTGTTTTTTCTTCGATGGAAGTGGTATTTAATCCATCAGAAAAGTGGTAAACACATTGTATAAAATTGTATCAGATTTTTTTCCTTAAGGTACCTGATCGGTAGTGACGATCGGTACCTGGACGTCCTTTTGTATGTTAATAGTGTTTTTTAAAGTAATAATTTTTACCGACTTGGAAAGTCTATTCGGAAAGGACTTCCTCTGTATATAAGTAAGTTTGAAAAATAGAGGGATATAATACGAAGTCTTATTAAAATGGATGAAATCCTTCGTAAAGTTCTAAGGGGTTCTTTACTTTTGTCAAGAGGAGACGTGGATTACGTCTTTTTCTCTCTGAGTTAGGGGTAGTTTCAGGAAAGACACAGGGATATAAGAAATCAGTTCGGGTTCAATTTTGAAGTAGGCCAAATTATGTTTACCGTATTAACATAACATACGATAAAAGGTACATTTAAATTTACAGAACGAAAAATAGATCCAAACGTTCGACACTCTCTGTAATAATGGAGGACTAAGAAAGAATCAAGGGTCTCTTTAATTGCACTACGGACTGTAGTTTAGTCCAAGTACTATTTACTCGTATACTTTCAACTTTTAAATTACTCCTTCTTTATCATTGAATGTATTAAATTTAGTGGTTACCGAAACTTTGAATTTTTTAAGACTGGTCAAAAATTTCCTATAAAATAAATTTTTGGTTGGTTAAAATTATTTTGTTGTTTTGAGTGAACAGGTCAAATTTTGTAGATTACCACCCCTATCAAAAATTCTAGTCCCATACTATTACATTGGTTTACTCTTTCTTTCCAAATGTGTTTGTCAGGAAATTTGTTACATGAATATAAAAATCTTTTACTTTTCCCAGATTCTTCAGACACTGAGTCATCCTTCTCTCGATTTTTGTATTAGGACCTTTCTTTTTTTTTTACGGTAAACGAATACGATATAAGAAATCATTGGACTTTTACTTCTACAAAGGAATTGTTTCACAAATACGAAATAAAACAAAGAAAGGGGTTTAAATTCCAATATTTGTCATGATGTTTTTATATTTTGACTACATTTACATAATATATTATTTGACGTTTGTGATAATCTTCATTTACTGAAAAAAGAAGTCCAAGAATCGATATTTTGTATGTGAAGTAGGAAAAAAAAAAGAAAAATTTATAAACTCTCATTTATTTAGTAAATCTTTTCCTACCCTGTCCGTCACATATCTCTGTTGAATACTTACTCTATGTTACGAATCACCAAGATGAGTGTACCTCAGTCAAAACTGGTCGACAGGTAAAACCGCTTGTCGTAAAAGTGAGTATCTCGCAAGAGAAAAATCGGACGGTTGACGTGCCTAGACAATCCGTGTTTCTTTCCCTTTCCTTGTCTTTTATAAGAATCATCAGATCATCAACGAATCGTAGTTTTCCTGGAATTAGATTCCGATGAGTGTTTTAATTTTTTCTTGTGTTGGTACTTAACGATGAGACACACACATAATATACATCCCGTACAATTCCTTTTTTGGAGATGAATGATATTACGTCTATTTGAATCCTTACGAATAGAAGAAATACTTTTCTCACTGAAGATCAACGAAAAAATTCAGAGTTAGAATGGACCATGTTAATAATTATAAAAATAAATAATATTAATACGTTATATGAATGTAAGTCAAGTCAAGTCAGTGCAGACTGAGAAACGTTGGGGTGTGTCGTGCGGTCCGGAGGGACAGGTAGTGGTTGAGGACCTCAAATGGGTTTGAGTACAGGTAACTCGACCACTACGGTAGGTTGGTAGAGTGGGAGACAACAGGGGAAGAGGACGGGAGTTAGAAAGGGTCGTAGTTATGAACGTAATGAATTGCTTGTTAAGTGTTGTCGAAAATTTCCGTGAATGTGATATCCTTTACCCTATCTAAACATTTATCATGTTTATTCCGAAGACTCCAATTTTGTTTAAGTCTAATCAAATCTATAAACTTTTGATTTTCTTTAGAGTGTACGAATTTACAAAATCGTAAGATCTTTATCAGTGTTAGAAGGTGGAATGTACGAGAAACATGTTTTACAATAGTAACTAGAGAAAGGTAATTTCTCTACCTTAATTTCCTACTTAGACAAAGGAAGGGAACTTTAATCCATCCGATCACTGACGATGTTTCTACTATTTACACTGAAGATTCCAATTTAATTTCTGTTGTGATTCCGAAGACGAAAAAAGGGGAAAGTAACACACCTTGTTATCGTGGTTCTGGGTTCGCCGGTCTGTCTTTCCGATACACGCCAATATGGTCAGTCATTAGGACCGACTCCAGATGTGTTATCGATCATAGTTGACTGGATACTCACTCATTCGGAAGTCTACTTACGTCGGAGTTCGACAACTCAGTAGGGTTCGGAAACTCTGAAGGATCGGATCCGGGTTTATTATTTGTTGTCTTTGTTCGAAAGGGGTGATACGAACTACGTTTATAGAGTGGGTGTTTTTGGGTACTCGTTTTATTCGTTAAAGAGAAAGTTCGGTGATTGAAATCCCACCAAATTACCCGTCGTCCTCCATTGACCCCGAAGGGACCACCGAATCTGTCATTTCTTAGACGGACCTTACACCCTCGGGTCCAAGCTAGGGACCAAACCCTTCTAGGGGACCTCTTCTTTTACCGTTGGATGAGATCATGAAACGGACCTCTTAAGGTAGCTGTCTCCTCGGACCGTTCGATGTCAGGTACCCCCAGTGTTTCTCAGCCTGTGCTTCCTCACTAATTATGTGTGTGTGTGTGTCCTCTATTGACTTTGTTATCATTAGTACTTGAAAAGACGAATTTTTTTTTTTGTGGAGACCGTTGAATTACCAATTTTTTTTTCTAAAATAATATTTACTGTTGACCACACACTTTGTTGCCTGAACTTCTAATTGTAAGAGTTTTTACGTTTGGGTGTAGATAATTACGAGAATTTTTTCTGAACCCTTATCTAGTGGTCCCACATTCGTGGTAGTCTCGTCTTTTTTAGGACATACAGTACGGTTGTTTTGAATTTTAGTATGATTCGTCGTGTATTGAAGTTTCGCACCAAATTTAAACCAATACTAATACTTGGTGAATGGTTAGACTTGTTTTCCTTTTTTTTATGGTCTTTTCCTCAACCGAACCTCGGATGACGTTCTCAAGAAATGTCAATTTGGTTTTCAGTTTTAATGAACTTCCGTAAATATATATTTTTGATTAGAACCTGTTTAGTTACAGGTACTCCAGAAAACAAATAACCAAGAGGTCTAAATAAGTCTAGAATAGAGAGGGAGTTCTTAGACGAGTCTACGGAATCATAAAAGGGGATATTACCAGGGAAAATAAAAAAAAGTATATTAAAATTTTCAATGTGAGATATCAATAATGTCTTATGGTTGATATAAGGGACACAACATGTTATGTAGGACCATCGGGGAGAATGTGGGTTATCAAACATGGAGGGTGAGGGGTTAAGAATTACGGCTGGGGAACAAGAGACATAGACTCTCAGACGAAGAAAAGACAATGTCGGTGATCAAACAACGCAAAATCTCAGGTGTGCATTCACTATAGTATAGTATAAACAGAAAGAGACTGAATAAAGTGAATCGCATTACGGGAAGTTCAGGTAGGCACGACAACATTTACCGTTTAAAAATAGAAAATACCGACTCATCACAAGATAACATAAACACACACAGAGACATAGAGTGTAAAAGAAACAGGTAAGTAGTTGACTATTCTGTGAATAAAGGTATAAAAGACGGTCTTCTACGATTGAAAGTATTGTTACTATAAACATAGACAACTAGAAAATTGTAGTTAATCTTGGTACACGATCTGTATGATATGTATAATAATATGGATTAATGTATGATATGTATGATAGTCATTAGAATACATGAACCGTAATAAGAGAAGAAATAAAATCTCTACTCGCAACAGAACCTTATCAATTTGATCTACTTTTAATACACCAATCATTCGTCGTTTCATCCGGGAGTTTTAATTCTGATTAAGAGTCCGAGTCAAAAAGTGAAGTCACGATATGTGAAACCTGTAAATAGTGTAAACTGATTTATAGTATTGCTAACGTCCTCATTTGGGGTGTGTCCGAATCTTAGATCCAGATGACTCCCTTTAGACCCATCTTTTAAAAGATAGTGAGTAGGAATCAGTAAGTCTTTTTTCCTCCACTAAATGTTTTTGTATTCACGGTGAATGACTAATAAAATTTTATTTTATAATAAAATTATATTTTTATCAGTAAGTACTGTCACGAGTCGAACAAAAGTCCGACCAATAAGTGGGGTTCGTCACAGATCTTGTCACCCTAGTACTTCTAGTCTTCCATTTATTTTGACTTCCTTATAGTTTCCCTCCCAAAGAGAAGACCGTCTTGGGAGTAAGGTTCTGTCATGATAAGTATCGGCATTTCCAGAAAGGAGTGAGTCTGGTGACACTTCCTTCGTACAGAAAGACGTGACAGAATTGTATTTTCGAGTTTTCTACAGACAATTTATGTCAGGACGACATAACTGGAGTCACGGAAAAGTAGTACACTTCTAAGTTTCACTCGTGAAAAGTAGTTCGTTTATATACCTTACGGATTTGACCGTGGATATAATAGACTCGGTGGAGTCGTGTTTGAAGGTCGGATCCTTCTCCGATGTGGCTCAGGGCCCTTTGACGTGAGGACATCTGATACGTACTAAATGGGAGGATCCTTCCTGATACGCTTCCGTCAAAGTAATGGTTATTTTTGAGTAGAAGCGTATAACAGAAAATAATCTTAGTACTGTTGTATCCTTAAATCCTTAATATTACTTTTTCAACGTTGATGTCTTTAGTGTCGGTTCCCCAAGATGTTCTGACCGGGATTTAGTTGTCGTTTCCGTTTTAGACTTGAAGTGATGATTGTAGAATCATTCAGGTATGTGACGGTATAACTCTAGTTTTCCCTATCATTAGAATGTATTGTGCTATTGATTGAGTCATCTTTGAAGCCTCGTTCGTTCTCCTATCCATCACAGTTCCCCTATTTTTCTCGAAAACGGTTGACGGTCTGTCGAGAATATTGTTTCACTACGCAATTAAAAAAGGGTACGATTTGAAGGGGTTTAAAAGACATAACGAATTTCACTGAGGATCGGTATTTTCGAGAAGGAAGTTCTGGGGTACTTACAATTACGGAAGGTATTTTAACAGTAAAAGGACTTTATGCTATAAATTTAATTTTTTTTCGTGTCATAGTATAAAACTCATAGATATTTGGTCTTAAATATCGTTAGTTACCAAGTACATCTTCCTATAGTAATGTATAACGATTACTGTACTAAATATCCGAGAACTGCGGAGAAAGTGAAAACGACAACAGATACAATAAAGTTTAAGTCTATGACAATTTTGAGATCATGAATGAAGAAGTAAAACTCCCCAACCTCGTCCAGAAAGATTTAGGTCTTTTAGATCGCCAGAAAGTGAGTCGCATTCGTGTGCTCCACCACAAAAATCTCGGTCTCCGAATTTCCCTCAACTGACATATTCCAGTTCTAGACGACCAGAACTTTTACCTTACAGAAGTAATAAAGGACTCTCATTTTTGTTATTTCTCCTCCCTCCAAAAATTTTTCTATGACCAAAATAAGTTTACAATAAACGGTGATGTGTGGGTGGTCCTTATCGATTTTAATTTTTCCGATTGTTATGTTTCACGACCGTTCCTACGTCTCCTTTACCTCACGAGCATACAGTGACTACCCTTGTCTCGTCCCATGTTGGTTAAAGTTTTCGTCAAACTGTCGACAAGTATTATATTACACTAGATCGTTGAATAAGGATTCGCTATACTTTTGTGCACAGAAGTATCGTCGAAATAAGAATTATCGTGATTTTTCCCTTGTCGAGTTGACAAGTGGTTGTTCACTTATATATTTGATTAACACCATATAGGTGTGTCACCTTATAATCTTTCTTTTACCTTCTTGTTAACTATATTCGTTATTATAGCTTCTGAGAGTTTTTGTATTGTGATTCGTTTTCTTCGGTCTAGGTTCTCATATATTATGTCACAATAGTAAGATAAGTATGTTTTGAGACCCTTTCTATTTAGACTAGAGACCAATATTTTTCCTCTAATACCAACGGACCTTAACTCTCCATTCTTGATTTATTTTGTGACAAGTCCCACCCTATTACTTTTCAAGATATAGACCTGACACCGTCTAAATGTATCCTCATATGAAAACAGTTTTTAGTAGTCCGATATGTTAAATTTTAATGTGTGTAAAAAACATGCATTTATTATGAAGTTATTAATCAACGTGATAATTGTTTATGATAAACTTTAAAGTCTGATACCATTAATTATTTGAAAAACTTCTTTTACATTTCAACGTAAAGAGTTGGGGAAAAGACACGCGAGTCAGCGAATCGACACGTTGAGGTACCTGATGTCGGGTAGTCCGAGGAGACAGGTACCTTAAAAGGTCCGTTGTTATGACCTCACCCGGGGTTAGGTAAAAGATTTATAAACCTTTTCAAGGTTTTCAAAAGTATTTTTATATATTTTATTTCCAAATAGTCTGTTGAAATATTTGTTTATATTTTATGGACGATGGTGTTAAGAGAGACCTTGAACGTATTAGTGTGATCGCAAACTTTGAGGAAGAACTTTAGGAACAAGGTCCAGTCGCAAACCACCACGATGGAAATCAAAAAGACCCTGGGAGTAAGCGACTGATTATGGAAGCCACATAAGGTAAAGTATGACTTAAGCTGATTAAAGGCGGTAGAGTCGTCGTCACCCTCTTCCTTTCCGGCGGGGTGAGTGAGACACCCGTTTTTTAAATATCTGCCCCACTTACTCACGATTCTACGGGCAGAAGAGATACATCACTTCAATCTTCTGTTATGGAAAATCTTTCTCGTGTTCTTCTGAAGAGCAAAAACTCATGACTTGTGTATTGGTTTCCTTTTTGTGTTCTAGCTTCTTTTGCGAAAAGAGTTGTATTATGGAAGGGTGAATCAACTTCAACGTGGAACTCAAGTAATGAATCCTCGTTTAAAAATTTTAAACACATATTGATGTTGTACTTATATGCGTATACGTGTGAGAGGAGAAGTGACGAATTTGTCTGTCCGTACGACGAATATTGATTTTTGACGGCTTTTATTTTGAGTTTGTCTTTAAAGGATCACCTAATGAACTTCCCTTCGACGATCCTGAAATATTTTTACTTTAATCTTTGACGATAGTACGTACCTTTTTTATATTCAAAAATTACTACTTTTTAGTCTAAGTCTTCCATTTATTACAATTAAGTTTTAAATGATTTTTTTCTTCGTTAGGGGACTCACAGTGTTTTATGTTTAATTTTGAAGAGAATGACTTACATATGGACTACTGACTCTACGTTAAAACTTTTAGTTTATTTCTTATATGTAATTATTTAGGAATTACATACGTAAGTAAAACTCCCTGGTATCACACTTTGCAAGTGTGATAAGTATTAAACATGACTTATATAAACGTACATATAAATTTTTTTTGTACTGTACGGAAGTTTCCCTTTCCGTTTTGTATACGTGACGTTTTAGAAGATTTAGTCTCTTCTTAGGTGCGAGGTTCCTTTTCGTCGTCTTTCCTTCAACGGGCTCTATTTTTTTTATAACCAGTGTTACATTTTCTACTAATCGGATACCCGTTAGTCGAAATTTCGGTGATACAGAGTTCGGATATTGTGGTCGAGTTGACTTATTTTACAGTGACTGGAAGGATCACTACACAGTAACGAACAAGAAAATGAGTAAAAATTATGTCATTTATGTGCAGATATTTTCGATAATTTTATGACGATGGGACCTCAACAAATGAAATGTGTTGTTAAGGGGATGTCTAGACTTGAAAAAACCTCCACATGTATTGTTGTGCCTGTGACGAAAAGGTCGACATTTTTTCTTTCTTATTTTTAGTCATAAAGTTGTTAAGTAAAGTATACTTTTGATACTTAGTTTCATTTATAGATGAATTTTAATAAAAAACCAAAGTTGGTTTTGGTTACGAGTTTAGAGAGGATTTTTCTCAAGAAGAGATGGAGTTTGTAGTGTTCCCGGTAAAATTCGTATCAGTGATATCATACTAAAACGTTTGTCCCAGTTCTTTTCGATTTGTTTGTATATATGTTTACACTTCAGTCTAATCTTCTTTTGTAAAACAGTGTTTTAAGGAGATTCATAATATAAGACTTCTTCCTCCCCTAGGAAAAGAAAAAATCTGATTCATGTTTACTTCTTTAGTGTTTCTATTACATTTCCCGTCTTTTTACATAAACACCATCGAATTATAAACTACATAGTCATTACTAAAGAAATTTTCGTTTATTGAAACTTTTGATTTAATGTGATTCAAAAGTCACTTTCTATAATTTCAGTTCCAGTTATTTTTAATTTCTGTTAATTTTTTAATTCGTCATATTTAAATTCAGTGTCACCCTTGTAAAGAATTTGAGGTATAGTCTGTGTAGTGTGTAGAGTTTGAGGTGCAGTGACTGTACGAAACCTCTCTAGAATCTCCAACCAATTCCCCGATGTGGGACTGTTAACCAATTAATACTGACGATTGAACGTGGAAAATAAGAAATGGTTTTACACACTTAAAATTCCTAGACCGTACGTCCACCAAATTTCTGATTGTGTTGTCTGGGTTTTCTCTGTTAAAAATGAGTGTTTACACATGGTTAATGACGAACGAGAAACCGTAATAGACGAAGACACGAAGTATAATTTAGGTAATTGAACGGAGTCATACGTACACGACCTAAATCTCGGTGAAAACAGGGACCCCCTCTTTTTTGTCCTCGATTGACTTTTTGATCTACTATGACTGTAGTCTCTAAGTAACGACCTTTAGGAGACCTACACTTTCGGTGATTTCTACGTATCGGAATGTAATTTTTTTGTGCTTTTATTTAGTTCTTTTTTACTTGTTTGAATGGTGGTTAAAATCCGGACCTCTGTCTTGGGATGTTGGTAAGTGATCAATTATGTTCTATTTTCTGATAACAAAGACTAAACTTAAATCTTTTTGTATCGACTGCTTTATATATATACAAATTGTCTTAGAATTATGAATCCGCATATATATTCACATATATATGTATGTGTATAATTCCTCTTTGTTTACGTGACCGCTCTAAAAGTAGGTCGATGAAAGTAAGTCATAAATTAAAGTAAGTATTGAAATTAAGTCATAAATTAAACTTGGTCATTGTGTACGTGTGTCATGTTTCATGTGTTCTTGTATGTCTTGTTATTTCCAAGGGTGGCTAGGATACGATCTATTGTTGAGTCCAGGGGTCTCCATTGGCGAATAGTTAAAGACACGTAGTAAGATTTATTCTTTACTCTGTGGAAAGAATATGCATTGTATATACACATGGACTTCGTGTCATTTTCGAACATAAACCTTTATTGTGACTTTCTCTGTGAAGTTTTCCTCATATCGGAATTCTGTAATATTTGACTTTAAAATATTATTATTTGTTCCCTACGTTTAACGATCTTGTCATAGAGGGGTTTTACACGGTAAGAGAAGTGAGGTAAATGATGTAAAGTCGGAAGCATAATTGAAAGGTGATGGTGTATGGTGTCCAGAGTCGTAAAGTAAGATGTCGTTGTAGAAACGAATATTCTGGAAGACTCAAACATTTCATAGTGCCTAAATTTAGTGGTTTCTACCTGTGACTTTTCTGTTGAAGATCTTTTTCGGTTTAAGAGGACATCGGTTAGACTCGATGAATCCTCCATCTAATTTGAAAAGATGATGTTAAATTGTAACATGACAAGGTTAATAACCGAAAAGACGAATTCGTTTAAGCTAGTTTTAGAGTTGGGGGGGGGGGGTAATCTGATACTGTAAAAACCATCATAGAAAACCGTTTTTTCTTTTATTTAAAGAGTAGACCTCAATTCTGTCATTGAGGTCAAGACAGTGAAGGTTAGATGAACCATGTAGTCAGAGACACTATATTGATTTCTCTGTTTTAGGAAATTACATGTGTGTGTTTTTGTCCATTGTTTTTGTATTGAGAGTGTTTTTGGGGAGTGGGCGTTTGGTGGATCTCAGTTCAGTGTAGGTGAAAGTGCACTACCTTTTACAGGGGTTAAACCCCTGTATTACTTAGTTCGAAATGCAAGAGTAAAAGACATAATCTTACGACCCTAGCTTTCTGTGTCGGGTCCTTCAGTGTCTTTCTTGAACCCAGTTTAACTAACACCAATGTTTCTAAAGATATTAAGGGGTTCATGGTTTTTTTTTTTTTCAGTCCAACAAACAGTGAATACCACACCTGGATCAAGTTCCAAAAATATGACCAGTGGGATAAAGGCAAGAGAAAAGTTCGTTGATATGAATTTTTCTTATGCAGACGTTACACCCTCTGGACCCAAGCTAAGGACCCAACCCTTCTAGGGGACCTCTTCCCTTTCCGATGGGTGAGGTCATAAGACCGGACCTCTTAAGGTACCTGACATATCAGGTACCCCAGCGTTTCTCGACCTGTACTGACTGACTGAAAGTGTAAATTTATTACCCACATATTCTTTTAGTGTGGCATCATTGGGTCCTAAGTAAAAATAAAAATTTCTTTTCAGTGACCTTTCAACCTTTTTATGCTCAATTGCTTAAAATTTTATTCCGATAGTTAGGTGTCCTTTGTTCAAAGTTGTGGTTTCCCTTCTGTCATTGGCGATTTGAAACATTAGTATTTTACGCCATCGGGATAGTCTGTCCTTCCCTATCTTTTGTGTTAAAGGAAACCCCTTTTTTTTTTTTTTTTTGGTTTTCTCGTTTTGGTTGAGTGTTCACGAACGTTGGTTTTTCTATCGTCCAGGATATGTGTTAAATTAATGTGCCCGTCTCTGAGGCTCCATGTTGATTTAGCAAGATTAAGAGAGGCTTAGATAAAAGGATTCCCAAAAAGGAGACCCTAGAGTAATCCACTACGTTAGTTGTGGCTTTCTTTACAAAAAAGGTAGATCCCTCTCTTTTGTAAATTCTAGGAAGTCAATTTCAGGGAGACACCCCACTCTCCGGACATATGTTGACCAAGACATAAACTTTGTTTCCGCGATTCCGAAAAATAGAAGACGTTGATTTTCTGCGGTGGTGAAAACTTTCCCAAGAGGAGGGAGCTCTTTCGGAGAACATCCTCCGTCGGGCCCCAAAAGAAGATGGTGTTTTCCCCTTGAGCAGGACGTCTGCTTCTTCCAGTGTGCGACTGCCTTCCCCTTAGGCTCGAAAGAGGTCAAAGGTCGAGGACCTTCCTTTGCGACCTCGTAGAGGGCTGTAGGTGTGGACGTCGTTCCTACGAAGGGCTAGCCGCGCTGGTCCCTGGAGGGGCCCCGCGGCCCGAAGGTTGTTCCGAAAAGAAGAGGTTGTGCAGGACGGAGCGGTGTGTGTTTCATTTAATTTTTGTTTGGTTTTTGCTGAAAGTTTCTCTGTCCGCAGCCCTAGTTCCAGTAGGACCTTCCATGGTCCTGGAGCCGACCCTTCGTACTGTCCGAACTCACCATTGAGAGTCCTGCGGGAATCCCAAAGGGTGCGGTCTTTGATAGAAGATGCACCTTTTGAGTTAAAAAGCTGGTTTGCTTCCGTGTCTTGATTTCGCCCTTTCCAATCGGGGTCTTGCTGACGTTGTCCCACGCGACGAGAGGGCACGAAAGGAGTCTGTGATTTCCCCCCTCGTTGCGGGGCTCTTCCTCCTTTCCAGTCCCAACAGAGCCCTTCCGGGGACCCCCTCCGGTTCTGGCGTGGTGCCTGGCCGACCCGTTTGTCGGCCAGGGAGGTAACGCCCTCCTAGGGCCGGTGTCGCGATCCGGGGCGTCGGCCGAGCCCGGCGCCTGGGGCCCAGCCCTTCTGCAGTCGTGAGTGGGGACCCGGGCGACCTCCCAGGGGCCGCTCCCGGCGGCGGGCGGCCGAGGGGACCACGAGCCCACCCGCCAGAGTCTCCGGCAACCGGCTCGCGTGCCTCCGCGGGCCCGTTTAGTGGCCGGCCTCTGCGGGCGTCGCCCGCCCCTCTCTTTCTCTCTGCGCTCTTGCGGGCCCTGACCAGGGAAGGCCCTCGACATCAACTCTGTCCAAGCACCAGTACACTGCGCTCCTTCCCGCCTGCATTCTGGGTGCGTCTCCTCGCCCCGACATGCTGCCGCTAAGGCGCTGTAGAAACAACACCCGTTTCACGCGCGTGGCGTAGAGCACAAACTTTCCATTTGGAAGACATCGATCAATTTATTAATCAAAAGTCCTGACAGGCGTAGTTTTAGTCCTGACCACACTCCGGATTATTAGACGTATAAAGCGGGCAAGACGTTCACTAAGAATTTGTGCTATGAGGTTAAAACTGCTAAAAAGTTCGGGAGACACAGAAGGAATTGTCACTAGGGATGGGACTGGAGGAAATGATTCGGAATTTCCATTCCTAGAGCCTTTTCTTCAATCCAAAGTGTCATCAATCTTCGGGACAAATCAAAGGTTCTTGACAAACGACAGATTGGTAAATTTCACTTTCACTTCAGCGAGTCAGCACAGGCTAAGAAACCCTGGGGTACCTGACATCGGGCGGTCCGAGGAGGTAGGTACCCTAAAAAGTCCGTTCTTATAACCTCAACCCAACGGCAAAGGAAGAGGTCCCATAGAAGGGGTGGGTCCTTAGGTTGGCCCCAGAGGACGTGACGTGCGTCTGTTGGTGTATTGGTGATTGAAAGATCCTCTTTCAGTCATGGAACAAGCAGTTGTGACCTCGCCTGACTTCGGTTAAGTTCCTTATGTAAACATAAGAAGCTACAATTGTCGATTTCTGTATGCGTACTCATACATGAAGAGATCTCAGATTTCTATGAGATCTCTACAAGTCAAGTCAAGTCTGTGTCAACACAGGACGAGAAAAGTTGGGGTTCCTGACGTCGTACGGTCGGTAGGGACAGGTAGTGGTTAAGAGTCTCAAACGAGTTTGAGTACAGGTAGTTCAACCACTACGGTAGGTTGGTAGAGTAGGAGACACCCAGGGAACAGAAGGACGGAAGTTAGAAAGGTCATAGTCCTAGAAAAGTTTACTCAGTCAAGAAGCGTAGTCCACCGGGTTCATAACCTCAAAGTCGAAGTGGTAGTCAGGAAGGTTACTTATAAGTCCTGACTAAAAAGAAATCCCACCTGACCAACCGAGAGGAACGTCAGGTTCCCTGAAAGTTCTCAGAAGAGGTTGTAGCGTCAAGTTTTCGTAGTTAAGAAGCCTCAAGTCGAAAGAAATATCAGGTTGAGATTGTAGGTATGTACTGATGACCTTTTTGGTATCGAAACTGATCTGTCTGGAAGCAACCGTTTCATTACAGAGACGAAAACTTATACGACAGGTCCAACAAGTATCGAAAAGAAGGTTCCTCGTACGCAGAAAATTAAAGTACTGACGTCAGTGGCAGCCGTCACTAAAACTTCGGGGGGTTCTATTTCAGACAGTGACAAAGATAACAAAGGGGTAGATAAACAGTACTTCACTACCCTGTCCTACGGTACTAGAATCAAAAGACTTACAACTTACAACCATTGTAGATCTTTACAATGGTAAGAAATTTTGTTGAATCCTTCAGGAGACTCTTAAAGGAAGAACCCGGGGAAAAATTATGACTGTTTAGTAGGAAATTCACGTCTGCTAGAATCCTTACTAGTCGATAAGGTTTGGTTGGAAAACCCCCTTAAATCTATGGTTCGATTTATTCGATACTGGTTTTGGAAATCTTGACCCCCAGAACGACGAGGTGATCATAGAAAGATGAAGAATCATGAATGTTAGAACAAGAATGAGGACAGGTGAGGGGTGGTTCCTTTGACTTTATTCAAAGTTTACTTCTAACACTAGGACTTTATAACTTAGAAGGTATAATGGTAGACATACTAGCAAGATGAGAAACCGAGTTTCAGAAGTTACCCAGAGATTATGGTTGGTTACTACATGTTCAAGTGGTACCACAAGATTTGAGATTATACTGGGAGTGGAGGACGGTACGCTAAGGTAAATGATGTACACACTTACTATATATACATATATCAGAACTAGTAACTAACAAGAGACTCTCACTCACTCACTCACTCACTCACTTCAGCGAGTCAGTATAGGCTGAGAATCGCTGGGGTACCTGACGTCGGATGGTCCGAGGAGGCAGGTACCCTAAGAGGTCCGTTCTCATGACCTCACCCCACGGTAACGGAAGAGACTCTAGTGAAGTACGAAAAGATTGATAACTATGAATGGAAATAGATAAAAACAGTGGATATTACGGTAGGACGGAGACTAGTTGAAGACAAAGAACTTTAAGATTGATTGGAACTTTCTGGTGGATTTTATAGGTGAAAACACTAAAATATTCCGGAGGTTGAATACTTCGTAACAAACGACTGAGAATGTCATGAACAGTGTAAGACAACGTATAATATTAATAGATACATAAACGAAATAAAAGAGGATGGTCTACTATTCAAGGTACAAACTCTGGTTCCAGATATAGAATGAGTAGAGTGACGAAAGTACCTTGTTGGTATAACTCGTACAACATCCAGAACCCATATTTCATTATTCTAGATAAAGGAATAAACTGACTATTTAACGTCAATTCCTATTCAGGTTTCGTTATCAAGATTTTTCCAAAACTCGACACAATAGTAAAAATCTTTGTGGAATCAGAGGCTTTTGGATCTCTCCCATCATAAATAGACTTACCAATTTAACTCGGACCAGACTCCTCCGGAACGTTTATCGACTCTTTTCTTCTCTTCGTTTTCCGTTTCCTCTTTTCCTTTCCATGCGGGTAGACTTGCGTGTTAAGGTTTCTTATCACTCCTCTCTATTCTTTCGGAAGGATCCACTTGTACGTTTCTTTATCCCCTTTTGTTATCTTACCCTTTCTGATCTCTAGAGAAGTTCTTTTAATCTCTATAGTTCCATGTAAAGTACGTTTCTACCCGTGTTATTTCCTGTCTTTGTCATACCTGGATTGTCTTCGTCTTCTCTAATTCTTCTCCACCGTTCTTATGTGTCTTCTTGATACGTTTTTTTCTAGAATTACTGGACTTATTGGTGTTACCACACTAGTCAGTGGATCTCAGTCTGTAGGACCTCACGTTTCAGTTCACCCGGAATTCTTCGTGGTGACACTTGTTTCGATCACCTCCACTATCTTAAGGTCGACTCGATAAAGTTTAGGATTTTCTACTATGACACTTTCACGACGTGAGTTATACGGTTGTTTAAACCTTTTGAGTCGTCACCGGTTTCCTGATCTTTTCCATTCATAAGTAAGTTCAGGGTTTCTTCCCATTACGGTTTCTTACAAGTGTGATGGTGTGTTAACATGAGTAAAGTGCACGATCGTTCCATTACGAGTTTTAGGAAGTTCGATCCGAAGTCATCAGACACTTGGCTCTTGAAGGTCTACATGTTCGACCTAAATCTTTTCCGTCCTCAGTCTCTAGTTTAACGGTTGTAGGCAGTCTAGTATCTTTTTCGTTCTCTCAAGGTCTTTTTGCAGATGAAGACGGAGTAACTGAAGTGATTTCGGAAGCTGACACACCTAGTGTTGTTGAACCTTTCAAGAAATTCTCTACCCTTATGGTCTGGTGGAATGGACGGAGGACTCTTTAGACATACGTCCAGTTCTTCGTTGTCAATCTTGACCTGCACTTTGTTGTCTGACCAAGGTTTAACCCTTTCCTTATGTAGTTCCGACATATAAAAGTGGAACGAATAAATTGAATGTACGTCTCATGTAGTACACTTTATGGTCCGACCGACTTCGTGTTCGACCTTAGTTCTAAAGACCCTCTTTATAGTTATTGGAGTCTATACGTCTACTGTGGTGGGAATTACCGTCTTTCACTTCTCCTTGATTTCTTGGAGAACTACTTTCACTTTCTCCTCTCACTTTTTTCGACCGAATTTTGAGTCGTAAGTCTTTTACTTCTAGTACCGTAGTCCAAGGTAGTGAAGTACCGTCTATCTACCCCTTTGTTACCTTTATCACTCTCTGAAAAAAAAGGGAACCCGAGGTTTTAGCGACGTCTACCACTGACGTCGGTACTTTAATTTTTTGCGAACGAGGAACCTTCTTTTCGACACTGTTTGGATCTGTCGTATAATTTTTCGTCTCTGTAGTCAACCGGTAGTTTCCAGGTACATCAGTTTCAATACCAAAAAGGTCATCAGTACATACCTACATTCTCAACCTGTTATCTCTTTTGACTCACGATATCTTACTGTGAAAACTTGACACCACAACCTCTTCTGAGAACTCTCAGGGAACCTGACGTTCCTCTACTTTGGTTAATTAGGATTTCCTTTAGTTGGGAATGATAAGTAACCTTCTTGACTACGACTTCGACTTCGAGATTATGAAACCGATGTACTACGTTTCTTAACTGAGTAACCTTTTCTAGGATTACGACCCTTTCTAACTTCCGTCCTCTTCCCCTGTTGTCTTCTACTCCACCAACCTACCGTAGTGACTGAGTTACCTGTACTCAAACTCGTTTGAAGTCCTCTACCACTTCCTGTCTCTTCCGACCGCACGACGTCAGGAACCCCAGCTTTTCTCAGTCTGTGTTGACTGACCTGCTACAGCTACTACTAAGTTTTAGTCAACGAAACGGAAGACACAAACCAACAGAAAATCAAAGGTCATTCGTCTCGACCCCATTCTGACTCCACTTGATCGGTGTGATTCACGAGACGTTCACGGGACAGTTATTCAATGTTCCTTAGGGAATCTCTGGCTACTTCTGAAAACAAAGATATTCTGAAAAGAAAGAATATTTGTCCGAATATTCATCTCTATTACTTGAGTTGTGTCGTAAGTAACAAGACGAACATTTTTATTCAAGTAATTTTACCTAATCATATGAAAAAACTAGTTTTACAAGAGATTAATTAAAAAACTAGGTTAATACTTTGACAAAGATTTATAAACCCGTTGTTAAAAGAACCAAAAGAATCTTAATAATGAGTCGTAGTGGTAAGTAAGACACAAAAGTATACTACTATAGAAGTAACAGTAAACTGTGTGGGGTTTTCAAGGAATGGACACTCTCAAGTCTAAAAAAATATAATTCCCGTAAGTAGAAATGGTTAAGAGATGGAAACTTTAAAATACTTATAAAAAGGAACTTATCCCACGTAATATTTACCCTTTGTAGTTTTATATTCTAGGTATTGAAGACATTAAATATGGAAAAGGAGAACTAAATACTTTTGAGGAATTTATGGAGTCATCCTTTACGTATTTCTATACTAATCCGGAAAGTGTCCTTTCTTTGGGAGTTCATATTCACCATTTACAAGTCGGAACGACTATTACTCGTTTTATATTTAACTCTGACCGTTTTAACACTTTCTTGTCGTTACAGGTTATAACCATTTTCGTATTCCTCTATTTACAAAAGTATTGTAACATAACCACGTTGATCTTTAAGATCGTCACAAAGACCTCTTGTACACACACACACACATATTTTTATATATACATAGAGTTTCCGGATTCTAACGTTGAGGAAACTAAAAACGTCAAAAGGAGGATCTCTAAATAGGACTCCTTTGTTGACCTGTTTATACTTATTTTACAAGTATTATGTAGGTATTATTTTAATTTACAGTCGGATAAGTAACTAAATACATCTTTTTAGGTATATTTATGACTAATCAAGAATGGATAACTAAACTTTTATACAGTTCTTTTTTCAGACTCCACTATTATGGAATTAAAAGAACCTACCCCCGCTCCCCAATCTAGTACCGTTAAAAATATATCAGAAGTATTAATGACAATAAAAAATGTCACTTGTATATGACAAAAATATTAGGTTTTGTTAATTAAACAAATATAAAACTTTTTTTATTCTGGTCTATATTTAAAAAGGTAAAATAAGAATCTGTTATGTTGTTGTATTATAAATTCCACATTAATGTCTTTATAATCATGTTGTGACATTAAGACAGTTCTATATTATTATATTTTATAAGTTATATAAAATTTATATAAAGTAAACCAATATCTCATTTATAATTTAATTCAAATCATCACCATTCAACGTGACCTACGTATCTTTTTAGAAACATTCAATTTAATCGTTATTTTAAGTTTAAATCTTAATAACATTATGAAAATATTTATTCAATAAATTATTACAAATAGAACGTTTTTGTGGAGACTCTTTGGGTAATAAAGTCGTGTGACACTTTAAGGTTTCAACTTCGGGGTCTAAATTTTCTTTGTTCAATAAATGTAAAATAGATGTTTCAATTTACAAGTATTGAAATATTTGATGACTACCTATAGACCTTTCATTACGAGTACTCGACACAAAGTTACAAGTCAGAATCTTCCCCTTGACTCGGTGAAAGTTATACCGAAGTAACCCTAGATTACAAAATCGTAGTGAACATAAGAAGTCTTCAATTTGTGACTATTACCCTGTTCTTTTCTCCCTCGGACCCTTGTTCGTCTCCGGTCAGTAAACGGTAATCGTGGTTATATCCCGAAATTGAATAATCATTTTAATCTACTGGAACTCCAGTGAACACTAAAACCTGAAATTTCTCTCGATACCTACCTCGTTATAACCAACCGGAATTGACCATTGACAGACATCTTGTCGAAGAACATACAAACGGATCTTGTCAAGAAGAGTTAGTCTTTAGTGGACTTCTTCGAACAATTTTATACGTAAAGACCCGGAAAGGGGGTGTCAAAGACTAAGATTTACAGATGCGATTCGTAAACGTAACTACCGTTCATGGGTCTACGACGACTAGGGACCAGGGACCTGGTCGTCGTTAAAACTCTTAACGACTGGATGTCTCCCAAACACATCTAATCGATCGGGATACGGTAATACCATGTTAATTCTTTCAACCTATAAAAATCTCTTTTTTTTCAGAATCATATTCCACTCAGATTCGTTTATTAGATTCATTTTACGTGAAGAGTCGAAGTTACATTTTCAGTGAAGTGTCGTGAGTGTACTCGTCACTTCCTACGGTTGGTTCCAGTGGCAGACACGAAAGGAGACCCCAGTGTGGAAGTAAAGTTTCGTTGACTCCAACTTTGTTATTGGACTTAAATTTATAGTCGTGGTGGTTGAGGTGGAACCACCTAATTCTTCGTAGACGTCTCCAAATAGAGACCTGTAGACCGGAGACTCTAATTAGTTTATCACGATGACAGTTCATATTTACCAGAAATTCCAAAACACCTAAAAGTAAAAGAATTGTAAAAGTCTGGAACCGAAGACATTACGGATCTTCGATCTACAGGACCCGAAAGAGACCCGTATTTATAATAAAAACTTGGAAATAACTCCGGACGACTTAATAAGACTACTTTATGTCCTTGTTTCCCTTTTTTCCTTCTTTTTGTTGAATCTGTACATCTTAAGAATTGTCTTTGTCAATGGAAGAGACTCTATAACCTAGTCTTTGTTCAGAGAAAAGTAGGGGATCACAGATATTAAATCACGTCCCGGACCCTATACTGAACCACAACTTATTTTAGAATTCAACTTAATCCATTTGAACCCTTACATAGTTGTGTGACTTTTCGTTCAAAATTCTGTATGTTGGTGGTTTGATATGTTAAACATGTAATTTTAAAAAATGTGTTACCTGAGAAGTTTACCAAATATTCTTATACATTATAGTTTTTGTACAGAAATTGTTTCTTTCTTAATACATCAATTGTTCTCTTATGTAGAGACTTGTGGGTCCAATTTACCTTATAAATCTCGTTTACTTTTTATAAAACTCGGACTAATCGGTTGTTTACGGAAGTCAATAAGGTACCCAACGACTTGACGATCAAATATTCCATACGTGGTCGTAAATATCCCTACCCCTATTTCACGTATAGTTCCTTAAACAATAAACACACCCACATCAATTAAATGATTCCCGTTTTTAACATAGATAAACTTATATTCGTTCGATATAACGACATCACTTTACTTAAGTTACCTGTTTGTTTTTACAGAAAATTTTTTACATTTGGTTTTGGTATGGCATAAAGGTTCCGATAATAATAAGGTAAGTCCCGTTGGGGGAAGACCGGAATCAGAACCCACACAAACTTTTTCGTGATCTGTCAGATACTCGGAGTTAAGTTAAGACCAAGGGAATCCAGAATCTAATGAGTGGTCCAAACTTTCAGATCAAATAAGTACTACAAGATTATAGGGTAAAGTAGGGGAAGGGATGGGTCCCAGATTTCGAAACCCTTCGTCCACTAGTCCGTTAGATTTTGTCTTAATCGGAGGGACTCAGAGGTTCTGACCTTATCTTTCCCCCACTTGGGACCCTTAGGTCACCGGGTTTATCGAGAAGTGAACATCATAGTTTGAAATATGTTAGCGGTAAATGAATCACGTGACCTATTTTCACCTTATGTTCTAAACCCACTATGAAACACTTTTCGAATCACGAAACGTAATCCCTCGAAACTATGTCATGTCTAAATCTCTGGTCATAGAGTCTTGGTTGAATTTTCTTCCGAAACAACACACCCCTTTGTTTATCTTTGAAACATGACGACAAGGTTCTCTTTCTATGAATTTATTCACGTACAAGACGTTATAATGAACCAATAAATCCTACTTTTCATTGCCGAAATAAAAAAGAAATAAAGAAGTACCAGAGGAGAAGTACGTGTGAACCGTCGCTGAATAATACAAAAGATTGAGGGGTCGAAAGTGTCAACTACCTTACCCAAAAGACTTTATTTTTTGTTTTCATTTTTTTGTGGTTTTTAGAGTAGTTAAATGTCTATTTTCCCTTTATGTAGGACCCAGACTCAAAACAATTATTTATACCATCGAGTGGATTTGAAATAAAATCCCTCCATACAAAGACTTTTCTATATATACAGTTGTGAAATAGTAAAATCAACATAAATCGTCATTGAATGTTTACGTTTGAATGTCTAAAAAAAAAGACTTTTTTATGACGAGGGAAAAATTAACAGATTATGAGTCTTCAGAAGGTTCTACTATTTAATTTTAATCATCTAGTACATTATCAAAAAAACAAAAACAAAAAACTAGGGTGACCACCGAGTCTGTCATTTCTTAGACGGACATTACGTTCTCTGGGTCCAAGTTAGGGACGTAACCCTTCTAGGTGACCTCTTCCTTTACCGTTGGGTGAGGACATAAGAACGGACCTTTTAAGGTACCTGTCTCCTCGGGTCAGGTACCCCAGCGTTTCTCAGTCTGTACTGACTAGTTGACTGTGAAAGTGACATTATCAAATAAGTCATCAGATATTTCAGTATGTAGTTATAATTTATAAAAATTACTACTGTTTTTATTATAAAAAACCAGAAATAACCATGTCATCATCTTTGGTCCCGATGAACAACTGAGATCTGGTTAACATGTGACCCTCACGGTTCGATTTGTCCTAAAATAACCGTGTCCCTCTAAAAAAAAAAAATTGTACTCATGTAGTCGTGTGTCCCTTACTTTTAGATTGTGTCCGTTGAAAACTGATCCATACGTCAACTCAGTAGTCCAATTTGAATTGAAACTTATCAATGGACTTGTAAGAAAACCCCAGATTACTTCGGTTGGTCTTTGACATCCTCAAACTTATCATCAACGTACAAGGAGAAGGCACTGTAAGATATTTACCTGACCGAGCCTTAAGAAGGTCCGTCCTCGGCCCCCTACGTTCACGAACGGGTCGTGGGAGGCTTGGCCGTGAACACTTGATAGTGTTCTTCTCCTAGGTTTATTCTTAAGACACGTATCACGAGTGTAAAAGTTACGAGATTAAAAAAAAAAAAACCATTATCTTCGGGCGGGAGGGGNGGGGGGGGGGGGGGGCCGGTGGTTTTTTTTCTCTTTCGTACTTGACTTGAAGAACACGAATAAATGGGTTTAAATGATATTGTGAGGTCCACGGAAGGTTCAACTTCCTATTAGTAACTTTTATTAGATTTTCGACAGATAAAACGGATCTTACGAAAAGGAGGTGTTTCGAAAGGAACTGGAGTAGGGATAGTCAGAGAGGAGAATAGAACGAAATAAAAGAGGTATCCTGACGAGTGGTAGACTTGAGTGATGTATGATGATAACAATACAGCAGAAGAGTGAATATACAGATGGTGATACTTTCTTCGAGGTACTCTCGTCCTTGAAACCAAGTGACGACCATAGGATCAAAGATCTTACCAGTATCGTGTCTCATCCGTAAGTTATTTATAAACAACTTGATCACTAACTCATTTCTTCCCTCCTATTCCATAGTATTTACTACAATATGTTTTATACTTATCAGTGGTTGGTGTAGACACGTCCATAGTTTTAGTGTTTACAGTCAGGTATCTAAAGAGGTAAATCATGAACGTAGACCTCTTAAAAAGAAATTTTCCGATAAAGAGAAAATCAAGGGTAGAAGTATCCTTGAAGTGTCCCAGAATGAATCTTATACACCCATTAGAGAAAGACTCTTCAGACAAAAAATTTTACGAGGTAATAAATGTTTTTGTTTGTTTGAGTTTCGTATAAACGTCTAAAAGTTCGTTTATAAGTGTCGTCTAACACGTAAGACTACGGATTGTTATAGTAAGGACCTCTGGTGTATTCTAAGGTACCCATTACGAATGATACTTACATGACAAGGAAAAGAGGAATGGTACTACTTTCTTTTCGGGAAGGTCTCTCTTTAGGTCGGTCGTCCTGTCCCCCCCTATAGTCACCAAACCGACACTTGTCGATACCGATAACGTCCTGGAAGTGTCTGACATGTAGACATCGTACTTTGTTCTTTATGCCGACGTAGTGGTGAAAGACGTGGTACCACACGACGGAACGTAAGACACCGTTTCCTTCCCTAAGTGGACAACGGTAGTACTTTGATTCCCTGACCCTAAAATGGACGATTATATTCCGAGGTCCCGGGACGGTCATTAACCTCGGTACAGGTAACCATAGTATCGACCACAACTGTCGGTCATACTTATTAGCAAAGCTCTACGCTTTAATGTATGTAGCAACTATAACGTCTTATTCTTACCGTAACACCATTTAGCGACGTCCGTCGACGGCTCACAAGGATTATTTTGTAGTCTGACCCATAGTGAAAGTCACTTAAGGTTAATAAAACTAATAGTAATGATCTATTTTAGATTAATTTTGTATTGCACCGTTTTTGACCCCCTTTTGTTGTGTTTTCTCGATAAACGTTCTGCACACTAACTTTTGAAAACTACGACTATTCTTAATTTCTAGGTTATCCCTGTATTTAGGAGGAGGGAAGAAGGTAGAAATTGTGAAAGGCCCCGGGAAAGATAACTAGATCTTGAACTCCTGATCGCCTCCAGAAACTCTTTTACAGAAACGAAGTTTCATAGGGGTCAAGAAGTATACATATACTACCGGTTATTGGTCCGGTTCGAAACCTTGTCTAAAATGAAAATTCGGACTTGTCGTCTGTCCAGTAAATTCACTTTTAACAAAAACAACTTCTTCTGGTTGATCTAACCGAGGAAGATCTCGAATGTTAGGTCTTACTTATAATCTGTCCTCCGGTTACAGAATACATGAGAGAAAATTTTCATAACTACTTGAATAAACGTCCCTTCCTTACCTCTGTGTCTACATCTCTGAACACCTATGTTCTCCCCTCCCTCTCTCACCCTACCTACCTCCTTCATCGTAGTTACGTCTATATATGATAGTCCACATTCTACCTATCGACCACTCTTTAACGACACATCGTCACGAGACACTACCGGACCTTTCTACCCTACCCCCTCCCCTTCCTCCCTCCTCTACCTACATATTAATACCGACGAAGCGTAACAACCTACCGTCTTTGGTTGTGTTGTAACATTTTTAATTTTTTGTTTTATTTTTGTTTTCACGATTTCTATGAGTCCAACAAATGTGAATTGAAGTCTCCCTTCATGGGGTACGGTATTTTTACATGACAGACATACACCTTGTTTCACCTATCTTTAATTTGTCCCCGTAATGGGTCCAGGACAGGTACCCTAACAAGTAAAGGAACGTGCTTGTCTTCTCTTTTGGGTGATATCTCACCGAGACAGGGACGACCCGTCCTCCCCTAGCGACACCAGACCGACACGGCCCATTTCTGTTTCGGGGAGTAGTGACAGGGGCGACGTCCACCAGGTCACAGAGGTCCAAAGGGGAAGTTCGGACCGTCCGGCAGCCTAGGTCCACCAGGAAATCTTTTGTGTGATATGTACACCGTTGTGTTTGTTTTGGAGTTTGAACAAATAGATTTTATGATTAAACGTATAAATATATATAAATAATTCGGAGTTTACATCTTTCCTCAGGATTTCTTCATACTAAATATTTTACCGGTTTCTTGAAAGAATTTACAACTGATAAAATAATGTCTACGGAGAACAATATTTATAAACATATATAGACTACTACTCAAAAAATCTAGTCAAGAAGTAGAGATACAACGGGCCACCACGGACCGTAGTTCTGGTAGAGACGGATGAACGATCATTAAGAGTTGTGTCGAACAAAACATCATAGGAGTCAGAACGATACCGGGGTAAAACTTTCGGTCTACACCGGTCATTTCAGAAATTTAAGTGTATTAATAATTGTCCTTAAAACAAAAATGGTGAAACTTTTTGTGTCATGGTTTAGTACTCGTTAATACGTTAATAATAATAATCGATCGTAATATAAACTTAAAAATTTCTGTTTAGAGATTAGAAATATCTCAACACAGTATCATCTAGACCCGTATACAGTTACTTAACCCTTTAGTGTAACTCTTGAAAAAGAATGAAATTGTTTCTAAGTTAGGATTTTTAATTCTAAACCTGTAAATCTATAAAAGATCTTCACACGAAAACTTTGAAAACGTCTTCCATCTGAAACTAAGTCCGTATAGTTTAACTGTGTATATTCGAATACAAGTCTGACTTCATGAATTTTCTCCGGGGAAAAGTCCTGGGTGTGTACTCAATAACTTAACATAAGTTCTTACCGTATCAATCTTCTACCGAAAGGACTTATTACTATGATTCAACGAGAAGATAAGTATGGTTTCATTATAAAAAGGTCGACATTGAATCCACGGTGACAAAAAGAAAAGAAACCTTTTTTTACACGTCAAGTAAATAAAGACAACATTTAATCTAATTATGATTTTTAACATCTCTTAAATATTCCATTAAAATTGAATAAAATATTATCGTTTTAATATATTCATACTATCAAAAGTTTAAGATATAGTTATAACGATACACGAAATAATTGAGACGGTACGAGAATAGAGTATTCTACGTACACATAGTTGTACGGTTATTCATTTTGGGTAAGAATTAACTTCAGACATTTGGAATTAGAATTTGTTCATCTAGTAGTGAAAGATGTCATCCATAGTTTTAATCCACGGTGCGAATCTCCATCTACAATAATTGATTCATGTGTCATAGTCGAAAAGACTTTTATCTTAACCACAAAGTAATCTAGATACTCGGACGTCCAATTTTTAGTCCTCATGTAAACGGGTTAATTCTGTTTCTTTATTACCATATAAGGTTATTGAGAACTAACAGATGAAGTTTTTCCTACAAACGGGGCCGAATCAGAAGAGACGTGACGTGTGCGACTTTATAAATCTCAAGAGTATTTAAGCTTGTTTAGAGGAAAGAAACATATATGTCTCTTATCGAGAGGGAGTCACTTCTTGTCGGTCGACAACAACAACAACAACAACAACAAAAATGGAACAAGAGGAAATCTTGGAAACAACGGAAAAAGAGGTCAACCAGGTCCTCAAGGTCCACCTGGTAGGAGAGGACCAAATGGAGAACCGGGTGTCCCAGGATTTCGTTTTTTGGTTGTAACATAACTTACCAAGTATATCCTATTTTCCGTTCCACCGGTTGGTAGGATCAAATGGACTCTGAAGGGGTCACAGTTATCGTCTTCAGGATGTTTATCTTCTCTGGGAGTGGGGACCGTCTGACCCCGTTGACCAGTGGGTTGTACGATTTGAGATGAAGGGTTCCCACCTTTCTTTTGATTTTTCAGTTGATCCCGATATACTTTATGTCGTAAAATCACGACACGATGCTAAATCTAATTACGACGAGGTCTTAAGTGATACGGGAACATAACTAGTTTCATTATGGTAGAGAGAATAGAGAGTCCACTAAGTCCATTTGGATCTTGTGTTTTTAAGGTAGGTCTCCAGATAATGTTATACGATCCGGTTATCTTTCCCCAATCAAGTTAAAGGTACGTGGTGATTAAAATTTTTCAAAGGATTATCATTCATGTAAACGTAAATAATTAAAAGGTTCACGACACGTTTCACAACCTTTCCATATTTATAAAATGTATCTTGAGTCCAAATAAGTCCGTCAGTAAATCTTTGTCTCGAGATTCTGACCGTCAAAAGTCTCTTCTATCTGAAGTATGAAAATGGAGTTATTTTTTGTTGGGACTCACGGGACATCACATAAACGAGTTGAAATATGATATTTGTGGTCAACAGTCATCCCAGTTTTCAAGAAAATAAACGACCGGATCTCATTTTATTCGAGTCAGGAAACCGGTGGACTACACTTCTCGACTGAGTAAGCTTTTCTGGGACTACGACCCTTTCTAACTTCCGTCCTCTTCTTCCCCTACTGTCTCCTACTCTACCAACCTACCGTAGTGGTTGAGTGACCTGTACTCAGACTCATTTGAGGCCCTCAACCACTACCTGTCCCTCCGGACCGCACGACGTCAGGTACCCCAACGTCTCAGTCTGTGTTGACTCACTGACTTGACTTGACTGACTTTCGACTAATAATTTTTGTGATATAATACATTGTAAAAGACACTTCATAGTAAACAAAGGTTTAGAGAAATGTTCTTCAAACTAAGTTGATGAAGGATCACTAGGGTGTGGACCTAGAGGACCACCAGGGCCCCCGGGCCCAAGAGGAACGTAGGGACCAAGAGGTCGACTTGGTCCACCCGGACCCGAAGGACCTTCCCTCTACTAGAAGTGACACGGTCCGAGAGGTACATGTGGATAACCGTACTTGTCTTTTCCTACTACCGAAAGGACTACTCGATGAGAAAGAAGTGACTCTCGTTATACTTCCTTTAACATATAAATGGTCCACCAGGAAAACCGGGTTAAGCGGGACCTCCAGGTCCACCAGGACCTTTAGGACTTAATGGGAAGAGGGGATTTTTTTTTTTTTTTTTTTTTCCGTTACAGTTCGTAAAGTAAACCTGGGTTAACCAGTACGCATCATAGACAATGTTTACATAAGATCTTCATGCGTAATCATGATCATAGAATCGTGACTTCCCTTTCTCAAGAATCAAAAATTCAAGTCTTTGGTTAAATTATAAATTCCACTTTATACTTCACTGTAATTTAGAGTACAATCGTGAAGGATCACTCAATACAACCAACAGTATCAATAGGTGAAAGAATCAAATAATGAGATCGAAATGATCATCGGGTTTCAATCAATATAATCCTTGAGAGTACTTGAATATACCTTATAGAACAAACTACTTTTGATAGTTTCATCATTCCAAAGAGAGGGTCAGAAACTGTACTTATTTTTCAATGGTTCTTTGTGACCAAACCTCTTTGTGAGAAAAATTTTTAGAACTGTGTTACATGTATAGTATAAATTAACAACAACGACAAAAATCAGGGATTTAATATAGACAAACACTGGGGTACCTGACATCGGGTGGTCCGAGGAGACAGGTACACTAAAAGGTCCGTTCTTATGACCTCACCCAAGGATATTGTAGATTAACCCCTTGAATTATGATTTATACTATAAGTACCCTCTTTATGTTACTTTGTTAATAGTTTTCAATTGACCGTTAGTGTGATATTTAATAGGTGAACTATAGTCTTGAACTCCTATACAATTATAAACGAATATAGATGGTCTTCTACGGATTAGAAAACCCCTTATTTTTAAAGGTTTATTTCTTCAAGTTTGAGTAATCACTACGGTCTACTACCTGTCAGAATAAGAATGTAGATTCTCTTATTGACTTACACAAAGTACCTTGTATAAAGTTTTCTTGACCAATTATGAAGAATAAAATACTTAGAAGGAACCGAAACGTCCAGCACGGCGACCATTTCTTGGGTCGACGGTTTCGTCCTCTGTATTCTCTGTGCCCAAGTTAGAGGTCCAGCCCCTCTAAGGGACCTCCTCCTTCACCGTTGAGTGAGGTCATAAGAATGGATTTCTTAGGGTACCTGTCTTCGCTAACCGCCCGATATCAGGTACCCCAATGTTTCTCAGCCTGTACTGACTTCGTTGTATCGTACGTGCGTGTGTACGGGAGATATATATAGATTTATAAAGTGGTCCTGTAAAGAAAGAAACCATATCGTAAAGATATTAAAAAGTTCAGAATCGACAAGGATAAGACTCTGAACCTTCTCACTGTTTACCAGGTGTAGAAGGGGTCCGGTCACAAGTGGGTGGGTCACCGATCACTCTAAAGTGTCTTCGAGAACGAAACCAAAGAAGAATCAATAAACGAGAAACTTCTCGGTCACTAACTTTTTGACTTTTCCGATAGAAACTGGAGGTGGAACAGGAGGGAGTCTTGACCTTTTCGCAGAAAGTACCTTTATACCAAAACAAGTGAAACCAATGATGATTAAATCGTAGATAAATATGATAATAGTAGTTAAGGGACGTGTGTGTTTTGTCAGGGTCACCTAAGTTGGACGATTCTATTATGTAGGTTTTAAGTTTTACAGTAAACTCCAGTATCATGGTAATACCCCCTAAAAGACTTTTGGACTTCAAATTTAAAATACACATACTTACAAAATTTGAATTTTGAGGTTTAATACAAAAGAGACTAATTTTTTGTATTGTGTACACGGGGTATTTTTGGGTTTACGAATTTAGACGTATATTTTTAAATGAATGGGAGGGTGTACTAGTCAAACACTTATAAGAAAATCTAAAAGTCGAAAAATGTCAATAGTGTGTCCGTGTTTCATTTTATTTAGTAAGTTTCGTTGTGACAACGATAACTACATCAAGGGGTAATAGACCGGGTTGCGTATAGTCATGTGAGTTTCCAGTGGTGAAGTTTGACAAAGACAAAATTCGAAAAGATCTCAAACGTAGGAATTCTGTACCAAATTAAAAATTCCGGAGACCCCAACCCACGACCACATCAGAAGGACGAAGTAAGAGAAAGCAAGTAAGATAAACGTGGGTCGGACAAGACTGTGATGCCCAAGTCATTTATAGACACACGGAATTTTACACTGAGTGCCAGTAACAGAAACGTAGGTGTCTCCTGACTTGTTTTTGTCATGGAAAGTACGGACCTTTAGGCATCTTAGGTCCTAGTGGAGACCGGGGACCGACTGGCCCCTGTGGACCACGAGGGATACAAAGTTTATTCTTCTTCATCTTGGTTTCTGTGTAAAATTTTTAGTGTTATAATTAATATCAAAAAATTTCGTATATTCTATAAAATAGTATAACCTAGTCTTACTAGATTTCAACTGTCTGTAGTAAAAATGGCAGATTAGATGATATAGTGGAGGGCATTGAAGACACGGTGGATCTGGAGTGGAATCCTGATACTAAAAAGTCATTTTTTCTTCAATTTTGATGTAAACTTGTGTTCTCACTGGTATTGAAGACTACACTTACATACAATCACATAGTCTATGTTAACCTATAAGACATAAGGTTTCACTTGACGGACCATAAGCCTCTAGAAAGACCTTCTTGTTCATGGTCTAACGGTCTTACTTTTAATATTAAACATAAACATTAAGAACGTTTCTGTTGTCTATACGATAACTTGACATTGTTGGTGGTAGTAAGATTGATTCGGGAGTCTCAATATTGAATGAGACCAGTCTCACTATCTTCATGTCCAAAGTCCTTACCCTCATCCTTCCCCCACAGTCACCTCAAAACTGTAGTGAGAACCGTTTCTACGTTACTAGACTGACCCGACTCTACGAGGGTAGAAGACTCCGAGTGTCATTAACGGGAACACCGGTACTCTACGAGTTCGTTCCGGTATCCTCCTCTCCCCTCCCTTGTCCCGAAGGTTTTCCTCGACAAACAGTCTTACAAACAGTGGAGGTCAGAATATGACAGACATACTTAACTCTGTCTACGATAATGAACTTTTGTTACTTACCTTCCAGGACTTTTACGGTTGTTATTGTTTTGACTAGTACTCGATCGACAGGAACCTCGAACCTCTGGGTTCTTCTTTATCAGGATAAAGAATCTATTCCACCACACTCCAATTTTTTCCTTCCTCTCTTTTGTCCTCGTACACTAGTTCCTAAGAGTCCGAAGACTTCAGACCGGACAAGAGGTCTCCATTTCCATTGGTCCCTCTTTCCAGACCACGGTCCGGGACGGGAGTCCACCCCTCCTTCGACAAAGGACGTTCCTCTCTCAACAATTCCCGTTCCTCAGTCAAAAGTAACCTTTTCTGGAACTACGACCCTTTTTAACTCCCGTCCTCCTCTTCCCCTACTGTCCCACTCTACTGACCTACCGGATTGACTAAGCCCTGTACTCAAACTCGTTTGAGACCCTTTATCACTTCCAGTCCCTTCGGACCGCACGACGTCAAGTACCCCAGTGTTTCTCGACCTGTACTGAATCACTGACTTGTTGTTATTCTTAACAGAAAGTCCACGTTTATGTCTACGGATGTGACGTCTCCTAAATTCTGTCTGTCGTAAAGGTTTGGTCTGAAAGGTGTAGGGTCACAAGAACCTTCTTAAAGTTACACTAATATTCTAGTCACAAACGGTGAAAGTTTTTTAGTACTTCTTGTCCTCTTTATGGATTACGACCTCTATCCACTCATAGAGTAAAATTTTTTCTCAACAATTTTTCATCTAAGTCCTTTGGTATGTGGTTCTCTCGAATTGTACAAAGGACTGTTATTTGGTCCAGTTTCCTGGAGTAATAGGTAGTGTTCTATTGTGTATGAGAGATACTGTATTGAGACTAAAGGAGTAATCAAAGGTTCTTAAAATACATTTCTCTCTTTAGAAAAGTTTATACGACGACTCTCTTTCGATCCCTTCCACCGATACCACAACTCACTCTACGATACTACCTCTCTAGAATTATCCAACCCTCGTACTCGGATTTCCTTGTTCTACTATAGATTCTTTCCATTTACACTTTCAAGACGTGAATTCAGTGTTTATGTGTTTACCTGTTCTGTTGTCCGTTACCTCCTTTGAGTGCACTCCTTGAGTTCAAGTGCACTTTTTCCGTGTTCCCGAAAGCAACTGGTATTTGAATTACTCACTACTATTACACCACTGATCCGTCGGTTTATCGGGTACACCTTAAGACAAAAATAACAACAAATCACCGAGTGAGTACAGACTGACAAACGTTGGGGCACCTGACATCGGGCGGTCCGAGGAGACGGGTACGTTAAGGGGTCCGTTCATATGACCTCACCCAAAGGTAAAGGAAGAGATCCCCTAGAAGGAGTAAGTCCCTAGCTTGCACGTAGAGGACGTGACCTACCGCCTAAAAAATGGTGACTCGATGGACGCTTCGGGGTACACCTGAATATGCGACCTAATATTTTGTCTTACAAGTCCTATCACTCTGAGCAGACAGAGATCGATGAGAGACCTCATGACTTAAGTATAAGGACCTTCCATGAGTAGAGTTCCAGACGTAAGAATTCCATGACTGTTTGATCCTATATATATAAAGGGGATGTTTGATCCCCTTTTGTACATGAATAACCCACTCTTTTATGAGTCTTCCTTTACTGTCGATAAGTATTTATGACCTTTCATACAACACCCCTTTTGATCTGTAAATCCCCTGTCGTTTCTACTGAAACTTTCGGATAATTATCTCTTTTAAAAACAACAGTAGATCTTACTAAGGTTCGAAGATGCACCTTAACAAGTCTCAGATTTGTTCTCCTCCAGCCCTTACTGTATCTCTTCCCGGGGTTTATCTGACTCGAAAGTGTCCGGAGAATCTCTGGTTTAGACGGGTTGAGAATTCCAGGAAGGTAAGAAACTTGGAAGGTCTGAGACAGTAAAAAACCCAATTGACGTGTCTTTTTAGTGTTCACCCTTTGGACACAACGGAGGCCCATACAGACTAGGACCGTCAGGTGAATCTTCTTAAGTCAAGTCAAGTCAGCGAGCCAGTACAGACCGAGAAACGTTGGGGTACCTGACGTCGTGAGGTCCGGAGGGACAGGTAGTGGTCGAGGACCTCAAATGAGTTTAAGTACAGGTAACTCAACCGCTAGGGTAGGTTGGTAGAGTAGGAGACAGCAGGGGAAGAGGAGGGTGGAAGTTAGAAAGGGTCCTAGTCCCAGAAAAGGTCACTCAGTCAAGAAACGTAGTTCACCGGTTTCCTAACCTCGAAGTCGAAGTCGTAGTCAGGAAGGTTACTTATAAGTCCTGACTGGAGGAAATCCTACCTGACCAATCTAGAGGAACGTCAGGTTCCCTGAGAATTCTCAGAAGAGGTTGTGACGTCAAGTTTTCGTAGTCAAGAAACCGTGAGTCCAAAAAAAAGAAAAGGTTGAGAGTGTAGGTATGTACTGATGACCTTTTTGGTATCGAAACTGGTCTGCCTGGAAACAACCGTTTCATTATGAAGACGAAAAATTATACGACAGATCCAACCAGTCTGTTCTGTAGTTTTATTAAAGGGTGAATGGCCCACTGGACCACCGGGGTACAGAGGATGCCGAGGTCCACCTGGAGAAACCGGTCCGAGAGGGTAGTTGGGGAACAGAGGAAAATACGGAAGATGTCCTGAGGGACCTCCAGGGTCTCCTGGTCCGTACGGACTTAAGTGTTTTTCGGACAGTCATAATGGTGAGCCCCTCGAAACGTCCAAGACAATGACGGGAAAACTCACTTCTCGTTTGGGGCGTGGAATTGCAATAGACCGTGTTCCGTACTCCGTCCTTGATGAAGAGGAACTACTACCAAACAATCTCGTCTTAGTCACGGATTGGGTCATGGAATGTGTGTCATCCCCGAGTCAGTCATGACCACTTACCTACGGAGAGAGAGAGACAGAGAGAGAGAGGGGGTCCGAGTACTTGAACTATAAATGATTAAAAAAAAAGAAATTTTTTTTATATATATAAAAAACTACACCTGGTAAAAAATTCAGAAATACCTTAAACAATGTTATGGTAAAGACAAAAGACAAAACAAAAGAACCCGGTGTCCGTACACCCTAGAATCAAAGGGTTGGTCCCTAGTTTGGACGTGGGCGACGTAACCTTCCGTTTCAGAATTGGTGACGTGGTGGTCCCTTCACGGTCATAAATGATTAAAAAGTCTATCTAGGGAGACGGAGGTGTGGTTGTCGGAATACGAGGGGTGCCCTCCTGTCCACCCGTACCCTTTTGTCTCTTCTGGTCTTCCTTTTTGTTCGTTCTATCAGTGTACTCACCCAACTTTCGGAGACTACAGTTTACAATAAAAGTAAGAAAATAGTATAAATTTTCATCTAAGAAGTGGACCCAAAGGAGATCTCGGTCCACCTGGAACTAGAGGAAAGACAGGTCCCTACCAATGTGGTCCTTTCGGACCACGGGGAACTCCAGGACAGTACGGTTACCCGGGACCTCCGGGTCGTAGAGGGTGACCGGGAAAGGACGGTCCCTCCGGTCCGTTCGGACCATGAGGGGACAGAGGAAACCAAGGACGTTTCTTTTTTCAGACTATTCAAAGACATTACAGGGACATAAACTCCAATATCAAACACCGATAGGGATTATTGTCTCTGTGAAACGAATTTCCATAATTCTATATAAAAAACGAATTTCCATATATAAAATTCTCCGACTGTTTTCTCTACATTCAGATACTTCTGTCCCAGGTCTGATCTGAGTCAAGACGGAGGTCGATAGACAACGAGGACCATTTCAGTAAAGTGACAAAAGAATAAAATTTTTATCTCCATTATAGACTGAATTGAGTCAAGAAATCTATAGTTTACTCTCTTATACGTCTACTTTTCGTACCATATTCGAGATTTCACAAGATAGACAATGATAGACCACTTAAAATTAATGTTACTGAAATAAATTAGTGACTATTAAGTTGTCTCGTAATTTTTCGATTTAAGTCCCAGTCAAACACGTAATGTTCACAACGGGTCGGTTTGGGAGTGTTTCCTTGCTGTTTCGACGATAAGGACAAGACAGGAGACTCATGAAGAGGGGGCATTCTATTTGTGGTCAGACCCTCTTTACACTCTAAACCTAAAGGGTTTCTTCAGAGGGGGTCTTCCAGTGTTGAATTATGATTATAAAAATTAGAGTCTTTTGGAAGTTCTTTAACACGAAACTATAAGTACTTACCTTTTACAAAATACTTAACTTTTATTAGAGGGGGAGAAGAGAGGGTAGAAACACAATGAGATGTTCATAAGATCCTGATTTTAGATATTATAGTATACCTTTGTGGGCTTACTTTAAGAACCGGTTAGGTTATCATTTACCGTACTGTTGTCCTTTACTACCTTCCTTCTTACTTTTCACTCCTACTCCGACCACCGTCTCCATTCCCGAACCTCTCAATATATAATACGTCTCTTACGAATTTCACTACTACTTTTATTTTGACTTATAGATTGTGAAACAAATGGTACAAGAAAAAAGACGGACATTAAATATGAATTTTTTTTTTTTCTTAAATCTACTAAAGTCGAGAGACGTTCGAGACTTTACGAACTTCCCAGACCGTTGTCAGACTCCGTTTGTTTTTTGCACATACAAGAATTACTGTACAAGTCATTTAACGGTACGGTCTCTAGGACTCTCTCAATACCCTTTCGGGACTTCTTTGTCATCGGACTCGGTGTGTGACCGAGGTCCCCAACCTTAGTCTGGTTGCTTCTCTTGTTTCACCGTTTCTAATCACAATGATGACGTCGAGTCTTATCGTACCTCTCCTTTGAGGAACTCTTCGATAGTTAAGGTGGAGGTAGAAAAATCCTCCACTAGGTAAATTTGGTACGACTATTGTTCTTTCCTTTATGTCTTCTTCAGAAAAATGAAAGTATCTACCCTTAAACTTTCAACCTAATGTCACAGATCAAACAAGGTACCATTATTACGTTGTAAAAATGAACTTACGATCCTTATATTTATAAGACACAATGGTGACCCTGAAGAAATTAAGTCTTACGATTCACATAGACAGTCCCGATAATTTAGTCTAAACCAGGAACTTTTACATATAGTGGTCCAAACCCTCCTTCTTGGTGAGTGGAACTCCTGGTCCAAAGGGAGAACCTGGACCTCCACGAGGGTCGTTCGGACTTTCTCTTTTAAAACCATAAAGTTATACAATATATATATGTCAATTAAATATAGTATATTATATATAATACCTCTTCCCTTTACCGTTGGGTAAGGTCCTAAGAACGGATCTCTTAGGGTACCTGTCTCTTCGGACCAATCGACGTCAGGTACCCTGACGTTTCTCAACTCTCCCATTGTCTGTCCTTCCGATCCCCGACGTTTGTCTCCTTTATCCGACACTCCCAGTCTACAAAAAAATAGACAGAATTCGCCGTCCTCCTTTGTTTGATGTTCACAGTCTAAAAGAGGGTAAAAGATATGTTTAAATTTTCCTCCAAAGAGAATTTTAAGACACAACGGTACTACTGTGGACCAAGGTGGACTTGAATTGAAAAGAGTTTGGTCCTCGATTGGTTACGTAAAAAGAATACCTTTACAAAGAGAATTCGATACAATTACTTGATACATAAATGGGACCTGAGACAGAAAGAAGTCCAGTCAAGGTGAATTCTAAGTCTTGGTTATTCCCGAGTTGTTTGGTCATACAAAATGAGTATACAACAAGAGGATTAGATACAATTACTTTGGTGTATAAATGAACCTTTGGACGGAAAGAAGTTCTAAGTACAGTTAGTAAAATACCGGGCCCTACTGAGTGGAACACGGTTACAATAAAGTTTTACGTACAACACCCACTCCCCGGACCCCGGAGAGAGACTCAAAACTCTGTAAGGGAAAGAGATTAATCGTCGGACGACCACTGATATATTGTAGGTCGATTTCTGATCGTCCCCCCGTGAGAAAGACGGGGGAAGACTACAGATACAGTCTCCAAAAGAGATAGAGAAAATATGAAATTATTTTGAAATAGTGTGTTTTCGAGACTCGTTAGTTCGGAGTAGTGACCGGGACCGAACTTAAGGAGAGGAGGACTCCGGTTCTTAGGGTTACAGAAAGTGTCGAGTCGTTGTTGGAAAGTCTCAATGTACTGACTCACTGATTGTGTGTATATAAGTAGAAGTACGTATATATATATATGTATATATAAATATATACCGAAGGGTCCACCGTGTCACCATTTCTTAGACGGACGGTTACGTCCTCGATATTCTCTACACTCAAACTAGGAACCCAACCTTTCTAGGGGACCTCATCTTTCACCGTTGGGTAAAGTCATAAGAGTGGACTTTTTAGGGTACCTGTCTCCTCGTACCACCTGATGTCGGGTACCCCAACGTCTCACCCTGTACTGACTCGCTGACTGCGTGTGTGTATATATAAGGGATCACACTGTAACTGGATACATATTTTAAATAAGATGAACCAGTTGAAGTGAAACCATTGTCTTAATAACGTTGGGTCTTGTTGAATTTCCAGTAGTCAAGACAGTCCCTTCCTAAAGATCTTACCACTTCTTAATGTCACAGTGATCAGTAAGATTTTGGTCACGTAGGTACTACTCGTTCGACATGGACAAAGAGGAAAAAGAGGCCCACCTGGTCCTTAAGGTAGTTCAGGAACTAATGGAGAGAGTGGGTGACCAGGTCCTAAAGGACCGTTAGGACCTCCTGGACCTTTTTTTTCGGTAAGTTTCTCTCCTGAATGAAGGATAGTTACCGGACTACACTAGGGGTCTACACACCTTAAGACATTTTTAACAAGTAAAAAGTCTTAACATCACTGTACTTCGATTTAAGTGTCACTTTTGGTACCTGACCAATCACGATAGTACTCCTAAAAGTCAAACGTATCCAACCGACTAGAAACTTAACCCTCTCTCTCGTTCGATTCAACGAAGTCAGTACAGACTGAATCGTTTGGAGAACGGACATCGGGTGGTTCGAGGAAACTACCCCTAAGAGGTCCGTTCTTATCACCTCACTTAACGGTACGGGTGGAGGTCCCCTAGAAGACCTGGGTTCCTAACTTGGGTACAGAGAATACAGAGGCCGTAACCGTCCGTCCAAGAAATGGTACTCGTGGCGGACCCTTCGGACTAGAAACTTAATATGGATTGGAACGAAAAGGTGTAACAACAGACCTTTGACCCATTGACCTTCGATGGTAGGTTCCTCGTCAACACCCAGTCTCTATGTCCATCCATCTTTCTCTAAGGTTGGTGTATCTTTTGTACGAAGGGAGTGTTTTCCCTTGATCTGTTTTATGTTTTTACCTTGGACCTCCCGGAAAATAAGGACCTTTCGGTCCCTTCGGAAACTAAGGAAACCTGGGGTTTAGTGGTGGTCCTGGTCTAAAGGGACATTTACTTCTCTCTCCCTTTCCTTTTCTCTTTTGGTGTTCTACTTACTAAGGTTGTTACCGATTTACGATCAACAATGTCAGTTGACACGAGTTCGACCAGAAGTCCCCAGCGAGAACGATGATCAGTGTCACCTAAAACAGAACCTACAATAAAGGGGTCTCTTCGTGTCGTCTCTACACAGGTGAGTAAAAGTTTCCCTACACATGGGGTCGGTCCACCTGTCGACTTATAGACTAAATAATGAAATTAACCCTAAACCGTCGTTTAGGTGACTTGGAAAGGTACAAACCTTTTTTGTCAAATTTATAACGGAAATCCATTCTGGACTTCGACGTTTGGTCACTGACTCATCAACAAAAACTAGTTTACTGCACTTTTGGGTTTATTGTTCGTTTATAATAATTCTCTCGTTGGGTTACAAACTTGACCTTTATACAGTCCTTTTTTTTTTTCAGAGTCTAGTTGTCACAATGTCCAATTTAACACAACGGGGGTTTACGTAGACGGCTTCAGAAGTAGTGAATGATAAAGTTTTATAGTGACGCAAACCTCCATTCAGAAACGAATAAATAAAAAACGGACACGACGGGGTCAACACCCTTTAATCAGGTGACTGGTCCCTAACTTGAGACCGGGGGTCACCTCAGGATTGGTGACCTGATGGTCCCTTAAGGGTCCGTCCCAGAAATTTCTTCATTAATTCAATTTTTCTCCAGTGGTTCCGTCTACCACTGGGCTTAGGTTGTACTGACTATAGAAATATTCTTCTCTAACACTGTGTCTATGTGTCTCCTTTCTGTGGACCTCTTCCTCCGGTGGATGTTCGGTTCCTCTCTCCGGAGTCTTCTTTAGTCGAGACCCTGTGGAAGTAGAGTCTGAGAGTCGGAGGTCTTGACACTCTTTTACTTAAAGACAAATTCGATGGGTTAGACATATAAACGAAACCTTCGGAATCCTTTGATTATGTTTATAGGATTCATGTAACTCGATTGTAAAGGACAGAAATCCAACTTACGTACACTCCGTCGTGAGGGTTTTAAAACAAATGTCCTCCGAAATTCTAAAGGTCAGTGGTTTGACCTGACTTTACCCGAGGAACGTTAAGTAAACGACAAAGCATCACAGAAACTAATATTTCTAGTTTCCACTTTCTTCCGTTGACATCATGTTTTCGGATTTATCGAAAGGTAAGTGATAAGATCCTTCGCTCCCGGTATACACACAGTCCGAAGGTCGTAAGTCCAACGTTTCGGTCCGAGTGGACCCACCGGTCCCCCAGGCCCTGAGGGTCCTTCAGGGAGACCAGGTCGTCCGGGGCTTGCAGGTCCACGCGGTCCACCGGGAGAAAGCGGAAAGAACGGGTACAGTGGACCGTTAGGACCTAGAGGGAATTTAAGTCAGTTTGTGGAAATTTTAAGAGTATATTCGTCCTATACAGTAGTCTTAATTCATATTTGATACAATCAAACGTACATAACTAAATAAATCGTTAAGTACCAATTACAGACGACACTCTGTCGTGGGACTTTTGAACGACCTTTGTTCTATCGATACATTAAACACCCCATGTCACGTTTTACTTTTACGTGGAGAGAACAAAAAATTTTTATTTGAAAAATTTTCGTTAAGTTCTATCTTTACCGTCGCGTAATTTGGTTCGTACCTCAGGAATAGTCGTACCTGGAGACACCGATGTCCCTCAGGATACGGGTCCTTCTATCCTTATACTACCATTAACGTATGTCTACACACTATCTATGTTAGGGACGGAAGTACCTTGAAATCTCTGGCGACCCTCTGTATAATTAGTGTTTACATATTCAAGTTTAACATTACAAATTGAGTCCATATTCTTCGTTCGTCTTGTTTATCTATACACAAGTAGTTTATGAGACGTACGTCTATTTATTTATATTTTTTTGGGTTTTGAAAGGTATCAAAAGATAAGTAATTTAGACATGGAGTGAAAATACTATTTGGTCTTGTATACCTAAACTATCACTGAATGTTTTAGAACTTCCATCGACTAATTTTATGATGAGACAATAATTCTAAACGGTCGTACTATTTCGGTCGAGTAAAACACAAGTCACATGTCAAAAATTTTCAAAAAAAGACATCAATGGATAGGATACTTTTTAAATTTAGATTTACTTTGACAAGTAATTAACTTACTTAATTCAGTTTATGTTAAAGAGTATCTCCTTTTTTACCTTTCTTAGAGAGGGACCGAAAGACTCCTAGATCAAATTTTATTTCCCGTTTCATTTAAACAAACATGAGGTTCATTATTTCCCTGAAACACCAAAGATTTTTTAAAAAGAAAGAACAACTAAATATCGACCTCCTTTAGAAATCCTTTCCACCATAAAATAACCGAGTTTTCTCTTAGTCCCTCCTTCAGGGGATTCATTGTTAAAAATGTAAGAAACCTTAATATATGAGAACTTTCAGACTACTGTTTATTGTCTGAGGATGTTTTCTTTTTGTTTGTTTGTTTTTTTTTTGGGGTAGAGGTTTGTCAAAAGTAAGTTAAAGTCCTAGCTACTTTAACTAGACCTAAGTTAAAAAGAAACCTAGGTTATCCGAAGGGGTCCCCAGGTACCTTGATGTTCAATTTTGGGAGACGACCACCCTTAAAGACAATCAATAAGAGATAGTCAGAACGAGACTTAGAATCACATCAAAGATATCTGTCTTTCCAACCTTCTTCTATTTGGATTTCTTGTTGGCTCGGGGTGACTTTGGAAACCAACGACGACTATCTCGTATATTCCCTCCTGAAACTGTCTCGTCTTCGTGACTTTTTGACACTGTCCTATTTATTTAGGAGACACATTGCGTTACTTCTATTTCAAGATTTTGTTAATTCCTTCTATTTACATAGAATCCTTAAAAAACACACAAACGAAAAATTATTACGAGATTTAAATAAAATTAGAAAACCATACAAATTATTCACAAAAAATAATATTTCAACCCTTTAAATAAAAACATTCGTACACACTAAACTTAGGTCTCGTCTCTGACTGGTGAAACATGGTATTCTTTTTGTTTGTGACGGACCCATAGAATATACCTGGACACTAGTGGCTGAGGGAGACCGTCGTATGTATTTAACGTCCCGGTCAATACTCTTTATAGAGTACCCAACTTTGACCTCTTTTATTTGAGTCTTCAACTTTGACACCATCTGTAGGAGTCAATACACAGACACACACACGAATCAGCGAGTCAACACAGGCTGAGAAACGTTGGGACACTTGACATCGGGTGGTCAGAGGAGACAGGGACCCCTAAGAGATCCGTTCTCTTGACCTCACCCAAAGGTACGGGAGAAGGTCCCCTAGAAGGGTTGGGTCCCTAGCTTAGGTCCAGAGGTCGTGACGTCTACCTAAGGAATAGTCTCTTCGGGTGGTCCTTCGTATGTATTTAATGTCCCTGTCAATATTCTTTATAGAACCCCCAACTTTGACCTCTTTTATTTGAGTCTTCAACTTTGACACACTATCCGTAGGAGTCAATATCTCTCTCCCCCTTTTTTTTTTTTCGGGTCTGTTTACGGACTTTTATGTCATTACAAAAGTTAAGAGGAACGGGTGTTACTTAGGTCTATGAACAACTATAAATTTTCCTGAGTAAGGTGATGGTGTTACATTTATGGAATCACCGGATGTATGGAAACCAGGACCACCAGGACCGGAACGTGGAAGACTTATTGGACCGAGAGGGAATAGAGGAACCTCTGGTACTTATGGGCCCTCCGGACCTGAAGGTCGATCTGGGCCCTTGGGGTGTCAAGGGAAGTAAGGAAATCATGGACTTTAATCCTTTCTTTAGTCCATTTTATCCATTTCCGTCTCTAGAACTTCCTAAGACAAGGACTGGAAACGTGTTTGGTAGAAAGAGGGTCCTTCAACCAAAGAGTCTTCGAGATTTCGTAGTCCATCGGAGTTACCTACTAAAAGACGTTCCACATTTATAAATAAAGTAAGAGTATAAGAACGACGTATGTCATGGAAACAGATTCTCGTATAGATTAGTAAAATGTGGTTGAAAGATGGTTCACCTTTTGGTTTCACTGTTGTGTCTTTTACATCTTCGTCCTGAGTAGTACTCCAACATCCGAGTGTTATCCTGGAATGCGCAATGGACCATGAGGGTACAAAGGGTACGAAGGACCCTATGGTGCACCAGGACCGAGTGGCCCTAAGGGTTACGACGGGCCGAGAGGAGACCCCGGAATTCTTGTTTATTTATCAGTATCCAAGACACATCCAAGACCTGTGTCATCTACGAGTTACTTGTGACACCGAACATGTTTACTTACTTAGGTCTCGTTGGTCTGATCGACCAAATCCATGAACAAATCGACGACGATACGGAAGTTTATCCCTTCCCTGACCGTTGAGTCTTTTACATGTTAATCTCTTTTAATATAAAACCAGTCGTCCGGACCTCAAGTTTGTAGTTTAAGTAGGATCCTGGTTCCGGTCGTCCTTTTTTCCCCGATGACACTGTTATGCCATTATCTAAAGGTTTACGACATTCTTTTAAAATAATGGTACGTTATTTAAAGTAGTGACTACAACAGTGCCCCTTATCCCCTGATGAAATAAATGAATTTTATAATGAAATGTTTGACTTATTACACAAATTTTATCTCCGTTTAAACCTTCGGAGATTTCGTAAAAGAAAATTAAAGTACCGACGTTAGTGGTAGACGTCACTAAAAGCTCGGGTTTTTTTATTTCAGACTGTGACAAAGGTGACAAAGGGGTAGATAAACGGTACTTCACTACCCTACTCTATGGTACTCAATAGACTTACAATTCGAAATTTGGTTGAAAAAGTGAGAGGAGAAAGTGAAAGTAGTTCTCCAAAAAATCAAGAAGAAGTGAAAGACGGTACTTTAATTTTCCGAGAATGAAGAAGCTTCCTTTCAATACTGGTTGGATCTATCGTATAATTTTTCGTCTCTGTAGTGAAACAGTTGTTTCCAGGCAGATCAGTGCCGATATCCAAAAAGGTCGCCAGTGCATACCTACACTCTCAACCTGACACTTTTTTCGACTCGCGGCTTCTTAACTACGAAAACTTGACACCACAACCTCTTCTGAGGACTCTCAGGGAACCTGACGTTCCTCTAGGTTGGTTAGGTAAGACTTCCTCTAGTCGGGACCCACAAGAAACCTTCCTGACTACGATTTCGACTTTGAGGTTATGAAACCGGTGGAGTACGCTTCTCAACTGAGTAACCTTTTCTGAGACTACGACCCTCCCTAACCCTCTTCCTCCCCTTCCCCTACTGTCTCCTACTCTGCCGACCTACCGTAGTGATTGAGCTACCTGTACTCAAACGCACTTGAGGCACTCAACCACTACCTGTCCCTCCGGACCGCACGACGTTAATACCCCAGCGTTTCTCAGTCTGTACTGACTCTCTGACTTGACTTGACTTGACTTTCGTAAAAGAATGAAAGAAGGTCCTATATACTATAACATTATTTAATATCATATGTTATGTATGGTCGTTAAAGTTTTATTGTAAAACTTACGTTTTGTCTTGAAGTACATCCAATTATAAAAATCAATTCTGTCCGACTGGTGTTAAACCAATTTAATATTCTTCGTTTAAGGACAACCCTGTTGCAGCCCCGTCTTAAGTATAAGATTTTTGTGTAAAAACAATTTAAATCCGGATCCTTTTGAATTGTGGACAATAAGGATAATCTCTTAGTCAGTATGGACCACCAGGACCACCAGGTCCTTCGGGACCCTCAGGAAAATATGGACCATTGGGACCTTACGGAGACATAGGAAAGAGTGGTCCGAAAGGACGTTCAGGATTACAATTTTTTGGTACATAATTTATATGTCCAATGTTAAGATAGTCTGAAAAGGTTAGGACTAATTTTAAATAATCGATAATAATATCATATGTATCTTATAAACAATTCTCGTACTCGTCTAAATCCGAATATAAAATAAATAATTTTTCTCACAATTTACTCTATTGTGTATTTTTGGTAACCGTGTCAAGGACCGTACTCAATCCATATCAAGAGTTTCTTGTGATCGTTAATAGTATTACAAATGTGAAATTTGGTTATAAAATTCTTAATCACTGGATTTGTGTCGAGAAGAGAAGAAAGAAATTAATTACTGTCTCCCAGTAGATGATGCCATAAGAATAAATCTGATGACGTAAGAATTAGGTAGATGATGTTGATATTAAATGATTCATTGACCAAATACCTTCTGTAATAAAAGAAAATTAATAGACTAAATTGGAAGTCCGTTAGAGTTACTTAAGAACTCGGAAAGGTCTGACCCACCACTCTACTCTTTTAACTCTGAGGAATTCTTCAGTTACTTGATTACATCTCAATGTTGTAGTCAATCACCATTACGACCCTAGACTTGGGTCAGGGTGTTGTGGTAGGACGAAAAGGATTTCGTACCTAAACTAGTGTAATAAGAGGACGATTTTTTATAAGTAACGGAGAGAAAACGGATGTCTCATTTGCTACTTAAGGGAAGTACCGCGAATCTCGTAAGATGTTAGACAGGTACCGGACCGAATACGGAAAGGAGTGCGTCTCAGTGAAGGAAACAGACAAAGGGACGAATGTATAAGTAAGTAAGTGTATACCCAACTCATGATTAATTATCTGTCCAGGACAAAACTCATGACCTCTGTATTCATTTAGTGAAACAGGGTCAAAAATCATAAATTAACCTCTCTCGGTTTATTTTTTAGTGGTGGGTCACTCCCTCAAAGACATTGTCTCAACCCGTGTTACACGATGTCCATTCTTAAGACTCCTCCCCCTTAAAATTTAAAAATAAGCCAAAAATAAAAACCGACGTGGTACTCCGTACTTCCTAGAATCAAGAGGTTGGTCCTTTGGTTGAACCTGGAGGACGTAACCCTCGTGTCTCAGAATTGGTGACGTGGTGGTCCCTTCAGGGTTCTTCTCCCCTATAAAAATTCGAGTTAGAACTTCTGGTTCGCCCTCGGTCGACCTACCTCTTTCGTACGTTACCTCGTCCTTAAGAGTCTGTTCTTTTATGCACACACTTCCCCACCACTCACCGTTCTCCACTCTTAAAAAAGAAAACATTGAAAACAAAAAAAGGTATACACAGGAAATAGTATTGGATTTTATACATAATAAATCAAATAAGTAAACGAAACAAAAAATTCCCCACCGTTTGCTGACGGACACCCGGTTTAAACCGAATTACAAAATACCGACCTCTAGGTTCCTACCGAAAGTGTAAAAACACCCAACATTTATTTGTTTGTTTGTGGTTTCTTCTTATCCGTCGATCCCAGTGTCACCAGGTGTTTCGGATTCTATAAATGATGGACCAGGACCTATATTTAGTAAAGTCCCTGTACTGACGGTGAAAGGAGGTGACTCGACAATCAAAGGAATACTGGTCCTATAATCGTGATGAAACAAATGGCGAGACAGAAATCCTGTCTCATTTTACGGGACAGTCATCCAAGATTTTTATTAACAACTCATCTATTTACAATACACCGACCTCTCCATCCGCTTCCCGTTCACCACCTCTTTGAACCTACGGCCAGATTCTTTCAACTTAAGAATTTCGGTCCCCTCTGAACCTTTCTAAAATCCGGTTCTTATAAGGAACGAGTAAACTTTGGATGAGTGTTAAATTTATGAGGAAGTACCTCCTAAAAATTTTTAAAAATAAAATAACTTCATATCAACTGAATATTACAACATAATAAAGACAACATATGTTTCATTAAGTCATCAATATACGTATATAAGAAAAAGTATAATAAAAGGTAATATCAAATAATGTCCTATAACTTATATCAAAGGACATGAGTACCTCCAAAGAAACTGATGGGGTAAACTCCACAAGAGACGAAACAAGTAGAGGGTGTCTCGAGTCACAGAACCATGGGTCGGCTGTCGTCTCACTCTTCCGACCCATATCTGAAACGAAAAATGGAAAAATAAAACATAACCTCATATCGACTAATTGTTTGTTACGACACTGTCAAAGTCCACTTGTCCCTTCCCTCGGTCAGTATGCATGTGTACATAGGTAAGCGGGAGTTACTCATACCTGAAACCTTGGTGTAGTCTCACTCCAGGTAGAGACGTGAAGGATAGTCTTACTGTGACTCATTAAACTGGAAAGATAAAGGGTAGACATTTTACCCTACTATCGTTAGTAGATAAGTATGACAACAACACTCTTAATTTACTCAGTTATAAACATTTTAAACCTTATCATGGACGTACACCCTTTCCGAAGTGTCCAGAAACGATTTTCATTGTGTTGTCAAGATAACATAATAGTAAAAGAAAAACAACTACAAATCAACGATTCAGCACAGAATGAGAAACGTTGGGGTCCCTGACATCGGATGGTACTAGGAGGCAGGTACCCTAAGGGGTCCGTTCCTATGACCTCACCCAACGGTAGAGGAAGAGAAACATGCATGCGGATTTAGAGGGTACGTCTGAGGAGTTCCTCTCCTTCTGACGAAAAAAATGGGAATTATCGAGAAGGTGATAAACGTTACCTACAGAAGTTCAATCTTTAAGTCTATTTTTTTACTTAGTATAACTTTAATCTCTCCGGATCTATCATACTAGAAAACGACAACAACAAGTGTGAGACGAGGAACCAATGCACAAACTTTTCGGTTTTCCTTTGTATGTCCTGTCGGAGGTACATATGACATGAAACAACGATTCAGTGACGATTCAGTGAAGTCAGCACAGGCTGAGACACGCTGTGGTATCTGCCGTCGGGTGGTCCGAGGGGGCAGGGACCCTAAGAGGTCCGTTCTTGTGACTTCACCCAACGGTAAAGGAAGAGGTCACGTCCTTTCACTTTTCACTTTCACTTCAGTGAGTCAGCACGGGCTGGAAGTCGCTGGGGTACCTGACGTCGGGTGGTCCGAGGAGACAGGTACCCTAAAAGGTCCGTTCCCATGACCTCACCCCACGGTAGTGGAAGAGGCTGACATGAAACAATCTTCGTATCTTTATTGTACGCAGGGAGATATAAAGTGTCTTTGTTAAAAAATTGATATTTAATCAGAGGTAACACGTGAGTACTACAATCTCGGTTTGACATCAAATACGTCCGTGTCTATACGATAAGTATAAAAAAAAAAGGGTTTTACAAACGTTGTGATGAATTTAGTAGATCTGACCTGTAAACACGGTCATAAAAAAAAAGAAAAATATAGAGCTGAATCTGGTCAAGATCTCCTCAAAATATTTTAATTATGATGAAAGATAAAGTAACGATTTTTACATTATGTTAGAAGACATACGTGGATCTTGATTTGATAGAGAAACTGTCGTCTAATCTCCCCCTGGTAAGGTTTCTGGAATCTCAATCCGTACTGACTTCACTGAATCGTTCATACGTGTACAGGGTTTTTGGAACTGAACGAGTAAAAGGAAGTATCTTTTTTTCTAACGTCAAAAAAGGTTACGAATCGGTAAAAAAAAATTCAATCTCTTAGTCGACCTAAGTTAGTGAGAGGTCTTGTGAGCAGTTTCAGTGAATACACTTCAGGAAGGATTAAGATCCTCTCTACCGATAAATCGAACGGTCGAACAAGATGTCTTAAGATATATCTTAAAATTTTAGTTTAGACATGAACCTGACATTTAGGGATGGACTTTTTGTTCATTTATAAACAACTTATGTTAGACTGAAGAGTTTTAACTAATGTTTAATGGGTTTCGAAATATACCAAAACGTTGATGTTTGTGTAATAGAAGGGACGATATATTCAAACTAGACGTTTGTAAATTAAAATGGGTCGTTAAGACAAAATGATTTCAATGAGTTAAACTAGTTCTTCTGACGTTCCGTCTGAAAGAATTTAAAACTAAATTATAACTAACGTAACTAGTATATTGTTTTGGACAGTATGTTTCTCGAATTTATTAAACTTTATTACACTTACCCAAACTTAAACTTGAATTGTCGATATCGATTGTTAAGAGTCGGAAAAATTCCATAACTGAATATTAGTTTTGTATAAAAGAGAAGTCATTACTAAGAGATTTCCAGAGACTCGTACTCTTCGTCAAAAATCTACGTTAGTCTTTTTAAGTAGGACCGTCAACTAGCTTATCTCTTAAACTTCACCTCCAAAGATAAGGTCGGTCGCTTGAAAAAATACACCTCAAAAGATTTCCAAAGTAAAAGTGGTAAGAACCGGTTTCCCCCCCGAAACTCCGAATCTTAGATTTTTAGCTGATCACTATCAAATTTCTGTCGTCTGACTTTACGTCTTAATTGAATCTTTATTTTTCAATACTAATTTCCCCGCTACATAATAACAATTTCGTGTGTTTTGGGTCAAGATCACCTTGAGTCGGTAGTTGACCGAAACACTCGAACCCCCGTTTTAATTTGGGACCAGGAGTGACACGAGTATACGGTTGATTTCCCTAAAAGGACCTATTAAAGAATCAGGGTCTTAGTCGAGACTACAAGACCAGATTTACATTTGTTCAGAAATGGAAACTCAGGACCGAGGGGAAACAGGGGGTGATTCACCTTATAGACTCCTCTGGGCCCTCGAGGAGAGAGAGGGACAAGGGGAAACCGAGGACCCCCAGGAGAGCGCGGGAAATGAGGACCTTAAGGTTTCGAGGGATTTTCTATCCTTATTGTCGTAGTCAAGGAATTAAGAAATCTTCAGGTACTCCTAAGTTTTCGATTGGCACGAATAGTATTTTGTTCTGTTTATTTGGTTTTTTCCAATTATCCCGATTCTTGAACTACTTACCAACGAGGGTTTGTCCTTCGGTGTACTCCCATCACCAGTTTCGGATATCCCTCTTTTTATACGGAGATAAGTTTAACCTTTTTCCTTATGTCTTTAGACTTTTTAATTTATATATTAAGGGAGTCTTTATGAAAGAGGAGTTTCTTATTTTATATTAAATAAAAAGATGATTAATTTACTTATAACAAGTATGGAAGATTAACGACCTTCTATGAGGTAGTGAATGGGGAGACAGGACCCCACGGACCCAAGGGTCCTCCGGGACCCCCTGGTTACAACGGACCTTTGGGGTAGTAGGGGTAATAAGGAAAAAGTGGACACCTTTCTTTAATTGTGTTCCGTCGTGTACAACATTTATTACTTTTTTCGTTTATGAGGTATTTTATTTCATATGAATCTCCTTTCTCTGAACTTTTTTACCAAAGACATTTATCCTTTTATTAGTATTATCAGATCCTCTACCCAGTCCTTTACCGGAAAAAGAATGTAGTGTCTACATCTTCAGTAACCATCATATAGTTTGAATACCCACTCCTCTCTGATACCGACTTCAAGCCCTCTGAAAGGAGGAAGTTTAGGAAGTGGTTATTGAAAGACAATATAAGGGAATAGTATGAAGGAAGTGTCGGAAACAGAGATCTACTTAAATCAAGAAGTCACATAAACAATAACACAGGGGTGACAGCCTCCACCTTAGAATAAGTCGTTACACAGAGATCCCGGACCTTGTCACTACCGTATATGGTCTCCGAGTCATCATATTTACTTTCCAATTAATCGTCTAACTCAGGAAAAAGTTAAAGAAATTTTGAAAAATTTTAAACTCATATTAACAAAATGTCACAATATAATCAAAGACAACGTGTTGTTTTCCTTAGTCGACATTCATATGTGTAGTCAGTGAGTCAGTCAAGTCAGCGAGTCAGCACAGGCTGAGAAACGCTGGGGTACTTAGCGTCGTGCGGTCCGGAGGGACAGGTAGTGGTAGAGGACCTCAAGTGAGTCTAAGTACACGTAGCTCAGTCACTACGGTAGGTCGGTGGAGTAGGAGACAGCAGGGGAAGAGGAGGACGGGGGTTAGGGAGGGTCGTAGTCTCAGAAAAGGTTACTCAGTTGAGAAACGTACTCCACCGGTTTCATGACCTCAAAGTCGAAATCGTAGTAAGGAAGGTTTCTTTAGGGTCCCGACTAGAGGAAGTCTTACCTGACCGACCTAGAGGAACGTCAGCTTCCCTGAGAGTTCTCAGAAGAGGTTGTGGTGTCAAGTTTTCGTAGTTAAGAAGCCACGAGACGGAAGAAGTGTCAGGTTCAGAGTGTAGGTATGTACTGGTGTCCCTTTTGGTATAAGGGAGGGAAATCTCGAAGGGAGGGTGAGGTGGTGTAAGGTCGGGAGGTCCAGCAGTGTCTCGTGGCTCGACTCGAGGGACGTGATGTTACGTTGAAGGGTGATCGAGGGATAAAATATGTACCAGTACGTATGTACAGTCACGACAAGACCCGAGAAGAACACTCGTCTCTAGTCGCTCCAGGAATGTGGTTTTCTGACAACTTTGTAAGAGGGGGTTTGTATGTTTGGTATTTTTCACTACTTTATTTTACTTAATATTCCCTTATGATACTTGGTACTATACGGTGTTTTAATCTATTGAATCTGTTTTTCCTGTTTAAGAACCTCTCCGTGGCTAATGGTTTTAACTGAGTTCTTCTTTAACTTTCAGACTTATCTAGATATTCTTCATTTCTCTAACTTAAAACATTAAAATAAAAAGAGGATCCTCAAAATAACAATGTCCGGAATTTCAGAAAAAAACGAACAAAAACAGTAACACTCAAAAATAAAAAAAGAAATATATGTATATAATAACTTCATATCACCTGAGTGTTACAAAGTCCACGTGTCGTTCCACTAAGTCAGTATGTATCTGACTTATTATTATGTATAATAAAAACTCTAATAAAGGGTAATAGTCAATAATGTTCTATAATTCATATCAAGGGACACGATATATCATTTGGAAACAATGAACAACGTGTAGATAAAAAATTTTAATCTTTAGATCGTCAGATAAGGACGATTCCGTTTGTTCATCTTTGTACTGACTGTTTTGTTGTCATTGAATTTTCCTTTTACACCTTCTTCTCCCTTCTTCTTATTGTTTTCGTTCCCATGGACCACCGGGATTTTTAGGACCTAAAGGACCTATAGGAAAACCTGGTCCACCAGGGTAGAGGGGAGCCACTGGACCGTAAGGACCATCAGGTCCAAGAGGTCCTTTAGGACTGGATAGGTTCGGGCCCTAGGGACCCAGAGGGAAACCGGGACAAAGTGGAGAAGACGGACATATATTTACTTACTTACTTTTTTACTTGTGTGTTAACGAAAGGGGTGGTTCAGGTCTATATAAAGTACCGACATTTATAAATCGAGACACTAAACTCGGTTAGTGTGTGGATAGATTAACTAACTAAATCAACTAACTAAATCCAGGGGAAAACATCTTAAGCTTCTAGGGAAGACCGAAATTCTAAGACACAAAGTCACGAAGTACTTCACTACTATCACATCTTAAATCTGAACAAGAGATCAGGACGTCCGTGTAGAACCCTACGTGAAAGACTGTGACCGAGTTGGAAATTGGACGTCCTAACCATGACTTGACGAGTAGACCGTTCAGAGTCTACGAAGACCTTGTCATTATCGTGGTGATGTTGTTAATTGTAAAATCGATTTTAAAACGAACACTTGTATAATCTTCACACCATCGACTCAGGATTTCCTAAAAAAAAGGGGAGGTTTTATCAAGTGTTTAGACCAACTCTCTTCGGTTTTTTTATTTTAAAGGTACTAGTGGTTTAGAAGTATTAATCTAAATAAAAGTATAAGATAGAAAGTACAACGAATATTTCGTTGACTGATATACAAGATCAAACTTTGAACATTTGTATATAGAAACGTATGTAAGTGAGACAAAATTGTTAATCCTATTTAAATGGTGAAATTATATACATACTTTCATAAGTTCCATTTTATAAAAACTCTCAAATATACATATACATATATACATTTATATATAGACATACATTAAAGTCACAAATATAAAAGAACGTATGTTCTGTGTCTGGTTAAAATGACATTGAAGTCCTTTGAAGTCCAAAGAATGAGATAGCCACCATGAGTAACGTTACTTAGATACTGTTGTCCAAAGACAAAAACTTTAGTGAAAAGGGTGACTTGTCACCAGTCTTGAACAATGACCTGTCAAGAGTACAATCCGTCGTTTCGAGTCTCATACTCAGGGTACAGTGAACGGGTGGACCACTAACCAAAGTTCCCGGAAGGGGATGGAACAACGGGAAAGTTAGGTAAATTCGGACCTTCAGGAACTCGAGGGGACCCCGGGAGACACGTGGAAGGACCCCCAGGAGAAAGAGGTCCACCGGGCCCGAAGGGACCTAGGGGACGTTTTCTCTCAGGTTTTGTGTTATTCCACGGTTTGGGTCCCAGAATCATGACGATAAGGTCAGTAAGAGGATATTGAAAGGGGGGACTTACCTTGAATATAAATCATGGTAACTATCATGGTATCAGGATACAGATTATGTCTCCTGTGACCAATTTTCTTTTCTTCCTTCCTCCCTTCTTTCCCCCTTGTTTCCGTACCGTCGTTACCTTACCTTTCAACTTACCTTTTTATTAATTCGGAGGGCGTAAGATAAATAACTCGATCTTCGAACAAACTCTTCTTAAGAAGTCAATATTTCGTGAATGTGTGAGTTTACCGTCGTAACATCGACTCGAGTGTCACCTTTTTCCATTGGTATGAACGATAACATGGAGCACCAGGTAGTTCAGGGGGTCAAGGACCTTGAGGTCCCTCTGGGCCTTCAGGTCCCTCAGGTTAAAGAGGTAAAAGGGGTCGCGACGGAGAAAGAGGACCGTTTGGACCGCGAGGCCCAAGAGGTCCGTACCGATCAGGACCGAGAGGGATCTCGTGTTTTTACTACAATCAAAGTAACGTAGTACGAAAGTTTAGGAATGACTGATATCTGACCAGAAATCTGGATAAATGAACTTTTATTATAGAGGTTCTACCTCCAAGATGTGGGGAAAAACGTATCAGTGGTGGTAAGGTAGGTGAAGGGAAAAAGTTGAGATCAACGACTGAAAAATTTATTTTAACACGAATGATTAAAAAGAACCGGAGGTGAAAAATTCTTGTGAGACCTTAAAAGATGTCAGATCTATAGAGAGGAAAACTATCAAAAAGAGTATCGATAGGTACAAACAAAGATTTTAAGAGGGTAAAATTCTTGAGACTTACGAAGACTTCTAGTTCCTTCTTTATCTCTCCGTTGAACCATAAGACTGTGGAAGGTAGAGGGAAGATTTCCCCTCCTTATTAAATTTCTTTGAATTTTTTTGGTCATAGAACCAGTAGATGTTTATGTAACTATTAAAGACGGACGTCTCGTAGGACTGACCGTCCCCGTATGTTTGACCGGTTGACATTAACGGGGAGATGAGGGGGTATAATCAGATTAAAATTAAGAGGTTCTGGAACTAAGGACCCTCCGGACCGAAAGGTCCATTCGGACCGAAAGGGTAAAGAGGTCCTGTTGGACCACTAGGAAACCAAGGACCTTTGGGAGCCAGTGGATCTCTTTTTTATTATTTCCAATATTCAGAATTTTCTCGGATTCGTCATCGAGAGAGTAGAATTTCACGAAAACGTTCCGTTCGTCGGAATCCACAAAAGTACTTTCAAATTTTTCACTCTTTCTGTTGACGATTTTTTCAGTTAAGGTTTAATCTGATGTGACCAAGGGTCAAAATTTTTTAATGGTAGACATTAAAACAACAAATCTCGGTGATTTAAGACCGTTAAGATCAAATTTGGTGACTATGATTAACTGTTAAACCGACGGAAAATTTTTTTCATATAAAGTGTATATCATATGTCGGTTTACTTAAAAATGGACCGACAGACTACACTCGTGACTGAGTAGCCTTTTCTGGGACTATGACCCTTTTTAACTCCCGTCCTCCTCTACCCCCTTTTTCTCCTACTCTACCAACCTACCGTAGCAGTTGAGTTACCTGTACTCAAACCCGTTTGAGACCCTCAACCACTTCTTCTCCCTTCGGACCGCACGACGTCAGGTACCCCAACTTTCTCAACCTGTGCTGACTCACTGACTTGTTGTCGTTGTTGTTTCATGTCCATAGATGATTCTTCTTACTTAAGGAATGTTAGGGTATTAGTTTTTCTTAGTAACAATGGTAAAACCACTTAAAGGAAGGTCAAAAAAAGACACGTAAATTTTTTTATACTAACTCTACTCTAACGTATTGTACACTTAAGAAGGAAAAAACGAATTTTAATAACATTCTAAAAAAGGGGTAAATTTTGATCACCTTTTGTATTAAAAATTCCTAAATTACCTATAAAAGATACGATAAGTAATGTACACAAATGTAAAATATTTATAGGTGTTACACAAATTTTAAAAAACTTTTGAATGGGAAGCCAGGTCCTCCGGGTCCCTTAGGTTAAGGACCTTAAGGACCAAGTGGTAGTCCGGGGCCCTCTGGGTCTAGTGTAAGAGGACACCTAGGTCCCTATGGAACTTTTGTGTGTCTGTAGGTATAGCCGTGGAAGGGACATAGAACGGCATTTTGTTCTACAAACAAAGACGTAACAGGGTCTGGAAAAACCTTTAATTCTTTATTATTGGGGTTGAAGGATGGGTAAGGATAGATTACTCGAATAGTAATCCTTCGTGTTTATTAAAAAAAATTCAAACAACAATTGACCTCCTATTAATGAAATATTTAACCCCACCACCAAAGACGGAATGTGGTCGTACTTAGTCGGTATCTATATGTGTACAAAGGAAGGAGAGTTGAGAGGGAGGGTGGGGGGTGGGGTAGACTGGGGAGATCCAACAGTGTCGCGTCACCGAAACCAAGGGCCGCAGTATGTCGTTTAAGGGTGACCGACAGATAAATGTATACTACTGCATGCAAAGTTACGATGAGAGAGTTTAGTAGGGTGGAAGAGGAGAGGGGTGACACACGTTTTCAGACTGGAAATACAGACGTAGAGGAAACGACGGGACGTTTATCCTAGTAGTCATGGTAAAAAGACCTAAGGTATATATACGTAATTATATACTATAACAGTTATTAAAACTTGTATATTAAATTGAAGATTTTACTTAATAAAAAATATAGAACTTGATATCCGGGGGGAGGGGGGTGGTACTTACATTACAATTCAAAATCTACTACAACCGGTTCTTTAATTCGAAAGTTTACTTCTTCGATACCCTTGACAAGGTTAGTTGGTAGTCAAGTGTAACGAACGAGGAGGTGGTTTTTAGGTCCTTCAGACAAGAAGAGAGGTCAGCGAGAATTCCTTAACATGACTAAGAGAAAACCTTAGTCTTCATGATTACCCTTATCAGGTCTATTGGAGTTTCCTGTTGTCGTTCAGAGGACAGACAATCAAACAGGACACTGGACTCGAGAAATAACCTCGGTTACTTAGATAAAAGGAAGATTACCCTTTCAATATTAGTCCTCTCAATCCCACGGTAGACAAGGGTACATGGTCTGCACCATTTCCCCTATGAGTGGTCCACCTGGGGCCCCTGGTCGTGCCGGACCTCCGGGTCCCCCAGGACCCCCGGGACCCTGACCACAGCTTTGTGGTCAAAGAGGGAGTCCTGGAATTCTTTTAAATGTAGTATTCTAACCAAACGTATAACTTCAAAAATAAACAAGTCTTCCCTTTTTGTATTAATATTCCCTAAGTATTTGTATGGGGTTCCCTATATTTTTTATTAGAGACGAAGGTATCCGAAGTTTGGATCGAATTTCTACTGGTCGAGTATCTTTGAGAGAATAAGTTAACTGTTTATAAATATTCGTAGACAATAACCGATTCGGAACAAAATCAATTATCAGGTTGTACGACTAGATAATTTTCTCTTGGATAAGATTTTTTTTATAACTATATACCTTAAGTCGGATTGACGATCACTCATGACCATCCCATAAATAAATAACCCACTGATCAAAAGTGTCCTTCTGTCATATCAAATGACTTATTTCGTGTTTGACTCCGAACTGTTCAACTTGACCCGAACTTAGAACCGGGACGAGAAACATTCCAGACACTCGAACCCGTACAAAAGATTAGACTCAAGGAGTACACAACTTCTTTATTACTGACGGAGGGTCCACTTCTAAACTCTATTGTAAGACTGGTTTCACACACACACACACTTCAGGAACGAAGTCAACACAGATTGAAAGACGTTGGGGTTCCTGGCATCGGACGGTCCGAGGAGACAGGTACCGTAAAGGGTCCTTTTTATGACCTCACCCAACGGTACGGGAGGAGGTCCCCTAGAAGGGTTGGGTCCCTAGTCTGGACCCAGAGGACTAAGAGTGCGTAACGTCCGTCTAAGAAATGACGACTCGATGATCTATTCGGGAAACTTTTGTCACCGGTTATAATTTTGTTAAAAATGAGTAATCTTGTTGGGTATATAAGTATATAAATATCTTTTATATTCAAATATCATTACACTACCCTGTTTAAACTACTATTATATAAAATACTGTTACCTCAGGAAGTAATTTTAAGGGAAACTTTCTTGTCTCCTCCTAAACTTCTACTTAATTTTCTTCCATTTGTAAGTAATTTCCCTGTCTACCATTTATTAAATCTGAAATACCAGGTCTACACAGAGACAACTTTATTGAGACGAAAGGATCTCACTCTTATCACTCCTTGTTAGACACACGGTTATTTTGAACTATCCTTTATGTTGAAAATCACAGATAACATAACGGATGTTAAAAGTGTACAGTGTTTTATAATAAGTTTTTTAAAAAAGGTTACTTGACTTTTATATTTTTGGTGAGAATCGAACATCTGATATATGTATTCATCCACCACCCGACCTAAATCTGACCAGACGATATCACACGGTTAGAAACCTAATCTTATAGTCGGAATTTCATTCCACGTCCTTTTTTATGAGTATATCGAGTATATTGGTATATTGGTATTTTATTCGAAATGTATACACATACTTGTCTTTGCGTGCGTACGTTAAATATTACATGACAACTGGGAACTTGTTGTACCCAAACTTGACGTTCCCGGGTGAATGACCGTCTAAAAAAAGTTGTCATTTATAATCTCATGATGTACTGTCCGATCCGACTTGATGTGTCTATCCCTCCTCGACGTGTGTCTTTTGGACTGGGATTCAATATGTGTACATCGCAACCACGGGGTTGAGGGTATATCACAACAAGCTCCTTACATACATATTTACATACACTCATGATGTCCCCTATGACGTAAGTTTTAAAATAAGGACCACTCCCTACGATATTTTTCTAAACCTCTGGTGACCATAACTTAGTGATTTCACTAAAATCTTCATTTTTTAATGGTCACGTCGCAATGAATTGTGACAGTCATTGTCCTTTAAGAGGAAAAGTCGGTATAAAAGGTGGTGCCCACTTGTACTCCCAGGTCAGGGAGGACTTATGGTGTCGATACAAGTCATGTGTATCTAGGGTTTCAATTACCGTGAGGTGCTGATAACAGTTATGTTGAAAAGAAGTAAACGGAATCTATAAAACTTCAAAATAAGTATTTAGTAAATACTCCGATACCTAGTTTTTCTTGTTTAAAGTTATTGTACTCGCCCGGGACCCCCATCCTTCTCCGAAGAGTTCCAGTCAGGACGTCCAAAGACGGAGGGGAAACAAACAGTATTGACTGAAGGTGAGTAGAGAATCCTAGACAAGTTAGGTAAATAGATATAGTCCTTACCTATATCTGGGGAGGGTCCTTTAAAGTCGACGCAACGGGTCATCGTAACGAGTCCTTGTAACGAGAGATGGTGTCGGAGGTACAAGAAAGGGTCTCAGATGTTCAACTGTGTCAGAAGAATAATCTTCATTCAAAGACATATAAGTAATCAGAACCCCCTCAATGTAAGGGAGATCGAGATCCTTGGTAGTTGGGTGAGGTGTCCTTTTGTCCTGACCTTTCTTTTGATTGGTTGGCCGAAGAGGTCCACCAGGTCCCCGAGGTCCTTCAGGAACCCGAGGGAAACCTGGTCCGAGAGGGACACCAGGTATCAGACTACCAGGTCGGCCAGGATACCCAGGACCCCTGGGTCCCTATGGTCCTAGGGGACCTTCTGGACCCAGGGGGAAGAGTGGCGAGTCCCGGACATAGTTATCCTTATACAAACCTATCACTAAGTAGGTCATAGAGGAATGTGTCAGAGTGTTCTTATGCTTATGGTCAACCCAGTAATAACTCTTCTAGGACTTAATTTTCCGTCAACAATAACTCCGTAACAAAGATTTTATTCGTGACTTACTACAGACAACAAAGGACGGAAAACCCTAGGTCGTTGTACAGTAATTGAGAGAGTTCAGGGTGAACTCTACAGGATGTTCCCCTACGATACGTACATTGTCGGGTCTTTTGAGTCGAGTTTAACCGGTTGCTACGTTTACCGTAGTCTCAACTGTAAGTACAATTACAGTGTAAAGATTTTATTCGGGTCATGTTGTTTAGTAGTAAACTAACCAAAAGTGGTCCAGAGAAGTAATGTCTCCTCTATAACTCAGACATAATTAAAAAAGAATTTAGAAAACAACAACAACAACAACAACAACAATTAAAGTAGTAGAGATCGAAACTTTTACTCAGTATAGAAAATTTCAACTTAAACTGTTTGATTGGTTTCAAGGAGAAAGAGGGGTTCACTTTCACTTTCACAATCAGTGAGTCAGCACCGACTTAGAAACGCTGGGGTGCCTGACATTGGGCGGTCCGAGGAGACAGGTACCCTAAGAGGTCCGTCCTTATTACCTCACCCTTTGGTAAGGGAAGGTGTCCCTTAGAAGGACTGGGTCCCTAGTTTGGGTCCAGAGGGTGTAACGTCCGTCTAAGAAATAGGAGACACGGTGATCCCTTCGGGTAGACTGACCTGAAAGTAACAAGTTACAGTTGTCCACCGATTCATCAGGGAGAAAATACTACCGTCCCACATTCTGAGTTTTGTCGAGGAACTATGAGGGAATGAAAGACCCTGTATTATTCTTGATTAATTTATTTTTATCCCTCTACGTTTATCCTCGTAGTATACCTGACATAACCTGAAGGGACGACCGAGTCTACCATTTATTAGACCGACGTCACGTCCTCTGGGTCCAAACTAGGGGTCCTTCCCTTCTAGGGAACCTCTTCCCTTGCGGTTGGGTGAGGTCATAAGAACGGACCTCTTAAGGTACCTGTCTCCTCGGACCGTCCGATGTCAGATGTCCCAGCGTTTCTCAGCCTGTGTTTACTAACTGATAGTGAAAATGAAAGAACCTGACATAATTCTGATCTTGTTTTATTAAGACATGAGGTCGAGAAAAATTCGTATTGATGGTGGAACCTCCCTGTCGACCGTCAAACGGTTTCTACTCAGACTTTGTGACTGTGACGATCGACGAGACCGGTTTCTCCCAAAACATGTGTTTTTCTACATCCTTTCTAACGTATAGTAAAGATGTAAACCCCTCAGTTAAGTATAAAAGTATAATTTCCCAAACACTTACTTCGAAATTTAACAAAGGTTCAAAGGGACAAGTTCCATCTTGTGAAAACTAACCTACTGTGACTATTCGGAACCTGTGAGACCCATCGTACGGAACACTTGGAGAGTCTATATACACTATTCACCAGTCGGAGACGGAGTAGCTGTAAATTTTTATTTCCAGTCATTCTTGAAGAGTGAACTTGTACACTCTCTAAGACATGTACTTTTCTGTCCTAAATATATTCGAATTTATGACATTTACTGTTGTGATCTAAAAAAACTGATGTGATTTATAAAACAGGAAAACCGTAAATAAAAATGAATTTTCTTACTTGTTACAGGGGTTTTATGACTGATTTTGAAAGACAATGATTAGTAAAAGACTTGAAGGGATATTTGAGTAAACTATGTTTACACCTTAATAATGAACACATACTCTGTTCTAGTGACAGTTACACCTTAAAATAAACCCGACTTTTTAGTAACTCTTTTTATCTATAACTCACGATGTATAAATAAAACAGTTTTATGATATATATAAACTAGACCAAACTCCCTACTTGACACGACTTTCTGGTTATTAAAAAACTTTGCTCTAGTCGACTACAGAATTGAAATCTCGGGAAGTAAGTCTTCCTTCCATTAAACCTTTTTCAACGACCCATGGTTGGCCAAGAGGAAATCCAGGACCATTAGGAAAGTGAGGGCCTCAGGGTCCTTACGGTAGGTTCGGGAAAGAAGGTCCTACAGGAGACTCAGGGCCTAGGGGACCCCGTGGGTGAACAGGGAGACCGGCTCTACAAAGTGGAAAAAGAGGAAATTCAGGGCCGACTGGGACTCGTGGACCCTTAGGGATCCTATCATGTCTTTACAGACGTAATGTAACCCATGTCAACAAGAATAGTTAGAATTTTACAGTCATTCTTGAAAAATTAAACTTACTTGTACTTAATAAAAGGTCTGTGAAAGAAACTGGGTGTTCATACAGTTCGAAAAATCGAAATAAAAATGAAGGTTTTGACATTTTTTTAAGTCAATCATATAAAGTTACGTTGCAGATATTATTATATTAAGTTATACTACGGTAATAATAGTATTCAGTCTAATACAAACTTATGACCATTTAAAATTATACATAGGTACCTATTAAACTAAGTTTATGTAAATAGCTTTATAATGAAAGACCAAAATTTAAAAATTACTAAAATAACTCCCTAGAAGGACTGGGTCCCTAGTTTGGGTCCAGAGGATGTAACGTCCGTCTAAGAAAGTGTCAGAGTCAGTGGTCCCTTCGGGGTTTTATACATAGGGACCTATTAAGCTAAATTTACGTGAATAGGTTTATATTGAAAGACTAAAATTAAACAATTGTTAATATAACTTCATATTAAATTTATAGTATTTTACTTAGGAAACATTCTGATGTTGAGTTACTAAAAATCATTTAAATGGGTAACGCAACGCTAGCAGTGTTAGGTCACAATTTTGTAAAGATAGTGGGGAGGTTTAAGGGAGTCTAGATGTACGACAGGTAGGGACAAGGGTTGGAGTCGGAGTCCGTTGGTGACTAGATGAAAGACAGAGACTATGGCAAACTTTACTACTATTTAAGTACTTAAGTGAGTAAGTAAGTGTGTAGTAAGTAATTAAGTAAGTTAGGTTTTCATAGTTGATTCACGAAATGATGACTCATTCGGACGAAGACTCCGTGGTTTGACTGTTGGACATACCTGTCGTTGGTAATAGAGGTCTCACGAGGTTTAACTTGGATTTATTTCGAAGTTTTGATACTTTAGAATGACCTTTAGGACCTTCTGGTCGTGAAGGACCCCTGGGACCCGAAGGAAATTACGGTCGACGGGGACCAAGAGGACGTTTCGTCATTTAATAATTCATCAGTAACTTGTGTTTGAACCTCATCGGTCCCATTACGTCACACACTCCTTTTATCCCACAAAAGAAGACTTCTTTCTTTTAAAGATAGAATTTTGTGTGTCACCTCCTACTGTTACCCTCAATTTTTTGACCTTTTTCTCAATTACAAGTTTTATTCATGAGTTTAAAATCGAAGGATTTTAAGAACAGAAATATTAAAATTCCTTATGTAATTAACAAAAGATTACTATTTTCATTACCTACAAGTACCATTTTTTTAATATGACTTTCTTCTCTTATTCTTAGTAGGTATTTAGATGGTGGTCTTCTATTATAAGTGATTTTAAAAGTACACATAATGAGTATTTTAAAATATAGACATTTACGTATCCCCAAATATGATATGAAAAAACCACAGTATGGTACGTATACAGTTATTTATACCTAAATATCGAAGTGAAATTTACCGACATCGAATAACACACCCACACGCACACGTGTACACACATACACACACACACAAATCAACGAGTCAACACAGACTGAAAACGCTGGGGTACCCGACGTCGGGTGGTCCGAGGAGACAGGTACCCTAAGAGGTCCCTTCTTATGACCTCACCCAACGGTCTAGTAAATAAGTCGTTTGTCGATAAAAATCTGTAAATTCTAAAAAAAACTGTACCTGGTAAAAATTTCGGAAATAACTTAAACAATGTTATAACAAAGACCAAATACAAACCGAAGAAACGGACTCTATGTGCACCCTAGAATAGAGGACCTGGTCCCTAGCTTGAGTGGGGAACTTAACCTTCAGTTTCAGTATTGGTGACCTGGTGGTCCCTTCAGAGATAAAAGTCTGCAAACTTAACAAAATAAGTTAAAATCGACAACATTTGTCAGGATACTATTTATGGGGTATAAATCAAGATGTTTAAATTGGTTACTAAAGGAAATGTTATTTAAGGATTTTCACATGGAGGTCCAGACTTCTCCATTTTTGGAAAGACTCCGAGACCTATACACAACGATTTAACGTAAAACGACATGTTGACATATCAAGGAGACCCATAAATTTATAAAGTCATTTCTCCTAGGGACATCTCCCAGAAAACCTACCTAGATTCCAGTCAAATAATTGTTTACAAATAGTATAAAATAAAATACGTTCTAAACTCAGTCCTCTTAAGAAAATATCATTAGTTTTGTTAAAATGGTAAATACGTAGAAGAAATTCGTTATCGACATCAAGGAGTTTGTATTCCTTTGGTTCCTTTTATATCGTTACGTTGACCAACCCGTCGTCGTTACTCGACGGGTGGACGTAGAGTTCGGAACCCAGTCTCTACTGAGACCCCTACATCCTTTTGATACTATCGAAAGGAAAACAAGGAAGAGAGGAGAAAAGGAAAACAAAAAAATGGTAAAGGGGGGTCTCTGAACCCATGGTTGATCTTCGACGTCTTTTTATGAAGGGGACAAGAAACGGGGTAGGAAAGGCGAGTCCGAACAGAGTCCATCAGTCGTTGATTTTACGTTATCTCCCTTTACGGTACAAAATACCCCAAAAACCGAAAGAAATACAATTGTCTCACACAAAAACTTCCAAAGGGAGGTTTAAGTACATCTGGTGTAGGACTGTAACTCGTTAGCCTACAGAAAAAAAAAAAAAGACAGGTCACTCGCCTCGGAAAATCATGAACGTTTTTGTGAACCCTTGACAGGATGGAACCTTAGGAAAAAGCGGAAGATTGGGACCGTTAGGTCCCCCCGGACCTCTGGGACCCTGTGTTCCTGTGACACACGTGTCCTCCGGACCGAGGGGACGTTACTCTTGTGTGAACGCAGTGAGTTTTGGGGTGAGTGTTTGGGTGTGGTTCAGGAGTCTTTCCTGACTTTAAAAGGTTGGTGTACTAATAAATAATGTAGATTAAAAAAAGTACATCACTTTTCATACGTAAGTATGTATAGATCCTGTACATATAAGTATTTTTTAATAAGTAGATAATATAGACGAATAACATAGACTCCCCACCAAAAAAAACGTAATATCTTTCCTTTAAGCTTCTCGGGTCATTGTTTGTAAATGATAGAGTCAAAAAGAGAGGAACTCACGCCCTATTTTGAGTGTACGATCCTTGTCGGTCACTAAATAACGTGTCCACGATTTATTTACTAACTAAAGGTCTCTTTATTTATGATAATCCATTAGGAAAACCTTTTCTTCGGTAGACACTGATAGACGTTAACCCCAGTGACAGAGACCCTTCATATTTTATTCACTACTATTTCCACTACTCTTACTGAGTAAGACTGGCTTGTAGTGGTTGACTTGATTGGAAACCCAGGTGGCTGAGGACCCTATGGACCGCTGGGATACACCGGACCTTCAGGTGGCTGAGGTCCACCAGGAAGCGCTTTTTGTTATGGTGGACGTTTCTCTGTTGTGGTTTCGATTAAAATCATAAAAAAAGTTAATCGTTCACAAAATCATTACAGAAATAAAATATACGTAAAGGGGTAGAGACAAAACGTTCAACTCAGAACACTTTCAATAGACATTGACTTTTCTGACTGGTCGAAAGGAAAGTGTAGTGTATACTCTAAAACAAACAAAAAAAAATTTATTCCTACGTCAAGATAACGTCCACGGGGCCCAAGGTCTAAGACTGAGCTTGTAAGGACTCGAAGTCCGAAGTTCTCAATACGTGTAGTCCGAACAGTAGTTATTTTACTCCTGTGTTTTGGATGTAAACCTTTTTTTGGGTCTCCCGACTCAGGACTGTGTATCGCTTCGTAAAATCGAATCAAAACGAAACAAAAGGTCTGAGTGAGGAATTGAATTGTCTAAACAAGAATATGTAATGTGGATAATTATCCTATTAAAGAATCTACCAACAATCGGATCTCCTTTCGAAAATAAATAATAAATAAATCTGACAAGTCGAATAGTCTAGGATCAAGAGGACTCGTCCCTAACTAAGACCCGGTGCCGTCACTTTCGTAGTTTAGGATTGGTGATCTGGTGGTCTCTTGAGGGAAATAAATAAAAAATTATAACGAGTATATTGATCCATGAATTGACTTAAAGAAATAATTCAAAAGGTCTAATAAAAGAATTAAATACAAAATTATTATAATAGATATTTATTACTAAGGAGGAAAGAATTTTTCTAGAGACCCTCTAAGAATTCCGATCATCCTCCCGACTCATATTTTGTTCTGGAGGATCCATGGACGGTCCTTTCCGTAAAATTTTATGTACCTCACTAGACATACAATAACTCCAAGATATGAGGATAGTCGGCTGTGTAAAACACTTCACGAGACAGTATCCTACCCCTCTTTTCCTGTTGAAGTAGTCTTGAAGGTCCATGGTAAAGCGTAGGAGACCCGTCGTCGAGACACCAAAGACTAGGTGAACTGAACGTCGTAGAACGGAGCCAAGTGCAACGAGTAGACATCAAAGGACGGGACCCCGAAAGGACGACTACGGTTCCGTACCCTACGGTACCTTATTCTCAGACCTTCACACACACACACACACACACACCACCACCACCACCACCACCATCACCATCCCACAATCAGGATAGGGACCTCTTTGAAACCGGAGAGCCAGGGGTCCTTTTCAAATAGGACTCTGTTTCAATATGTCGAAGAACCTTCTATCAGAGGTCCCTGATTGTTCTGCAACGTGAACCGGATCCGGTTACACCATTGTCAATGAGGAAGAGACGAGGTGAGGAGACAGGGACGGAGGGAGAGACAGAAGCCCAATGACGACCCGACTAGAACGGTTCGTCAGTACGAAAGTGTCGTCGATTATTTTACTTTGTGGTCACCTTTCTATTGTGGATTCCAGGTGTACCTACCGGTTCGACGTACATTCCGAGTAACGGGGTCACCCGTGTGGAGACAGTAACCCGTAGCGTGTGTCTTCCCGCGGTACTTCGTAGAAATGGACCACCCGGACCTCCAGGGCCCTTGGGGTGTCCTGGACCTCTTGGTCCTACCGGCCCCCTGGGGCCTCCGGGACGACGTCAGAAAGGACCCCCGGGAACGAGGGGAAATGAAGGAAAGTGTGGCCCATGAGGTCCCCGAGGAGCCTCCGGTCCGGAACTACTAGGAACCTTTTTTATTAGTAAATAACATAAATTTTTCAAAGGGGACTAATTGTATACGTAAAGTTAACGTTTTCACTCTATCAGAACATTTGCCACATGTTAACTTTTCATATATCTCGTATACTTTGTCTCACTTAAAAGAAAGGAGGGAGTGGACACTGGACCAAGTTGATAGTGTTATGTCGTCTCGAGTCTGGTGAGGTAAGGGTGTTCCATTGAATGTACGAAATAATGTTCCCTTACTTTGTCTTCAACCCTAAGTGACATCAGAGAACTAAGTTTTCCTAAAGTCCTCTTTAATGAGTTATGTACGATTTATAAAACATTAAAAAAAAAAAAATCTCTGACGACGACGACGACGACGATTCAACGAAGTCAGCACAGGCTGAGACACGCTGGGGTATCTACCGTCGGGTGGTCCGAGGGGGCAGGGACCCTAAGAGGTCCGTTCTTGTGACCTCACCCAACGGCAAAGGAAGAGGGTACGTACTTTCACTTTTGACTTTCACTTCAGTGAGTCAGCACAGGCTGAGAGTCGCTGGGGTACCTGACGTCGGGTCGTCCGAGGAGGTAGGTACCCTAAAAGGTCCGTTCTCCTGACCTCACCCCGCGGTAACGTTCCACGGATAGAAAGTCACAGAGTTTATTCTTTTTCTCTCTTTTGACATTAACTTGAAAACAACAACAACAAATCAACGATTCAGTACAGGTTGAGAAAACGTTGGGGCACCTGACATCGGGTGGTCCGAGAGACAGGTACCCTAAAGGGTCCGTTCTTATTGCCTCACCCAATGGTAAAGGAAGAGGTCCCCTAGAAGGACTAGGTCCCTATCTTGGGTGTAGATGACGTAGCCGTCCTCCTAAGAAATGATGACTCGGTGGTCCCTTCGGGTAAACTTCAAATAAAGACGGTCAACAGAACACACGACACACGATTCATCGAAGTCAACACAGGCTGAGAAACGGTAGGATACCTGACATCGGGAGGTCGGAGGAGATAGACACCTTAAGAGGTCCATTCTTATCATCTCACCCAACGGTGAAGGACAAGGTCCCCTAGAAGGACTGGGTCCCTAGTTTGGGTGTAGAGGACACAGAGGACGTAAGGTCCGTCTAAGAAATGGTCACTCGGTGGACCTTCTGAAGACCTTCCACGAGAAAGAATTATAAACCGGCCTGCAGATTTTAGAGGTAAATGTAGTAAAGTGGAAGTTCTTTATGGACGACAATTCTCAAACCATATATAAAAAGGTACATATACGTTCATGTGTATTATACATATGTAAAAAAGAAAAGAAAATGTTATTTTAGTATTATATGTATATCAGGAATTGAGAGAAATTAGAATTAACTAACAGTTTTAATAAAAATTTTATCTGTCGTATCATATCTCTTTTTTACTTTATATTAGTTACGTTCCCAAATAGTTTAGAAACGATAAAACAAGAACAAAACAAAGGAAAAATGTTCTACTGGGTAATGTCTTACGGTCAATTTTAACTCCGGCGACACCAATTAGGAATTGATTGTAGGAACTGGGATAGGAAGAAGGAGAAAGTTCTCCGTTGGTGAGATTACTAAGTACTTATAAAAATGTGAAATGTCTTAAAACATACATGGTGTTTGTTATATACAATTTTATATTTTTGACATTAGATACATAGGAATCCGTTGAACACTATACAATACTTTTGATAGTGAAATTGGTTGGATTAACGGTGTTTTAATTACAAAAAGAAAGAGACACGGAAAAAGACTCAAAGTTCGGAGGACGAGGGTGTGGTTTCAATGACGGACTGTCAATTTTTACGCACGCACGATTCAGAGAAGTCAACACAGACTGAGACGTCAGTACACCTGCCATCGGGGGTCCGAAGAGACAGGTACCTTAAGAGGTCCCTTCTTATGACCTCACCTAACGGTACGGGAGGAGGTCCCCTAGAAGGGTCGGGTCCTTAACTCGGCCGCAGAGAATGTAGAGGACACAACCGTCCACCCAAGAAATGGTGATCACGGTGGACCCGTCGAGTCATCATCAATTTTGACGACTCTTCATTTTTTCTCGTAAAAATATAGTGAAACACAGCCAAAAGGAGGGAAAAGGGGACTTCCAGGGTTTTTCGATTACTACTTCTTCAACCTTTGTGAACATATAGTTAATTACTTTGTAGTGAGAATACATTTATTACGTTTGAGTAATCTTTCGTCGTACAAAAGGAAAATTATCATAAACATAACCATAGACTCTTTGTACATGTATGGTCCTGAAGGTCCCCAAGGTCCCCCTGGTGACCCTGGACTCCTGTGTATTGGCATTAACAAATGTTTCTATCTTTATAGGGGAGGAAGGCAACAACTTTAGAATCTACCGTTATATTACTATTAATGGTTATGTCAAAAGTATGAAACGGAGATGAGAGTGTATTCATACTCTTTTCAAGTCAGTAAATCTGTTTGACGCTTCTTCTTTGATTCAAGTAGAATCTACAGATTGTTTGTGAGTTTTTGTCCCTCCCCCACCTCATCCCCTAATTCCCTGTTCTTGATGATACATATTTTATGTGTTTGTTATTCCCGTATAACATATCGTGTCCCTTTATGTCGGTAATAAAAAATTATTGAAATGTACCTCATATTGGATGTTTTCATAACTTAGTGATACAACATGTGGAATTTGGTTATATTATAACGTTTAGTTGATATGAAAAAAATTTTTCATTTAATATCACGAAATAGTAGAAGTCTATTGTCTGTAAAGGATTCTCGACAAGACACAAACCGTGAAACGACCCTACTAAGTCTCCGGTCTTACAGTTTATCGACTTTAACAGTTGTTGGAGTTCAAACCGGACCTAGGTAGAGTCTAGTGAATATCGATGTTGTGGCTCATCCCAAGATTGAGAAACTGCATATAATCATTAAACATCACTCGTATAGTCTAAAAAATTTAGACACAGATTATTAATGGACAGGTAAACAAATTTTGTTACTCTTAAAGATGTCTAAATTTATTTTAAGAGGAAACTTTAGAATAAATATCGTTAGTAAAAAGACCTAGTCACCAAGAGTTCGGACGATGTGTAATCTTAATTAGATTCCTCGAAGATACTGGACGGTCATAGGTCCCGGGAGGAGGTCCGTTAATGTAGTCTTAGTACCCCTTCTTTACCCCTGTACCAAGAATAAGTCGTCAAGAACCCCTAAAGTTACACGTCACTCTATATTCTCGAATAATCGGTTCTAGTAGAGTTGTGTAGTTTTCCCTGTCTTATATTCAGTTACACTGAAATTAAGTACCAGGACCTTTAGTCCTTGGTTCCCGAAGTCAAGGAAGAACAGGGATAAACACATCTAAACGAGTTTACTCTCGACAAGCCCCGAGGTAAAAGAGAAGACATTAGGGAGACCCTGCCGACCAAAACCTGTGAGGGAGAGGGACGGGAGACCGATACAATCACAGAAGGATAGTCTATACTTACAATACAAATTTCTATGATTTAATACGTTTTTCTATTCGTCAATGACAGATGATATATGGTGGATTCCTTAAAAAAATCCTTTTATACTTTTAATCCTTTATAGTTTTTTATGGTGGTGGATACTTGTAATCCTCTGACGGGGAAAGGAGAACGTTTAAGATCCAGATGTTTGTGTACAGAACTTTGTGTAAAACGGTACTTACTTTCTGTGTGCTACTAGTCGTTTACGAAATCCTTCTTTTAATAAGAGTGGGACACCCGGTGCTCGAGGGAAACCGGGACCATCCGGACCTTAAGGAAGTAGAGGGAAAAGGACCATACGTAGTATTATAAGACAGAATTTCCTTTTACTTTAACTTTTTTTTTCTATCGATAAATACCATTGAACGGTTTATGTTAATGAAGTTAAAGAATAAAAAACTGATTTTACTATGAAAGGAATAAAAGGACTTAAGTGTCCGAATACACAATCTTTTTGTACCGTCAATCTATATACCCTACCTATTTAAATTTTCAATTTGGACCATAGTAGTGTCACGTATAAAGTACCCGAAAGCAAATCTTTATGTAAAATACTACATCGGGTTTAGTATATGTGTGAGAATTTATATGTATATGTATAGATATATACACACTCATACATATATCTTTAATTTCAAAATGTTTTCTCATTGAAGAATGTTGTATACTGGTTGAGACTATAAAAAATAAGATCAGATAAAGTAAAAAATTTTTACGAACGGGACACCTGATTTAAATAAAGTTTCATGTAACCCTGCATATGCAGTTTTTTTATGAAGTAGGAAAGAGATTTAAAGTCCTGTCGTAACTAAAAATCTATTTACAAAGGAATCAGGTTCCTGACTCCTAAGAATCATAAAGACTTCACTAGTTACCTGGAAGACGAGTAAAGGAATTGGTAGAGGAAGGTTTCGTCTTGAAGGAGACTTCAGTCATCTTCGACGTCTTGATACACCTTAACTCGTAATTTTTTTTTTTCTACCTTTATATTTTCAAAAATTTTAAAAAAAGTATAAAACGTACCCCGGGTAATCGAATGACTGAACAAATTTCTTGATATTGTTCTTGAAAGACCAATTTTGACGTACGTATTTCACTTTTTTTTTTCTTAAGTATTATTATTATAATCATTGCCACGTTATTTGAGGACGTAGTATTTTAGGTAGTTCTATACATACATGGACGGTTCATAACCGTTTCATGAAAGTGTTTTATCGGAAAGTAAAAGGGTCGTTGGGGAATTTTCCTAGAACCCTAACAGTAGACTTAGTAAACGAACGTTCCATTTCTTCGACTAGACCCTGGGAGGAAGTCAATGACTCAATTGAATGAACCGGACCCCCCAGACCCTTGACGTAAACATCCTCCTGTGTTTGTGCGAGGGGGTCACTGAGGAGACGGTGGTCCCTGGAAAGACAGTGTGGACGTCCAGAATTTACCCTCAAGACGAGACGTGAGACTCACACTCTTGGTGGCAGTAAACTCCGTTGTTTCCTTCCATGGCCTTGAGTCTCGGACCCAGGGTAAGTGTGAGTAGAGGAGTTCGATGTCTCAGTGATATATGTCGCACCGGTGGGACAACGGTCCTCGACTACCTGTAGTTTAGGTACAGGTGCGCCCTTTCTCTCTAGTGGACGGAGATTCCTCGAATTTTCACTTTCACAATCAACGACTCAGTACAGACTGAGAAACGTTGGATACCTTCTATCGGGTGGTCCGAGGAGACAGGTACCTTAAGAGGTCCGTTCTTATGACCTTACCCAACAGTAAGGGAAGAGGTCCCCTAGAAGGACTAGATCCCTAGTTTAGTCCCAGAGGACGTAACGTCCACCTAAGAATTGGTAGACTCGGTGGTTCCTTCGAACCCGACCCCAGTAACCAAAAACGTCGGGGACTTAATTTGGGTTTCAACTCGAAGACAACGGAGTATCAAGTCCCGACAGTGTTGTACCGGGACTTCCACTTCAGGAACAGGGTATGTGGGTCCTGGATTCGACAGGAAGTGACGACGGAAGGATACGATGAGTTTCCACGTCCTACTGAGTCCGGTCCGGACAAACTTGTTTCCGAAAAAGAAGAGACGTCGGGTCCTACCCGTAACGGTCACGTAAGGTCCCTGGTTCATCCTGGTCTATTTTTATAAACAGGTAATAGCTTACCTGTTTATTACTGTTATCGATAAAAAAAACGGGACTTAACTATTTTTCCATTTATAATATTAGAGATAGTAATCGTCAATTATTCCCTGTGACTAAGTTTTAAAGGAACTATAAACCTTTCTGAACTAGTGCGTATTGTAATTATAACAGGAAGTAATGTGAATGACCTGGTGCTTTAGGACCTCCCGGTCTCAGAGGAAAGGTGGGGACATAACTTTCTGTCAATGTTTAATACTCGTGTTATTAGTTTTCATAAATGTACAATCCATATGAATCTTTATTTTTACGTATCAATTTGTTTAGATACGATTTTGACTACAATAAAGATACTTTACATGTTCAGTTTAATCGTGCTTTCCCTATAACTGAAAACTAATAAAAGGACCTTCCAGTATAGACTCCGTCTTTAGGATAGATGTTCCAGACCTTCTTCACCGAGACAAGAGATCCAAAGGAGGTATAGTGAGGGAAGTCTCCTACAAACGTAGCAACGTGCGAGAGGGACAAGTGTGTCCCTTCGGTGTGGTACTCAACATCCGTTAAGGGTCACAGGGTCGATGACAGTTGGAGAGAATGACTTCTCCCGTAAGGTCTTAAGATGTCTTTCGGTATTATAGTAGCCTATTTTTAGAACTGAGACCTATTTATATGGATATATCCTTTTAAGAAACTTTAGACATTACACAACAGTTTTATTTAACTACACTTTGTGTCAGGTGTCAAGTGGTTACTACTGGTAAGTCAAGTAGCACTGGGTCCAACGCTGAGTGTCCCAAGTCTGGTACGAACTGGAGGCTACTCGGCTATGAAGGAGGTTAGGGTCCAGCGAAGGTTGAGGAAGGAGTACCCTTCGACTTTAGAGTGACCAGGATTCGGTCGAAGGTGATGTATCTTGTCCAAATTGTAGAAAGGGAAGTTCACAAATTTATTTCGGCGGTGTCGAGAGGAAAGAAGGAATGTTTATACGACTCCACAAAATCACTTGAGACTGACGTCGAGAAACGTGACTCAAAGTCCTACACCCCTCCTTTTGCCACTCTTTTGGGTTGGTTATTATTTTCGACTTTCGTCTACAGTCCTTCCCTTAATGGAATTACGGTAGAAGTGGGGAATTGGGTCCCTTTGGGAACAGCGGAAACCGAGGGATTCTCTTCTCGTTTCACTTCTCTAGTCTTCTGTGTGACCATTAGTCAAAGAAGACGTCGTTCGTTTTACGAAATTTGAGGAAAAATCCCCCCTTTTTTCCCACAAGTCTACTGGAGAGAGGTGGCTCTCCCACCTTGTGATTTTCCCGTACACATGAGTCGGCGAGTCAACAAAGGCAGAGACGTCGGGGTACCTGACATCGGGTGGTACTCACTGAGAGTCTTTGGGAGAACCAGATTATCCTGACTGAAAGTAATGTAGTCCCCTGGTTCAGTGCAGAAATGGAGTCACGGTCCCTTTGGCCCCCGTGGTAGAAAAGGTCCGAAAGGGATTTGGTTTTTGTTTTCTTTTTGTACATTAAATGCCTATCAAATCATTTGTGCTTTTCGAATTTACTATCCTAGAGAACTAGAATCCGTTCTTTCGGATTGATTCCAAAAGGAGTCAATAATCTTCCTTTCTGATAATGAACGTCTTGACTGCTACTGAAGGAAGACGGTCCTTTCCGTCTTCGGTCAGTCTGACCCTTCAATCTCTCCCAGTAGCCTAAGACGTCCGTTCTCAGTCTGTACTGACTTCGTTGAAACGTGTGTATGTGATAAGGTGACATATATCGATGGTGTAGAAGAAATAGGTAAGTGGACAGTTACCTGTGTCCAACAAAGGTACAGGACCGATTTGACTTCAATCGGTAGGTTCGAATCTTTCTTTTAGTCCCTTCGCGACTTGTCTCTGCATTCGTCCTTTTAAGTCTTTCTCTCTCCGCAAGTGTCGGTTACATAAATAAACGTTACAACCGTTAAGGGACTTGACGTCTGTACGGATATAAATTTATATATATATTTTCCTTAAAATGTCACAAATTTCTCTGTCTCGACAAGTTGATAATACCCTAATTGATAATACCGTGAATGGAAGGTAATATTTTAATTTTTATTGTAATCAACTTATAAAAAGAATCTTTTTCATAGGAGAAGGGTCCCATACTAAAAATCTCAAAAATTTGTTACTCTCACGACGTACGACCCATGATACCCGATTCAGTAAAGTCAGGACACACTGAGAAACACTGGGGTACCTGACGTCGGGCGGTCCGAGGAGACAAGTACCCTAAAAGGTCCGTTCTTATGACCTCACCCAACGGTACGGGAGGAGGTCCCCGAGAAGGACTGGGTCCCTACCTTGAGAACAGAGTCTGTACAGAGGACACAACCGTCCGTCCAGTAGACGGTGATCACGGTGGACCCTTCGGGATTCGTAGAACATGAAGGTGGATATTTCAGGACTCATGACTGATCAAAACCCGGAGAACCACCGGGTCTACTTAGGTGGACGTTACATCTTCTGGACCCAAGGTAATTAAATCCGACGTGTCTTGTGACTAAAGGTTTGAGTGGACGTCCGGACCAAGAGGTCCTCGTGGAAAAAGACTAGGTATTCTAAGAGGTCCACCGGGGACATAGTCGCTCTCAATCCAGTTCAAAACATTTAATGACTAGAAACTGAATGTAGCTAAAAATAATTGAAAAAGGAAGGTAATTTTAAAAACTTTGCTATCCAATAGATTCACTCTGTAGAATAAATACTTATAGTTTAATTTTTGTACGATATTTTAGTCTACGACTTCTATTTAGTGTTCTACCCACTGTCTCCCACGTACATTTGGTCACGTCCCTAAAGTCGATCTTCGCCGGTATTGTGTTAAGATCATAAATACTAGGGACACCATTTTACGATAGTACGAAACCGATTATAATTCGGAATTTCTATCTAGTATGTAGTTTTATACGAGGTTCAAAGATGATAATCAAAGTTCCCTTGTTATACTAAGATTCACTGGATGCCTCCCAGGTCCCCCAGGCCTGACAGGGTACCGAGGGACCAGGGGGAAGAGAGGGACCTCCAGGACAGTGTTTTTGTTCAACTCCAGTAGTCTTTCTCGCGTTTGTTCTATAATAACTGATGTAAACCTTTTCAGGAGATCGACAGGTTACTTGACCTAAAAGTTCAATGTATATATGGAGGATAATTGTGATTGTGTAGTGGTAAAGAGTGTAAAACTTAAAATATGGACAATTGGGGAACTTTGTTATGTGTTTGTAAAACACACGACATAAAATAAAAAACTTAACTCCATATCATCTAAATGTTTATAATATAATCAAAGTCCACATGTTACATCACTAAATTCTAAAAACATATAATATGAGGTAAATATTAATAATAGTTTGTGACGAATATAAGGGACACGACATGTTATATCGGAAACATGTCAGAGAAAAAATTTTTTCTTTCATTAAATCTAGTTTGACATAATTTGATCAAATTGAGGACTTAGTCAAAAGATATTCGTATTAGTCTAGTAAAGATTATATAAAATGAGAGTAAAACTTATATAACTTTAATAAAAGTGACTCTAGTTAATAAAAGACTCATTTACAATATTACTTCTAAACTCAGTAATTAGTCCAAACAAAACCGGAATAGTGTAAAATCATCATAAAACACTTTTATATTAAAAGTTCTTGTAGTAAAAAAATTTTTTTCAGTAAAAAATGGGAACCCAGTTTAGAGGGTCGAGAATTACAAAAGTTCTATTCTAAAAAAATTTATTTAAAAAGTCGGTTATTTCGAAATGTAAAACAATTTAAATGAAAATAACTAATTAAGACTTTTCAAGTCAATAAAAGGAGTCCATTATAAAAAAGGTCATAAGTTACTCTCAATAATAAAACCAGTATATTTTGAAGTGGCACAAAATTGAATAGTCGAAACAAACTATTGAAGATAATGATTTTCAATTAATATGACTTTTCACTACCGATTCCATAAAGAAAATCCCACTACTTTTCAAGATTTTACGGGTGCCATTCAACGTGTTGAGACACTTATGTAATTATCGGTGACTTAACGTGTGATTTACCCGCTTAATATACAATACACTGAATATGGAGTTATTACGACAATTTTTAATTAATATTACTTTTAGGTACTTAAAGAAGAAATTTTACCACTTTTAATGTCGTACATTTAGTATAACGTTAGTTCCATAATAGTTTTGTCAATTAGTATCAAAATTTTTCTCTCTGTTAAATACAGATGAAGAATCAAACAACAAATCAAGGAGTCAGAACAAGTTGAGAAAAACTGGGGTACCTGACGTCGGGAGGTCCGAGGAGACAAGCACCACAAAAGGTCCGTTCTTACGCCCTCACCCAACGGTAAAGGAAGAGGTTAAAGAATCAACAATTAGGTGTCCTTTTAATAATCGAAGGGGGAGTGAGGGATAATGGACAGGGTCTGTAAAGTCCTAGTTGGATCACAGATCCTAACCCCATAATACGACACTACGTGAAGACTCGTAGACTAAGTTAAAACAGGGGACCAGGAAGGTCGATGGGGTTACACTCTCGTTTTTCGTGGACTATTAAAGGTTTATTCTCAGTACCACAGGAATCTCTCCTTACCCCCGGTGTCACAGAACCCCAATATTACCGTCCCATTTTTGCAAGGTAAACTAATACTATTGTGAGGTGGGAATAAAAATCCGCTAATGGTAGGAAGGGACCACCGAGTCGCCATTTCTTAGGTGGACGGTTCGTCCTATGTGTCCAAGTTAGGGACTCAACCCTTCTAGGGGACCTCTTCCTTTACCGTTGGGTGAGGTCATGAGAACGGACCTCTTAGGGTACCTGTCTCCTCAGACCGCCCGGTGTCAGGTACCCCAGTGCTCAGTCTGTACTGACTCACTGATCTATCGTTTTGTTGGGAGGTCAACCTAGTCTCTGTATGTGGGTAAAACAATGGTGGATAAGTTTTTATGTGTGACTTTTGGGTCGGACACAATCCTTGTCACTCTCCCTACTCCTATTTCCCATTCGTTTTAATCTAACTCCGAGGAGGAAGTTGTCAGAACTTTCACCGAACGGAACCCAGAAGACGTGGAGGACGAAAGGTCAAGAACTTATTTTCTGTCCTTTTCTTATTTTAGGTCTCTGGGTCCGACCGACCTAACCTCAATCCACGACAATGACAGAAGACAGGTACCCTAAAGGGTCCGTTCTTATGACCTTACCCAACGGTAAAGGAAGAGGTCCCCTAGAAGGGTTGGGTCCCTAACTTGGTTGATGAGACGACTCAACCGTCCATCTAATAAAAATGGTGACCCGGTGGAGCCTTCACCTGAATCCACTGTCTCGAATATTTTCTCCATTCCCTAGTGTCCCGGAGTACCTTCTCTCCCCTTCCGTCCTCGGATTATTATTTTGTCTTCTCAATGGCAAGACAATAGTCCCGGCCAATCTCAGTGTTATTGACAAGGACCACCAGGTCCACCAGGACAGTTAGGAAAGTGTGGGATTTCTGTTTATGTGAGTCCTTAATTTTTTTTTTTTTCATTCGAATTCTCTAGATGTAAAGGAGAAATCAAGAATGGATTTTTTATTTCGTTTGTTTCGAACTCTGTGTCGTTTATGAAACCAAAGTTACACTGAATCATTTATTTTACACTTAATCATTCAGAACACAACAACCACCGGTCAACGAGTCAACACAGACGGAGACACTGGGGTATCTGACGTCGTGAGGTCGGAAGGGTCAGGAAGTCGTAGAGGACCTCAAACGAATTTGACTACAGGTAACTCAATCTACCAATCTACGATAGGTTGATAGATCAGGAGACAGCATGGGAAGAGGAGGATGGAAGTTAGAAAGGGTCGTAGACCGAGAAGTGTAGTCCGTCGGTTTCAGGACCTCGAAGTAAAAGTCATTGTCAGGAAGGTCACTTATAAGTCTTGACTAAAGGAAATCCTACCTGACCAAGCTAGAGGAACGTCAGGTTCCCTGAGAGCTCAGGAGAGATTGTGGTGTCAAGCTTTCGTAGTCAAGAAACCACGAGTCGGAAATACCAGGTCGAAAGTGTACACATGTACTGATGACCTTTTTGGTATCGAAACGGATATACCTCGAAACAACCGTTCTATTACAGAGACGAAAAATTATACGACAAATCTAAACAGTATCGAAAAAGACTCCTCGTTCACAGAAAATTAAAGTACCTACGTCAGTGGTAGGTGTCACTAAAAACTCGAGTTCTTTTCTTTCAGACGGTGTGAAAAGTAACAAAGGGGTAGACAAACGTACCCTGACCTACGGAGCTAGCCTCTACTACCGTTGGGTGAGGTCATGAGAACGGACCTTTTAGGGTACCTACCTCCTCGGACCATCCGACGTCAGGTACCCCAGCGATCCTCAGCCTGTACTGACTCACTGAAGTGAAAGTGAAAAGTGAAAGTACGTAACCTTCTCCTTTACCATTGGGTGAGGTCACAAGAACGGACCTCTTAGGTCCCTACCCCTCGGACCACCCGACGGCAGAGACCCCAACGTGTCTCAGCCTATGCTGACTTCGCTGAATCGTCGTCGTCGTCGTCGTCGTCGTCCTACGGAGTTAGAAACAAAAAACTTACAACTCAAAATTCGGTCGAAAAAGTGAGAAGAGAAAGTGGAAGTAATTCTCCGAAAAATCAAGGAGAAACGAAAGACGGTATTCCCACCACAGTAGACTTATAGACTTCAATAACTATAAGGTGGGCCGTTAGAACTAAGGTCGAACACGAAGTGGGTCGGACCTTAAAGAGTACCATGTGAGAGTCAAGTCAGTGAGTCAGTACAGACTGAGAACCACTGGGGTACCTGACGTCGTGGGATCGGAAGGGACAGGTGGTGGTTGAGGACCTCGAACGAGTTTGAGTACAGGTAGCTCAGCCACTCCGGTAGGTTGGTGGAGTAGTAGACAGTAAGGGGAAAGGAGGGTGGAGGTTAGAAAGTCCCAGAAAAGACCACTCAGTCAAGAAGCGTAGTCCATCGGTTTCAACCTCAAAGTCGAAGTGGTAATCAGGAAGGTTACTTATAAGTCCTGACTAAAGAAAATGTTACCTGACCAAACTAGAGGAACGTCAGGTTCCCTGAGAGTCCTCAGAAGTGGTTACGGTGTCAAGTTTTCGTAGTCAAGAAACCACGAGTCGAAAGAAATATCAGGTTGAGAGTGTAGGTATGTACTGATGACCTTTTTGGTATCGAAACTGATCTACCTGGAAACAGTCGTTTCATTACAGAGACGAAAAATTATACGACAGATCCAACCAGTATTGAAAAGAAGGTTCCTCGTTTGTAGAAAATTAAAGTAAAACCTCGGGGGATTTTATTTCAGACAGTGACAAAGGTAACAAAGGAGTAGATAAACGGTACTTTACTACCCTAACCTACGGCACTAGAAACAAAAGACTTACAACTCAAAATTCGGTTGAAAAAGTGAGAGGAGAAAGAGAAAGTAGTTCTCCGAGAAATCAAGGAGAAACGACAGACGGTATTCCCACCACAGTAGGCACATAGAGTTCAATGATTATAAAGAGGGCCGCTAGAACTAAGGTCGAACACGAAGCAGGCAAAGAGTACTACTATGAGATGTATATTCAATTTATTCGTTCCACTGTTATATGTCGGAACTTCATGAGGAAAGGACTAAACCTTGGTCAGACAACAAGGTACAGACCAAGATTGACAACGAAGAACTGGTTGTATGTCTAAAGATTCCTCCGTCCGTTCCACTAGACCATAAGGGTAGAGAAATTCTTAAAAGGTGTCAAACAACACTACCTTGTGTCAGTTTCCGAAATAACATTAGTCACTTCGTCTTCATCTACAAAAAGACCTTAAGATAACGAATAAGATACTAGATCAACTACAACCGTTAAACTAGAGACCAAGTAGACGGAAAAGATTTAGGTAGAACATGTAGACTTTCAGGAGTCAAGTGTATGACAACTACGGATCGAATTTCCTAAAACTCATAATGAAACGATCGTACGTTTTACTCACGTTAACACGTCATCAAACTTGTAAGAAACCGTAACGGGAAGAAACCCTAACCTTACTTTTGACTCAAAGGTTTAAACGACCGTATGAATCACGTCGTGAAATTCTCGTAGTAGAAAATCCTAAACTTTATCGAGTCGACCTTAAGGTAGTGGAGAGATCACTACGAAGGATTCCGGGTGAACTGAAGTGTGGAGTCCTACAGACCGAGATCCACTCACTAGTGAGGTAACACCAATAGACCCAATAATTCTGAAAAAACAAAACAAAAGTGGAATAACCTCATATCGACTAATTGTTATAACACTATTAAAGTTCACCTGTCGTTTCCTTGAGGCGGTATATATATGTACATAGGTAAAAAAAGGGTTTGAGGGGAGGGTAGGTCCGACGGTGTATTGTAACTCGTCTTAAGAAACACGATATGTCATCCAGGAACAACTATTAGGTCAAATTTATGTCGTCACATATATACAGGTAGGGTTTCGGGGATTGATCGGGAAAGGGGGTAGGAAGAGGGACCGTTAGTACTCGAAAAGAGATTCTGACACTCAGACAAAGACAAAACATATGTTCAAGTGAACATAGTAAAGAAAAAGTTAAGGTGTATATTCCTATAGTAGTCTATAAAGAGGAAGAAACGGACTGAATGAAGTGAGTCATACTGTTAGAGATTCAGGTAGGTACAACGGCGTTTACCGTAATATTTTACACTACAAATGATTCCTTGGATTTTATAAAACGGGTGTTTATTTGGTATCATATATTTAATGGGCGAGAGGAAAGACAGGATCGTGCAATAGTGGGTACACTGGGACATTCTTTTCTATTTTGGTTTAATAAAAAAATTACTTATGTTTATATGTCAGATTCGGGTAATTTCAAGGTTACAAACATTGGTATGTGAATGTAAAATTAGCATTACAATCTTAACATTTTCAATGAAATAACGAACCTCATCTCACCGTTGTACAAAGAAAATTTTCCTCTCTAGAATATCACGTCTTTCAACTTCCCTCAATGAATTTTTTGCGTTCACTACCGTACTTTCCCACACCCCACCTCCTTCGGCCGAGTCTCTTGGAAAAAAAAAAAAAAGAAATCGAGTCTCCTGGAAAAAAAAAAAAAATCGATCGGTGGTCGATCAAAACTTAGACGACCGACCTATGCATTGAAGTATTACGGGACAAAAGATCAGAATGTTTATTCTCCCTATACCTCGACTTGAAGTCCTAAGACTTTAAGTTTTGAATTATCTCTTGATTTTTGTCTTAAGTTCGATTGGACTGAAGTGATCATTCAATCTTGTACTCGATTCAGATTACACTTAGTAGAGGTCATTTAGATAGTAAAGTTGGTTACAGACAAAGAAACGAAGACTCACACATCTAAAAGTAGGGTAATCCGGTGTTCGTCATCTCTTTTCGAGTCCTACTGCTTAGTTTTCTAAAATTTACAATCAAGACGGTTAATGACAAACTACTAAGTGAATTGGACTTGGACAAGTGGAGTGTCTGTCGCATACACACACAGAGACACACACATATGTGTACGTGTAGTTACTTTGTTATTTACACTTTTGTGGAACCTTTCATAGGATGTGTGTTTCCGAATGGACTAGCATTCTCTATGACACAAATCATGATTAAAGGACCACTCCGAGTCGAGAGAGAGTTGTAAAAGAATGAATTTGATTACTTCCTCTAGACTGATAGGTCGGGGTTTTATGTGGTGAAACCGTCTTCTTGAGAAAACTCGACTTCCGTAAACTCTTTGTCCCTTACGTCTTTTTCAAGAGAGGAGAGAGGGACCCGGAGTTCCGACCCGTGTCTAAAGGGGCACACTTACAGTGGGAGGGGCGAGGACATGTGTCTTCTCTTCTGTCGAGTAGTTCCCTCTGTTGTGGTCGAATTTGGACGTACTTGTCTGAAGTGACTTTATTGGGAATAGAAGGTGATCAAAGGGGGTATGTAAATGGACGGGTGTTAAACAACGGGGATCTTCGAGTGTTGGGTGAAGGATACAGAACTATGAAGTGGTGTTTACATAGTGGGAAACAATTTTACCATATGTTCGGAGACCCAGACTAACGAAGAAACCCCAAAAGTAAAGTAAAGACACTCCAGAGGTATACGTATACTTTAGTTGGAAAAAAAGAGGACAATTGGGTCAGTGACTTGGATNGAAGGATACAGAACTATGAAGTGGTGTTTACATAGTGGGAAACAATTTTACCATATGTTCGGAGACCCAGACTAACGAAGAAACCCCAAAAGTAAAGTAAAGACACTCCAGAGGTATACGTATACTTTAATTGGAAAAAAAGAGGACAATTGGGTCAGTGACTTGGATTCTTCTATCTTCTTTTTCAAAAAAAAAAAAAAAAGAGGGGTTAGGATTGTCAACCGAAAACATTGTCTTTCTGTACGTCCTGGGACAAATTACTCGTGTACTTGTCAGTTAAAAATAAAAGATCATCCTTCTGTCCAACCAAAACCCTTCGTCGGGTCATGTTTTACATATTCTATTTCATGACCCTCTAGCCGTCCTAATACTCTTTACCTTTGAATACTTGATCCTTAGGAACGAGAAAAGGGTTGTTCCTCGAGGAATTTTGACTTAATTCTAAGAAACATAGTCTCTAGTTCAATGACTTCACGTCCCTTTTCTCTTTTTTCTCTACCTCTTGACAAGTACAGGGACGACCCCTAAGAGCACTCAGGGTTTCTCTTCGGGGTCGTCTCTGGGTGTACACGTTAGTCTGACTCAACCGAAAATCTAGTCAATCCTACAAGACCGACCATGTTGTATATCTAACGTTAGATGGAATCCAGGACCTCCAGGGTACCAAGGACCTTTCGGGATCTTTTTAGGTAGTCAATTTTAATGTCGTCCATCACGTGGTTCGGATGTTAAGACAAATTTTAGAAATTCGATGCTAAGAAAATAATCAATGTTGCAGATAACGTTACCACCGGAGTATGAGTGTTCCTTAGGACCTCCCGGTGCACCTGGGCGTCCAGGTCCTTTTGGACCTTCCGGACCGTTCGGGAAATTTACTTCTCTTCTCAATCTCATTCAAATTTAAATGAAGAATGACTTCTTGTTGCAGATAATCAATTTACGGAATTTAATAAAATCATTTTAGTCTCGTACTACAAAGGGTAAATGCGGACGTCAATTAAAGTCATTTCCGGTACACGGTACCATATTGATGGTCCTGATAGAACCACCATGATGGACCCCCATGGTAGGACCACCAAGATAAAGGTCTTTTTACTGGTTTCGTAAACGAAATGAAGTCTTCTGAAAAAATCTTTTAAAAGGAGAGGGGCGGAGAGAGAGACAGAGAGCGGTTCGTACGAGGATGAAGACCTAGGAAGGTGGACGAAAGGGCGACGGATCTTAGGAGAAAGGGGTCTACAGATAGAGATACTGAGTGAAGACGAGGGAAAAGAACAGAAATGAGTTTGTAATAGGAAAGGTACCCGGAAGGACTTATAGGTTAGATTTCGGTGTCGTGAGGAAGATTGGATCTGTGAAGGATAGGAGGTGGGTTGTAATTAAAAAGAGGAGTCGTAAATAATGATAGATTGTGTTGTGTGTACCTACACTCTCAACCTGACACTTCTTTCGACTCGTGGCTTCTTAACTACGAAAACTTGACACCACAACCTCTTCTGAGAACTCTCAGGGAACCTGTCGTTCCTCTAGGTTGGTCAGGTAGGATCTCCTCTAGTCAGGACCCACAGGTGACCACCCTGACTACAACTTCGACTTTGAGGTTATAAACCGGTGGACTACGCTTCTCGACTGAGTAAACTTTTCTGGGACTACGACCCTTTCTAATTCCCGTCCTCCTCTTCCCCCGCGGTCTCCTACTCTACCAACCTACCGTAGTAGCTGAGTTACCCACCTGAGACCTTCAACCACTACCTGTCCCTCCGGACCACACGACGCCAAGTACCCCAGTGTTCCTCAGCCTGTGCTGACTCACTGACTTGACTTGACTTGTGTTGTGTGTCCTTCATTAAATGTAAAACTTTATAAAAGAGGAAGATTTTCCGTACACGGTACTCCCGTTCTTAAAACCAAATTGACAAAAACCCCTAAACACGTGATACCATAGGGTCTCGGAGTTATCGAGGACCATGGATTGACCGTCCACCTACCATTCTCCCTAAAGAACATCTTGACTTCCAGGGTGAGAACATGGAAGTCGTCATCGTGTGACATCATGTAACGGTTACGAGTTGTGTGTAAATTCCCTATGTAGCACAGAGATGATCTAAGGGGCGGGAGTCGTAGACTGGGGAATTACGAAGGATTCGTTTGTTCTTTGTTTGGTTCTCGGTAGCTGAAAACACGGAAAAGAGTTTTCGGATACTGACCCGAAGGGACCACCAGGTCGCCAATTCTTAGGCAGAACGTCACGTCCTCTGTGGTCAAACTAGAGACTAGACTCTTCTAGGGTGTGCGGTGTCCCGTTTATTCGGGAACTCGGCGTTGATGATTCGGACACACGGCATTGACGACTTCGAGCGTGCGGAACTCGGACACGTGGTGTAGTTCTCTTCAGTGAGGTTACTCTTCGGACGTGTGGCGTCAATCTCTTTCGAGCTCTCGTCGTTGTTTCTGGATCGTGTCAGCTTTTATTCATTTATTTATTTTAAGAGACGGTCGAAGGTTAACGTAGTGACAAGGCAAAACATCGGGTAGGTAGTGGTCGACCGCAACGAGTGATTTACCTACAAGTTGTTGGAATTGAGTTTGAGAAACTGAACGAGTCCGTTTATGGTTGGAGATGAGTCTTAAAGGTGTATATCAAGACTTAATTCTATAAATGCTAATTAATTAGACTTTCAATCATAGTTTTCTGAGGAAACTTAGTCCTTCATTTCCCATAAACCCCCTTGTCGACAAAGAAACATAGATAAGACCTAGTGGGAGTCCGATGTCCGTATGTATAGTCTTTCGTTTGATAAGTCGTCCTCTTTCTACGTAAATTTATTTTGAATGATAGTACGTATGAAATGTTATACTGACAATAAATTATAATGTCAAAATTTAACGTAAGCTACACCCTATGTTTGGATAGGACCTAAAACTGTTTATGATTCTCCTTGTATTGGTAAGGAACTTTTGAGGAGGAATCTAACTTCTTTCGAACCCACTAACTCTGAACATCTTCTCTTATTTTATGTCTACATGTTTTCGTAGAAAAAATATACTCGAATTACATCAAAGAATATTACTCCACTTTCAAAATCTTATTTTACTTTATATATTTATCCTCTTTGTACTTACACTTTTTATAAAAATTCTCCCACTCTTTCTATATTCCTCTCCTTCTTTCTCTTTCTTCTCTTTTTTTCTTCACCTTTCTCTGTCTGTCTCTCTCTACCTCTTACTATCTCTGACAGAGACTTCACACATGGACCTTAGGTCCTCGAGGACCGTTGGGTCCCAGTGGAAAAGGTAGTTCCGGATGCGGAAGAGGAAGTCGTCCTCGCGGGAACTTTTCCTTTAAGTAGTTTGTAGTCGTCGTAAAATAGAAGTTTTGTAGAAATTTACTAATAAGTTCCAGTATGACAAAGTTCCTATTTTCAAAAAGGTCCTATATGTGAATGTCTTTACGATATCCTAAAAAATCAATAAGACAAAACTTCTTAAGTTTCGTAAAAGTACAAAAGATTTTGACTGGTAACCGATATCTCCCTTCTGTGTTCTTATTGTCTGGTAAAGGGTTCTGTGGTTTTACTCACCGTGAAGGACTAGATCTTAGACCTCGGAACTCGTATTCTAGTCGAGAGGAACGGGTCTGGAATAAAAGGATTTCCTACTATGTTTCGAACGTAAGGAATTCTGTATAAATACTGTTCTTCATCTTCTGCGAGGTATCCTTATTTACAGTAAAGACTTAATTAGTACTTTAGACTAAACATTACTGCATAGAATTCTCTACACGGAAAGTATACATGTTGATCTCTAAAAAGTTGTTATTGTACGGTGTTTAGTGAATGGAAAAGAGGAAAGTTTGGTTACTGTGGGATCCCTTTTCTCGTAGTATAATTATTGATCTCCGTTTGGTTTATGTCTTGTGGGGACGAAACAGAAAGAGAGACGATAAGACGGAAGAGAAGGACGACGTCCGAAGGATAACCGAAAATGTAAACGAGTTCAGAAAGAGTAAGTTTGTTTCACATACAGTCAGCGAGTCAGTACTCTGTGGTACCTGACATCGGTAATCCGAGGAGACAGACACCTTAAGAGGTTCTTTCTTATGACCTCACCCAGCAGTGAGGGAAGAGGTCCCCTAGAAAGACTGGGTCCCTAACTTGGACCCAGAGAGTGTAACGTCCGTCTAAGAAATGGTAGACTCGGCGGTCCCTTTGGTCAGAGGGGGACTTATGTGACGGAGTAGGACACAATGGATAGGAAGGGCAGTAGATATTTAATGAGTGAAACAAGTAGGGGTGAGTAAGGAATCCGGGTATAGACGGAGGACGGAGGTAGACAGTACCTTTACAACAACAATTAAACGGGTCAACACAGGTTGAGAAGCACTTGAGGTACCTGACGTCGTGTGGTCCGGAGGGATAGGTTATAGGGAACGATTTCAGACGTTACTGAAACTACAATATCTTTGGTTCCTGTTTTGTAAGCAAGAACAGAATGGCTTGAAGAGTTGTCGTGATTCCTCGACAGACAATGAGCGAAAATGACCTTAAACAATTTTGTCTCTACTCAGGTTTTACCTTAGTGAGGACGATCCAGGTCACGTCATTTGGTTCTGAATGATGGACGGAACTGATACCATAATTGGAAGAGGTCCTTACACTGGAAACTGACCGGTTGGACCTTGAAGGTCCAGTCGTGATTATTCTATGAGGTGGGTTATCGGAGAAGACAAGGGGAATTGTCCGATGGAACAGATTCTGTTACGGCAGAAACAATTATTTTGTTATGTAAGAAACGATTCTTACAGTATAAAGGTAAGAGAGAGACTGAAATTTTAGGAAACGATAGATACCGACCTCCGTTGAGAAAGGAACGACCTATCCTCTGTCGACCCAAACACTTAGTAGGTTATTTCGGTCAATCTACCAGTCTAAATGAGTCGACTTAAAAACAACAAATTGTTATAGAAAGGACCCGAAGGTCTTATATGGGGAGAACGAAAAGAAGATAAGGGTCCCGGGAAGAAGGAAATGTCCGAGTAACAGGAACTGGAGGGAAGTGTACGATCTCGAGAGATTCGGGGTGAAAGTTCCGGGAAGAGAGGAGAGAAGGCAGGAATTCAGTGGTGGTGGGTAGGTCCACAGAGGGTGACAGATAGAGTCTAGAGATGAAGTTACAGAGTTTTCGTTTTGTTTCAGAGTTTCACGTTTGGGGTCACGTAAATAATTAAGGAAAGAGTTGATGACCCGAGGGGTCCACCGAGTCACCATTTCCTAGACGGACGGTTATCTCCTCTGCGTTCTCTGCACCCAAGTTAGGGACCCGGCCCTTCTAGGGGACCTCCTCCCGTGGGTGAGGACATAAGAACGGACACTTTAGGGTACCTGTCTCCTCGCACCACCCCAACGTTTCTCATCAGTTTACAGATGACTACTGACCGGAGTTGAAGGGGTTCCAGTACTGTCTAAAGACATATGTTAGTAAAGTTTCCTTTGAGGAACATGAACATGTAGTACAGAATCTCAATCTTTATATTTGGATGGCCATAGGGACCCATCGGACCCCAGGGGGCTTCAGGACCCTTGGGACCGAGAGGGACCTTCTGTGTACTGCGAACAGTAAGAAGAATCAACAAGATCTTGTCTGATAACACTATAAAGGGGACAAGGAACGAAGGTTGGGACGTCGTCATTTAAATCTGTTTCATTGGGTTTAAGGAGTGTCGATGACCTAGTCCTCCGATTTCTGATCTTTTGGTAATAGAATTAGCTTTTGTCCTAATCTTAGATGACAAAGAGTTTAACACGTATTTGCCGTTTTACAATTAACACGGTTCTTGAAAAATTACCGACGAAGGAACTTTAAAAACACTAATCAAGAAAGTATCGGTGGCAGGACCCCTTTTCGACTGGCGTCAGTCCTCTGTTTCCTCTACTCACGTGTAACCTTTCGAGTCAAAAAGAGAAGGTTGAAACGTAAGATTCGAAATCAAAGACCAAATGTAAGTTAGTGTTGGAGTCTACGTTTATAGACAAACTCGGGATCAGTAGAAAGACACCCTCTTGTACTCTCTTGAAAGAATTTTGTATTAGACTTTCGTTCTACCCACCTCCCTCATCCCTAACCCACGTCCGTTAGTCTACCATGAGGTTTGAGGGTCGATATTCTATTTATCAGGATCCCTATGTTACATTTACACTCTTTAGATTAATTGTGACAATTAAAAATTTTCAATGCTCTTATTTCGGATTCTTAATGGCGTGTGTCTTTTAAAAAAGGAAGAAATTAAAACATAGATATTCTCTACCACTCGAATGATTTGAATACTACCATTAGTAGAGTACTACATACATTCAGTAATACGACATGTGGAATTCGAATCCATCAAGATACACAGTTAATATAGAGTTATTTCGACCTTCTTATTTCTTTTTTCGTACTCTTCTTTCTTTTAGTAGTGGAAAGACAGGACTTCTGCATATGGTAACCAAGACCGGTTTTGTTGTAAAGTTCCTTTCCGATCCGGTAGAGTAACGATACAGTGGGTCCAAATAAGCAAATCGTTTTGTGATTGATTGGTAGAGGACGCACTCTTCTATGTATGGAACCTTGGTAATGTAGGACCGTTTGGTCGTTCAGGTATTCCAGGTCTTACCGGACCCTACGGGATTTTTGTCTCTTTCAGAGTTTTTCTTTTATATAGTCCGAGACCCGGTCCCTCTTTGTCGCGTCTCGTGTGTTACCCTTTTCTACCCAATTAAATCTATCAATAAATTCATATTTACCAATAAATTTATCAATTCATCATTTGACCGATAAAATCTATTGAATTTAATTTTAGTATCCTTTATTGTATCCGATTAATTTTGGTATTTAATAGTTCGCTCTATATAATAAATTCTATTTCGTTTTCCAGAAAGATAAGTTTTACTCAGGTAATTGTACGACATAATTTGACCCCTTTTCTTCTCCTCCCTCCACACGTATCACCATTGATAGACTAATAAAAATAGGACACGATAATTATCTAAATAGGATAAGATAAGATAAGACAGAGTAGGGTAGGGTAGGGTGGGGTTAGATAAGGTAAGATAATACGAATGTAAAGTCCTTTATATTAAACTGAACTATAGGATATTTAGGTGTGAGAATTATGTGATATTAAGACTGTAAAAGTAGTACATCGGTTTTGTAGTATGAGTAAAAGAACACAATCACGAAATTGTAGAAATAATTTTACTCGAATGAATAATAAAGTAAATGTGTAAAAGAGTGATGAATGACCTTCAGGTCCTCCTGGACTTTTAGGACCATTAGGTCAATAAGGGATTTCTGTGTCTTTTCTTCTTTCTACCGTTCTTTTTTTATTTTTACAAGTTGGACATTTGTTTTATACTAAATAGTAAGGTTATTGGGGTAAGACATTGATATTAACCCTTGTCGATTTTCGCTAAACTTTGTGTGTTTTTTCGACCTGTTTGAGACATTTAGAATGTAAATATATTGAAAATTTTTCTGTACTAATTCTAGTAAAAACCGAAAAATCCCCCTATCTAAAAAATTCCGTATTAAACGTATTTCACGAGGTTAGAAGGTGTTTGTCTTGCTCCTTATAAATGGACACATGTATACGTGCAAAACCACTAAGGGTGGGTTGCTCTGTGTCTTGGAGAGGTGGTGGGATATGCAATGGGAGTACGTTGAAAGGTCAGCTAATTATGGATTGGGGTTCACTCATTGGTGATACATCTAAAGATGGTAATATCTCACGAAAATGGACGGGAACTTGCCGTAGATGTCTTCGCCGAGTGTGTTGGATGAGGAAACACTGTAGACATATTGAAAATGTCACGACCCCAAGAAAAATGAAAAATTTTGTTCTAAAAAGTAGTTTGTCCGCCCTATCTGACCAACCTGATGATTGGGAGTGCGGAAACCGTGGTCAGTCAGGACCTCTAGGACCTCTCGGGATCTAGGTTTACGTTTTTTGTTCCATTCGTGACACTGTTAATGAACCGTGATTATTCGGGCATGTACTTTCCAGGACCAAAATAAGTGTGCGGTGTGTCAAAACGAGAACGCTAATAAAGTAACAATTGTGCCAAGTTAACGAACGAACAAAGTAACCGCGATATCAATACATAGGCTTTCCTGTTTGTCTTTAGGTAAGTATGGGGACGACGAGTTCCACCCCCCGGGTTGTCATCGTAGTAGACCCTCGAACAATCTTTACGCGGTAGGACCCAGAGGGGGTGGAGGGTCTGGATAACTAAGTCTTAAACGTAAAGTTGTTCTAAACTACTACTAAGAACGAGTGTAATCACAGACTCTTCCCGAAGCCCTTTTCGGGGTGTAATCGGTCTGTCGACGGCGCCCGACTATTCCTACTTACTGTGTTAATGTTGCCGCCTACTCTTACCGTCCGTTATAAAGACACGTACTCTTGATGAAATAATTGTTTTACACGGACCGTCCGTGTTTATTTATTTATCGTTTGGCTCTTGACGGACTTGGTCTCTATTTGAACGAAACTTGTGTGTCACTCATGTGTACCTCCAGGACAAAGAATTTCTTATCGGGGGTTTGTTTTGACAAAATTGTTTTGGTGAACCACACTTTCAAGGTAACAGTAGGTTTTCAAAAAGAAGTAAGGACTCTCAAAGTCACACAAAACCATAAAGACTAATAAAACTCCTGTCCCAACCATGTCTCTGAAGACTCTGCCCTGGCAGTTCCGGTTTCAGTCAGAAAGAACAGACTTCGCCTTAAGGATCCACGCACTGGAATGGGGGAGGAGACGGCCCCCGACAGACATTAGACGTCTACGGTCTTCGCACTGGACGTCTAAAGTCAAGCGGTAATATTTGACAGAGTATATCTTTTATAAGTCTTACTTCTGGAAATATTTGGACGTTGTGGAAAAATTAGTCCAAAATTATAAGAGACTAACGGATGGAAACCAATTTAATAGTAAACACCGACATAGAAATCCGATGCCCGAAGGGTCCACCACGTCACCATTTCTTAGACGGACGGTTACGTTCTCTACGTTCTCTACACCCAAGTCAGGGACCCGACCCTTCTGACGGACATTCCTTTGCCGTTGCGTGAGGTCATAAGGACGGTCCTTTTAGGGCACCTGTCTCCTCGGATCGCCCGATGTAAAGTACCCCAGTCTTTCTCAGTCTGTACTGACTCGTGTCGTGTCTTGTGTTATGTCGGCGAGATTCGATACCAAATGAGATAGTCAAAAGACCTACTTACAATACCTTGTGGATGTGTAGTACATTGGGTGTGTTTCGTGGTGCACAAATGTTGGTATTAAAATTAGGTAATGACTGAAGAGATCTATTTTCGATTCCTCTGGTCGTCTTACCTCACGCCTTTTGTTTTGTTTATCCTCACTCAATCGTAAGCCGACTGGAATTCAGGTCCCGACTTCACTGTTTAAGTGGAGGCCCCTTTACCTCCCTTTAGACTCTCGTGCGGGACTTCCTTACATCGCCTTACAAGTCTGTGATTCGTACAGACTTTGGTCTGTGATTTGTAGGCCTTAGCTTTCCTGAAAAAAGTGTAATCCTAATCTCTTTCCTCTTCGCTTCTTTGTCTTGCGTATGCACTTATGTCCTTTCATCTTAGGGACCTTCTGTCCTTCAGAACGCCGACATCGTTACCCGAATTAAAGAAACTGACATCCTTAAACTAAGACCGCAGTATATTAGGACCTAAACTTGAGACTAAAATGGTGGATAATCGACGCATTGGTCCTGTTTAGCGAAGTACAAGACTCCCAGTCAAAGGAGTAGAGATACTACTTCTATTATTATACAGTGGTAACAGTACTGGTTACTCTAGTTACACTTCTTATTTTCTTTAGGTCAGTTCTTCTTTACAGCGTTACGGGGTCTCGGACTGAGTCTTCTCCCCCTCGTGTGACTGACTTCGGCGGGTGGGATCAGTCCGTGGCACCATTGGTAAACACACAATAGAATCCTGTCCTCCCTGACCATTCCTTGTGCTTGATATTCGATAGTGGTTGGCCTTTCAAACCTTTCCAGTTTTCCTCTGTGGTACATAGGATGGCGGAGGGTTTTAGGAGGCGCGACCTTAGGTAGAACTGACTCGTTATGCAGACGGGGGTCCTTCCTGGGACTCAGTCTCACTAACCGGTCTCTGTTGGGCCTTTGATTGGGGTAGTGGTATTTTGGGCTCTGACGTTCGGTGTCCCGCCTCGTCAAGAGGACCCAAGGGAACGAGCCGACGAAAGGTTGGCCACGGAGAACGAAACAGTCGAGCACACAAAGGAGCGTGTCAAATAAAGGCTCACAATCTGTTCTCGGAACCTTCCCCACGGGGAAGGACGTTGTTTAAGTGTATTTTACAATGGATTTATAAGACATTGTAGTGAATCCTTTAAATTTTTCTAAATTTTAATATTAAATTTTTAATATTAGTGGGAGGTGTTGCATAATCAATCAAGTATCGAAGGCCCTTCGGTCGTCCGTCCCCTCACTGGGTCTCCCACGCACTCTCAGGTCCGAACTCAGGTCCGAATTAAGGTGTCGTCTTTTCTCGGTAGTCGTTTAGATCAATACGTCAATAAATCGTTTAGGAGATCCCGTAAATAAATTTGTTTCGGGAAACAACATAGTGTCTGAAATCCTATTTTTACACACCACTCACACTTCCCGCCACCCGAGACCATTCTTGGAATCCTCCGGGTTGTGACTTCTTGGGTCGACTCTTTGTCCTTGGTCCCTTTCTTCCTTTCGTAACCCCTCCCCTCTCTTCTCTTTCCTCCCAAGGTCTTTGTTTCCGGACACAAAGTTCCTCTTTTCTCCCTCGGAGTGTCGACCTTTGCATCGTCTCCCCAGCCCCGGTCTGTTTCTGTGTCTCATAAGAGGTGACTGGAAAACCCCCAGCTCACGTTTCACCTCCAGTACCCAAAAGTCCCTCCCTCGTCTTCCGTTTAACAACGACCGATTCCTCACTTATCCTCTACTTGGTGTCGGACACACCGACCAAGAAAAAAAAAAAAAATTTCTTCAGACAGACTCTATCCTTTCCTACCGTCAGGAACCTAATATCACGACCTTTCTAGGTCTCCTTCAATATACGACCATACCCAAAACGTATTTCTACCTTTCTCTTTTTGGTTATTGGTTCAACTGTGTCGACTCTTTCTCCTGTGTAGTAGTCTTGCGCTAAGATCACCTTTAGGGTCACTGGTCCTATGTCCATCTCTTATCCCGAACTTACCTCCGTCTTTTGTGGAGTGGTCGCCGGTTACGTCCACAAGTCAAGTCAAGCCAACGAGTTAGCACAAGCTGTGAAACGCTGGGGTGCCTGACGTCGTGCGGTCCGGAGGGACAGGTAGTGGTTGAGGACCTCAAATGGGTCTGAGTACACATGACTCAGCCATTATTCGTAGGTTGGTAGAATAGGAGACAGCAGAGGAAGAGGAGGACGGAAGTCAGAAAGGATCTTAGTCCCAGAAAAGCTTACTTAGTAGAGAAGGTACGTCCACAAGTCAAGTCAAGTCGAGTCAGCGACTCAGCACAGACTAAGAAACGCTGGGGTACTTAGCTTCGTATGGTCCGGAGGGACAGGTAGTGGTTGAGGGACTCAAATGAGTTTAAGTACAAGTAGCTCAGCCACTACGGTAGGTTTGTAGAGTAGGAGACAGTAGGGGAAGAGGAGGACGGGGGTTAGGGAGGGTCGTAGTCTCAGAAAAGGTTACTCAGTTGAGAAGCGTACTCCACCGGTCTCATGACCTCAAAGTCGAAATCGTAGTCAGGAAGGTTTCTTGTGGGTCCTGACTAGAGGAAATCCTACGTGACCAACCTAGAGAACGTCAAGTTCCCTCGGAGTTCTCAGAAGAGGTTGTGGTATCAAGTTTTCGTAGTTAAGAAGCCACGAGTCGAAAGAAGTGTCAGGTTGAGAGTGTAGGTATGTACTAGTGACATTTTTGGTATCGGAACTGATCTGTCTGGAAACAACCGTTTCATTACAGAGACGAAAAATTATATGATAGATCCGACCAGTATTGAAAGGAAGGTTCTTCATTCGCAGAAAATTAAAGTACCGACGTCAGTGGTAGACGTCACTAAAACCTCGGGGGGTTTTATTTCAGACAGTGACAAAAGTGACAAAGGAGTAGATAAACGCTACGTCCACACCTCTGGGGATTTAGTCCTTCATCCTCCTACATCTCGACTCCTGACTTTCTATGACTATCAGAAAAGAAAAAAAATTTAACCTCATATTAACGAAGTTTAACACCACGACCTCTTCTGAGAACTCTCAGGGAACCTAACGTTCCTCTAGTTTGGTCAGGTAGGATTTCTTTTAGTCAGGACTTATAAGTAATCTTCCTGACTATGATTTCGACTTCGAGGTTGTGAAACCGGTGTACTACACTTCTTGGTTGAGTGACCTTTTCTAGGACTACGACCCCTTCTAACTTCCACCCTCCTCTTCCCCTGCTGTCCCCTGTTCTACTAACCTACCGTAGTGACTGAGTTACCTGTACTTGAACTCCTTTGAGGTCCTCTGTCACTTCCTGTCCCTCCGGACCACACGACGTCAGGTACCCCACCGTTTCTCACCCTGTGTTCGGCCATCGACTTTGGTTACCTTGACGAAATGTTATAGCACAATCAAAGATGACATCTCGGTGCACTTAATGCATACACCTATTATCCATTAATAATAGGTGTATCCCCATTATGTGTCGGGGAGGAAGAACCTGGAGAGCGGGTGGTGGTGGGGGTAGGGTAAGGAGATCTGGTACTCACGACTCGACTCGACGAACACGATATGTCGTCGAAGGGACGACGATATATCGATTAAATGTGTAGAATCACATTTATGTAACTATATATATGTGAAAGTAAACATTTTATCTATCGAACTTTATTCGTCTCAAGACTCCCGGGTCGATTCTGACCTCGTCCTTAAATGGTACCGTAGGTAGTAGTATTTCTTCGAATTCACCTGACCCCCAAAAGGTTTGAGTATCCGATTGTATGGAACCCAGGGACACCAGGTCCGTTCGGAAGCCCTGGACCCATAGGGAAGACCGGTCCTCCGGGACCCCCAGGACCCTTCGGAAAGAGGGGGACAATTTTGGTTTTGTTCTGTTATGTGTGTGTCTTATCGTTACGGGTCCTCATTTGTATTGGTAGCAAAAGAGGAGAAATACTATATTACTATTGTAAAGCGTGTAAAAAAAGAACCTAATTTTTTTTTTCGAGAGTTGCGATTCACATTATCTTTGACCTTACAAAGACAATCACAAACAGACATCCGAACTTTCGTAAACAGAAACCAGAAGACCTTTGAGCTGAAAATCGGTTTACCGTCTCGATGTATCTTGTCTCTAAGTCCCTTAGTTCTTGACTCTCCCTTTCGGGTCAATCTTTCTACCTCCAACCACTTCCCACAAAAAACCCCCTACCTCTCTCTCACTGTTAGTCCAAGTCCTTACAGAACCCTCACACGTATTAGCGATACATCGAGCTTTCTTGTTGTGTGTCCGATACTCAAAGTCGGGAAAGAACTAATGTGTCCTTAATCATTAAGTTAGACGATAAACACCTCCTCTACGCCCTCTCTATAGTTCTCACCGTTTTGGTTTTCACACTCGATGTATCAATTCTCTACTATTATACCCTTTCGGGAATCCCCAGTCCCTCATTAAAATCCGGGTCATTCCCTGTACCAAGACGGTTGTTTATTAGACGGGTACTTGTGTCTAGGACCCTAATGAGAAGTTGTCAATTCCGGTGACCAAACTAAGTCTATTAGATCATCTGTTCACCTTTGAATCTAAAAATTTTGTCTCGTTCAGTCGATAAAGTGTACTACACACGTGTGTGTGTGGGTTATTTTTCTCTTCGTCTTCTTAAACGATCCGGGGAGAGTTCTGACAATGGAAGTGTGAAACTTATCGTAGAGTGGGTCTCCTCCCTAAGTTATTTACGAAGAACTTACTCTCTTACTCAGTATCGAAAAGTTGTGCCTAGACTTGTATGGTGAAAGTGTCGAAGTCCCTTTTTGGGATGTAGTTTGATGTGTACTTAGTAACTTATGAAATTTATACCATTAAAAATAACATTAATTGCACGTTTAATAAAACAGATTTCTCGAATTTTACGTAAGAAAATTTTTATAAAAATTCGTCAGTAGAAAGTTATAACAATTCGTTAAGTAATCGCATAGACTCTTTTCCCAAAACATTTGTTTCCTTTTTAAAATCAAGACCGAGGCAGAATTAATAGTGTTTAACTTTCAATTACCTCGCTTAATTACTCTAAAGTGCCGTGAGTAAAAAATGAGGTTAAGACGTTACCTCGATGAAACAGATCGACTTAAAAACGGAGCTCTCTCACGAACACGTTCTAAGCAGGTGGTCTCCCGCGGGAATGTGGTTACGACGTCCTGTTTTAGACGCCCAAAGCAAACACAGGTTCACTCGCTTAGTGCGACAAAAGTTAAGAGAGCGGAAGTCGCTGTTACATTTGTCCCCTATGTATGCCTAGTAAGAGTTTTTGAAAGAAAAAGAAATTGAATTATAAAAAACAAAGGTCTAGCTCTCTCAATGTCATTAACGGGCGTAAATATGGTCAATAGACTTCGTAAAGGAGGTTCCGAAAAGGTGGTGAGGGCTAATTATAAATATATGTTAATGAAATTTTAACAAAACCCCCTTCCTGAAAGGACTGACAGTTGTGGCCACCAATTGTGAAGTGGAAGGTTAAGTCCCTCACGTCCAAGTCAGGGACCAGTTCCTCGATTCTGGGGTGTACAAAGGACCGGTTTTTTGGTTTTATATTTTGTCTTCTGTTTAAATTATTCTGTTTTTTTAACCTAAACCCCTTACCTGATACAAGGACGACTAGACAGACGATGGTTACTTCCTTCTCACACTTAGCAATTACTCGAGATACCTCTTTTCTTGGTCTTACTTCCAAAACAAAAATGGAAGAGGGGAAACCGGGGTAGTGTCTTCGTGGCCGGAAACAGAAATGTCTATGTCGGGATCCTTCTCTCTTTCTCTTTCCCAAAACAAATTTTTGCCGAATTATTTAAGGTTGGCTGTCTTGTTTTCGTTTGTATAAAAAGACAAGAGACTCGTAGTTTGTGGTAAATCGTCCTCAGGACACTATGGCATCGTTAAATAGTTATCTTTGTCTCATCTTTTCACTCTTCCTATATCTTGACAGTCTATTGACATGTGGTAAAAATAACATAAATCCTTAAAGTTCACTAAATAAGTACCTTTTCTGGTTCAGTCGAGAGGAAAAAAAAAGGTCTTGTGATATATCAACTTAGTATACTTTAACGGTAACAACATCCCTCTTTCACCAGATTATAAACGTCTAAAGAACCAAGTTGTTTTACTTGTATCGACTTAAACATATATAAATAATTGACCACTATAGAAGACATCTATTAAGATATCCAAAGAAAGGGACGTTATTACAAATTCTGACTTTTTCCTACTAGTCATAAGTAGTACATAAAAGTTCTTCTTTGATTAAGTGACTACGACTAGAGTTTCACGAGAAAGAATAATTTTTTATTTTGGTTTTTAACCCGACGCTGGAACCCTTGAGTGTGTAGAATTACCAGTGAATCTTGGTGAACGTTGGGATCGAAAGTGTGGATACGCGTACGGTTGAGATTACTTCCACAAAAATAAATAAATAAAATACTTCCGGTCAAAAATAAATAAATAAAATGTTTCCGGTCAAAAATTTAAGGAGAGACGGTCGTCTCTTTCTCTCTCTTTATCAAAATTTATCACCCAAATTTGTAAAACCTGTGTGTAAGATACCAATATATAAATAGAAAAACCCCCTCCCCAACAATTATAATTGACTTTTAATCAAATAAAAGGAGTCTTTTTTTATAATTAACTGTTGTCTCCGTCTCGTTCGGATCCTCTACACGACCGACCATCTTTTTTATTTTTCTTTAACGGAGTCTATCAGGGTTTCACTCCTGAGGCGTTAGTTTTATTTTTATGTGTCCCTTAAGGGACCACAAGATCACCAATACCGAGGCTCGAAGGTGACGTCCCCCGTGCTCAAGGTAAAGACCAGTCCCTAGATTCTAGTATATACGACGGACCATACCGGTTTTATTATTATTATTATTATTAATTTTTTGTTTTTATATTCATGTGTTTGTTTTTTTTTAATTTAACTTAGATAAAAGATTAGGGTTCCGTCATCCAATACAACAATAAATTCTTTCCCCTCTGGTATTAGTAAAAGTATGTGAGTAGGAACTAAGAGTGGTGTAAAAGTGGGTAGTGTTAAAGATACTTACTTTTTATTCATTAACTTTTCCTTCCAGATATAAAGGGGGTTCCCAATCAATAAACCGTAAGAAATTCTTCTGATTTTAAAAGGTGAAAAGGAGGGACTACGACCCCTAGCAATCCGGTATAGATCGAATTAATAAAATTAGAACAAAAAGACCCAAAAATTTGGCATCACAAGTAAAGTTAGTGTATAAATTCATATGATTTTATATATGGTTCAGATCATATGATTAAATCACATGATCATATGATTATAGACCTGAAGGGATCACCAAGTCGCCATTTCTTATACGGACGGTTACGTCCTCCACCCTTAAATTAGGGACCCAGTCCTTCTAGGGGACCTCTTCCTATACCGTTGGGTAAGGTCATAAGAACGGACCCTTTAGGGTACCTGTCTCCTCCAACCGCCCGATGTCAGGAACCCCAGTATTTCTCAACCTGTTCTGAATAACTGACTTGTTGTTATGATTATAAATAATTTCGTCAACAAGAGTTTCACACCTAAAAGTCTCATCATAGTCGTCATAGACCTTTGGATAGTCTTTACGTTTAAGAACCGGAGTGAGGTCTGAGTGTCTTAGTTATTGGGACCACAAAACGTCATTAGATATTATCCGGGGACCCCACTGAGACTATGATGGTCAGATTTGGTTGTAGCTATTCGGGTCAGACGTCCCATCTCGATTAAGAAATTTCTAAAGACTTGTGAACCTGGGATCAGACATATAGGCGAAAAACAAACACTACGGTAAAAGGGAGAGTTAGGTTCTTTCATCGGTCCGAAATCCCTCCGAAAGTACTGACCCGACTTTCGTTTTCGACGCACTTCCATTCTAAAAAGGACCGAAAACAAAGACCTCACATCCCTGGGCAACTACCAACCGGGGTTCTTACCTCCCTGGTGGTTCGACAAGGAGGTGTCGCAGACCTCCGCCGTCATCCCGGAGTCTTCTTCTTTCAGACTCAGAATGTGGGTCTATGACCCCGTCCCTGTGAGTTGGGGTGTGCCTGGACCACGAGACCAAATGCGTCGTCACCACCGGTGACAAAGTACATCTAGGACTCGGAGAGACTGAGAAGACGGAGGGTCTGTAGTGTGTTCTGGACCTAAACCTCGTAGAGCCCTGGTGTCCATCCTCTTCCGTTTGACCGTCAGGAGATTGAGGATTTTTTCCACGTACAACGACAAGTCAACGATTCAGTAAAGGTTGAGAATCGTCGGAGCACCTGGCGTGGTGAGGTCCGGAGGGACAGGTAGTGGTTGAGGGTCTCAAACGAGTTTGAGTACAGGTAACTCAGTCACTACGATAGGTTGGTAGAGTGGGAGACAACAGGGGAAGAGGAGTACGGGAGTTAGAAAGGGTCGTAGTCCCAGAAAAGGTCACTCAGTCGAGAAACGTAGTACACCGGTTTCATAACCTCGAAGTCAGGAAGGTCACTTATAAATCCCAACTAAAGGAAATCCTAACTGACCAAATTAGAGGAACGACAAGTTCCCTGAGAGTTCTCAGAAAGGGTCGTGGTGTCAAGTTTTCGTAGTTAAGAAGTATCTACTTCTTAACGGTAGAATTCCAAATAAAGGACCTCATTCAGTGTCAGTATATAATAACCCTGAGAAAGTCAGAATCAAACTTGTTTATTTACGAACGACATGAGGAGGTTTTGGTCCAGTCCTGGGGAAAGGATATACGAGGTTGCCCGGTGAACGTCGATATACACATTACATATAAAAAGAACTACGGGGATTCGGAGTCTTCTCTTCCTTGACGGGTCAGAACAAGTGTGACAGTTGGGACCGACATTGTACAGGACTTGTTTACGAACACCGAACTGACTTACCTAGTTACTTACTTACCTTGTGACCATTAAACAAATATAGGTCTAACCAGGACCTTAAAGTCCCGTACACTATATATACCGATAATGACCCGACGGTACTAATTCTACAAAAGACATATATATATATATATATATATATATATATATATGTCCGAGGAGGTAGGTACCCTAAGAGGTCCGTTCTTAGGACCTCACCCAACTGTAAAGGAAGAGGTCCCCCAGAAGGACTAGGTCCCTAACTTGGGTCCAGAAGGCGTAACGTCCGTCTGCGAAATTGGAGACTCGGTGGTCCCTTCGAGTCAGTATATATATATGCACATATATAAAAGATACATACTTAAGACTTGTTGAAACAAACTTCACCCTCTCTTACTTTGATCTTCGAAACCGATAAAATTGTGTACAATTTTAATTGTGTTCCAATTAATCAATCAACGAACCTATATGTGTAAAGCTCCCCTTTTTAAAAATTTGGGAGTCTTCTTGACTTTTTGTCATATTACTTATGGATATATAGAAAAGTAGATCCAAAGGGTTGACAATTGTATGAGAGGATCAGTAAGGTCGACAGTGAAAGAAAGACAAAGAGAGAGAGGTGTGTGCGTGTGTGTGCGTGTGCGTGTGCGTGTGCAGGAACGGTTAGGTAACTTTTCACCTGACATCTGTGGTACTGTGAAGTGCGGATTGTGAAGACGTACGTAGAGGGGGTTTGTTCTCATGTAAGAATAAGTCATCGTTGTAGTAAAAGTTTGGATTCTTTCCCTAAGACTACGTTACTGAAGTAATGATAATTATCGACAATTTGTTCTAGAAGTCGAAAGGTTCCGATAACTGCTGGTAATCTTTCACTTTTCGATAAATTAAAAATTGTTTAGAAAAGTATGGTCTCTAAATCAGAGTTAGTTACTCAAGTGGATGTTAGTTATATACTCCAGACTTGTTCACTGACAGTCTCTAGGTTCGCCGAAATCTCGGGTGTGCTGACGTGGGTCTCTCGTCCACACCCTGAGACCGTGGTCGGGAGCAGACAAGGGAACTTAGGGGACGACAGACCCCTGACAGGAGCGTAGCGGTGGGTGTCGTTGTGGCTAGGGACACGTGACAGTAGTTTTAGTGCCGGGGATTGAGAAATGTAATAACGGGAACTCAATCCCAGAACTTGGAAGTACCCACTGTGTAAATCGGAAACAAAAATGAACCAAAGTACCAAAAGTGTACTTCCATCTTCAGAATAAAACTTCCTCCTTCGTCTTGTCCAAGATAGAACTTTCGTCCTGAGGTAGAACCCGACCTGCCACCTGAAATTCGATATACGGGTCATAGATGCCTTTGCTGTATGGTTGACCTTTTGGTCTGGGTCCCGAGCATGAATCTGAGAGACAGTGGATTTTATTATGGGATTAATAGACACATTGGCTTATCTTAGTATGTAAGATGATACGAATAACCCCATACTGGTGTCCGGATAACTATTAACAGGTGACAATTGATGGATCCGAATTCCGTATACTTAGTACCCAATTGAAATTAACATAGAAAGAAAAAGGAAACAAGTCTGATCAAAGTCCCTTAAACCCCTCCGTCCAAACACGTGTATGTCAATCCCATATATTCTAAAAGTGTTTTTGACCAGCCCCAGGAACCGATCCTCCTCTGAGACGAAACCCGAGCGACCACATTATTTGACGTGAGGTGACAGACGTAACATGAAGCCTCACTCAAACAAAAGGCCTCGTGCACCGATGTTGTTAAACTACCAAACCTCGATCGACCAACCAATCGAATTCTTCAATTTCACTCGTTAGTTTTTGTCTATCTGTTCTATGTACTCGTGAAATCCGTAAAATTGAATTTTGCACGTGTGGTTAAGAAGTCAGAACATTTATCCCGGGTCCGGGGAAGAAACCCTTGCCCCGACGACAAGTCTCCAGATGTCGTAGTCAAAACGATTCAGTGTGGGTATTACATTACAACGTCTTTGGTCATGAGCTCTTTGGTTCGTGGTGTGGGCCTCTCACCCTCTTGAGTCCAAATAATACAGTCGTCCGAGTCTCCTCGATTGCGAGGTTCGAGACTCGGGACTTGTTTCCCTAATGTCTCAAAAATATCTGTCTGACATCACCCGTTGTAAGTGACAATTATCCGACCAAATTTGATTCCCCAAAACGAACGTACTCTTGTCGTCAGTTCTCCTCCTTCCCCTACAGACTGGACCTGGGCGTATTAATTCGTCCAAACGTCCCCGACCCGTTAACGTTTCTCGTCCTGTTCCCACTCACTCTATTTGAGGTCAAGGATCATAACGTTTAGGGGTGAAAGACTCTGATGCACTGGATGTACTAGATCTGAGACGTTCCCGGTTCGAGTCAATGTCTCTGTCTTCCTCTTCCCCCAGTTTAAAATTGAAAAGGAGAAGTCTTGGTGACTGTAAAGATCAAACCTAAAAGAACCTCGTCGGGTCAACAAATTTCTGCGACCACTACGTCAGACTCATATCTCAGGAAGATCTATACTTGGGTACAAAGGGAGATTGAAAAATTTACAACAGAGTCGGTGTGAATTAACTTGTCGTCAAAGAATAGTCTAGAAGGTTCGATCAAAAGTGTCTTTGTACAGAAAAAGACATAAACATAAATTGGTTAAACAATAAATTATAAATTAATCTACTGGAACAATATTATTATTCATGTTGACCGTCTTCGTCGATTGAGAACCGTTAGTGTGTGGAGGTGGTACCTCGTCCGTTTACAACCACAAGTCCCTTTCGGATCCGCACAGTTCCCCTCCGCCCGTGACCGTCGGTAACCAGACAACATGTGGTCCATGCCTCTCAAGACCAATCTCCGACTGGCGATCCTCTCAGTCACTTTCCCTTTAGTGGCCCGGTAGATGAGTAGGCGGCACAGTGGGTGCACATCTGCCAGTCGTGATAACCGTCCTGAGGTCTTGGTCCGGACCCCGACACAAAGACCCGGGTCCACTCGTCTTGACGAGGTCTTAAGAAAGTTGAACTTAAAAGTCACTGTGACCGCTCCGTACCGGGACCGGGACCGGTGCGTGTTAACTTGATTGATCCTGAAGTCTCCGACACTTCAACGACTGGACACCCACGAGGTCGACTAACTCAATTGAGTTTTAATGGCAGACCCGTCGATAGACCGACTACGAGTCGACGAAGAGATCTTCGTACCTCGGGTCGGGTCCCGGTACACTTTATTCCGTACCGTGACAGAAACGTACCACCATTGTAATCGGGGTCGGAGTTCTCTAGGTAAAGAGAATTAACATGACGAAAAGAATTTTATTGAAAAAAATACAAACTTTATTTAAAAATTGAGACACTTACACAAAATTATTAAGTTATTAAGTCTGTCTAGTCAACTGATCTTACATTGTCACCGGTATAAAAGTAAAAACAACGTAAACTAGGTGAAAAAACCTGAGTGACAACTTTGTGGTACTAATATAATTGTATTGCATTGGGTGATTAATGATGAGTTTACGATCTAGGAAAATTTTGGTCATATTGGTTTACGACACTTGATAACTCTTTCGTATTAATACCTTTGAAGAATTCATTGTAAAATTACTAAAAAGGTGAAGGTTGTTATTTCATGGAAAACCAAAGGTACATGGAATTACTTCATTCTTTGGTAAGTAGTTCTCGTCTTTTGGGAATTATCACTAAAAGACTGAAAAGAGGATTAGTGTAGTCCTTCATTAGGTCCTAAGGTACTATAAAATGTGACAACGTATAATTTGTCAATTTGAACACTCTGGGATTCGTCAATTTAGAACATCGGATACTTCGGGTTACCTCTTCTATTACCGTTGGGTGAGGTCATGAGAACGGACCTTTTAGGGTACCTACCTCCTCGGACCATCCGACGTCAGGTACCCCAGCGATTTTCAGCCTGTGCCGACTCGCTAAAGTGAAAGTGAAAAGTGAAAGTACGTGACCTCTTCCTTTACCACTGGGTGAGGTCGCAAGAACGGACCTCTTAGGGTCCCTGTCCCCTCGGACCACCCGACGGTAGATACCCCAACGTGTCTCAACCTGTGCTGACTTCGCTGAATCGTCGTCGTCGTCGTCGTACTTCGGGTTTTTAGTATCCGGAAGACGGTTTATACATACCCTAGATAAAGGTCTAAACGGTCGATGATAGACCTCGAACTATCTCACGGACCACTTGATATCTACCTCCAAGCACTGTAACATATCCTCTTTCCCTCGTTCTGGTAGAGGTTCTTTTTATTTACGTTTTTTCGTTTTACCGAGAGACGCCTCCGGAATGTTTATAGACACTTTTCTTCTCTTCGGTTTTCGTTTCCTCTTTTCCTTTCTATATGGGTAAACTTACGTCTCAAGGTTTCTTATCGTTCCTCTCTATTCTTTCAGAAGGAGTTACTTGTCACATTTCTGTATCTCCTTTTGTTATCTTACCCTTTCTGATCTCTAGAGAAGTTCTTTTAATCTCTATAGTTCCCTTATTTAAGTACGTTTCTACCCGAGTTATTTCCTGTCTTTACCATCCCTGGATTGTCTTCGTCTTCTATAATTCTTCTCCACCGTTCTTATGTGTCTTCTTATCATGTTTTTTTTAGAAGTACTGGGTCTATTAGTGCTACCATACTAGTGAGTGGATCTCGGTCTGTAGGACCTTATACTTCAGTTCACCCGGAATCTTCGTAGTGATGCTTGTTTCGATCACCTCCACTGTCTTAAGGTCAACTCGACAAAGTTTAGGACTCTCTACTGCGACACTTTCACGACGTGAGTTATACGGTCGTTTAAACCTTTTGAGTCGTTCATCGGTGTCCTGACCTTTTCCAGGTAAAAGTAAGGTTAGGGTTTCTTTCCGTTACGGTTTCTTACTAGTTTGATGGTGTGTTAACGTGAGTAGAGTGTGCGATTATTTCATTTCGAGTTTTAAGAGGTTCGTCATACACTTGGCACTTAAAGGTCTATAAGTTCGACCAAAATCTTTTCCGTCTCCTTGGTCCCTAGTTTAACGGTTGTAGGTGACCTAATACCTATTTCGTTCTCTCAAGGTCTTTTTGTAGATAAAGACGAAAGAACTGATACGGTTTCGGAAACCGACACACCTAGTGTTATTCGACACCTGTTAAGACTTTCTCTACCCTTATGGTCAGATAGACTGGACGGAGAACTCTTTGGACATACGGCCAGTCCTTCGTTGTAAATCTTGACCTGTACCTTGTTGTCTCACCAAGGTTTATCCTTTTCCTCATACAGTTCCGACATATAACAGTGAGACGAATAAATTGAATATACGTCTCATGTAGTACTCTCTACGACCCGACCTACTTCGTGTTCGACCTTAGTTCTAACGACCCTCTTTATAGTTATTGGAGTCTATACGTCTACTGTGGTGGGAATACCGTCTTTCACTTCTCCTTGATTTTTCGGAGAACTTCTTTCACTTTCTCCTCTCACTTTTTCAACCGAATTTAGAGTTGTAAGTCTTTTGTTTCTAGTACCGTAAATCAGGGTAGTGAAGTACCGTTTATCTACCTCTTTGTCACCTTTGTCACCCGTCTGTAAAAAAAAAACCGGGGTTTTAGTGACGTCTACCCCTAACGCCGGTACTTTAATTTTCTGGGAATGAGGAACCTTCTTTTTAAAACTGGTTGGATCTGTCGTATAATTTTTCGTCTCTGTAATGAAACGGTTGTTTAAAGGTAGATCAGTTCCGATACCAAAAAGGACACCAGTACATACCTACACTCTCAACCTGATATCTCTTTCGACTCGTGACTTCTTAGCTACGAAAACTTGACACCACAACCTCTTCTGAGAACTCTCAGGGAACCTGACGTTCCTCGAGGTTGGTCAGGTAGGATTTCCTTTAGTCAGGACTTACAAGTAACCTTCCTGACTACAACTTCGACTTTGAGGTTAGGAAACCGGTGGACTACACTTCTCGACTAAGTAACCTTCTTTGGGACTACGACCCTTGCTAACTTCCACTCTCTTCCCGTGCTGGTTCCTACTCTACCAACCTACCGTAGTGACTGAGTTACCTGTTCTCAAACTCATTTGAGGCCCTCAACCACTACCTGTCCATCCGGACCGCACGACGTCAGGCTTCCCAGCGTTTCTCAGCCTGTGTTAACTCGTTGGCTTGGCTTGACTTGACTAGACCTCGAAACCCTTTTACTGAATTAGGAAGGTTCAATGCAGTGGACATTTCCTTCTGTCATTCTAGATAGAAATGTGTCTTACGGGACGTAAGACATGGTCTGAGTCACAAACCCTCCACGATGGGAAAGGAAAAAACGAGGTGATAGAACATAGTTCCTTGTAAGTACAATTACAGACTATACAAAAAGGTTTGTTCGGCGACGGAAGGGTCCGTCAAGAAGGACTTCGGCAAACAGGTCATAGTTAACAGGTCTCGTTAGTAGTCTCTGTGGTTTTTCATAGTAAACAATTATTAGTAGAATCTCATATAACTGATATAATCAATTATATAATCATTAACTTATATAATCAATTAAGTACATGTTTATACTAAACATGTACTTGTGTCTTTGTTGAACAAAATAAACAAATTATTTTATTTGACCACAATCTACGTGGTCCCCATGACCCACGAATATTCACTTTCCACCGTATAGTTTATACAATGTTTTCATCCTTCGTTAAAACCCGTGCGACTTGTTAGTCGAGAGTGTGAAACGAGAGACAAGGTTGAAGACGACACTGGTACATGGCGGACGACAGACGAAAGACAAAGTCCCCAAACACTGACTTGCCAATTCCCGTGACGGAACCCCGTCTGAAGAATCCAGATTTAGGGTCGAGACGGGTCGGTGGGCACACTGAGACTCACTCGAGACCACGGAGTCAAAGGTGTAGACATTTTACCCCAGTTCACCCATTGGAGAATCTCCTTACGTATCCTACGGACGTCTCCCGACACTTCCTTTAGTCTTCGCAATGGGGGTTTGGACGGAGAAACTATATGTTTAATAAAACTCAACTTCCGTTGATTTTTAGTGATTTACGTCTTTTTTGAGGAGGGAAACAAGAATTTAAGTCCTTTCTTTAAATTATTAAATCATTTCTGTCTTAAATAGTCGGGTCTCTCCCGTGATCTCCTTAGACATATGTTTGGAGCAATTAGATCGGGATAGAAGATCAACGAGGAAGTGAGAAGTGATGGAGATCGGGTTTGGGGAAACAGATTAGTTAAGAAGTGTTTAAATGACGAAGAAACAGATTTTCCAGTTTTACGAAGGAGGAGTCCAGTGAAGACGTTTCTGAGGGTCCATGTATAATTTTTTTTTTTCAAAAATTTTCATGTACATACGGAGAGAGGACAATTAGAGAAAAAGAGTTAAATTAAAAGTCTGGGTCGATCCCTGGGATTCTCAAAGATCCTTTTGTAAAAGGAGTGGAAACGTTCTTCTGAGAAATGGGAGATTCGGTGGTCCCTTCGGGAATCGACAATGTCTCCCGTTAGTTCTTACATCCAATAATGAGTAAATAATCGAATTATAACGATGAATCTACGAACACTCAACTCGTGAATAATCTAACTGATCGAACGTTCATCCTTGACACAGAGTATTTTAAATGTAAAGAAGTTGTGACCGTCCGTCATTGTTTTAAAAGATTAAAGATGAGAAGGCCGATTACTTCCTAGATCAATACCCGTATGGAAAATTTGTAAGAAGTAACTTATCTGGTCCTTTGTTAAAGGTTTCCTTCGAACCCACAAAGGAGAAAGATGTGAGCTTCGTAGTAGGTAGCGTGTGGGTCCGGGTCAAAGGGACGTAGGGACACTTTGTCTTCACGGGTCGGGAGGGAGCCCCACGGGGAGGGGGTGTGGGTCGGGTCGGACCAAATCGTCTTCCCCTTCAACCGTCGCAAGTTTCGACCAATTGTGAGACGACTCGTCGAGACAACTAAAACGTAATACTAATAACTGGGAGACGGGTCGGTTATCGGACTCCGGTTTCAAAGACACACACTTTTCTTCTCGACTGTCTCACGCCCGGCCGGCACGGTCTGTCTGAGGTGCTCGACGAGAAACGTCCCAGGACGGTAGACGTAGCCCGAAGAGACCACCGAATCTGCCATTTCGCAAACGGATGTTACGCCCTCTAGACCCAAGTTAGGGATCTAACCCTTCTAGGGGACCTCTTCCGTTACCGTGGGGTGAGGTCATCAGAACGGGCCTTTTAGGGTACCTACCTCCGCGGATCATCCGATATCAGGTACATCAGTGTTTCTCAGCCTGTGCTGACTCGCTGAAGTGAAAGTGAAAAGTGGAAGTACGTAACCTCTTCCTTTACCGTTGGGTGAGGTCACAAGAACGGACGTCTTGGGGTCCCTGTCCCCTCGGACCACCCGACGGCAGATACCCCAGTGTGTCTCAGCCTGTACTGACTTCGCTGAATCGTCATCGTCGTCGTCATCAGACTACCGACGATCCACCGTCCATAAGAAAGGAAGGACTCAAAGGAGTCCCGACCCTGTAGGAACTAATGACTATACCGACATTATAAATGACTTTATAAGGTAAGAGTGTATGGATATTAGTAATTGGTCGTCCAAAAAGAAGAACGGGATTTTCCAAGACTCAAGTCATTTTGATACTCCAGAAACCGTAAGTACATTCTACTTGTCTGAGACGTCTTAAGGTACATTACCTACGACACCTCCTTTACTTGAAGTCAGTCCTGAGAGTACTATGACCGTCCATTGTAAACCCTCGTGACGAGTCCCACGTAACGGATCATATACTAGACCACCTGTAGACTATTGTCGAGATCCTCTGTCCACGATACTAATCAGGGAAGAAGATCTATTCCACCGACCCTCTACGACTTCTCCGATCTCCACCAGTGCTCACCTCGACCCCTTAGGTTTGGGTCCACCAAACTGAGTTCGGTATCAGAGTTGCGATACAGGACAAAATCACAACTAGTCGAGACACCCGGAGATCCCGAAGGACTGTCGAGTCACCACTTTTGTTTAGACGAACGTTACGTCCACTACGTCGTCTACACCCAAGGTAGGGACCTAACCCTTCTAGAGGACCTCCTCCTTTACCGTTGGGTGAGATCATAAGAACAGACCCCCTTAGGGTACCTGTCTCCTGGCACCACCCGATGTCAGGTACCCCAACGTTTTCTCCAAGTGTACTGAATCGCTGCCTTGTCATGGTTGTCCCCCGGTGACTCTGAAGTCCCCTCTCTCTTATGTGTAGAGGACAGGAGTAGGGCCGTGACTCGACACTCAGACATTAGTCTAGGGTCGTTATTCGTATGACACTGATAAGTACTCTAGTCACCCCACCGGGTCCCTTCGGGTGTCCAGTCTAAATCAGACGGAAGACACAGACACGTCGGACTCTCGATTCTTACCGAAAAGATAAAAGTTTATGAACTTTCTTTTAATTTTCGTTTTGTTATCAAACAATAGTACTTTTAATACACTTGAAGTCTAGAGCCACAGACATTTATTAACACAAAGTAGTGATTTTAGAGGCACCCTAAACAAAAGACAGAACAATATACCCACCCGAAGGGTCTATCGTATCAACCATTTTTTAGGTGGACGTCACGTCCTCTGGAGTCAAGTTAAGGACCCGGTCCTTCTAGACGACCTCTTCCCTATCCGATGGATAGAGGTCAAAAGAACCCGAAGGGAACACTGAATCGACCATTTCTTGGGTAGACGTTACACCCTCTAGACCTAAACTAGGGACCTAACCCTCCTAGGAGACCTCTTCCCTTTCCGATAGGTGAGGTCATAAGACCGGACCTCTTAAGGTGCCTGACGTATCAAGTACCCCAGTGTTTCTCAGTCTGTGTTGACTCACTGAAAGTGAAAGTGAAAGTAGATCCATAGATGGATTATAGGAACTAAAAACGGAGAACTGGTAAATTCCTTTTTTGGACAATTGACGACCACACTTTCTGGAGGTAATATAAATACACAATCATGTTTTCAATGTAATTTTCATAATTTCCTCTTCGGTTCCTTAAATCGTCGAGACTCGAGGTCACCCTCTCTCAAAAGACGGAGGTGTACAGTCTGTCTTAAAGAAAGAAGGAGGGTAGGGGGGAGTGGACGGAGAGGAAAGAAGACAGTGTGAAGTCAGGTTCGATTACGTCAAACCCCTAACCTTCTAAGGACGTCTAGTAGATTAGGTTTTCAAGGATCACGAAACCTTGAACTTTGGATCACGAAACCTTGAACTTTTCACTTTCACTTCAGCGAGTCAGCGCAGGGTGAGACGCTGGGGTACCTGACATCAGATGGTCCGAGGAGGCAGGTACCCTAAAAGTTCTGTTCTCATGACCTCAACCAACGGTAAAGGAAGAGGTCCCCTAGAAGGACTGGGTCCCTAGTTTAGGCCCTTAGGACTCAACACCCGTCTGCGAAAATGGCAGACTCGGTTATTTTATTAAAAATTTCACCTGTGGTTGTTTCCTGATAGGATAAACATTAAACGATACATTCCCATTACTGGAACACACATACACAAGTGAACACAGACTGAAAAACACTGGGGCGCCAGACATCGGATAGTCCGAGGAGACACGTACCTTAAAAGGTCCGTTCTTATGACCTCTCCCAACGATAAAGGATGAGGTCCCCTAGAAGGGTTGGGTTCCCAACTTGGATACAACGAACGTAGAGGATGTAACCGTCCGTCTCTAAGAAATGACGACCCTTCGGGTATACTGGTAGATGTTGGTATTTGTTTAGGTGAGAGAGGGAGTAGGTAGATAGAAGATGGTGACAGTAGCAAGACAGTTTTATTTACTTAAACTTTTTGATATTTCCTTCAGTTCATTTACGAGTGTCTCATGTTCTACAGGGAAATTATACTTTGTTCATTTAAAAAGAAGTATTTTTAGAGATATGACAAGAATAAAAAGAGTAAACGGAATCAAACCACTTTCAAATGTGTCCATACTCAAACACTACACGATTTGATCCGTACTGACGGGTGAAGAGACGGGGGTTGGGCGAGACCAGTCGGTGACGAACGAATCGCTAGATAGTTACCCACCAAAAAGGGAAACTCTCCACTACGTTCGAGTAGAGTATGACATATTCCGTACGATTACTCAATTAAAAATTTTTAGACTGTACAGAAAGTTCTTAGTTACGTGTGTGTGTGTGTGTGCATATGTGTAGGGACGGTATTTACAGTGTGTACCATCTTTTAAGGTCGGAGTCTGAGTGTCCACCTCTGTGCAACCCCTTACCCAGGGAATCAGACGTATGGACCAGACGGACACACATCCTGGTCCAGAAAGTCTTTTATAGAAAATATTATGATGTAAAAAATATTATATTATAGAAAATATTATAACAAAAAAATTTTTTATTTTGTATCGAACATATGTTTTGAGTCGAGTGAAAAAGAGAACTATTAGTCACTTATTCGTGAATTATCCTAAAATCGACAATTGACTGTTAACTTGGTCCGTGAAGACCTAAGACCAACTAGAGAGGTCTTACACGACGAAGTCCACCCACTTTTGGAGGGACCTCTTCGGTGGGAAATCGAGAACAGCTGCACCTTGGTGGTGATGAACCGATGGATGTCGCTGACAGTCACCACTTAAATCCCCCTCAAATTTACAAAATAATAAGAAGTAGAGACCAAGACCCTACCAACGACCTTCAAAAATCTTTGGATCATGAATCAGTGTCTTTACATTCTGTAAAATTCCTTTTTAGGTAAAACATAGACCCTTTGATTTTCATACGTTCTACTTTCGACACGCAATGAGTATTTTATCCTGGGGAAAAGGTTTTCATTCGGAAGACACCTAAGCTCCCGGTCGAGACTACAGTGTAATGGACCTTTATACCTGTGACGAATGTATTGTTATGATGAGACTTTTTTCCGTCTTTTCCACCACGATCACCATTTCTTGGAGGACGGTCACCTCCTCTATATTCTCTCGTACCCAAGTTAGGGACCCAGTCCTCCTAGGGGACCTCCTCCCGTACCATTAGGTGAGGTTATAAGAACGGACCTCTTAGGGTACCTGTCTCCTCGGTCCTCCCGATGTCAGGTATCCCAGTGTTTCTCAACCTGTACTGACTCGTTGATTGTGAAATAAAGAACACTCTAATTTAAGTCTTTCTTTCAGTTAACTTATTGAAGCATACACAGGAGAGGAACACTTTTGATCTGATAGTACCACCTATTTCTTATAATTTTCATAGTTGAGTACTCTGTTCACTTTATCCACTCTTCTGTTTTGGTCTAATTTTTACGGTTAATTAAAAACCTTCTACCTCCACTCACCTTGGAAGTTCAGTTCTCCCTACCATGGAAATACTTATGGAACAGTGTATAACAGACAAGGTTATTTTCTAAATTTTTTTTGTGAGTTTTTTGTTCTACGTATAAAAGTCACACATTTTACGTTTCCGTTGTGTGTCGTCACCATCCCCCACTACGGAATCCGTCGGTGTGACTCAGACTTCGATTGGCTCCATGGGCCCTCTACCCGAGGATATGTCTTACCCCTCGTACTTAGTCCTTTGTGGTAAACTTATGGTAAACCTACCCACAGGACCTCCTGTGGGTTTCCTCCGTCGGGATTTTTCACCCGTATATTTCTCCTCCTTCCCTTTTCTTTATTGTTTTCAACTTGGGTCTCGAAACCATCGGTCGGAAGTTCTACCAGAGTCCCTATGGAGCGGGACCACCGATGCGGTGACGTTCCGGGGAGAGTGTGATTGACTCCGCCCAGACACACTGGTTTATCTCATTTCGCCTACACTATAACACAGTGAAGACTCTTATTCAGTACATCGTGATAAATGTTCTCGGTCCTATACCTTCGTTGGATTTACAGGTAGTTGCCTCCTTACCAATTTCTTTCAAACCGTATATATATGTCACCTTATAATCGGTACTGTTCCTTGTTTTAAAACGGTAAACGTCGCTACACCTACCTAGATCTCTGACAGTATACCTCACTTCATTCAGTGTTTCTCTTTTTGTTTACAACGTATAATTGTGTGTGTGTGTATATATAATACACAATACCGTAGTGGCTGAGTTACCTGTCTCAGACTCGTTCGAGACCCTCTACCGCTTCCTGCCCCTTCAGATCGCACGTCGTCAGGTCCTCCAGCGTCTCTCAGCCTGCACTGAATCGTGACTCGTTGTTGTTAAGGTTATTTACACCTCAGAGCGTTTTTGTCACGTCTACTTGGATAAATGTTTCGTCTTTATCTTTGTGTCTGCGTCTGATACCTGTGGTCCTCCCCTTTCCCCCTCTATTCAACCCTGACTGTATACGTGTGCTGATACATATTTCGTCTGTTGATTACTCTGGGATGACATACCGTGTCCCCTTCTTTTCCCGTGTTAGACAAACATCTTGTATATAATTAGAATTTTTACGTAAGGTTATATGTCATCCACCACGTCGGTTTATGATAAACTGAGTGAATGTGCTCAATGGATCTTATCAGTTTAAGTGTATCCGTCCCTCATGTACTCACCTACGGTCCCCGTCCCTTCCCGCACCTCAGCCCCTATCTCTCCCTCCAACTCCTCAATCACAAATTACCCCTGACTCAAAGTCAAATCCTTTGACTCTTTAAGGCCTGTGCCTACTACCACTCTCCAGGTCGTGTTACACTCACATGAATCACGGTGACTTGACACATCAATTTATGCCAATTCTGCCATACAAAGTATAATACACTGAGAATGGTGTTATTTTTCTGTAATTGTTGTTGTTGTTTTTTCTATCACACTACAGAAGAGAGGAGACCTAATGAACGGGACCCTTCGGTCGACGGTATAGTTCAGTTCCTCGGAATCCCTCTCCGGGTATATAACTCCTTGTCAGAACACTTACTGGGTCAAAGTTCGAATTAGGTTGAGACAGGTCGGAGTCTACTGATGACGGAATCAGACATCGATCTGACACCGAAGTACCCTCTGTGACTCAGTTGTGGTTGGTAGCTTCGACGAGGGTCTAAGGACCAGGAGTCTTTTACTTACTCTATTTGTCACAAACAACGAATTTTGACGTTTTAACATACTCAATAATCAATCAATCAAGTTAACGAATCAACATAGGTTGAGAAACGTTGGGGTACCTGACGTCGTACGGTCCGGAGGGACAGGTGGTGGTTAAGGGTCTCAAATGGCTTTGAGTACAGGTAACTCAGCCACTACGGTAGGTTGGTAGAGTAGGAGACAGTAGGGAAAGAGGAGGACGGAAGTTAGAAAGGATCGTAGTCCCTGAAAAGTTTACTCAGTCGAGAAGTGTAGTCCACCGGTTTCCTAACCTCAAAGTCGAAGTTGTAGTCAGGAAGGTTACTTGTAGTCCTGACTAGAGGAAATCCTACCTGAACAACCTAGAGGAACGTCAAGTTCCATGAGAGTTCTCAAAAGAGGTGGTGGTGTCAAGTTGTTGTAGTTAAGAAACCACGAGTCGAAAGAAATGCCAAGTTGAGAGTGTAGGTATATACTGGTGACCTTTTTGGTATCGAAACTGAATCTACCTGGAAACAACCGTTTCATTACAGAGACAAAAAAATTATATGACAGATCCAACCAGTATTGAAAAGAAGGTTCCTCATTCGCAGAAAAATAAAGTACCGGCGTCAGTGGTAGACGTCACTAAAACCTCGTGTTTACTACTCAACAATCCGTCATTATTCGTACCGACGACGACGACGACGACGATTCAGTTCCCGGGTTGTTTTTACCTTTCAAACCACCTTTACTACTTCCTCTTTAAGTCCTTGAGAAAGTATGATTTCACATCCTTCATCACGTCCTTTATCGAAGTATGATTTGATGTCCTTCTACACGAGGCTATTTTTCTCTAAATCTAGTCCTTTCCCTTTCTGTACCCCAGGTCCGCAGAGTCTGTTGTGTCCATGTGGCCTGGGTCTAACCTCGGTCTCCCAACCCCGAGGTTCCCCTGTGGTTCCTTCGTTCTTTTGACAGACTAATCACTCTGTCATCTTTTTAAATTTTGAAGTCCTTCTTACTTACAAACAGGTTCTTTCAGATGTTTGGACTTTTCATCACCGAGCAGACATGGTAAAAAAGATCTAAGGTATTTACGTAATTATATACTATAAACATAAAGAGAAAGACTGAAGAAGTGAGATATACTATCAGAGATCCAGGTAGGTGAGTTGTATTTACTGGGTTAAAGTATGTAACAATACCGACTCATTGTAAGGTAAGCCTCTTCCTTTACCGTTGAGTGAGGTCATAAGAACGGATCTCTTAAGACACCTATCTCCTCGGACCACCCGACGGTAGATCCCCCAGCGTATCTCAGTCTGTACTGACTTCGTTGAATCGTCGTTGTCGTTGTAAGGTAATATAATATAATTCTACATACATGACCTGTACCTTGTTGTCTGACCAAGGTTTATCCTTTTCCTCACGCAGTTCCGACATATAACAGTGGGACGAATAAATTGAATATACGTCTCATGTACTCTTTGCGACCTGACCTTCTTTGTGTTCGACCTTAGTTCTAACGGTCCTCTTTATAGTTATTGGAGTCTATACGTCTACTGTGGTGGGAATACCGTCTTTCACTTCTCCTCGATTTTTCGGAGAACTACTTTCACTTTTTCCTCTCACTTTTTCAACTGAATCTCGAGTTGTAAGTCTTTTGCTTCTAGTACCGTAGGCCAGGGTAGTGAAGTACCCTTTATCTACCCCTTTGTCACCTTTGTCACAGTCTGAAATATAACAACCCGACGTTTTAGTGACGTCTACCACTAACGTCGGTACTTTAATTTTCTGCGAATGAGGAACCTTCTTTTCAATACTGGTTGGATCTATCATATAAGTTTTCGTCTCTGTAATGACACGGCTGATTCCAGGTAGATCAGTTTCGATACCATAAAGGACACCAGTACATACCTACACTCTCAACCTGACACTTCTTCCGACTCACGGCTTCTTAACTACGAAAAACTTGACACCACAACTTCTTCTGAACTCTCAGGGAACCTGACGTTTCTCTAGGTTGGTCAGGTAAGACTTCTTCTAGTTGGGACCCTAAAGAAACCTTCCTTACTACGATTTCGACTTTGAATCATGAAACCGGTGGAATACGCTTCTCAACTGAGTAACCTTTTCTGACTACGACCCTCCCTAACCCCCGTCCTCCTCTTCCCCTACTGGCTCCTACTCTACCGACCTACCGTAGTGATTGAACTACCTGCACTCAGACTCACTTGAGGCCCTCAACCACTACCTGTCCCTCCGGACCACACGACGTTAAGTACCCCAGCGTTTCTCAGTCTGTACTGACTCGTTGACTTGACTTGACTTGACTTGGTATGGAGGAATAAACGTCCCGTCCTTATCTCTGCGTCTGTCGTCTCACCTACACACCTGTGTCATTCTCTTCCTCTCCTACCCTGGTTGACTCTCTTCGACTCGTGTCTTCTCGACTACGAAAACTTGACACCACACCCTCTTCTGAGAACTCTCAGGGAACCTGACGTTCCTCTAGTTTGGTCAGGTAGGACTTCCTTTAGTCAAGACTTATAGGTAACCTTCCTGACTACGACTTCGAGGTTATGAAACCGGTGGACTACCCTTCTTGACTGAGTAACCTTTTCTGAACCTTTCTAACTTCCGTCCTCCTCTTCCCCTGCTGTCTCCTACTCTACCAACCTACCGTAGTGGTTGAGTCACCTGTACTCAAACTCGTTTGAGTGTCCCTTCGGACCGTACGACGTCAGGTACTCCAGTGTTCCTCAGCCTGTAGTGACTCACTGACTTGACCTGACTTGACTATATACGATGGGACACATTTTATGTCTCGATCGTCCTTCGACGACACATCGTGTCCCTCGAGTCGAACCACGAGACAGCACTGAATTCTATCCATCCTACCCCACTTACCCTCCCTCCAGGTTCTCTCTCCCCTATAGACATGTGCATATCGACTGAGTAAAGTGACATCTCGTCTTTGATTGTGTTGTAACATTTCGTTTATATGAGGTTGGTCTTTTCCTCTCTCTCTTACTTTCATCAGCGAGTCGTCACTTGTTTTAAAGGTATTAGTATGTCATGACTAAATTGGTTTTCAATGTTATATTCGTACTATTCTTCTAAACTCCTTTTCCTCCCTCCACCCAGTACTCTCTCCGGATTGGATCGGTTGACGTTCGGATATCTATTACAGTTTTGAACGTTTAACTCCTTATTGAGATTTTCGGACAAAAAAATCTTGTTATCTCCAATTTTTTTTACCCGTCTTTATCGATGTTCTTAACTTTCACTAAAGGAGACACCTCCCCTTGAACCCTCTCCCATTGGTCTTCCTGAAACAAAAACAAGACAGAGATACTAGTGTTCATAAAACAATAATAGTGATAATAAAAAAAGGGTGGTAGACGAATAAATAAAACGATTTTTATTTATCATTTTTTATTTCAAGTGGGTCTTGTTATTTTTTTCTTTAAAGTAGAATTTTTACTTTTTAAAGGACAAAGAAATGTAAGTTACAAAATATCAAATGACAGAAGAGTTTGTTTCGTCGCCCTCTTCCGTTACCGTGGGGTGAGGTCATGAGAACGGACCTTTTAGGGTACCTGCCTCCTCGGACCTTCCGACGTCAGGTACCCCAGCGACTCCCCGCCTGTGCTGACTCGCTGAAGTAAAAGTGAAGAGCGAAAGTGCGTAACCTCTTCCTTTACCGTTGGGTGAGGTCACAAGAACGGACCTCTTAAGATCCCTGCCCCCTCGGACCACCCGACGGTAGATACCCCAGTGTGTCTCAGTCTGTGCTGACTTCGCTGAATCGTCGTCGTCGTCGTCGTTCGTTTCGTCGTAAGATTCCAGTAGAATTCCCTACAAAAGGTAGTTAAACCTTTTGATGGTCAAATCAAAACTGAAGGTTCATCATTTTTTTTTAACTTATTTGTATCCTTTTAATATTTCTTTTTACTGAGTCTGTACACTACTTCTTTGACACACACGCACACACACATGAGTCAGCACAGGTCGAGAAACACTGGGGTACCTGATATCGGGAGCTCCGAGGAGACAGGTACCCTAAGAAGTTCGTTCTTGTGACCTCACCCAACGGTAAAGGATGAGGTCCCCGAGAAGGGGTGGTTCCCTAGCTTCTTTGGAATTTAACTGTTAAGAGACGTCTGTTTCCATTTTAACCTCCAACGGACTCGCGAGTCAACGACCATCCCCTCTGGAGGAAACAATGTTCAGTGTCTTATAGTTCTGTCGTCCCCCGGAATCCTAGTAAGTAGAGTACGATTAAGACTCCAACCAGGTCTTAGACATCGGGACTTGAACTAAAAGGGAACCTATCTCCGTGACTGACGTAAAACCTCTCTCACGTTTGAAGTTCGTGTCTCTGACACGACGGACGTCCGAAAGGACAGGTGTTTGGACGTTCGAGTGGTAGCTCGTCCGATTGAGAAGCACCGACCTACCCGAGCCCGGGTTAAGGACCGAATCCTTTAAATGGGGATACTTTTATAAAACAGAAATTGTCACCTATCATCTGCGACAGGTTAATTATAAAACTAGTGCCAACTTGTATTCGGTTATTTAGTACTTACATTGAGAGATGTTTCGTATTCTTCCCTTAGACTGTGGGTCTTAAACGAAGCCTTCTACATATGATATTTACCAACCCTATCAAAACAACATAAACAATACTAGTCGTAGGAAGAAACTTCCGTGGTCAAGTTTAGAGTGACACTAAGTCTTTTAAAAGAGAGAACAAAGTACACTGATGTTGATTTTAAATCCTATTGACGAGAGTCGAAAATCATAGATATTCAATGGGCCTCGAGAACCGTCAGTACGAAAAAGGTCGAAGGAAAGAAGTGTCTCATCCAGACTCACGGACGACGACGACGACAACGATTCAGCATAGTCAGCACAGGCTGAGACACGTTGGGGTATCTGCCGTCGGGTGGTCCGAGGGGGCAGGGACCCTAAGAGGTCCGTTCTTGTGACCTCACCCAACGGTAAAGGAAGAGGTCACGGATCGTGGACATAAACTTTGTTCGTCGGGACTATTAACCCAACGCCCCCAAGGGGTCTGTTGTTAAACTCTTAGGAGTCGGATCCGTCGACTCAACCATTTCTTATAGACGGACCTTACGTCCTCTGGGGTCAAGTTAAGGACCCAGTCCTTCTAGGGGACCTCTTCCCTATCCGGTGAGTGAGGTGTAGGAACCCGAAGGGAACCCCGAGTCGACCATTTCTTAGACGGACGTTACGCCCTTTGGACCCAAACTAGGGACCCAACCCTTCTAGGGGTCCTCTTCCCTTTCCGATGGTGAGGTCATAAGACCGGACTTCTTAAGGTACCTAACATACCGGGTTTCCCAATGTTTCTCAACCTATGTTGACTCACTGAAAGTGAAAGTGAAAAGTGAACGTCGGATAGTTCGTACCTCGTTCTTGATTCTGAAAAGACCTTTTGATAATGTGATTGGAGACACGATAAATACTATATACTTTTGTCGTGAATAAAATTTTTGTATCTTCTATCAACCCTAATTAACGGTGGGGATTTATTTAAGAGGTGTACCGAAGTGTAGTGAAGGACCTACTTTTACTAAACAAGGAGTCGAGCTATGAGTAGTCACCTACAGACTCGGAGAAACATAAGACCAGGGAGACAAAGGGGTCGGAGTCTCCAGTGACGAGTGGAAGTAAGAGTAAGTGTAAGGACACCAAAAGGTGTACCAGGAAAAAACCGGACGCTCGGGTGAAGAGTGGTGGAGAATGGGACGAACCGATTCAAAACGAGTAAGTCCTCGGTAAGTTTCCAATGTAAAAAGACATTCTGGAAGAGGGATCCATCACCGAGAAAGGAGACAAAACACGTATTGACGAGAATTTTGTGTACAGATTAACGTAACGTACATAAACAAATGTCCAGAAGGAGGTCGTGGACTGTTTGGACGAGTGTGTTTCGGTATGTAAGGAGTAGAGACCCAAAGATCGTCGCCCCTGTCAAGGGTCCCGTCCAGGCCCTCTTCGTCAAGAGGGTCCCCTCTTTGACAGAGGAGTCGACACAGTGTCCTGTAGTACCCGGGAAACCGATTATTTTCCTCCGGAAGATCTGTTTGGTCTTACCACCCTCACCCCCTGGTATACATACTTGTCCATTTCTCTCAGTACATTGTTTACTGAGGTGGGTCTCATTCTTTGGCGTGTAATCTTCATGTAAACCCCAGAAGACGTAACGGATACCGAGTAGGTAATTCTAACAAGTTATTTTAACGGACCAAGACCTCTTTGACTTGTTCGTCGAGAGACAGGACGAGACTGGGTACTTACCTTCTTCTCGCAACTTTTGACTCTACGCACCCTCTAGGTCAGAAATCGTTCGTGTCCTTTAGTCTTCCTCTTGGATGGTTCTTTTACGTCTGGAGTCGCTTAGACATCTTTAGAGCCCGTCCAGAACTTGGAGGGTACGTAAACTCTACCGTAAGTTTCTTAAAGTCCATCAAAATTTGGAGTTTCCTATTCTGTTAAACTCTATCACAACCCCGATGTTGGTGGTTGCCCTACGAGTTATCTACAACTGATCTACTTTCTGTCTGATGTCCAACGATTTACGTATTTCAACCATGGACTTCAACCACCATCCACCGTAAATATATTGATACTTTTATATACGTTAACATTACTGTTTTGCTCCAACTCTCACTTTGACACAATAGTTCTCATTATGTCACAAAGTGTCGTGGGTCTCTCACCTGGTACCCCTCTATTCGTACACTTACATTACTAGTGTCCCCTTACTCTGTAGGATGTTTTTATTTATTCTTTCATAGTCGAGTCAGAGACCATTTCTGTTTATACACCTATAAAATCTGTAAAACTACTGACTGACTTAAAAAGAAGAATGGTTGTACTGAGTCAAGTCAAGTCAAGTCAGCGAGTCAACACAGGCTGAGAAACACTGGGGTACCTGACGTCGTGCGGTCCGGAGAGACAGGTAGTGGTCGAGGACCTCGAATGAGTTTGAGTACAGGTAACTCAGCTACTACGGTAGGTTGGTAGAGTAGGTAGGAGACAGTAGGGGAAGAGGAGGGTGGAAGTTAGAAAGGGTCGTAGGCCCAGAAAAAGTTACTCAGTCAAGAAGTGTAGTCCACCGGTTTTATAACCTCAAAGTCGAAGTCGTAGTCAGGAAGGTTATTTGTCGGTCCTGACTAAAGGAAATCCTACCTGACCGACCTAGAGGAACGTCAGGTTCCCTGAGAGTTCTCAGAAGAGGTTGTAGTGTCAAGTTTTCGTAGTTAAGAAGCCACGAGTCGAAAGAGATGTCAAGTTGAGAGTGTAGGTATATACTGGTGACCTTTTTGGTATCAAAACTGATCTACCTGGAAACAACCGTTTCATTACAGAGACGAAAAATTATAAGACAGATCCAACCAGTATTGAAAAGAAGGTTCCTCGTTCGCAGAAAATTAAAGTACCGACGTCAGTGGTAGACGTCACCAAAACCTCGGGTTCTTTTACTTCAGACAGTGACAAAGGTAACAAATGGGTAACGGGCTGTACTGATTACGGTTCATTTATTTTAGAATCCTCTTCTATTTACTCTTTCGGTACCCTCTTAATTGATTTCAGGAATCCTAATCGTGACCCCTTTTTTTAGTTGATCGACCGTGTCACAGCATAACAATTATCCACCCTGTGATTCGCTTCTTATTTATGTACTCGACCTTTCATCTTATTCACCTTTTCCATTTCTACTCACTTTTTAGGACTCAGTCTCCTGTCTCTAAGGTAAGATGTGATAAAATGAAAACTAAGTTCCTACTCTTTAAGACACGTTACCACTCTCAACAAAACGTCCTTACATTTTCCTTTACTACTTTCTTGAAAATACTTAGACATAAAATCTTAGTTTTTATGTTCATCTGTTTTTATTGTATTAAATCTTACGTTTCGTTGACTTTAAGTCTAGTGACTGAAAGATTTACAATTCGTAGTCTATGTAAAACCTCGAGAGACTCTACTAAGATAAACGTGTGAAACTACAAAACGAAACGAAAAGAGAGTACTAATTTTTATAGAGACACAACAACGACTTTGTCTCAAACTGACAAGTCTCGTCCGTCGATCTATTGAACGAAGTGACAATCAAAACCTTCCTTCTGATGTCTTTCTTGTTGTTTTCACGTAAGTTTAATCAAAAGAATTCTGTCTCTATATTAGTCATAGTATAGGATTATTTTTTTGACGTCACAAAAATATACTGTAGGAAAGTTTACATGTTAATGTAAATCTTTTAATTTTCCCCAAATCGTTAAGACCGTTTAAGTTTTATTAATATATATATATTACATATGTTTGTAATATATGTATATATACGTCTGGTAATATGTCTTTATATTTACTTATGTGTGTGTGTTTGACCTCTTCCTTTACCATTGGGTGAGGTCATAAGAACGGACCCTTTAGGATACCTGTCCTAACGGATGCCTACTGATAACGGTACGGTATCAGTAGTGTGTTACAACTGTAAGTCAGTGTAAGGTTCAAAAATTTTTCAGTAAATGAGACCCTCAACCTTACACGTAAAATTACCTATTTACACCTATAGTATCGTTAGGACTCTCGTAGTGGACGAGAAGTCGTTCGTGTCAGAAAAAACGTCTTTATGAGACGTCTTACCTTGTTCGTTTTGGTCATTACAGGTTTTATTATAAATTGAACTTCCGGAGGTTCAACATTTTGAAGTAGAGGTTTCTCTTGATGACTTCAGGGTAGTCTCTGACACCACAAGGTCAGAAGAAATGCTTGTGCAAAAAGAACTTACTACTAGAAACGACAACTTAAGTCAACGACTTGGGTGTTTGAAGACTTAAAAGTGCACTATTTATGTAACTATCCATTGTATGACTGTTAAAAAATGTTAAATGTCGAAGGGACACTTTTCCCTCCTTCTAGGATCTTAAGTGATAGTACATCACTACATCACATGTTGTTTATAAAAAAAAGACAGACTGTGATCGAAAACGATTTTGGGTTTAGATATTTGACACCTAGGACTGTGTTTATGGGTTTACTTTTTTCGGTTCTTTCGTTGCCCCAATTTTAGTTCTGTAGGACAAGTCAAGTCAAGTCAAGTCAAGTCAAGTCAGTGAGTCAGCACAGACTGAGAAACGCTGGGGTACTTAGCGTCGTGTGGTCCGGAGGGACAGGTAGTGGTTGAGGGCCTCAAGTGAGTCTGAGTGCAGGTAACTCAGTCACTACAGTAAGTCGGTAGAATAGGAGACAGCAGGAGAAGAGGAGGACGGGGGTTAGGGAGGGTCGTAGTTTCAGAAAAGGTTACTCAGTTGAGAAGCGTACTCACCGTTTTATGACCTCAAAGTCGAAATCGTAGTAAGGAAGGTTTCTTGTGGGTCCTGACTAGAGGAAATCCTGTCTGACCGACCTAGAGGAACATCAGGTTCCCTGAGTTCTCAGAAGAGGTTGTGGTGTCAAGTTTTCGTAGTTAAGAAACCGCGAGTCGAAAGAAATGTCAGGTTGAAAGTGTAGGTATGTACTGATGACCTTTTTGGTATCGGAACTGATCTGCCTGGAAACAACGTTTCGTTACAAAGACTAAAACTTATACGATAGATCCAACCAGTATTGAAAAGAAGGTTCCTCATTCGTAGAAAATTAAAGTACCGACGTCAGTGGTAGACGTCACTAAAACCTCGGGGGTTTTTATTTCAGACTGTGACAAAGGTGACAAAGGGGTAGATAAAGGGTACTTCACTACCCTGGCCTACGGTACTAGAAGTAAGAGACTTACATCTCGAAATTCGGTTGAAAAAGTGAGAGGAGAAAGTGAAAGTAGTTCTCCGAAAAATCAAGGAGAAGTGAAAGACGGTATTCCCACCACAGTAGACGTATAGACTCCAATAACTATAAAGAGGACCGTTAGAACTAAGGTCGAACACGAAGAAGGTCGGGGCGCAAAGAGTACTACATGAGACGTATATTCAATTTATTCGTCCCACTGTTATATGTCGGAACTACATGAGGAAAAGGATAAACCTTGGTCAGACAACAAGGTACAGACCAAGATTGACAACGAAGGACTGGACGTATATACAAAGAGTTCTCCGTCCAGTCCACCAGACCATAAGGGTAGAGAAAACCTTAAAATTAGGAACGTTTACAAATTTTGGTTTGTTGATACGGAAGTCTTGGACGTGTGGCCGACGAACCCCTTCTGTTACGAATGTTTAACGAACCGATGTTTTCGACGTTTTACCAACTTCAGTTTCAATTCAGTGATTAAGTACTTTCACTTTCAGTGAGTCAGTACAGGCTGAGAGACGTTGGGGTATCTGATATGTCAGGTACCCTAAGAGGTCCGGTCTTATGACCTCACCCATCGGAAAGGGAAGAGGTCCCCTAGAAGGGTTGGGTCCCTAGTTTGGGTTCAGAGGGTGTAACGTCCGTCTAAGAAATGGTGGACTCGGTACTACTAATTTTTCTTTCAGAGTAAACCTGGGTTCCAACAACCCTCTCTATTTGATAAGATTAAATGTCTATTGACCTCAAATACAGAATTTCCCGGGCTTGAAACTAGACAGTAACATAAGGTACGAAGAGACGGAAACAGTTGTCTAAAATTCACTGTATTAGGAAGAAGAGATTTGTGAGAACGGTAGTGACAGTTGTGAGAGTACGGGATTACCAAAGAACCGTGTAGTGACTACTAATTCTTTATAAACAACCGACTACCCTAATGTACATCTCCTCTACACGTAGATATAATAAACGGACGTTCCATCATATATCAAAGTTAACAATTTATGCGAAAAGAAAAGAACTACTTCCTTAAAAAAAACCATAACCGTAAGACGGAAAGAAGGAAAGATGACAATCACACGAGAGACGTCGACAGACATGAAGAACAACGTAAAGACGAAGTATACACGATGAATAATTCTTTAGGCCATTGATCTCAAACCATCTTAACAAATATTTAAGTCTTATTGCTCTGAACCCTATTTCGGATTTTCGAAGTTGGCATTTGTTTCTAGTCCCCAAAACATCTGAGCAGATCCAAAAAATTTTTTAATAGAAGATCTATTTACTTTAACGACCCATTCCCGCCACAAATGTATCGATTATTTAATTATGATGTAAAAAAATAATTTATTTTATATATCAGTGTAAAATATATAAGAGAATTTTTAACAGTGTGTTGTATCTACTGTAGTTTAACTGGTAAAATTGGTAAAAATGGACAGTCAAGTCGTCACAATTCACGTAAATGTGTCACGTTAGTCAGAAGTCTTAAGAAAGGTAGAGCGTTTTAACCTTACGACACGGGTAGTTCGGTCAAGGGGAAGAGGTCGAGGACTGTCGGCAGTAAGACAGAGATACTTGAACTCATTCACCTTGGCGTACATTCACCTGAGTGTCTACTAAACAGAAGAAACACTGACTCAATAAAGTGAATGGTATTACACGAGTTCCAAGTGGGTCCAACATTGTACATTTGTGAGAGAATAAACAAAATATTATTAATTTTAAAATCATAGTTATTTTATAGTACTTTTCGGTTCCAGTATTCCCCCCGCCCCACCCTCCCTTCCTTAACCCTCTAACCCGAACTGTGTATATGTGATAACATATGCACATAGAGAAAATATGGTACATACTATCTCTCTGTTGACAGCCCTTGGATCACAGATCGTGTCCCTTGGGATGTATTACGCGACACCACTGGACCTACCCTTCTTTCAGGTTTTGCCTCTCCAACATACGTACCGACTAAATAAAACGACACGTCGTCTTCGATTGCGTTATAACATTTCGTTGATGTGAGGTCATTTTGAATTAATTATTTTTTTTAGTAATATTTTTTAGATTATAGTACTTTGGATATGGACGGATATACTTCTTTCTTTTAAGACTCCCTCATGTTCATACGGGTACTTCCTTTGTTCTAAGGTTTCCTCCGACCAATGTATATAATATCGTATAGTCATGTCACCTAATAATACCCTTGTGTACTTTTCACTCGTTTAAAAATATGCACAATCAAACCTCTCCTCTATACTGACGTTCACTTCTTTCGTTCAACGATTTACCATACCATTATAAAGTGTAAAAACATACTTTGTATATACACATACACATCTTCAAGACCTTCATAGAGACCCCCACCGTAATACAACGGAAAGTATAAACTGAAAAATGAGAGAACTTAACAAAAGTCTGGGAACACAAATGGAATGAAGTATTAGTCCTTTTGTTTGTTATTTTTGTTAAAATTAAAAAAATTTTTTCTTTATTTCCACTACTACTATTATTCCTTTATCATCCGACGTCTGAATAGGTGTTTATATTTTTTATTTTTAAGTAACGACTCTTTACAGATACAAAATTCAAATCAAATACAGTTAAAGAGTACAATCAGGTTGTAAGATTCGGTTGATTTGTTGTTTGTCGTTTTTTGTTTTTAAGATTATGTCTAAAGTATGTAAGTTCTTACTCAGTTAGACTTTTGTTTATAAAACCCCGTGTGAAAAGTAAAGACACCTAGCCATTTATCACTGGAACCCATTACTACACTATTCTCCGAGAATTGCGTCTGCGGGCCTGATGTCTCGAGATACTTGAATGTTCTTTGGGGAAGTCTTATACCCTGTGATGTATTTACTCTTCCTTCGATTGTTATAGGTACTCGCATAAAGTTTCCTGAACCGTTACTCAGTGTTCAAGAGGTTGGTGCTTTAGAAACTGTACAAAAAGTGAAATGTGTCGACTACAGATATTGACCATTACTTGTTCACAAACTTCTTACCTTTCGGTCAACATGTGGTCCTGTATCACAATCCTGACATTACACAGTAATTTCGGAGACCGAATGTCCTATCTTTTACTTTTTCTGTGTTGAGATTTGTGTGAAATGTCAGTAGACCTAAATCTCGTTCTTTGTTTCTTTTTTCGAAAGCTACGACTCGACGGTGCTTATACGTTGAAGGAAATTTTTACGCTATTCGTTGTACAGATTTAGTCTTTCCTGTATTTACTGTTTTAGGGGTAGCCTCTTCAGAAATGTAATTTTTTTAATTATTGAACAGGATATACGAAAGAGTCACACGTATGAATTCCCTGAAATAATTTATTATGATTTTGTAACATAAAATTATCCAATAGTTCTTAAAAGTGTAGTTAGTGGTGAGGATTAAAACACCAAACTTTGGTTTCTCAAGGCGTTCGGTGTGTCTAAAGACTTACACACCTTCCACTTTACTTGGTCTTCGGTCAAATGAGTTCAGTATAAGTCTTCACTAAGAGTTTATTTTTCGTAATCAAAGAAAGGTCCTTGTATCAAAGTAGACACCAACGAATATTTTACGTTAGTCTAAGAAACAAGGTGACCCCGAGATTAAAATAAAAGCATACGAAGAATAGTGGTTTATTCTGACATTGTACTTAAATGTAGAGTATCCACACCAAATCTCGTCCCCATCTGTATGTCGGACGTCCCGTTTGAACTAGATGGGGGACAAGAACATACCGGGAGCTCGATTTCTCAGGTTGCTCCATTTTTGTAATAGTCAGAAAGGTCGTCTCGTTAACGAATTTTATAAATGGAAGACTGAGAGGTTTTTCTCAAAAGACCGGTGACCATATTTCATCTTTCTTGACCTTGATTTGTCTCTCGTTTTTCTCAATAAAAAGTGTGATACACTAAAACCCGACCAATTTCTGGAAGAGATCCAAAGTTATGAGGACATTGTATACCAGAGAAAATTAAATTAAGATTAAACACAAAGTCCGATGTGACATCGATAAATTCTTTAAGATTGTTTGCATTTCAACGTGTCGTGGGTCTCTTATCGCGACACTGTAGTTAAACGAGACCTATTTCGGTTCAACACAGTCCTACTTTCCTTCATTAATACCACAAATGTTTAAAGATTTACAGTTTGGTTTTTCAAACTTATTTTGTCCAAACAAATACTTACCGGTTCCGATGTCTCAAACACCGTTCTTGATAGAGATCACGTTCCCGGAACTCAAAATGAAAAAAAGAAAAATTTAACAAATAAATAAACTGACACGACCTAGAATCAATACCGTACGTCCTAGATCAAGGGACTCGCCCCTGACTTGGGTCCGGGGAACGTAACCTTGTGTCTCAGAATCGGTGACCTGGTAGTCCATTCAAAGAACTCAAAATGAAATTCGTCCAAATAGTCAAGTCAAGTCAGTGAGTCAGTACAGGATGAGAAGCACTAGGGTACCTGACGTCGTGCGGTCCGGATGGACAGGTAGTAGTTGAGAGCCTCGAATGAATTTGAGTACAGGTAGCTCAGTCACTACGGTAGGTTGGAAGAGTAGGAGAAAGTAGGGGAAGAGGAGGACGGAAGTTAGAAAGGGTCGTAGTCCCAGAAAAGGTTATTCGGTCAAGAAACGTAGTCCACCGGTTTCCTAACCTCGAAGTCGAAGTCGTAGTCAGGAAGGTCACTTATAAGTCCCTACTAAAAGGAAATCCTAACTGACCAAACTAGAGGAAGGTCAGGTTCTCTAAGAGTTCTCAGAAGAGGTTGTGGTGTCAAGTTTTCGTAGTTAAGAAGCCGCGAGTCGAAAGAAATATCAGTTTGAGAGTGTAGGTATGTACTGATGACCTTTTTGGTATAGAAACTGATCTGTCTGAAAATAGTCGTTTCATTATAGAGACGAAAAATTATACGACAGGTCCAACCAGTGTCGAGAAGAAGGTTCCTCGTTCACAGAAAATTAAAGTACCGACGTCAGTGGTAGACGTCACTAAACCTCGAGTTCTTTTATTTCAGACAGAGACAAAGGTAACAAAGGGGTAGATAAACGGTACTTCACTACCCTGTCCTACGGTACTAGAATCCCGGAGACCCAGGACCACACGTGTTTCAAAACAAACTCGGGAGACTCATAGAGACCGTCCACACCCCAAACTAAGATTTACGTTAAAGTGGGAGGATGGTAAAAACCCCCCGAAGAGGAAACGGGAAACTATACCCCACAGAAAAAACCACCCTAGGTTGTAAGAAGACATCTACCAACAAGTCGTCGTTCGACGTTAAAACCTCAAGAGGTTCGTCCAAATATCAGAAGTTTATTTGTTATCCTAGTCAGGACACGGAATTGAAACTTTAGAGGATACTGAAAACGGTCCTGGATGTTTAACTTCTGCAAGTAGTGTAAGATACCGGACTGCAGACTCCGGACCCTCACTCGACTCTTACACGAAAATCGTCATTCTGTCCTCGTTGCACGTGACCCCTACGGGTTCTTGGTGTCGCTCAATCTTCGTGTAAGATTTTCCATGTATGTTCACATTATCCGGACGCTGTCGGTTTTGTCTAGACTAATTTTCCTGGTCCTCCTCTTGTATGACCACGTCTAAAGTTCTGTATAATATATTTTGATGTCCTTACTTCGTGACGCCACGACCATACCTCTGTCGTCTGACTACCTTGTTGTCTCTTGGGTCTGAATCTGGACGTATATGCCTTCGGAGCACATGCTGTCTCGATAGTAGCGTCCAGGGACCCGCTTCCTATCTGATAAGTCAGTTGCCACGACTCAGTCGACCAGGGGACGTGTCTTTTATTCCGTTGCACAGAGGTAGAGTATGGAATGTTTCCTAGGTATGGTTTTACGTGATTCCTCAGTTTCCCTGTTCTACGTTATAAATTTGAAAAATTCTTTTAAACTCACAGACAAATACTGGAGTCATCTCTTCCGATATATTTGTTCTACATTTCAGTGTCTAATACATACTTTTCTAACTATTTAAGATGGTGCAAGTTTACTTTTATAAAAGAGAAATGGTTTCTACGATATTTCTCTTACTTCTCTATTTCGTATTTGACGCTATACTATACGTGTTGTGTATCTCGATTACCTCTCAATCTTAGGGGCTCTTAGTTTTTACGTTCTTGTCCGTTGTCTATACTGGTCGGTAAAGTGTCTCCTCCCTTGCGTTTGGCAGGCATTTGTATATATTTATGCAGGTTGTAGCAATCTTTTGACTTTTTGAGATATAAATTAGTTTTAAATCCGTACTGAAGTGTACATGGTAAATTTTTTTGAAAAATAAAACATAACCCTATATCGACTAATTGTTACAATACTATTAAATGTCACTTCTCACTTCCCTGAGTCGGTAGGTATGTGTACCTAGGTAAGAGGGAGGTTTGAAGTGAGGTCCGACGGTGTATTGTAATTTATCTCAAGGGTAACACGACATGTTATCCAGGAACAACCAATAGGTGAAATTTATATCGTTACACATGTACTCGTAGGGTCGGGAGGATTGATAGGACACGGGGGACGCTTGTATTCAAACAGGACATTAAGACACTTAGAGACTAGACAATCATAAGTAAAGGAAAATCTAAGGTGTACATTCCCTACAGTATTCTATAAAGAAGAAGAGACGGACTGAATAAAGTGAGTCATACTGTAAGAGGCCCAGGTAGGTACAACGACGTTCACCGTAATAAGATAAAAAAAAATTACTGACTCATGATAAAGTAACATATGTATGTACATGGTAAAACTGTTTTCATTTTCACCCAGGGTAGATACGAATCAGTACAGGTTGAGAAACTCTGGAGTCCTGACATCTGACGGTCCGAGGAGACAGGTCCCCTAAGAGGTCCGTTCTTATGACCTCACCCATCGGTAAGGGAAGAGGTCCCACAAAAGGACTGGGTCCCTAGCTTGGGTCCAGAGGACATGACGTCCGTCTAAGCAATGGCGGACTCAGTGGTCCCTTCGGATTTTCACCCAGGGTCTAGGCGTTTTTAATTCAGGCTGTCGGGGTTTACAACCACTTGTACTCTTCTTTGACTTAGAGGGTATGGGACGACTCTCTGACAATCGACAAAAGGTTGTTCTTGTGACCTTTACAATCGTAAAAGATTAGTTCTACTGTCACACGTGTGGGGTGAGGTACCGTTAAGGTGCGGGTCCTATGAGGGACCTCTCTGGGACTGTGTGCACGCGGTCCTGTTTACATGTGTGTATAAGTGTCGTCATAACGAAGACTATCATTTTTACCGTTTGGGGTGTCTATAAAGTTCCTTCCTACTTTTTTTAGTCAAAATAATGCAAGTATTCTACTGCATACTATATCATTACTTTTACTCTGATGTCAAAATGTTATTTCTTCCTACTGAACTTTTGTTGTGTAGATGAACAAGATTAAGTGTCCTTCACTTCTAGTGTATTCTAACCTTAATGTCTCCAAGATGTCCTCTCTACCCCGATCTACCCAAGATGTCTGACACATCCCAAGTCTTCTTCTCTAGATAACCCCTTCTGTATAGGGCTTTCTTCTTATTCACTTCTGACTTTCACTTTCAATTCAACGAGTCAGCACAGACTGAGAAACGCTGAGGCACCTGACATCGGGTGGTCGAAGGAGGTAGGTACCCTAAGAGGTCCGTTCTTATGACCTCACCCAACGGTAAAGGAAGAGGGCCCCTAGAAGGCCTGGGTCCCTAACTTGGGTCCAGACTACTTTTTTCACGTTCCGTATAACTCCTGAAGTACGATAACCTGAGTCGACCGATCTCACTCCTCTCGTCCTTCCCTTCACACCCTACCAGGTGACTCTTTCGTCAACTGAACATCTGTTGACTGTAACTCTAGCTCGTAGGACTGTGTCGACCTACGTCGGACCTGGTATGTAAGGACCCCTTGGAGGGTTCCAATAGGAGTCTATTGGAAGTTTCATGGGGTCGTACATTATCCTGGGTCGTGACTCGACCACCGATATGGTGCAACCACTGTATACTGGTATCATCCGTCTTGACGAAAAGGAGTTCGGTGTAAATCACAAGTTTTTGTCGACCGAATGCGATTTTGTACAATAAAAAAACTTCAAATGAAAATTACGGGAGAAGGGGAGATTAAGGGAAACCCTTAAAGAGTCGAGAAGGGGAGAAGGGACAGGAAGGAAGGGGGTTGTGACAACAAAATTCATTTTTACTAAAACACTTTTGAAATCCATTTTATTAAAATTACACAATTTTTATAAACTATGTCGTGTCCAAGAAAATGAAAAACACGCGAGGGATTAAAAAAAAAGAATAAAAAAATAAAACTTAGAACGAGGAAAAAGACCTTAAGACACAGTTCCATTGAAGACATACATGTTCACACACACAGTTTATCTCCTCCCTTCTCTATCCTTTCCTTTATTCACCTCTCTCTCTTTATGAACCTTCTCTATAAATAAAAATACAGGAAAATCAGACACAAACCCCGAAAGGAGTATCGAGTCAACCATTTCTTAGACGGACGCTACGTTCTCTGGGTCCAATCTAAGGACCCAACCCTTCTAGGGGACCTCTTCCTTTACCGTTGGGTGTGGTCATAAGAACGGACCTCTCAGGGTACCTGTTTCCTCGGACCATCCAATGACAGGTACCCCAACATTCTCAGCGTGTGCTGAATCACTCATTTGGTGGTGCTCAGACACAAACTAAAAATAATTATAAAATTCAGGTTCACTGATTCGTAAGGCAAACGTACCCCCATAATAGAAAACAGTCGTAAAAGGATCTTGAAAAGGAGATTCCGTGGTTCTTGAGGAAAAATCATTAGATCTTACTTTCCGGACCCCACGTCTTCACCCTTTCCAATCCCCACGTCTGTCGTTCGGGGGACTCAACAGGATGATCTCGAGACCGTTCCCCCACCCTCACCCACAGAAACGGGAAAGTGTCCGGACGAGAAGGAACAGCTCCTGAATCTAAAAATGGACCCCGATAGAGTTTCGGTAAGAGAAGGTCCCCCAAGGGATCTTGGGGGGAGTCTGGTGTCTTTACCACTGTACAATATACTGGTGTCCCGTTCTCGAAACCGCAATCCGTAGATCTCAAGTTTAGGGACGAGATAGTGAGAGATCGACTCACTTGATATGGTTTAGGCGGAGTCAAAGTCAAAACGGTAAAACTTTAACTCGATACTACTTCTGATGAAGGAATACCGAACTATTCTCCGAACCGACTCTACTCTCGCACATTTTAGCATAAACTCATATATTTACGGTCACCAACGGCAGTACCGACGGACACTAGACCGGACACGAGGAGCTGGGAACGATATTCAGTGGACCCCCAGAAGACTTTTACGTCTAAGAGTACGTCATTCAGACCACACCCCCAGACGTTGGGGTTATTTAAGGGTCCACTATGGGTCATACACCCAGGCGTCCGGTGTGAAACTCGTGAAAGATGAGGAAGATAACCAGGGTGTTATTAAGTGAGGGGGGAGGGGGGTGACCGAGAGGAGAACCAGAGAGTAGAAAACAAGGACGGGAGAGGGATCAGGGGTAGGGCTAGATAATTTTAGTATAGGTAAAAAGTCCTGGTATGGTTAACTACCGTCAGTGAAGAGCCCACCGAGTCTACCATTTCTTACACGGATATTACACCCTCTGGACCCGAGATAGGGACTCAACCCCTCTAGGGGACCTCTTCTCTTTACCGTTAGGTGAGGTTATAAGAACGGACCTCTTAGGGTACCTGTCTCCTCGGACCGTCCGATGTCAGGTCCCCAAGATTTCTCAACCTGTACTGACTCACTAATTGTATGATCTTAATAGGTCCCTTAAGAATTTTAGGAGGTTTCAAGGTCTTATGTCAGGTCTCGTTCACTTAGTCTAGGGGTCTCCGACTTGAGTCTGTAGTCATAAAACCTTTTCTCTGGTGACTAAAAGTGACCCCTCTAGGTCCACTCTCGACGACGGGATCTTAGAGTCGAGTCGCCGAGAGGTAGAGGTGTCTATGTACCGTCGGAACGGTTCTGGGAAGCGAATACTGCAGACTGAAGAACGATGACCCAAGTCAATGTATCTGGAATATAAGTTGGATTCGTTTACTCTCGCGAAATTTTCGTCCTTGGTACAGAATTGTTCTAAATTTCAAGTTCTTTGAGCTTTCTCTCATAGAACTTGAACCCTTCTAAAGTTTTTTTATAAATAACATGACTCTACATATGGTTATATGACTCTACATAAGATTACTCAAAGGTAGTAATACTTTGTCGTATATCATGATAGCAACTATTTCATGGTATAAATGAAGGAACAATAAAATTTAAAACTAGGTATTATTAAAGTTGATGTTTAATTAGAAGAGTTCCTTTACATGAGTAGAGATCCTACTAATTGTTGAAATTTTTATTTAAGGTTATACTCTATATCTAAGACAGTGATACCCCATATTATTTTTGTAACGTACAGGACTTCGTTACTTTTATTTAAGAGGGTAATATTTCCTTATATTATTACAAACACGATAACGTCTAAGGACTAGATCTTGTTTTCTTAAATGATAACCAGGATCGATAGTGTATATCTATTCTGACAAATTTTGACACTTGATTGTCTACATAGTCTGGAGATTTAAAGTTCTATTGTACCCCTTCATAACATGTTAAAACATTTCATTGGTTAATGAAGATTCCTTTGAAAACAAAGAATTTACCTTATATTAACTTATAAAAATATTGAAAACAAATGTGTTAAATTTTCACTTGTCTCTCCTGTGTACTTAGAACGAAAAGTAGTAACGACGACGTGGATATGTGTCCATATCACGCACGCACGAACGATTCAGTGGTCAACACAGGCTGAGAAACGCTGGGTATCTGATATCGGGGTGGTCCGAGACGACAGCTACCCTAAGAGGTCCGTTCTTATGACCTCATCCAACGGTAAAGAAGGAGGTCCCCTAGAAGGGTTGGGTCCCTAGTTTGGGTCCAGAGAGGATACAGAGGACGTAACCGTCCGTGTAACAAATGGTGACTCGGTGGACCCTGTGGGAAATCAGTTCATATGTCTTTTAATTTTTGACCAGACTAAAAATTCTAAACATAAATGTACACACGTGTGAGCGTTTGTACGAATGTTGTGTTCAAAAAAGGGTTCCTAGGTCTGTGTGTCACTCCCTTGTAAAAAATCCAGGGACTAATTTATCCTTTCGATGTATATTCGTTCTCTGTTTCACACCAACTCCGTTCAGACCCTTATTTTACACTTTTAGGGACCTAAAAACCGGGACACAAGTCGATCCGTTAACAACCGTTGTTCTAGTTCGATCTCTTCTCCTGAAGTATTCTTTTTATGGTTGTTCCCTAAGACAGTCGGGTAGAGATCTTTGAGTCTACCTCTTCCGTTACCGTGGGGTGAGCTCATGAGAACGGACCTTTTAGGGTACTCGCCTCCTCGAACCATCCGACGTCAGGTACTCCAGCAATTCTCAGCCCGTGCTGACTCGTTGAAGTGAAAGTGAAAAGTGAAAGTGCGTAACTTCTTCCTTTACCGTTGGGTGAGGTCACAAGAACGGACCTCTTAGGGTCCTTGACCCCTCGGACGACCCGACGCCAGATACCCCAGCGTGTCTCAGTTTGTGCTGACTTCGCTGAATCGTCGTCGTCGTCGTCTTCGAGTCTTTAAGACATAATACTCAGTCGTACCCGGGGAAGTACACATACTACTTAAATCATTACGAATACTCTCAGGGACGGTCCTACTCTCACTTCTTCCCCTTTCCCCTTTCCCCTTCCCTCTTCGTTTTCATTAATTCCATCTTTCTTTCCTCTCTCTGTTTTTCTTCGTTTCCTTCTTTTTTAGTTTTCGTTCGATCATGGTTCAGTGTGGATTTTTATTATCGAATCTAAATAACATGTAAGTACACGGTCCGTAACAAAAAAAATTAACTTAATCTCAACTAATGTTACACCATAATAAAAGTCATATGTCGTTTCACCCCGAAGGAACCACCGAGTCACCACTTCTTGAGTGGACGGCTATGTCCTTTGACGCCCAGGTTAGGGACCCAGTCCTTCTAGGGGACCTCCTCCTGTACCGTTGGGTGAGGTCGTAAGAACGGACCTTTTAGGGTACCAGTCTCATCGGATCAACCCCCTCAGGTACCTCAGCTTTTCTCGACCTGTGCTGAATCGCCGATATGTTGTTGCATGTCGTTGCACTCAGTCAATATGTATATATATAAGAAAAAAAGACTAAGAAAAGGTAATATCTAATAATGTGCTATAACTTATATCAAGGGACACGATATGTCATCCACGAACGATGAATAAAGTATATATTATTACATATATACAATCAGGGTTTGAGGATTAAATAGGGAGAGAGGGTAGGAAAACGAAAACCATTGGTATTCAAACAAAAGATACACTCAGATAAAGACAAAACCCGTAACCAGATTCATACGATAAATATAATAAATTAAATTAGAAACATTGTATAATGTCAACTTTTTTAGACTCCGTGTCTCTCCGAGTCATTAACAGGGTTCCAGTGGGTCGATCATTTATCACCTTGAATCTAAACTTAAGTCTATCAAGTCTAGATGATACACGGTGACTCTACGCTCAGTCACTATAAGCACGCCGTTTAACGGGGAGAGTACTTATTACATTCGAGGTACGATAGTTTCTAGAATAATAAAAAGTGATGACATAAGGGACCAAGATTAATTCTGACATTCAGTTACTTATAAACACTTCGGGAATGATACACAGACCGTTACTAGATCGACGACTTCTAGGTCCGTACTTGTAGGGTATAAGTTCTTCGAAAACAAGATTCCCTTACGAATCTAATACAACTATTAAAACTTTTATAAACATTTAAAAAAAGACACCTTATGATAACGACTCTTTTTTTACTTGACCCTCTATTTTTGACAGAAAAGAGGACCCTATATACCGAAAAATTTCAAATAAAAATAAATAAAAACCGATACGACTCGTACACCCTTAGAATCAAGGGAGTGGTTCATAACTCGAGCACGGGAGACGTTACCTTCTCGGCTAAGAATCGGTAACCTGGTAGTCCCTTCAGGGGCACCGGAGTAAAAATTGTGGTCGTAGTAGCAAGATCTTGTTTGTCGTTTGAACCCTACGTTTTCTTTCTGTCGGTTTCATATCTTTAATTCCAAAGTTCTTTATGTATCTCATTTTTACCATTGTAAACGATTCTTCCTGTTAATTTTTACTTTTTTTTTAAGGTACCCGTATCAGTGCTTACGTCTGATCCGATGTAATGGGTCGTCAGACTGGTGTCCACTCAATGTGTGACGTCCGGTCGATCTTGAACACGCCGGAGCTAGTGGGTGACCTGTGGGATGTGACAGTGCAGCACAACTTGTGTACGACGTGAGTTTGTAGTTTGAGTCACTGGGACATAAATCATCTTGTATGTTCTTAAGACCTTTCCTCAAGACTTGTACCTAAAAACACGACGATGGTTGGGATTTTAGTTTGAATAATTTATCCCGAATCACGTGACCGTAAAGTCCAATTACCAATTCCCAACCATAAATTTCACATAATATCAAAGAATCGGTGACCTGACGGTCCCTTCTCGGATACCGGAGTAAAAATTGTGGTTGTATGGTCGTAGTCGCCAGGTCTTATTTGTCGTTTGAACCCTACGGTTTCTTTCTGTCGGTATCATATCTTTACTTCCAAAGTTCTTTATGTGTCTCATTTTTACAATGTAAAAAATACGTTTTAATACATTTATAATGTACAGGAAGAATTGTAAACGATTCTTCCTGTTAAATTCTTTTTTTTAAAGGTACCCTTATCAGATTATCTCCCTAAGCCCCGTCCTTCTCTTCCCCTGCTGTCTCCTACTCTACCGACCTACCGTAGTGGATGAGCTACCTGTACTCATCTGAGGCCCTCAACCACTACCTGTCCCTCCGGACCACATGGCGCTAAGTACCCCAGTGTTTCTCAGCCTGTGCTGACTCACTGACTTGACTTGACTTGACTTGACTTATTATGTTGTAGGAAGCCACAGACTTCTTAGACAGTTTTGTTCATTACCATTTGATCTGGTTATAGAATAAACCCTAACCCCCACGAATACTATTATACTTAAACTAATACAAAGGTTATCTACATAAACACATACGAGTCAACGTTTCAGAATAGACTGAGAAAGAGTTGGGGTACCTGACATCGGGTGGTCCGAGGAGACAGGTACCCTAAAGGGTCCGTTCTTATGACCTCACCTAACGATAAAAGAAGAGGTCCCCTAGAAGGACTGGGTCCTTGAGGTTTGGACTCAGAGAACGTAGAGGACGTAACCGTCGACCTAAGAAATGGTGACCCGGTGGACCCTTCCGGAAGGTTATCTATTGTCAGTATTTAAAGTCATTCTCTTCATGTATACTAACCTTACGAATTCAGGGAATTCACCAAAATTTATAGAACAAGGTAAGTCTTAGGAAAGATAAGATGTTAACAAAAACTGACGACAGACATTATTGTAGTCCGTAAAGAGTCTTAAATCTTACTTGATAAACAAAGAAATTTGTGTACTGGGGTGTGGAACCTAAAGTCAGACAATTTTAGTTCCAGTTACCCTTTGATTAGAGACGAAGGTAAGAAAAACGAAAGTCTCAAGTTGATTTTGGTGACTGACTCTTCTCTCGGGGGTTTACGTCACGTTCAGACTCTACGTTGTTTAAGCGAAAAAGTTGGGTTTTATACAACCTAAAAGAAAGAAACTAAAAGGAATAAAACCTAAAACGAAAAACTTGAGTGATTTGATACAGGGAAGGTAATTTGATGACAATTTTAAAATGGTTGTCCCCCTTAACAAAAGGAGAAGTCACCTTTTCAAAGTACAGAATTTTGTCGAGTACTTCAACATTTATTCCCCTAAACAAATATATATCTCTTTTATAGGAGAACGAGAATGTGTCTACGATTCAGTCATGACAAGTGCAAAATGAAAGAACCAAGGAAAAACCCCGACTATCTGAGATCTTCTCTCTAAGTCGTCCCATTGTAGAGCTAGATTAATTTGATTTAATAAACATATTCGTTTTGATAAAACTTTTTGTAAACTCTGTAAAAATACTAAAAGAGTAATTTTTCACATTTTTTTATCTTAAAGATTGGACTTAAAGTCATTTAATGTCCCTTTTTAAGAATGTTTACAAGACGTAAAATTTTTTAAACGTATTATTATAAAATCTTTTTTTATGTTGGTTTTTGGTTTTTGTTCGTCTCTAAACTGGAAACATCAACTTGTGACTTTTGTATTTGAATTAACATTAATTGTAACACATGGACTACTCTCTGTTCAAATTTTTATGTTTCGTGTCTTTCTTGATTTTGTAAGAGAATCTCTTGGCATGAAACCCTTACACACGGATCTAAAGATCTTTGATCTGAGGTTTGTAAAATCGAGATAAACACGACGACTTCCCCTAGTCTTGTACAATGGAGCTTTTAAAGATGAAACCCAATTCCTAATAAAACTCGACTTCCATTTACACTTATCTATGTCTTTCACGCGAGACGGGTGGGGGAACAGACGGATTTTCGTCCAGAATATAAGGGGAATGTTTCCACAAGAGAACATAGATAAGGTCCTTTTCCTTGTTGGGAGTAGAGGTCCCTGTTTCGTGGCTCTACTTAGGCGTATTTGTTTGGAATTCTTCATTGAAAATAGATGGTAATCTAAGGGGGTATATAAAGTCAAGTCAAGTCAGCGAGTCAGCACAGACTGAGAATCGCTGGGGTATTTGACGTCGTACGGTCCGGAGGGACAGGTAGTGGTTGAGCGCCTCGAATGAGTTTGAGTACAGGTAACTCAGCCACTACGGTAGGTTGGTAGAGTAGGAGACAGCAGGGGAAGAGGAGGGTGGAAGTCAGAAGGGGTCGTAGTCCCAGAAAAGGTCACTCAGTCAAGAAGCGTAGTCCACCGGTTTCCTAACCTGAAAGTCGAAGTCGTAGTCAGGGAGGTTACTGATAAGTCCTGACTAAAGGAAATCCCACCTGACCAACCTAGGTATATAAATCGTGAACGTTTTCGGGTTATAGGAGAAAAAGACAGATCAGTGAAGAGGTGTTAAATAACAGGAAACAATTTTATCGTATATTCGGGGGTTCAGATTGGTGAAGGACCAAAAAGTGAAGAAAAGACACTTCGACAGTACGTATATTTTTATAATTGCAGTTTATTTTCAACATACGAAAACAAGACAATTAGACCGAAGACAAGTAAATTAAATGTTCGGAGTCTATGTTCGTGTTCTCCCGTCTTCTTTTCTAAAAGGAGGGGACATGACTACGACTTCGAGGTCATGAAACCGGTGGACTACGTTTCTCGGCTAAGTAACCTTTTCTGGGATTACGACCCTTTCTAACTCCCGTACGATGACAGGTACCTCAGTGTCTCAGTCTGAACTAAATCGTCGACTTGTTGTTATGACGGTTTTGTAGACGATACTTACTAAAACACTCACACTCGTCAAAACTCAAAATCGAAATCACATATGCTCTCTGTAGGTGGTAGTAGATAGAACTAAAGATTTTGACCCGTTGAGAATTCAGTTGTGCGTAAGAAATTCGTGGTTGGATACGTGACATCGACACAAACCTTGATACCTTTTTTGATCTATCACCCGGTCAGGATTTCTCGGTGCCTACATCTTCTCTTCTCCTACCTACTCTAGGTTATTCTCTTGTTTCGCACTTTGGGATGCACCCTTAGTCATGATAAACTCTGTTACCTCTGGTCGTCCCACGGAACCCGACGACCGTGAGTCCTTCCTGAAACACTTGTGAACTTAGGGTATAAGATAACCTTTCTTCGAGATCTAACTTTTTTGTTGTTGTTGTTGTTTTTGTTTTTGTTTGTTTGTTTTTTTTGTGTGTTTTTTTGGGAACGAATCTTGAGTTATACGTGTGCATGTGACACCTTCCCGTGTTTTAAATAAGGACAAGAAAAAGAAGGTTACTGGCAGTATAGTATTTTTCTTTACAGACTTCTGTCCGGTCCAAGTCGGGTGTGAGTCCAAGACGATCGTAAATAGGTGTACGTGTGTAATTTCCGAAGTCAGAAAAACTACAAGTCGAAGGAATCCAACCAGTTCCAGTAGAGATACTAAGGAAGATGAAGCTCGTACGATAATGTTCCAGTTTGGTACAAGTACGGATCCCTTACGTCATGGAAGTTCCGACACTCGTTTGTACGCCATATTCAGTACTTAATCGTGTATTTTATATTTCTATTGTGAACGGAGTTGGAAGCTCAAGAGAATTTTTAGTAACTTCCGTACTGGGTAGGAAACATGATCAAAAGACTAGAAAGATCCACGTGTTCTTAATGGGTCCCTTGTACCCTTTTCGTGGGCAAAGACTCGAAGACGAGGGCCAGTGGTCAGAAGTAAAACTAAGTAGAATTCGGACCCTAAAACATAAAAACTCTTCGAGGGGGTCCACTAAAAGTACGGTACCAACAACAGGACCTTGTGTCTTCGTCCCCTAAGTCGGACTGGGACTCAGTATAGAGGTCGACTCATAAAAGTCCCTGAAATCCCTTCAAAGTTTAGTTAGAGAAACCTTACAAAGTCTAATCTCTATTTAGGAAATCAGACAAAACTGGGTCAGGACAACCTCTTACTCGGTTTTACTTAATGTTTCCCCGTAACTAATGGACCAATGTAAATTCAGAGTTTTTGTGAAGAAAAGATGTTACTACCACACGGTGACCGTTCTTAAAGGTCCCCGTTTATGCAGGTTCACCACAGTCACTATCTTTGTTGGGTTCCCTGTCACCCGGCCCCCTACTATCTGTTCCTTTAACCATTGATTGAGACGATATTTTGGTGTCTCAAACGTTAACGGGTCCATTTAGGAGGTCTCCTTTTACCTTAAAAAAAAACACTATTTGTAGTGTTCTATAAATAAAACTCTACGGGGTAACGATACAAATGGTCAGAAACACGACGCACGAGTCAACGATTCAGTACAGACTGAGAAACACTGGGGTACCTGATATGAGGCGATCCGAAGGGACAGGTACCTTAAAGGGTCCGTTCTTATGACCTCACCCAAAGGTAAAGGAGGAGGTCCCCTAGAAGGTCTAGGTTCCTGATTTGGGTTCCGAGGACTCAGAGGACGGAACCGTCCACTTAAAAAAAAAAAAAATGGTGACTCGGTGGACCCTTCGGAAAATGGTCAGAAGTGAATGACCATTACACGAAGAGACACGGAGTGGACTTAGAAAGTAAAGGATTAATTTTACAAGAGAGGACACAGGAACTTCACTTCACTTCACTTTCAACGAGTCAGTACATACTGAGAAACACTGGGGTACCTGATATGTTGGGTACCTTAAGAGGTCCGGTCTTATGACCTCACCCATCGGAAAGGGAAGAGGTCCCCTAGAAGGGTTGAGTCCCTAGCTTAGGTCCAGAGCGTGTAACGTCCGTCTAAGAAATGGTCGACTCGGTGTTCCCTTCGAATTGCAACAGGAATCAATTCTGACTTTTTGCCGACCATGAGACGTCACAATTTGGTTGTCTTCTTTTTAAAATCTATACGCATTTTATAATTCTATCGGGAGGTCAAATCAGTAGAATAAAATTTAATAACACTGGTACTAAAACAAAACAAAAATACGTTAAAAATTTCTAATATATGGTAAATGTTAATAATGTTTCACACCCGATACAAGGGGTACAACCTGTTATGTAGGAACCCAGATAGAATGTAGACTGTCATTCATGGAAGATGAGGGGTGGAGATAACACTCGCGATAAAACTTAGAAGACACTTGTAAAGATTTGAAAATCTCTCCCTTCAGGGAACAGGTTTCAGTGTGAGGGAGACACCCGGTCTGCCGTACACTGCTACCGCTCCATCCCACCCCACTTCCCGTCCAGAGCCCAGGGAAAGGAAGTTAAGTGTGTCTGGTAGGCTTAAGGAGATAAAGGTTCAGTGAGTCGAGAGAAAGACCGGTACGACGTGTGAACGTGTAACAAGGATTTTACATTTAGATAGAACACACACACACACTCACACACACATATGGGTGTAGGTCAGCAGGTCAGTACAGTCTGATAAACGTTGGGGTACCTGACATCGGTGGTTCGAAGAGACAGGTACCCTAAAGAGGTCCGCTCTTATTACCTCGTCCAACGGTAGGGGAGGAGGTCCCCTAGAAGAACGGACCTTTTTAGGGTACTTGTCTCCTCGGACCTCCGATGTCAGGTACCCCAGTTTTTCCCGGTCTGTGCTGACTCGTGAACAGTCGTACGTTTACTCCAGAAGTTAAAATGAACCAAGTAAACTTCGTGTTCAAATTATGAACCAACTGTATTATCAAATACAAGAATTATGTACTATGTAATATAAACTTAAAAATCTGTTCGTAATGCTATTAATTTCTTTTATTTTTAAACTTCAATTCTTAGGTGAAGAGTAGTTTGATATTACCGGTAAGTGTATAGATTCAAACTAATTTAGGACCACGTCCTTTGTTTGTAGAGTGAAGGTCTGAAATCAAAGTTACGGTGCTCACCAATGTTTTACTTCTATTGACGGGTCGATAGTGAATGTGCTCTACTAGGTGTATCTATCGATTCTTGATTTAAATTAGAAAAGACTGGTTCTCTTTGTCCGTTGTTAGGGTTCTTGTTATTCGGATGTTCGACTCGGTCACTGAGTCCACTCTCAGTTTCTCCCCGATAAAGGTTCTCCAACCCGTAAAACGGAAAAGAAGTGGACCCCTATTTATGCTAAAGACGTTAAGTGTTTCGTACACCCTTTCCGTTATTTGACCTTACTACTGTGGGTCTCAAGATCTCGGTCTGACGATCGGATCGTAGGGACGGGGTGGTGAGTCGTTCGGACACTGGGATGGGTCAATGGAGTAATCATTTTACCCTATGGAGTACGGCAGTAAAGGAGTAATCAGTTTACCCTATTATTAACATTCGATAGAGTACCCTCATGACCCTGTAAGATTAATTATGGATACTTTTCGAATGGTGGTACGACCGTACGACCGGGTGTCATCCACCCGATTCATTCATAATCGATAATATTAATAGGTTGACGACAAAGAAAAGGTTCAACACACATACACACACACACAAATCACTCTTTACTGACTTTTTAAAAGTTCACGAAAGATCATAGATGTCTCTAAGTCAATACAAAAAAGAGAAAACTGAATGTTTGTACCAGTTTTATTAAATATTTAATAAAAATATTTATTTTAATATATATTTTATTTAATAATTTTATTTAATATAAATAAATATTTTATTTATTTCGTAAATATTTATGAAAATATTTATTTTCATAATTTGTCAAAACGTAAAGACCTTACTGAGAGGAACCAGGACCACTTTATATGACGTAAAAATAATAAAATAAAACAAAACGAGTACAAAGTGAGACCTGAAAAAGTAGTCCTGAGAATGTACTATAATACTAGAATAAAAAGGACCCGAAAGACGAGTTCAAACGTTAACTAAATACTGTGAAACATTTTATTGTTTTTACTTTTGTTTTTTTAGTCCTGTAGAAAATAAAAAGAGATACGTACCTTGTCAAATTATCGGACTTCGAATTGAGAAAAGGACCTTATAAATGAATTAAAAGAGGTAGACTAAATTAAAAGATATAAACGTGATTAATTCTTTGAAAAACTCACCTAACGAAGGTCATAAATAGAAGAAAGAAAACAATTCTTACACCGAATGTCACCACCGGTCATTGAAAGTCGCGAGGAGACAGGATGTCCCCGTCCCCCGACTGAAGCAACACACTCCAGTGTGTTGCTCCCCGAAGACTCGGTCTCTACCTCCCTTTTTTCCTCTCCACTCCCTCCCTCGTCTACTTCAGTTCCAGAAATAAGAGAACTAAGGGAGGGACGAATCAACGGAGTCTGAGGGCGTAGGGAGATGAAAACTGGAACCGTGAGGAGTTTTGTCACCAGTTGAACTACGGTGACATAAAGTCCTAGGACCCTTTCCTTCGTCTGTCTTGACCTTTGTCAGACCAACAACATGATAGAGACCACCAGAGAGACTTGGAGTGGGAACAATTGTTACAGAGGTGTTTATTTGAGACGAGTTTCATAGACTAAAAAAAAAAGAAAGAGTTCCATAGACTAAAACCTACACCGTGAACAAAGAGTAACCCTGGGACTCCCTGTGTTACCGATACGTAAAAGGAGTCCCCTACGATACCTTTGTAGGATATATTAAAGTAAGGAGTAGAAGAGTAATAGTTGTAAATAAATTTATAGGACGATGAGACTAGAACTGAAGGAGAAATTCAATTCTCAATAAATCCTCCTTCTAAATTAAACAAATCCATTCGAAAAGCAACAAAGATTAAAATAGCGTAACGTTTACCAAAAACTAAGAATTGGAAAAAACCACTTTAAACACCCTAAGAAAGACAAAAAGAAACACCAATGCAAAATGAAAACATTCATAAGATTCTTGTGACCATTTCTACATAGGAACCTACGTCCTCTCTCTCAGACTGTAGAGTCTCAGACTGTAGAGTCTAATTAACGTAGAAAGTTAAGGAGATTTTGTCACGTTAAGTTTATCACGTACCCAGAGTCAAAGAGTCAAATCTCGTTGAACCGTCTTGTTAAGGTACAACCAATTAAGATTTTATTTTATAAGTCCGAATATAAAAGAAATAAGATGAAAAGACATTAAGTGTAAGTAATTTAAAATGTTTTCACGACCAGGTACTATCTTACTTTTCATTTTGTTTTGACAAGGAAGTGGTGTCTTTCCAACTCTTTGTACCGAGATTTGAGAATGAAACCAGTTTAACTAACTAGTCTCTAGAGAATACGTGAGAGTGGTATGTCTCCTCTGTAGTGTGGAGAAAGACGGAAAGTCCGGTGAAGATAGGGTGGGTCAATGGGATGAGGGTGGGGGTGAGGGATGTGTATCTCTTTTTAAGGTCTTTTTCCCTGTACAAGTCTCTAGCTCCTAAACTCCGTAAATGTAGGGTTATGGTGACGGTCCCGTTCTCCTAGTACAAATATACATCCTGTAGCAAACTAAGGGTGTTATTCGACTCTACATTATTCTCACCTATTCTTTTGGCTTCGGGTCCCCACCCCAATCATAAATAGAATGAGAAGACTGAAATAATGAGGGAACAATCCAAGACCTCTTTTACTTCACTCATTCAGTTTACTCTATTACATAGGGTTTAGTGTAAATTGTAAAGTTTCGTAAGATGTGTGTAACAATAACAAATCAGTGATTCAGCACAGACTGAGGAAACGATGGGGTACCTGACAGCTGACGGTCCGAGGAGGTAGGTACCTTAAAGGGTCCTTTCTAATGACCTTACCCGATGGTGAACGAAGAGACCCCATAGAAGGATTGGGTCCCTAGTTTGGACGCAGAGGACGTAACCGTCCGTCTAAGAAATGACGAACTCGGTGGTCCCTTCGGGGGACGTGTGATATTTTACTATCCCTTTTCTATTGTTGACCCGTGTTTGGATCGGAAGAGGTGTTGGGATATTGATCCAAACCTGCTCTATAAGTTCTACTTTATCCTACAATCGTGGACCTCAGTGTGAACAAACCCTATTTAATTGGGGGGCAAAAAGTTGATGTAAAACGTAGACTTACCATTTTACACTGAATTGTAATTATGAGGCACGATTTTAATACAGGACGAAAAGTTGGATGTTAGTCTTACTGTTTTTTACTTATTAAATCTCGTTTGTTTAAGAAAGAAGATTTTTCAAATGAAATCTCTTACTTCTTGAATTGTCACCGTGTAAGTGTCAACTTTAAAATCGCTTATCTTTAAAGAAAGAGGACAGTTGATAACCCCACTAAAACAAAAAGAGAAATACTGATCGGAATCGAATAAACTATTCTCGTGACGGATACTTCTTTACTAGTTTAAACGAGGTTACATAAACAAGAAGAATTTTCGTGAACGTTATGAAAGTTCAAGAGTGATAATAATCACAGGGTCTTTACTTAATACTTTTTTAGAAATTAAAATACGAAAAGTTATTACTTTTCACCAAAGGTAATTTTCGAGTGTTAAACAAAGATAGTCTTAATGTGACTTTAAAGAACTTCAACTTCCGTTATCATATTTTAAAATCGATGTAGACGGGTGTTCTACTCAATAATCTGACTGAAACTTTAGACTATAGAGACAACGACTCAGTGACATTAATGACTAACGTCGAGGAACCGCACAAAATGAAAACTCAGGAACTATGGTCCGGACCGATGGTCCCCACGAAGTATTTAAGAAAAATCTACCTCCGTAAGTTGTAAAAATATGACGACTCCGTCTCACTAAAACACCTGACGAAAAGTTTTGTGAAAGGATTTCGACTAATATAAAGGATGAAAGAGTGAACGGGAGGGAAAAAAACCTTCTTTCAGGTTTAAGTTTTTTATCCAGAAAACATATGTAGTTCTTAGAACTTGAAAGTCTAAGGAAGTATAGCCTTAAGGTCAAGACCCTTAAATACGTCTCTATATCAGATTTTAGACGTCGTCAAAATATATGTTCAAAATATATGTCAAAATATCGTCGTAATGAATTCCATTACTTTTTTCAACTTTCCAAGATTTACAGGTTATTCTCTCTTCCTCGGTTCTTTCGTACTTACAATCTTTTACAAAAGTTATGGTGTATTTATAATAAATACCTCAGGTAAAATATTCTCTTTTTTTCCCCGGTTTCTTAACATACATATCATAAAAATGTGGATATAAAGTTTTTTAAGATATGTATTATTTTTACGATCTCCTTTTATGACTTTTGTAATTACTATAACGGAAATTCATCACTTTAATACTAATTGAAAGAGAAAAATTTGAAAGTCTTAAAACGTGTAAAAGACGGTACTCGTATATAACGAAAATATTATCTTTTATTAACTATGTAAAATAAAAATTAATTGGTAATATGTAGAGTCGGTGTTATGTCTCTTATATATTTCAGGGAGTAGGTATTGTTCGAACCTGGACTTTACTTTTTCATACGTACAAAGATCTATTATATATTCCACTTCAGCGAGTCACCACAGGCTGAGAAACACTGGGACACCCGACATTGGATGATCCGAAGAGGCAGGTACCCTAAGAGGTCCGTTCTTATGACCTCACCTAACGGTAAAGGAAGAGGTCCCCTAGAAGGGCTGGGTCCCTAACTTGGGCACAGAGGGTGTAACCTCCGTCTGCGAAATTGGAGACTCGGTGGTCCCTTCTAGATTTTGTGTAAATAGATAAACAGACAAACTGAATCTGATGTCGTCATAAAGTTAAAATCAATAAGTCCTTATCGTCTGACGATACTCTTCGTAGTAAAATACAGGTACAAAATTCTCACAGTCTTAGACCTTTTCTACTTTAAGTTCCATGCAAGTCGTTTGTTCGTCTCTTTCATTCTCTCCTAGTACCTCGTCCACCCGGCCCCACCGTCACTCCGTCTCCGTGGCAAGTCAGCTCGTACGGAGGTCGAGACCTCCCTGTGCGTGTACGAAACGTGATCTTTTACTCTTAAATAAAGTTTTATAGGAACAAACCACTCATAAAGGTGAGCAAATGTTGTCACGACCGTCAGTGCTACGTTTCCCTTTACACGACTTACATCCCCTATAAACGAAAAAGGGGAGAGGGGAACTGTAGGAAGAAGGACGGAGAAAAGGGAAGGTAGGAAGAGGGACCGTTGACACTGACGAACTCTCGTATCCTGAGGTTTTGTAAAGGGACTTCTCAGGACTCTTTACTTTGAAAGACTAAACCCTCAACCCCTCCCCCTTATCATTATTGACCACATCCAATAAAGAGAAGTAACACCTGTATTGTGTTATCCCTTCATACAACAACTCTGGTACTGTCTTTCGTTGGAACCCTAGTTCGTCTGTAGTATGTTTCTCGTCTCCATGTTCTTTGGTTCAGAAAGTACTATAGTAACTTTGTGACTTTTTTTCTCTTCCTTTGTGACCTAGGTCGGAATGGGTTTTGGAAGGACTAGGACCTAAAAATTCAATGCCCCTGGTTTTTTTTTGAATAAAGATCACAGACATAGTAAAACTTATCTCAAAATCCAATGAATGTTAATGTTCCGACAATTGTCCTTGAGACTCAATAAATTAAGAATGAACTAATTTTCCTTATGGATGATTATATCATTTTGTTTGAGAGGTGACTATGATTTAACTTTTACTTACTTCGTGATCAGGAATCAACTTCCGTCACGAAACTACTGCTGAATTCCATCTATGCCCGAAGGGACCCCAGAGTCGACCACTTCTTAGTCGGGCGTCACTTCCTCTGGACCCACGTCAGGGACCCAACCCTTCTAGGGATCTCTTCCCTTGCCGATGGGTGAGGTCACAAGACCGGACCTCTTAAGGTCCCTGAGATGACAGGTGCCCAGTCTGTACTGACTCGCTGAAAGTGTGAATCCCACTTATGCCTCGGCAGGTAGATGGTAGCAGTTCAAGATCACTACTCTAGAAATTTTACGTGTCTAGACGGACGAAGAGAGGCGGGAGGACTGGAGTGGGAGAGAACCTGGCGGAGGTAGAGAGTGAACCTAGTGGTGGTACAGAATCGAAGAAGGACGGAGGTTAAATAACGGGTGTGGTGTGTTGGTCTCAAGAGAAAGATTTCGTATTTAGAGTAGTATAGAGACCAGAGACACAAGGGATAGTGAATCCTAGTTCGGGTTTGGGGAATTGCACTGGGACACACTACTTGGGAACGGATCGAGAGGTCGGAAGAAGGAAGGAGGAGGATGGAGAGATGTAGGTCCGTACGACTAGAAGAGAGACCGAGTGGTTGTCCTTCGGGATTAGGTCGCACCTGACGAGAGAGACGACCTTTGAAGGACGGAGGGAAGGAAGGACCGACCGAAAAGGAGTAGAAAGTTCAGAATCGCACCTATAGTGAAGGAAATCCTTCGGAAGAACCTGTGCGGAGACAACGTCCGTAGGAGGTGGTGGTGTTACGTCAGGATAGCATACTGTGACGCTAACGGACCGAAAATGCCCTGACCTGCGACGTACTCCCGTCCGGGTGGAAAGAGTGAGAACACGGGGGTCGATTTTGTGTCGTCGACCGTGTGTCATTCATGAAGTCTTTGTGAACAACTTGCTCAATTAATTAATCTTTGAATAAGTAACCCATTTGGGTTATGTATAATGGTACGACGATTCAGCGAAGTCAGCACAGACTGAGACGCTGGGGTCTCTGCCGTCGGGTGGTCCGAGGGGGTAAGGACCCTAAGAGGTCCGTTCTTGTGACCTCGACCAACAGTAAAGGAAGAGGTATTATTACGTTTTTTGATGTAAGACACATGCGTATATAAACACAGATTAGGTCTTGCAATAAAGAGACCATAACATCGTGTAAATTCACTTTTACCAAGGTCGAAATTTGGTCACTTTTTGTAAAGTAAACCCAAAAGTAAAGTACTTAGTGTCTTGGACACGGTTAAAAGATTTGTTTGACGACATTGGGACAATGCACTCTACCATAGCCCCTCCTCCGAAATTTTTATCGACTGGCCTATAGGGAGAACCACCGAACCCAATACATTTTCATAAAACACAATTCGGTTACAGAGTGTTACCTAGCGACTCGAAACTTTTCCGATAAACCCTAGGAAAAAAAAGTCACAATTTATAGACGAATAGTTGTCTTAGTCTGACTTTTAGAGAATCTCTTTCCCATGTTACAGGTTTGTCAATAGTAAAAAATTGAGGTCCATGAATTTTTTTTTTTTAGGTTACAATTATGATTTTCACTGAAATCTTCTTCTTTTAGGAAATTGTTGAATCACTGTTTATTTGGTCTTAAGGATATTTCTTTACAATCTAAACCCGAATTTTATTAAAAATAACCTCGTCTTGTTAGTCTGTTTATAGAGCACAATGGTTGTAAATGAAATTAAAAATTTTCCTTCATGAAAACTCTGTGACAAGAGTATTCTGGGGTATCTTCGTTCGATTATCCCCAACAACAAACGCTCAAATAATACGTAGTACAGGAACCCGTGTCGAGCAACCGGGTTTCCCCACTTAGGTAACAGGATACTAGATGGGACTGGGTTTTCGATAATAGTCCCGTTTCTACGTTAATAATCGACGTGTCTGGTCTAAGAGGGACCTCACCCCTTATTCCACGAACTATCACCCTTGTCTTCGGGTCTGGTTGTGTCTCTTCCGTCTTCCCTCTGTCAGACCGTCCTCTTCACTAACTCTTCTACACTTTAGTACTACATCTTTGACTCAGTCGTCTTTCGTCCTCGACCTTGTGTGTCCCTTCTGCCACTCCACCGACTACTTGACCCTGTCATTGAAGATGTCCCAACGACATTAAGGACGACAAGGTCCCTGTTGCTCCGTTGAACCAAGGATTTGTATGTGATTTGATTGATTTGATTGAAGGCGATAGGCACTCTAGACGGAGTTCTAAGTCTAAGGCCAAAGAGAATAACAAGTCACATATATAAATGTCTTTTGTTAAAGAACTCTATGACCCTCTTAGAAACAAGGGGTAATTTTTTCGTAGCAAGTGTATATACATACATACGTACATACAAATACAGATAAATATAGATAGATAGATATAGGTTTTGTCGTTCGTTTGAGTAAACACAACATGTGCCCCGAAGGAAAGACGGTATGAAAAGAGGACGGTAACGGTGTGGTAAGTGTCAGGTAAAATCGTGTTCATGTCGGTCCACGTGGTTAGAGTAGGGTCGACCTCTTCACACTAGTGGTAGTAAGGGGGTAGGAGTAGAGTGGAATAGAGATTAAAAGAGTCAACCGTCTTCTTGGGTAAGTCGTTGAGCACGAATCAACGAGTCAGTACAGACTAGAAACGCTGGGGTACCTGATATCGGACGGTCCGAGGAGACAGGTCTCTAAGAGGTCCGTTCTTATGACCTCACCTAACGGTACGGGAGGAGGTCCCCTAGAAGGGTTGGGTCCCTGACTTGGGTCCAGAGAGGGTAACATCCGTCTAAGAAATGATAGACTTGGTGGGTCCTTCGGGTAAGTCATTAAGTCATTCAGTTATAGACTTTCCAACGACTCGAAGGACTGAGGACTTCTTTTACCTCTTAATAAGATAATAGGACTCGGTCCACGAGACTTGAAAATTTCTGGCATACGGTTCCTATTGACTTCAAAGTGGTACACATCACTTTTATTGACCTGTTACAGATCAATTCACTCCTCTGCGTAGTCACTCTCCTCAACCAGGTTCATCAAAGATTGATCAACGAGACCCATCTTAAAAGACAGGGAGACTCTTAACGTACTATGCTATACAGTATGTCTAATACTATAACAGTTCTTGATTTATCAGAAGTAAAAGAGATGTAAAACCGGGACATAACGATTATAATTACCAATAAAGTAAAAGGACGATTCACATAATTTCTATGTCATTTATGAATTTATATGTCTGTAAAGAATTTATGAATAAGGAACTACTCAAGTTTAAAAGAAAACTTCTATATTCAATTAACGTAGAAGTTTATATAAACTTCACTGAACCCTGGTGTCAACCCTGGTGTTAATGGGTGTCCAGAGTTTTCCCGGGAGTGGGAGACTAGAGTTACCCTGGTTTATAAATATTTTCTACTTTTATCGTCGTACCCTCTCCTCCCTTTAGCCATGTGACGTATTTTTTAATTTACTTTGTATAAGGGGAAAACATAAACTTCTACTTGGATTTTGGACGCAAAACGTGACGGAAAGGGTATCGTTACTTTCGAAACGGACTATGAGTTCGCGTCTTTCTCGAACAATCGGTCAATCTCTGTTTATGTACCTATGGTTCCCCTTTTCCGTCCCACCCTCCTTAACCCTCTACCCTGACTGTGTATATGTGATGACTATGATACGTATTTTATCCATTGATAACTCTTGTATGACATGTCATATCCCTTGAGATGAATTACGTGACACCACTGGACTTGCCCTTGCTTCAGGTTTTCCTTCTCCTATACTATATATATACATGTGTATGTATACCGATTAAGTAAAATGATATACCATCTTTGATTGTGTTGTAACATTTCGTTGACACACACACACAATCAACGAATCAGAACAGTTTGAAAAAACACTGGGGTACCTGAGATCGGGGGGTCCAAGGAGACAGGTACGTTAAGCGGTCCGTTCTTATGACCTCACCCATCGGTGAGGGAAGAGATCCTCTAGAAGGACTGGGTGCCTAACTTAGACTCAGAGGACGTTACCTCCGTCCAAGAAATGGTAGACTCGGTGGTCGTTGATATGAGGTTATTTTTAATTAAAAATTTTTTCTTGTCGAACGGTCCAACGAAAAAAAGAGTCTGTCGATCTTCAATTGGTCAGGTGGACCTCTAGAATGGAGAAGAACCACAAGACTGATCGTTAGGGGACATGATTGATAGACGTCATTGACGACTCCGTTTAGTGGAGTTCGGTGGGTAAGTAAAATAGTTAGTAGTTGATTTGGAACATGAACCGGTCTCGAAAAATAAAAAATGTTAAACCAACTGACTTAGGTGAAGAATTTTTTTTTTTTTTTTGTCGGATTACAGTTCTCAGTTTGTTCAGTCGATACTTTTCATTCCCAGTTCTTACACATGTGTTCAAACCTGTCTTCAAAAGGTTTTACACGTATTACTCTTTTTCTTTTATAGTCTGAAAAATATAGTAATTTTACGAGATAAGTCAAATAAACCAAGACCCATACTTGAAACTCGTACAAGTTTAATTCAATAAATTTCGTCAATTTTAATAACAACCACCTCTTCTTTTCCGTCCGGAACGTTTCATTTTCCTATATTAATTACTTTTGTCTGAATCTGTACTTATGGTTTTATATCGTCACGTCGTTTTTAAAACTGGTCCAGAAAGAACATGTTTTTCGTCTCCGACCTTGAAAAACTGCCGACTTTAGTTCGACCGTTTGTTTCTATGGAAGTACTTATACGATTCATCAACAAGGTTCACTGTAGAAAACCCTTCTCTGTTATAAAGTCTCCACTAAATCAACGGTCGAGTGCTGAAGTACCGGAGATCTAGAGGGTCCGAGGAGACAGGTACCCTAAAAGGTCCGTTCTTATGACCTCACCCAACGGTAAAAGAGGAGGTTCCCTAGAAGGGCTGGGTCCCTAGTTTGTACCCAGAGGACGTAACATCCGTCTGAGAAATGGCTGACTCGGAGGACCCTTCGGATTATAAAGTTACCGATGATAAAGAAAGTAGTTGACTAACTCAGTTAAAGCTAAACTGACCCCGACCGAGAGTCGACGTGTGTTTTGTCTTTCTCGGAGTATTAAGCTACTATTCGTTACTAATTAGTCATTGAGTCAAGAGTGTAAGGGGTCAGGTAGGACCTACTGACGGTCTACTCAAAGGATCGTTTTCAAGTAGGTACGCGTGAACAGCTGGACTTACAACGAAGATTCCCCTTGAGAGAGGAGTGTACAATTATATTCTCTGAGGAACTGACCCCATCTTCCAACGACTGGGTGGTAAAGACGACCGGTCTGACGACAGACCTAAGGACTTAGGGACGGTCCCAAGAAACCACCGTTCGTTGTCTTTAATACATCCGATTGAGTTACTATTTTCTCCTTAAACGACCTTACTGTCCCTCGTCGTGTGTCTTCAACTTCTTTTCAATTTATTTGTCCGGAGTCTTTTCTGGTCGGACTCCCGACACCACTCCTAGTTCCATGTTTTTGCTTGCCTTTCAAAAAGCCCCGTGACGACAGTCCTACTTATTCGAGGAACGTGAAAGTCAACTTCTAAGTTTAAGGACCCTCTCCCGTGAACTGACCGAGTCGACTCCAGTACACGGTTCCGAACCGACCTCCTGACTGTTCGTTGCTCCATTTTAGTTGTACGATAGTGGTCTTCCTTCCTTCCTCAGACCCGTCCACTTTTCTCGTCTACAGGTGGTGAGAACCAAAAACCCACAACCAAAAACCAGGGAGAGAGACAAACAACCGGAACCTGTATGACAGAGGAGAGTCAAATCCAGGAAGACCAGTTCAAACTATTGGTGGTTCAAACTCGGGTAGAAGAGGGACCCAACTGATCCATCCAGACTTCAGTTTATGACAATTTCTCGGGAGACTAAATACAAAGAGAATAAGGGTGTGTGATAAAGGGAGACCAGAGACTAACCTTATAAGTCTACAAAGACCCAAGACCAAAGACTCTTTAAGGAGTCTAAGTGGGACAGGAATACGACGAGTGGTAATAGTGCCCGAGTAGACGGGAGTTTCGAAATATAATTCCTCTTGTTAAGTTCTACACATAGATATCTTAAAGTTTAAAAAAAATTACCGTTTTTCCTTTCACTCGTCTTGGTGAGAGGAGGGAAATTTTTACGTATTGGAAATTCTTCCCCGAAGAGTCCACCGGGTGACTATTTCTTAGACGGAAGACTACGTCCTCTGTATTCCCTGTCCCCAAGTTAAGGACCTAACCCTGTTAGAGCATCTCATTCTTCACCGTTGGGAGAGGTCATAAGAACGGACCTTTTAAGGTCCCTGTCTCCTAAGACCACCTGGTGTCAGGTACCCCGACATTTCTCAACCTATACTGAATTCGCTGACTCGTTTTATCATGTTGGAAATTCTTACATAGATGAACCTTTAGTGAAGTGTACAACCTTTCAGTTTAGAAAGTATTTGAGTTGTAGGAACTTATGCTACAATAATCCTTGTTAAGATTAAATTAAGTACACGTAGGGGGCACCATTTAACTTTAATTTTGTTTATTGAACGGTATATTGGTCCTAGAGTAAAAATTTTTACTTGTCGAGTTGTCTAGAGAGTCATACGTTCTTCTCTAACGTTTCAATTGTTTTCGTCAAACTGACGACCGAAGATCATTGTTTTGGGTCTAGACTAAACCATTTTTTGACGGTTTATGGTGGTGAGGGACGGTACTTGTTCATGACTCGAGGGTTGTGGGGTCACCATCAAACCACCAAATCAACGATTGAACACAGGTTTAGAAACACTGGGGTACCTGATATCGGGTGGTCCCAGGAGACAGGTACCCTAAAGGGTTCGTTCTTATGACCTCATTCAACTTGTACGGCCTGTGACACGATTTGTAAATATCTCTGACATTGTAAATTGGTAGTAGTATATATCTTTATATATGCACACATAATAATATGAGTACGTACCGATACGTGTGAACATAAAGAGAATTCCGGGGTCTCTATCTGACAACCTTTAATAGAGAACCCAGTACCAAGTGACACCACCAAAACTACTTGTACTAATAAAAGTTAAACGAAAATCAATCTTGATGGTGAGGCTAAAATCTTTGCTTTTCGTGACAGGAAGAAGTATCACTCATTTGTCCCTTTAAGATCTGGTCTTTTCGAATATTATTGTTGTTGTTTCTTGGATGAGATAAATCTGGTCAAGTCACTAAATAAGTTTACTTTTTCGTGTTGTCAAAGTGTACGTTTTTGTTCAGACCGAAATCGGTTCGTAAAGGATGACGATGGAGGACTTCCATTTGAAGTGACTTTATCTGAGGGCTCATTTAGTAAATGTCATACAATCACCCACCTACGACTCTCATTGACCGTAATCAGAGGGCAGTCAGTCAAGTCAAGTCAACGAGTCAACACAGGTTGAGAAACACCAGGGTACTTGGCGTGGTGTGGTTCGGAGGGACAGGTAGTGGTTGAGGGTCTCAGGTGGGTTTGGGTACAGGTAACTCAGTCACTACGGTAGGTTGGTAGAGTAGGAGACAGTAGGGGAAGAGGAGGACGGAAGTTAGAAAGGGCAGTAGCCTCAAAAAGGTTACTCAGTCGAGAATCGTAATCCACCGGTTTAATAACCTCAAAGTCGAAGTTGTAATCAGGAAGGTTACTTGTGGGTCCTGACTAGAGGAAATCAGAGGACTGGAATGTAGTTTTTTACGATTTGTGTAACGTAGGTATAAGTTAAGTCAAGTCAACGAGTCAGCACAGACTAAGAAATACTGGGGTACCTGACATCGTGCGGTCCGAAGGGATAGGTAGTGGTTGAGAACCTCGAACGAGTTTGAGTACAGGCATCTCAACCACTACGGTAGGTTTGTTGAGTAGGAGACAGTAGGGGAAGAGGAGGACAGAAGTTAGAAAGGGTCGTAGTCCCAGAAAAGTCTACTCAGTCAAGAAGCATAGTCCACCGGTTTCCTAACCTCAAAGTCGAAGTCGTAGTCAGGAAGGTTGCTTATAAGTCCTGACTAAAGGAAATCCTAACTGACCAACCTAGAGGAACGTCAGGTTCCCTGAGAGTTCTCAGAAGAGATTGTGACGTCAAGTTTTCGTAGTTAAGAAGTCACGAGTCGAAAGAAATACCAGGTTGAGAGTGTAGGTATGTACTGATGACCTTTTTGGTATCGAAACTGATCTACCTGGAAACAGTCGTTTCATTACAGAGACGAAAAATTATACAACAGATCCAACCAGTATTGAAAAGAAGGTTCCTCATTCGTAGAAAATTAAAGTACTGATGTCAGTGGTAGACGTCACTAAAACCTCGGGTTCTTTTATTTCAGACAATGACAAAAGTAACAAAGAGGTAGATAAACGGTACCTCACTACCCTGACCTAGGGTACTAGAATCAAAAGACTTACAACTCAAAATTCGGTCGAAAAAGTGAGAGGAGAAAGTGAAAGTAATTCTCCGAGAAATCAAAGAAAAGTGAAAGACGGTATTCCCACCACAGTAGACGTATAGACTCCGCTAACTATAAAGAGGACCGTTAGAACTAAGGTCGAACACGCAGTAGGTCGGACTGTAAAACGTACTACATGAGACGTGTCTTCAATTTATTCGTCCCACTGTTATATGTCAGAGGAAAGGGTTAAACCTTGGTCAGACAACAAGGTACAAACCAAAACAATAAAGAACTGGTCGTATGCCTAAAGAGTGCTCCACCCATTCCACCAGAAACTTCTTAAAAGGTGCCAAACAAAACTAGGTGTGTCAGTTTCCGAAACCACATCAGGTATTTCGTCTTCTACAAAGAGACCTTGAGAGAACGAAAAAGTTACTAGGTTGGTTACAACCGTTAAACTAGGTTACTTATAAACCGTTATAACATTTCTCGTTATGACGTATCCCTGGACCCTACAATCCAGGTACTTAGTCCCATTTAATCTACACCAGTTTGTTCTCTACCGTTCTCACTTGTATCTGTAAAATCCTTAGTTACTGGATTCTACCTGACCTTACCCGCTTAAATTAAGTCTACTGGTAACATAGATGATGACACCCCTCCTTAGGGAATCTTCTTTACCTCATCGGGAGTATCAGTTGTTTTCTCAGACTTTGCTTCATGAACCCTCGTTAGAGTTTTTGTTGTCTTACTAGAGACAAGGAAAGGTTCCGTAAACATAATTGAACGAATTTCTTTTCAAGAACTTAGGACACACACTACTAAGTTCTCCCCAGATTTACTAGGGTACAAAGTCATCCACGTCCAGTCTTAAAGGTTGTAAAAGGAGGAAATGTTTTAACACTCCAAAAACTAAGAAAAGAAATAAAGTTAGAACAAAAAGAGATGTAATAATAAACGTATACTCTAATATTATGTTAGTGATATATTAGATGAGGACCCAAATATTATGTGATCTTACGAATAGTTCAATGACGAGTTAAACCGTATTCCTTTAGTTAAATCAAGATTAAATCTACGTACCAAAAACGGTCTAACCGGAAGTTCTTTGAATTTTATTTTTATTTTTATTATTTTACGTCATCTAACATTCGAGTTTACAATGGACGACCCTCGAGTATTTTTACGTACTCTCTTCGTACTTCTCTATCCCATCCATCTCATGTTAGCTCTCCCCTTTTTTTAAAGTGACTAACTTTAATTCGGTGTAACCCTTTATCGTGGAAGAGAGGTTACGAACCTTACTGGATTTTGGTTACCCTACAAGACGCCATTCCCTATTACGTCTAGAAACTCAGTTGGAGTAAGATCTAAATGTCGACTCCTGTTCCCACGTCCCGAGGTTCTTTACCACCTGACCTACTCCTCTCTTAAAAATTCAGATAGATTGTGATCCGACCTCTTCCGTTACCGTGGGGTGAGGTCATGAGAACGGACCTTTTAGGGTACCTGTCCCCTCTGACCATCCGACGTCAGGTACCCCAGCGCTTCTCAGTCTGTACTGACTCACTGAAGTGAAAGTGAAAAGTGAAAGTACGTGACCTCTTCCTTTACCGTTGGGTGAGGTGAAAGTACGTAACCTCTTCCTTTACCGTTGGGTGAGGTGAAAGTACGTAACCTCTTCCTTTACCGTTGGGTGAGGTCACAAGAACGGACCTCTTAGGGTCCCTGCCCCCTCGGACCACCCGACGATAGATACCCCAGTGTGTCTCAGCCTGTACTGACTTCACTGAACCGTCGTTGTGATCCCATTGAGGTCCAGAAATTGTTCCCCTTATTGACGATTTATGGTATAAATTAAACACACATAGAGTAGGAGTCTGGACTCAAGATTCTTTTAGAACTGACATAAGTTGTATAGGTGAAATCCTCGTCTTGACTCTAGTGATCTTTAACTACCCCCTACCCATCTAGTGACGTCTATACTACCCTTTTAAACGATGAAACCTCTTTAAAATTTTTAAATATAGAAGACGAGTATAGTACGTGGTTCACTATAAAACCAAATTCAATTTTTTCTTTTATCTTAAATATAGTTTTACAATCAAGATCAATATAAATGTATTATTCTAAACCGTATTAACACAAAAGAAGAACGAATCATAAATTTAATACAGATAACGACCTACTCATCTTGAACACCATATTTCTTTCTTTTTTGTACGGTTAACTAGATTTTTAAGACACTCGAATAATATTTTTTTAATATTCGTCCGTTCTTAAGAAGTATCAAAACAAATATTATAGTTTTTAAATTTAAATTTAATACCATATATTTGTGCTACTGTCCCCTCGGACCTTACCACGTCAGATACCCCAGTGTTTCTCAACCTGTGTTGATTCGTTGACTTGTTTTTACTGTTGTGGTGGTACTTTACATACGTAAGTAAAAATTTCTACCAATTACTACACTCTTTTATAATTGTTACACTACGTTGTAGTTTTTTCACCCTACGTTTTACGTATACTACATACCGGAATAAAAATATATTTATATGGTTTAATAATTGTGACCGAAGGGGATCCAAGAATATGATCATCATGAAAAAAAAAACGAAACAGAAATATAAATAGATATATAGAGTTCTCACAAGGGGTCACCGAGTCTACCATTCCACAGACGGGCGTTATGCCCTCTGGACCCAAGCTAGGACCCAACCCTTCTAGAGGACCTCTTCCTTTGCCGTTGGGTGAGGTCATGAGAACGGACTTCTTAGGGTGCCTGTCTCCTCGGACCATCCGATGTGGGGTACCCCAGCGTTTCTCAGCCTTGTTTACCCGTATACAATGAAAATAACAATCCCCTTTTTTTTTTAGTTGTGTCTTTTTAATAAAACGGTCCAGACTATTACTCAAGATCGTCGAAGTCGTACTTTGAAGAGTTCCTAGTTAGGAAACAACCTTTCGTGAGGTTCTCAAAGGAATCGAGTTACATAACGTGGATTCTAGACACTTACCCGTGTTTTACTTAAATGTGAAAGATGCTTCAACGACGTCTAATGTATAATTGTCTTAAACTCCCTCCCTCACACGGTTTCGACCGATGCACCGAACAGAAAATTTATGTCCGGTTTCTCGGATATAGAATTTCTAATCTTTCTTGTCTTATAATCATAATTTATAATGGGTCCCGATAGAGATATGAATTGTCCATGAAATCAACGCCACAAACCTTTCAGTGGTAGTTTCGGTACTTTAGTAACCGACTTGAAATCGTAGTCATAAACGTACCCTGTCATATTTCAGTTATTTGAAAAGTAAAAAACTACCCCTGTCACGATGCCCTCCTACGGTAAAGACGACTCCAAAGGTTTGATACAATAATCTTTTATGGTCGTCGTTTCTTACGTGACTTATTATCAAAACTTTTGTTCCGTGAGGAATTATGTAAGGTCCTTCATCTATGATCCAGTGTTTTATTATCCTCTTAATTTGCTCATATTCTTTACATAAACCTGATGTCGAAAGAACTATAACTTTGAGTAAGGACAGAGTTATGATAAACCGTAAACATCGTACGAATTGACACACGTTTTACACAAGTTGACATAATAAAGACCTTTATCCTCTCTCTCCAAAATACTGGTGTAAAAATACTAACTCCTTTACTTCTTAGAGTCTTAGGTTCACTGAACGGGATCTGACAGTGTTGTCACAGAAGGACGACCGTCTCTCACGTCTCAAGACTGACACCGAGTCGTACCGGAGAGAGCCGACCGTCCCTCGGAGTCTACAGGAACGGACGTTCTGACGGGAGGATCCCAGACCTCTACGACGAACAAGACCAGTGTACGTGAGACTTACGAAGTAGAGGTTCTCCAGACTCGTCCAGAGTCACTCGTCTGTGAGACTGATCACGACACCCGTATCGGGGTCCGGGTACGCCATGACCTATTTAGTTGGGGAACCAAAAAAGGTCGGAATAGACGTCGTTAGCCTCTCACGACCGTAGAAGTCCCCGTGTGTCAGACCGGAGGTTAGTCGTCCTTAGAATAGAGTACTCTAAAGTCTATATCATAACAAGAACTCGAAAATAGTGAAAAACCTTCCCTGACACCTTAGACGAAAACGGATTCTCTCGTTTACTTCCTCTTAGGTCAGGTACGCATATTTGGAACTCCTGTAACGACGGTTTGCGACTTCTCGAGGTCGACTCCGTCTCCAACTTCTTCCACTTTTATGGTGGACCATTGAGGTGCACCAATATATTGATGTGAGTAAGGTGGAGAAAAAAACCATGAGATGAAACTCCTATTCGATACAAAAATTCAGTGACTTTAGAATGATGAAAGACCGAGGTGACGGTAGCGTACAAACTAATTATATGTCGGATGTACAAGTTACAAGGTATGTAAATGCTTAGAGAGAAGAAAGAGACAGGGCGAGACTAAAGTGAAAACGTATAAACGGGACACTGTCATACATATTAAAGTAACGATAACAGACGTATGAATAGTTTTGGGAAGTGAACCACCGTATAAGGTATTTACCTCCTACCCGGTACGACCAACATAGAAACGTAACTTCTTCACTTCACCGAGTCAGCACAGGCTGAGAAACACTGGGGTATCTGACGTCGGACGGTCCGAGGAGACAGGTACCCTAAAAAGGTCCGTTATCATGACCTCACCTAACGGTAAAGGAAGAGGTCCCCTAGAAGGGTTTGGTCCCGAACTTGGGTCCAGAGGGCGGAACATCTGTCTGCGAAATGGCAGACTCGGTGGTCCCTTCAGGTTAGAAACGTAATAAAATAAGATTAATCGACTTAATTACTTACTTCGTAAGTTATAAAGTAAACTTGGTGTTTATCGTTTACAACCATCCCTACATCTCTTTTCCCTTGAGAACATGCGACAACCACCCTACATTTAACCACATCGGTGATACCTTTAATCATACCGCCGAGGAGTTTTTTGATTTTTATAACTATCTTTATGGTACACACGTAGGTACGATTCCGTGAAGCCAACACAGACGGAGACTTTGGGATACCTGACATCGGACGGTTCGAGGAGACAGGTACCCTAAGTGGTCCGTTCTTATGATCTCACCCGCCGGTTGGAGGTCCCCCCAGAAGGGTGGGGTCCCTAGTTTGGGCTCAGAATACAGAGGACGCAACCGTCTGTACAATAAATGGTGATCGTCGTGGACTCTTCGGACTACCTAGGTGGTATTCTAGGTCAGTAAAGTGAGGACCCATTTATCGACTTCCTTTATTTTTGTAATTAAACTTTTCTATCTACGTAGGGTTACAAGTGTCGTCGTAATAAATGTTGTTGGTTCTATACTTTTGTTAGATTTACAGGTAGTTCCCTACTTACTTATTTCTACATTATATATGTGTATTACCTTATGACGTACGTACACACACACACACACACACGTGATTCAGTGAAGTCAATACAGACTGAGAAACGTTGGACCACCCTGATATCGGGTGGTCCGAGGAGACAAGTACTCCAAGTGTTTCGTTCTTATGACCTCACCCAACGGTACGGGAGAAGGTCCCCTAGTAGAGCTAGGTACCTAGTTTGGACGTAGAGGACGTAACGTCTATCTGAAAAATGGGGACTCGGTGACCCCATCGGGGGTACCTTATGATGAGTCAGTATCTTTTCTTTCTTTAAAACGGTAAACGTTGGTGTACCTACCTGGACCTCCCATAATACGAATCACTTTATTCAATCTGTCTTCTTCTATTTTATGACATACGATACGGAATGCAGACCTTAGATTTTTTATTTTGTGTTTCACTTATATTAATTGTTATTTGTCTAAGTGTCTATATCTCTTACTTGATCACCATGGTCTCACCTCTCCCGTCCTCTCTTCCCGTACAATCCCCCTCCTCTAACTCTCCATGTTTGATGATATATATTTTATTTATTCGGTGTTCCTATATAATATTCCCTTATATCGATTATACAATATTATAGATATTTACCTCATATTAGAAATTTTCATAAAGTAGGCTTTTTATCACAAAATAAAAATAAGAATACGGTTTCCTAATTTTGCATACAAGTAAGAAAAAAAAAAGTTTATCCGTCCGAACAAAATAAAGATTTTAAATAAATAAAAATTCGCCTCCTATTAACGAAACGTTATAACACAACCAAAGACGGTATGTAGTTGTACTTAGTCGGACAATTAAGAAATAACTGGAAAAACAAAATCACAAATTATTTTACATGTAAGTTAAGATGTTTATAAGTAACTCCTAGTCATTGTGGTTTATACTACAGTTCTCGACCTTAGTGTTTCTATCCATTCTGTATTGTAGACAGAAGTTCCTCAGGTCATCCCCTTCGCTGTACCTTTATTCAATTTAAGAAAGATGTGACCGTTCTATTTATTCATTTATTTCCATAAAGTAATCACAACACTAACATTTTTCTCGTCACAACCCTTAATAAGTAAAAACTATTGACTTCGTAAATTTTTAGTTAAAATAGAATTTGTCATGAATCAATAGATTTATTGCCTACTTCACGGTAGACTATGAGAAAGGTAATAGACACTACGAAGACCATCCTTTCTCGGGATGACGTTCTCGGGATTGAGGGTCAAGATTTAGGTGAGGGAGGTGATTGAACGACTTGTGAGAACCTAGTCTAGGAGTGGACATTTAGTCCTTACTATAGTGGAACGGTAGATCGAGAGTCTTTTCGTGTTTCAGTCTGTAGATTATTCTTTCATAGATGTGTGTTTTAGTAAATTTCACATTTAAATTACTTACAAAGAGAAGTTCCTCAAGGTAACATCATCATAAAGATTTGTTAACCTTTATTGGTTTTATAAGTCATCTTTCCGTAATCAATTTATTCAATATCATGGTGGAGATGACTTCGTGAGACATCTATAAAATTTTATTATAAGACTTTTTAATTACTGGGTCTTTTAAAAAAAGTCAGATAAGAATCCACTTTTTTTTTTTTTTCGTCTTATTTTCAGCCCTTCCTTTGACTGGTCTTACAATTGTCGTTAACAGATATCCATTATAGTAGTACCTATTAAAAATACAAATATTAACTAAAACATGAAAATTTGTAAAATGTTTCAAACGTGTTGTGTATGGTGGAAAATAAAAATTTCTGTCGTACATTTGAGAAATCAGAAGGGTTAAAGTATGCATTTATTTGTCGTATTTTAATAGAATAGTAGACCAATTTGTTTCTTTACTTCTAATCGGAACAACGAAGACGAGTCTGTATGAAACAGTAAACTGAGTTTTCCTATTATAACGTTTAAAGAGTCGAAAGGTGAACAACTTTGAAACGAACTTTTCAAGTATGTTGTTGTTTTATAGAGCCACCCTTTTATTTAGGTTACTGAACTGACAAAACAGAGGTATTACTGTTTGGAGGGTTCCGAAGATTTATGTGAATTTGAATAAAAATTTGTAATCCTAGTGAAGAGATTCTTTAGTTAAGCCTCTCTGTTAGATTAATTGTTTGTAGTTAGAATTTCTAATTTTTACCTTTTTAGGATTGAGTGCGATTTTGATGACAGTCTTTTATAAGAATATACCAATGTAAAAATTTATCAAGACTTTTAATATGAAAACCCCCAGTAATAGAAGGATATTGGTCTCTTCCGCTACCGTGGGGTGAGGTCATGAGAACGGACCTTTTAGGGTACCTGTCTCCTCGGACCACCCGACGTCAGGAACCCCAACGTTTCTCAGTCTGTGCTGACTCACTGAAGGGAAAATGAAAAGTGAAAGTACGTAACCTCTTCCTTTACCGTTGGGTGAGGTCACAAGAACGGACCTCCTAAGGTCCTTACCCCCTCGGACCACCCGACGGTAGACACCCCAGTGTGTCTCAGTCTGTGCTGACTTCACTGAATCGTTGTAGAAGGATATTGTTGGTTGTAGTTTTAAGACTCTGATATTTTATAAGAAATTTACATAAAGACATATATAAATGTGTATATGTGTGTATGTATACATTATGGATGGTTCTATATACCTCTATAAAAAGAAAATTTCAAACAACATCGAACAATTTTTACAAAAATAACCTCATATCAAGGAAATGTTACAACACAATCTTAGATGATGCCTCGTTTCACTTAGTCGATATGTACATGTATATAGGGTAGAAAACACCTGAAGGAAGTTTCCTTTATAAAAAACTATCAGACTGGAACACACATGTCTCGTCATGTGGTACCTGATCTAAAAAAAAAGTACTTGACTAAAAATTGGAAGGAGACAAACATGTATTTATTAATAGTTTAATTGGAGTGACTTAGTTAATTCTTTCTGACGTGTGGACGACATGACCAGATCTGACCAAGAGAAGGGAAGGAAAGGAAGACTAAAGGTTCTGTGGTCTTAGGTTTCTCTTTCGTGGTCGTTCTGAACCAAGGACGCACCAATGAAGAAGTGGATCCGACCCAAGGGTCCCTCTCTCGTCAGTTAGAAGGGACCCCTAGTCGGTGTACCTAGAAATTTTAACCCTAGTACATTGACAGGAAGACTTTATGAGGTCCCGGTTAGTGTCAAACTTCCTGGGAGGTCACGGGAATACTTCGGTTACTTCAAGAGCCCGTTATTATATGGGTCCTTAGGAAACTTATGTAATTGACGTCTAAGGTCGACCCCTCCGGACCTCACCTCGGACTGTACTGTAAGACAGAGGGTCTGGACGTGGGTTCTCTCCAAACACGATGACCCAAACCTCACTCCTCCAGAGGTCAGGAATTCACCTAAAGTAGGAAGGGACCAAATCTCGGAAGGGACCGGACCCGGATGTAGTGGACCCTGTTCTAGAGAAACCGAGTCGAAGTGGAGAAGTGTCGGTGTACCCCGTTTGGGTCTAGGTAAGGAAACTCCGACTCTTCTCTGTCAATCGTTTTCCAAAAGTAGTGTGGCGAAATATACACCCGGGTAATGGTTCGACGTGACACTTAAACAATGAGTAGGTAATGATTACACTGTTGATAGAACACTTATCGTATTTGTGTTGTAGTATGGAAAAAAACAATTTTATGACTAAACAATTCACGTCTGGAATTTTAGTATGGTGCTAGTCGATGTATATCCGGACACCTAAATAGGGTGGGACAAGTCACTCGTCGAAAGGTAGGAATAATCGTCCTGGTGGTACTCAACAGGAAGAGACCCCATGGGAACGGAGGGACAAGGGGTAGGAAGGAGGGTGGAGATTGTTTTATGAGTCGTATAAGGAAGTCCCTGTACACAAGGGAACCACCACTCATTTATTTGAGTCGAGAAAAGAAGGGGATAGGGAAAATTTTTTTCAAGACAACCAGAATCAAAATACAAAAAAAGTTGGGTCCTCGGTTTTCTAACTTGCACAGAACGGAGGGAGGTGCCAGATCTTCAGGACCTGGTATAAGGAGTCACGAAGGGTTCCGATAGAGGTACGACCAAAGAATCCGGAATAGGATATACGACAAAAGATTCTTTCCACCCGATTCTATCTTGAAGAAGAGGTGGTGGTGTAGGGTAAGAGAAGGTCGTCCATGGTTTTAGGTATCAACGTGTAAACAAATGACTCAAGGATAGAGAGAGAAGACGAGGTGATCTTAGGGTTTAGGTAGTACCAATCCCTAAGTCCGACAAACCAAATGGGGGTCGTGGAGCGGTACACGGGTACAGAGACAGGATAAGAGAAAGGACGAAAATAATTTCTATTATTTTATTGACACCGATCTTATATTTTCGACCCATAATGAAACATAGTTCATGACATAACTCGTGATTACTGTCATCGTAGTAAAAGTCCATTCTATTGATCTCTGGAAAAACCTTCGTTGAACAAGTCCGACTGTGATTGGAACAATAGACCGACTTGAAATCACTATTAAATCAGACATCAAACGGAAGGTTCCATCGAGTCACCATTTCTTGAGCGGACGGTTACGTTTACGTCCCAAGTCAGGGACCCAGTCTTCCTAGAGGACCTCCTCCTTTACCGTTTGGTGAGGTCATAAGAACGGAACTATTAGAGTACCTGTCTCCTTGGACCACCCGATGTAAGATAACCCCAACGTTTCTCTGTCTGTCCTGACTCGTGCGTCAGATATCAAATTCTACTTTCCATTCCATATCGTACAACCAAAAGTTATGTAAGTATTAAAAGAGGTAAAGAAAACGGTTCACAAACGACAAAGACACTGCACAGAAGTTAAAAAAACACACATATTGAATGAGTATAAAACTATTACCTCGTTATATTAACGCTATATTAATTTGAACATGTTTACCATTAGACGTGTCAAAATTTGTAACGTCGGTTCCGGTTGATAGAATGAAAACACCTTTTTTTAAACGTACCCATAAATCTGTGTTGGGTACGACTCAATGACAGAAATTAACTACAAATAATAAACCGGTGTACAAATAAAGAATACCGTTTATTAGCTTCGTTTACATAAGACAGGTCTCTATTTACGAATACCTGACATTGGGAAAGAGTATAGACCTACATTAAATGGATCTAAAGACGATAGATCTTACTACCGGTGTGTACTGATACTTTCACTTTCACTTTCACTTCAGTACAGGTTGAGAAACACTGGGGTATCTAACGTCGGATGGTCCGAGGAAACAGACACCCTAAAAGGTCCGTTATCATGACCTCGCCCAACGGTAAAGGAAGAGGTCCCCTCGAAGGGTTGGGTCCCGAGCTTGGGTCCAGAGACTGTAACATCTGTGTACGAAATGGTAGACTCGGTGGTCCCTTCAGTATCTGTGGACTTTACATCAATCAACTTAACCTTCCAAGATCTTTACGTTTTGCCTGTCGTCTAAAACTTTTGAATTATACTTTTCTTCTATGTATAGAGAGTTACAAATATTATCACTAATGTACAACACTACTATGTCAATACCTATATAATCTTATTTATTTTATCTAGTTTTACTTAAAGAAGACAAAAAAAGAAAAAATTACATCGATGACCTTTTAAAATTTGATATATATACTGACGATCAATACCGAGGTGAGGATCCTACCGCACTTGTATCTATAAATAAATAGATTGAATGTTTTCGTTACGTTTACTGTTTTTGAATATAATGTATATTTCGACTATATTAAATTAAGTCAAAACCGATTCTTTTGTATGAACTTCAGTCTTCAGAATTAACTCCCAATGGCCTTCTTGGGGTCCTCCTTACTCTTGTGCGGACCCACCCACAAATCTCTTCTGCTCTCGGTCACTAATCTAGAACACTCTACGACATCTTGAACCTCATTCTACGAAAGAATAGTCTAACAATCTCTACTTCTGTCGAGTCTCTCCAATTCGAGTTCCGGTACCATCCTCCCGATTGTACCTTGAACAGATAGGACAATTCTTCAACTATATTAAAACCAAAGGAATAAAAGAATTTGACTTTTGTCTCCACTTTATTTACTGGATACCACTTTTAGACAATACTAATGTTTCAAATCCGACTCCGACTTATATTTGAAACATCTTGTTTCAACAAAAAATTGATTAGATCTTTTTAGATACTAAACACCTGCCGACGAAAAATGTGAACTAGAATCGGTTTTCCAACTCTTCACTACCTACCGACGAAAAACTGACTTCCAGTGTTGTACTCCCACCAATTGACGTGTTCCTACTTCCTGGTGTCCTACACATATCTTGTCTGTCGGGTCGACAGTCTGAGTTTGAATATATCCAAACCCCCAGAATTAGTTAACGTCATAAATTGTTTCAATTGGAATCCATGTCCATTGTGACCCGTCAATAATGACACAAGACCCATTGAGCCATTGTTACTATTCCCTCTATGTTACTGTTTAACGTAAATTAAGTCTGATAAAGGGATCTGGCACAAACCTATGGTTGGTTCCTGACATTGGGGTGTCTTTGTGACTTCCTCGTTCTGGGAATCAGACAAGTCTCTCTGCTTCGACCACCGAAACGACACACCGGAACTGGAACAGGACCAGTAGTTTACATTCAGATCCGTCCTCGAGTTGGATCACGAGACCTTGTTGCCTCTCCCCACCCTACCCCCACCAATTCACCCTCCCTCCAAGTTCTCCCTAGTCAAGTCAAGTCAAGTCAGCGAGTCAGCACAGGCTGAGAAACACTGGGGTACTTAGCGTCGCGCGGTCCGGAGGGACAGGTAGTGGTTGAGGGTCTCAAGTGAATCTGGGTGCAGGTAGCTCAGTCACTACGGTAGGTCGGTAGAATAGGAGACAGCAGGAGAAGAGGAGGACGGGGGTTAGGGAGGGTCGTAGTCTCAGAAAAGGTGACTCAGTTGAGAAGCGTACTCTACCGGTTTCATGACCTCACAGTCGAAATCGTACATATAGATACTGACTAAGTACAACTACATACCGTCTTTAGTTGTGTAACATTTCGTTAATAGGAGATTAATTTTTATTTATTTAAAAATTTTGTGAGATACAAACCTCCTTCACCCGTCATCCTCTCCAGAACTCCCCCCACTGGAACTCCTGTCCTTTCCTTTGTATGAACCATGTGGGTAGGGGGAAGGGGGTTTGGTAATAACAATAATGTATTCAGACAGGTTCACCCCTTTTAGGGGGACCGTCGGAAGTTTGATGAAACGAGAAAAAAAGAGGGTCCCGTCCTGTCGAGGTCACACCCTCGTTACTCACCCACTCCCACGTTCGACACTACTGTCTCCTCCGAATAAAAGGGGTTTAGAGAGTAAAGGTCTCAGAGAGGTACTCACGCTCAGTCAGTTGTCTGACTTCTTTATTCTATGTGAGGGTTTAGAACTTTAGTATGTTTTTCTTAGTCCTCCTATTATGTTTATTCAAGTTTTACTTCCATATTTTTCCTCCTTTTCTAAATTTTTCCTCCTTTTTTAGGGATGTTTTTTCCGGCTTTTTATTGGGGTTGTTTAGTCTTTTGGGATCTGTCTGAATCTGAGGTTTTCTTGTAGATCTTTATTCTTATCAGTAACTTTCATTGTAAATCACTTATTTTTATTAGTGTGAAGTACAAAATGACCTACTAATGACACTGTCCGGACCATTTCACACACAACATACACAATTTAGTAAATTAGAAGTATGTTAGGACTCCACCTAGAGAATGAAGGTAAAATTCTACTCCTTTGATTTCGTCTTACAAAATTTTTTGACCCTTAATTGTCTAAACCCCAATATTGGGAACGACTTATCAAGGTCTCAAGAAAAGGTAATACCTTTTAATGTCATCTAACTTTTAGAGGACCTGTAATGTTTGTCATCGTCTCTTTTAATTTGTAACTTTCTACCTACCGTCGTGCAGTATCCTATGTCGTCCAACCCCTTGTCGTACTCTTTGGTTTCAGGTCACACACTCGTTATCATTACTAACACTACTGACATTACTACTCTCACTCGTCAGTGACTCGGGAACTACTTGTGGTCTCTCTGACAGAACTCGTAAATTCAACAACTGTTGAAAGTTACAACTCCCCTTACCTTTACGTTGTCCCTGTGTAAGAAGTTCCAGTGTCAGTGACACACATCCCTGAACTTTACTCCACCCAGTACTGAGAAACACTGGGGTACCTGACATCGGGTGGTCCGAGGAGACAGGTACCTTAAGAGGTCCGTTCTTATGACGTCCCCCAACGGTAAGAGAGGAGGTCCCCTAGAAAGGTTGGGTTCTTCGTTTGGGTGTAGAAAATACGGAGGAGTGACTATTCGCCCAAGAACTGGTGATCACGGTAGACCCTTCGGGTATTCTTTCCGTCGGTGACACTAAATAACCCAAGTGAGAGGAAACAACGACGACGACTCAGTGAAGTCAACACAGGCTGAGACACACTGGGGTATCTGCCGTCGGGTGGTCCGAAGGGACAGGGACCCAAAGAGGTCCGTTCTTGTGATCTCACCCAACGGTAAAGGAAGAGGTTACGTACTTTCACTTTTCACTTTCACTCATTTTCAATAATAGTTCTTCGCAATCCAAAAGGATCAGAAAAATGACTCCGGATACTCTTAATAGATCCAAAGTAAATTTGGGCCTTCACTGTAGGTCGAATCCCAAAAGACTAGTTATAAGATGGACGTGACTAAATATGACTTCTATAACAGCTCCAAAGTCCTTCGAACAATGATCCTTTCCTGGACTCGATCGGAAGTAAACATCATATATATTAGTGCACCAAATTTAATATTTATAGACAATATTTACTATTTATAGAAAGAGGGTCTTTTTTTCTTTTCGAGTCATACAATGTTAAACCAGAGTTTCTGTTGACTACTCCCCCAGAGGACCTCTCAGACACTCTTGGAGACGTCAAGTTCTGGGAAGAAGACACCCCTTTTCTCTTCTCAAATAGGTTACGAAGGGTGAAAGGTGACCAGTCTCGGAACGGGGTGTCCACAATTGCCGGACGTGAAAATCCCACGTTGTCTTTCGGTACCCCCTCAGAGTTCCGTATACTCCGACACGGACACACTTCGGGTACCGGTTTGACCGGAGAGTCCCTCCTCCACGGTCCTCTTCGAGTCGACGTGTCCTTTCTATGGACTGTATTCTTCAGTCCTCTTAACCTCCTTTTTACTCTTCCGACTCGAACCGAGGACTTTTACGGTCCTCATCTCTCACCCCTTCTCTTTATATTTTTTAGTTGCAGACTGTCTCCTCTTTATAGGATGCCGCAGGGAATATACACCTTAGGTTTTTCTATACCATGTTTACTTGAATGTCTTGTCTTCTCTAAGTGTCTGGATCTCTTACTTGAAAGTCAACGGTTCCCCTTCCCTATCAAACCCGTAAACCTTACCTGTACGTGTGTGACGATGCAAATTTACCTATGGGAGGGTCCTGGATGACACGTCGTGTCCCTTGAGACGAGTCACAATATACCGTCGGACCTACCCTCCCCTCGAACACCCCTCTTACCTATGTACACCTACATACCGACTCAGGGAAACGACAAGTGGACTTTGATAGTGTTATAATTAGCTGACATGGGTTTTTGTTTTACTTTTCAATTTTTTTTTTAATTTTTATAAAATTTTTAGACTCTGACACATTCTACTACCTTTTATCTATTAGAGTCCAATTTATGTCCTGTATGTTTCTTTAGGGTACATACGTGTGTACAGTATCAAAGTTATTGTGTTACTTTTTTTAGAACTAGATCACTACTTTATGTCTTTTTTAACTTCAGTCTTATAGTAGAGATGGTGTTAAGTTATTTTTTTTGATCTTTTAAAAGGATACAAAGTTTTAATTCTTTATTTGTAAATTTATTGGATATTCTGTTTCTTTTTTAACCTTTTCTAAAACTTGAATTACTATAATTTCATCAAAAATAATTTTGAACATACTATGTCGACTTTGTCACAAATCCCCTTTGAAAAATCAGAATTTACGTAAACCTGATAAGTTTCAACGAGTTAGTTTCAGTTTTATATTTTAAGTTCATGAAAAAATATTTGAATATAATCTGATATTTAAAAAATTTTCTTATATAATAAATATTATTGTGATTCTTAAAGTTTATGAATCCTTAAATTTTTTGGGTCTTTTGAGATTTTGTAACACTCTTTAATTTCGGGACTTATTTGTCTGGGTACACTCTTAAGTTTGTCTAGTTTATAATTACACACGAACCCTGTGTATAAACGTCTACATTGTTTCGTTTTGTCACTCCTTTTCCCACTTGAAAATTATTTATTACAACCCTGTTAAGAGAAAGATATACCTCTTTCTATTCTAATATTAGGGTCTTCATCTTTTGTTAAGTTTCTAACTCAGAATTTACGTTTTCTTAATTTGATATTAAAAAAATTGTATCCTCTTGTAAAAATATTAGGACCCCTTCCTTTTCTAGAGTTGTTCTACGTTTTGTGTTTTAGTTACTTTAGTTCCTTTTGTACCCATGCAAACTCTAATATCACTTTTCTTTTTAATATGTAATTCCGTGGTTATCTCAGGGAACCTGACGTTCCTCTAGGTTGGTCAGGTAAGACTTCCTCTAGTCGGGACCCTAAAGGAACCTTCCTTACTACGATTTCGACTTTGAGGTCTTGAAACCGGTGGAGTACGCTTCTCAACTGAGTAACCTTTTCTGAAACTACGACCCTCCCTAACCCCCGTCCTCCTCTTCCCCTGCTGGGTCCTACTCTACCGACATACCGTAGTGACTGAGCTACCTGTACTTAGACTCACTTGAGGCCCTCAACCACTACCTGTCCCTCCGGACCACACGACACTAAGTCCCTCAACGTTTCTCAGTCTGTGCTGACTCGTTGACTTGACTTGACTTGACTTGATTTACTTTTCCATTCGGTTTTGGACCTTACTTCATAAAAGACGTGTAAATTTATCGTCTTAATTAAGTCGAAGGTTTATATTTGTTGAAGATTAATTTATCGTTGTTTTTCCGGTTCCAGTGTTTTCTATTTATCCGTTTCTCGATAAATACGTTAAGTGAGCCTCTCTTAATATCTGACAGTTAGTTTTTTACGATTCCAAGGATTTGAGTGATCAGTTTTGTCCTAGGCTAAAGTATAGGTAATCTGGGCTACCTGCGGTCAGACTCACTTGAGACCCTCAACCAGTACCTGCCCCTCCGGACCGCACGACGCTAAGTACCCCAACGTCTCAGCCTGTGCTGACTCGTTGACTTGACTTGACTTGTAGAGTCATGTGGTTCAAAACGACTCCTATATCCTTTTGACCATAAGACCGTTCAACAACTTCAGTTAAAGACGATTCAGCGAAGTCGGCACAGACTGAGACACACTGTGGTATCTGCCGTCGGGCGGTCCGAGGGGACAGGGACCCTAAGAGGTCCGTTCTTATGACCTCACCCAACGGTAAAGAAAGAGGTTACGTACTTTCACTTTTCACTTTCACTTCAGAGAGTCAACACAGGCTGAGAATCGCTGGGGTACCTGACGTCGGGTGGTCCGAGGAGGTAGGTACCCTAAAAGGTCCGTTCTCATGACCTGACCCCACGGTGACGGAAGAGGTTGTTAGGGATTGTGTTCAATTTTATACAAAAGGGACTATTGGGAGAAATTTAAGGGGGATCGTTAAGTGGTAGACCAACAGTGTTACCATGTATATGTTTCGACATTTAAAGTCAAGACATTCTACTCTCGTTTCTTTGTTTGAATGACAAACCCGTCTACCTTTTTATTTAACATAAAATACAAACATTGACCTATGATACACCGTCGATAATGTATACGCCGTCGATAATGTAAATATACATACATTTGTTTAGTGTAGAGATACATAGTTGCACTTACTTTAGGTCTTTATAGGACAACTGACTGTGTTCGTTCGAGATTATCCATACATAGTACACTTTAGTAAGTAATGTGAACTTCCTGGTATGTTATTATCGTAAATAAAAAATACCACTGACTGTGTGTGTGTGCGTAGGTACCACGTATTTATATTTTGGTACGTAACCTTCTCCTCCGTTTTTTACTTACATCCTGAAAAACATAAATGAATAAGAAAAGGATTTCCCTTTCTACACTCTTGTTTGTCCAGGTTTGAATTACGATCGAATTAGAGTCTCTTCCTATTTGACCTCAGACAATGTACTGAAAAACAAACAAACTTTACAAAGAATTAAGTTGAATTAAAAACAAAAATCTAAATTTTTGGTTTAGTCAACTCTTCGTGGGAGGGATTTGTGTCGACAATAAGCCAAGGACTATAAACGACCGGTATAAGGACGGGACTGACCTTAAAATTCCGTTTCTCTCCTTCCTATTTGGTACTACAGAGTTTGGTGCTTAGAGTGGAAGGGGTCTATTAGTCTCTTCCGTGAAAGAGACGCGAAGAGGGTCTGGACGGCGGCCACCGTCACCGTCTCACGGAGGGTCAAAGCTCAACCCGGACCCTTGTCGATATTTTTGACCCGTACATGACTTATCAGTCCGGACCTTGACCTACGGAAGTCGTTATGTCGTCGTCCTAAAATGAGTCCCAAGAAGTCTTGTTTAACACACCCACCTGTCAAGGTGGGACGGACTTGAGGCTTATCTCCCACTTGTCGTGATAAAGAAACAAAACTCTTTACGATTGTACTTTAGTCTCCTTAAATCTCGTTTTATACAGACATTGATACATCGGTTTCTACTATTTATCCTATCGGGTTACTGATGTAGACCGAGAGTTGAATGTCAAACAAAGAAGACATTTCAAAATTAAAGAAACGATTATAAATCTTAAATTCTCTAAAGATTGCCTTTGATCTAAGGGTCGAAGAAAAGACTTTTTCCACCTAAGACCATAATGATTAAGACTTAAGATCTTACGGTTGTCAATCAACCGGGACTTCTCACGGGGAGGAGGGACGTTTCGGAGTGAGTCAATTTGGAGTGGACGACTGGAGTACTTCCCAAAGTTGAGGGAGTTCAATATCTACTTTTCTTACTCCGACCCTCTTCAGTTCTCGGAACGGGTTGTAGTCTCAATGGCAACCCTCCCTCGGTACGACCGTGACACGTTTGGTGAATAGTCAATTAAAGGACACTAAAGAAAAAAAGATACACTACTCCCGTGTAAAGTACGAAAGATTACTGTGACACATTGAGTCGTTTCAAAATTGTCTCCGAGTGAAGTTTACTATTTTTATTATGCTTACCTAAGTAACGTTGTCGTCCATCGGAGGTTCTAAACCGGTTTCCATTCTGTCTTTTAAAGAATACATTTTTTGTCATTTCCTTATACTGTCATATTAACTTTTAACCATATTCATCTCCACCATACTAGTGTCTCATGGGAAAAAAGTCTGACCAAAAATGAGTAACCATTATAGAGGGGAGAAATGGGTGGACAGGGATTAGAGGGGAGAAGAAACCTGAGATCTTCTTACACGTTTGGGTCGGGAAGAGTGTGTGTGTATGTCTATGAAGTCGATAAAAAAAAAAGTGAACATAAACAAAGACCTAATTACGACCGTCTGTAAGATATGACTGAATCTAACTTAAGATAGGTAGTACAAGTCTTCATGACTCAATGGACCCAACCAGTAGGAATCAGATCCATTTCGTGCAAAAATAATTTTGGTTGAAGTACTTCTCTAATGTACCTAATGTTATAGGAAATCTCATATTTTGATGATTTGATGATTTTCGGATTTACAAGTAACTATCCCTTTACCGACAATTTGAACCGTATAAGTGTAACACCTTTTAACGTTGTTACGTTTTTCTTTTTCTCCATCTAGACAGAATTTATGACCGTATCTATCTGGATATCTTTCGTTTTCATATATATGTCGTATCCATATACCATAGTTAATGCAATTTTTATGTATGTTCTGTATAACAGACACCCAGATATGTACGTATACGCGTACGTGTCTTTTTATAGACTTTTCTTTGGGTTTCACCACTCTCACCTATGGAAAGAAGTCTATCCCCACCCCCCTCCATACCTCCACTATTTCTCCCAAAATCGAAGTGGACGTTACAGTATTTCAAATTAAACTTTCCTTTTACGAACTAATGAAAAGTGACATCCAACCTTCTTAGAAAAGTACATTGTGTGTGAATACACTACTAATTAAAGGTTAGTGTTAGAATTGGTACTTTAAACATTTTTTTTTTAGACTAGTAGGACCCTTTACTTTAAATATGACGTAACAGTAGGGTTTAATTCAAGAATTTTGAATGTTTTTATCTCCAGTGTCTTTCGTAGACTTTTCAATGTAACGTGAAGGCGGTCAATTTTAGCTCATTCAGATGAGGTCCTCAGGATTGTCAAAACTCCTGTTTTTTTACATAGAAGAGTCTATTGTTCTTTATACGTCCCCCTAAATTTACTTAGGTCCTAGAGAGTGTAAAACTTGTCTTTAGTGCCTCTGTCTAACGAACTAAATAGGATTGTACTCAAGACATGATTGACAAGTCACTACATAAACGAAAAGAGTTGTTTTGACTACCTTGGGACCTCCCGTTCATAACTATTCCTCCTTGTCCTCCCCAGTCTCAAGCCACACTCTACTGTAGATACTTCACCGTCCCGACGCTAAGGTTGGGAGACAGGAGAGACGGTCCGGTACGACGGACGAGACTAAGTGGTCCCACTGGAGCGCACAGAGATGTAGGCCACGAGAGTTCGCGAGTAGGGACCGCTAATAGATAGGTGGGTGAAGAAAGAGAGAGATGGACGGACGTAAAGACAGGTAGATAAGTAGGTAGATAGATGGACGGAGGGAGAGAGGGAGCCAGACCTCCCGATCGAGGGTGGGGACTAGCGATCCCTTGGTCTTTGTTCGGAGGGAGGGAGCGGAGAAGGAGGTTGGGGCGCGTAAGGTGGACAGGGCCCGTAGGAGCGAACGAGGATGGTCCCCAGACGGACTTCGGGTGACAGTGGCGTGGATGGTCGCCTCCAAGTTCCGGTCGCGAGGGGCGCCTGCTCCGTCCGACGGTCCCCTTCGCCCCACCCCCAGCGCCGCGGGGGGCGGGGAGGGGGCCCATGAGTGGAACGGGAGGCACCCGCGGCGGTGGTCCTCGTGGTCGTCCTCGCCGTCGTCGTCCCGGCCACCGGAGCCGCGCCAGGAGCCCGCGTACCACCCGCTGGCGAGTCTCGGGGCCGCACCAGGTCCCTGGGCGTCCGAGAGCCCGGGGGAGCAGGGGCCGCGCCGCGCGAAACCCTCGGGCCGCCACTTCGAGCGGACCGGTCGGGCGGGCCCCGCCCAAAACATCCCGAGTCGGAGGGGTGGCTCCGAAGGTCCCTCCCTTCTTCACCGAGTCCAGGGCGGGAGCAGGGGGGAGGGGAGGGGAGGTTGAGAGGTCCGCTGCAGGGAGTCGGGGCCCGTCGCGCGCGCCCTCCGCTCTTTTCCGACGCGCGGACGCCCCGTCCACGGGCGCCCCGGTCCCATTCCCCACGTCCTCCACTACGCGGGCTCCAAGTCCTCAGCGCCGCCCCGTTTCCCCACGCTCAGCCCCATTCTCCACCGCTCAGCCTCCACCCCTTGACCCCCCACACGCTACCCCTCCACCGGCTTGTCCCACCTCCCTCACCGGTCGCCGGGACGGAGTCTAATTCGCCCTCCGCGCGGCCCCACCCGTGAGCCCACCGGGGCGACCGAGGGCCGAGGGGCCGCCACGGCAGATCGGTGAAAGGGGAAGAGTTGGGCGGAGGTAGCCCGGCGGCGGCCTGCGTCGCCGCCACTCTCGCGCCACTTGCCCACCGGCTCACCTCGCACCTTAACCCGCGCCGCCCTCCACGCGCGGCGCGCCCGCTCGCGGCGCCGTCGAGGGGCCCCGCCGCCCACAGGAGTGCTCCATTCCGCTGGTGCTGGCCCAGACCCGCTAGGGCCCGGGTCCCGGGCCCGGTGGCCGACGCCCGCGCCCGCCGCCTCCTTCGCACGCGCCGTAGGGCCCCACCCCGCGTGGCCGCCCGCCCCAACCGCTTAACCCGGGCCCCCAGTGCCCTCCTCTCGAACAGACCGAGGTCAGAACAGACGGACCCGAACTTGACCCACGACAACACAAAACTAATTAAACCTCCGAGTTCAATGGTCGGACCGCCAGACCCGTGAGGCTTTACGGTCCTCGTCCTCCGTCGACTCCCCTTTCCCTTTCGAGTAGGTCGGCTAAGAGGCGGCGCAACTTGACCGAAAAGTGCAAGTTAGAATAGACGCCTTCACGTGCCCTCCGGCGCGCGGTCGAAACAGCTCCACGGAGGCCGGACTCTCCCGCGAAGAGGAGGCTCCACCGGAACCTCCGCCTGCATGACCCGTGGCAGGCGTCTCGTCCCGAGCACGGGAAAAGAACACGGTGACTGGTGTACCAGAGACCGCTTCGTAAGTCTAGGAAGAAGGTCATAACGGTAAGAGTCTTAGGCAAAATGACTTTGTTTAATAGTTTCATCATTACAGTACTAGATCTTTGTATGTACGTAGCACTAATAACGTGGCTTATAAAGCTGGATTGTCGTCTAGACACTTTGGCATTAGAGTGTCATCACTACTGACGTTTTGACTTTGCACAGTATATCTACGGTCGCCCATGTCAGAGTTCTTGGCAGCTATGGCAGCACCAAACAATCGATAGAAGTATTGACTTCTTTGGCGACCAGAAGGTCCTTTCAAATCACTTTTCTGTCTACATCATGAGTAAGGGTAGGTACCAAGTGTCTGGTAGACTTAAGGTAGAGGTCCAATTCTTGGGAATGTGACCTAGTCCCAACGACTACAGACGTCATCGACCAGTAGTCTATGGTACACACTTTACACACGAAACCACCGACTACCATCTCTTGGTGAACAAACGTCAATCGTACCCCAGTACCACATAATCTGGAGACATGGAGACATCCATCCACTTTGGGACTGTCACTTACTTACTTCCACGTGTGATGGGAAATACCAACACCTCCCTTATTAATATTCGAGGGGAGACAAGAAAAACACGGTGGTTTACAGTTGAGACCGACATATAGTCATAGAGAATACCTCGGAGATTTTTAGGATTTTGTAGGGTTCGGTTGATGTGGTCTGAGGGGTAGTTACCCTCAGACATATGAGTCCACGGACGCTCGATTCAACGAAGTCGACACAGACTGAGAAACGTTGCGGTACCGGACGGTCAGAGGAGACTCTTACCCTAAAAGGTCCGTTCTTATGACCTCACCCTACGAAAGGAGGTCCCCTAGAAGGGTTAGTCCCTAGCTCACTTAGGTTCAGAGAAACCAGAGGACGTAACCGTCCACTCAAGAAATGGAGATCGTGGTGGACCCTTCAGGGATCTACAACTTCATAGAAATAAATTCGAGAGACCTCAACTATTCCTCTCAAGAATACTTTGAAAGAGGACGGTAGGAACAATCTACTCTATATTCCACGAGACAACTATTTTATTCCCAGGTTCTTAAGAATCTCAGGACACTGTCATAACGTACTTGACTGTAATGAAGGACCTTTTTTGTTGAGAGTTACGGTCTCAATTTACGAGGAAGGAATACGACTTCAGGTCTTCGAAAGAATTAAACCTAAAGTTAACGGAAAAGGACTTTTCTACAGTAAAACTGACTTCAGGTCTGAACCGAAATAACTGAAATCTTCCCCATCGTTGTCAGTTGACGTTCAGTGAAGACCACGATGTTTTCTCGTCCTTTCTTTGAACACTACACTTGTCCCAATCCTCCGTCCTCAGCAATTCACACCAGAGACGTCATGTCAAATCTAAAACGTAGAAAGGGTGTGAATGATCACACCGAATCCCAGAAAAGAAGACATTTAGCCGTAGTAGTCACACGGGTGGAATTTGTTGACACCCTTACATTAAGTCGTCAGTCACAGTCGGAAAGGTCACTTGTAAGTCCCATACGAGTGATCTACCACAATTAATTGGTCTTAAAAACTAAAAATTTTTTTACCAGAGTCTCAGCTCTCAAAGGGTCGACCGAGAACTTTACATATTTTGTTTTCCTTTCACTCCCGTCAGGAAAAACATTCATGTTTCCTGTGTCTTTAGAGACGAAAACTGAACCACGGTCTACTCTCAAAACTTGTTTCACTTTACCATTACTGGAAACTGTTCCGGACATAATAACAAAAACGGGGGAAAAGTACCAGTGTTATAGTCCAGACAAAAGACGTGTCACGAATTTACACATCACAAACGAAGGGATAAAAACCTCAAGTCGAGGTCATCCTGTCACCGGAAAAACCACAAGAAATTACAATAACTTACTTACTTCAATGAATCACGTACTTACTTCAACAAATGATAAACGACTTACTTACTTTGACTTACTGAACTGTTTAAGTGAGTCCTAAGTGTAGGTCCAGACTAAAGAAGGTTTCACATACTAGAAAGATATAGGAAGAGATCTATCCTTACACGGATCCGAAAACTGCACTACATAAAACGGTCTGACGGTCGTCGAGGAAGAAGTTAGAAAAACTTTCTAATTTAAATTATAATTAATGTAAAATTTAATTAATAAAAATTTGAAGTGGAGTCGTGAATCAGTAGAGAGAAGAAAGTTCTTGGAAGACAAAAATTGTGAGCTTTTGTTAATCTGTGTCCAAGAAAGTGTCAGAGTCAAGTCAAGTCAAGTCAGTGAGTCAACACAAACTGAGACACTGGGGTACCTGACGTCGTGTGGTCCGAAGGGACAGGTAGTGGTTGAAGACATCGAATGAGTTTGAGTACAGACATCTCAGCCACTACGATATGTCGGAAGAGTAGGAGATAGCAGGGGAAGAGGAGGACGGGAGTTAGAAAGGGTCGTAGTTCCAGAAAAGGTCACTCAGTCAAGAAGAGTAGTCCACCGGTTTCATAACCTCAAAGTCGAAGTCGTAGTCAGGAAGGTTACTTATCGGTCCTGACTAAAGGAAATCCTAACTGACCAAACTAGAGGAACGTCAGGTTCCCTGAGAGTTCTCAGAAGAGGTTGTGGTGTTAAGTTTTCGTAGTTAAGAAGTCACGAGTCGAAAGAAAATATCAAGTTGAGAGTGTAGGTACGTATGACCTTTTTGGTATCGAAACTGATTTGTCTGGAAACAACCGTTTCATTACAGAGACAAAAAATTATACGACAGATCCAACCAGTATTGAAAAGAAGGTTCCTCGTTCGCAGAAAATTAAAGTACCGACATCAGTAGTAGACGTCACTGAAACCTCGGGTTCTTTTAATTCAGACAGTGACAAAGGTAACAAAGGGGTAGATGAACGGTACTTCACTACCCTGCTAGTACTACGGTACTAGAATCAAAAGACTTACAATTCAAAATTCGGTTGAAAAAGTGAGAAGAGAAAGTGAAAGTAGTTCTCCGAGAAGTCTCAATAAAAGTTAAGTATAGTCAAGAACGGTAATGTAGAGGTTTAAGAAAGAGACGAAAAGATTCTAGTACCGGGAAGGGTCCCGGACCTGAATAGGAGGCACTTGATACCATCGGAAGATCGATCAAGAGACGTTACAAACAGGAGACTTTAGGGAAGATACAATGACAGACTTATTTTCGAGTGAAACATAGTGTTTCTTGGTCAATGGAACCCCCGTAGACGTTTATTGGGGGTTTGAAGGCTCCGAAGGTTATTGTTCTGAGAAGAAGAGGTAAATATGTATAAGATGTATAAGACCCCTTCCTTTACCGTCGGGAGAGGTCATAAGAACGGGTCTCTTAAGGTACCTGTCTCCTTGAACCGTCTGATATCAGGTACCCCAGTGTTTCTCAACCTGTACTGACTCACTGAGTGTGTCTGTGTGTGTGTGTATGTGTGTGTAAAAGTAGTGTCCCATATTCCTCCATCTTTTACCCAAACCCCCCCACCACCAAGACGAATAGGTTTGGTGAGTCCTTGGAGAACCTTTAAGGGTGAGTTGGACAAGAGACTAGAGACTTCCCGTTCTCTTAAGTCGCTTAGTTTTTGACGACATTTTCGACGGTTGATGACACTGTGAACGATGTAGATAAAGTGCAGAGTAACTGGTTTCACCAGTGTGAAGTAAAAGTTTCACTACTCCGTTACTAGAGGGTGTACGGACTTTTTCGTGATCATTTTCCAAACCACTTACAATCAATGTGAAGAGTGTACGTAGCACATTGAACGAATATAATTTCGAAGGTCTTCAAAGAGAAAAAGAAATGTCTAATGAAATGGGAGGAAACCTATCTTGTCTTACCAGGTTTTGGTTGGTTGGTTTTGGTTCTAAAACTTTTTACACATAATGAGTATACAGAGTTCAAGTGGGATGCGGGAAGAAATGGAATACGGAAACATGAACGGTAAGAAAGGTGAAAGTCCTGAGTAGATGGGACGGGGGTGGGGGGTTGGGCTACAGACAGACTACGTTGGAAATGTAAAACTCTAGATCCCGTTCCAGTTTCTAGTACCAGAGACACTGCTGGAAACAGGTCTGGAAATAATATATTGTGACTTTGTCTCAGTACGTAAAACGAAAAAACCTGATACTCTGGAGACGCTCGTGCATGTTTCTAAGTAAAATAAAAATCATATCATTGTCACCATAAATTTTTATTTAAATAACTCCATATTAAAGGTAAGGTTTTAGACATGGATAAATTTTGTGTGTTAAGTTCCTCAAAGTGTTTACGTATGTGGAACACTTTAGTTATCGTACTTAGACCTATGTCTCGAGAAGTTAGTGAGGGGTTTCAAAGGATGACAGGGGAAAATCAGGTAGGTAGAGAAAGGCAGGTAAGGGTCCGTTGGTGTCTAGACGAAAGACTGAGACATCCAACCAACCGTAAAAGATCTTAAAATACATTTATCTCAGTATGTCATCCATGGCAAACCATAGACCCAAGAAACTGAGTTCTCTTGTTATGACTCTACCTAGGTACAAGACACATAGTCGTCAAACAAGATGAGACATCGACTCATTTTAAGGCAACATACCTGTAGTGAAAAATTTTCTAGGGAAATGGACAATCTAAAAATTTAACAAAGGTCAAACCCTTTATACCGATGATACCGATAAAAACATGATCGGAAACACACTTGTACACAAAGGAAAAGAGAACTTATTTATGGATCCTCACCTTACCGACCCGGTATCTCAGTTCCATATACAAATTAATATTTTCTCAAAAGGTTTCATTGACATAGAAGTAAGAGGAGTCGTCACATACTCTCAAGACCAAGGGGGCATGTAATAACTATTATGAAAACCATAACGGTCGAAAATAAATAAAAAAAAAAGTACAAATCTTTGAAATAACTTAATCTAAAGGGACGAACAACAGGTAGAAAGTCTCAATAAAATAAAATAAAATAAATAAATAAAAAAAAAATTAAAAGATAAAAAAAAAAATTTAAAATTTTAGAAATTAAGAATGTACGCAAGGGTTTGTACTTGGGGGGAGGGTGGAGGGAGGGGTGTTGTAGAGAGACCCAGTAGGGGTAAATCCTTCTACCGTTACTGCTGGGACATACGTTCTGTCCTTTTTTCTGTGTCTACACATATTGCCTGAAAACCTGAGTCTCCCTCTCCCTCTCCCACCCTACTAAACCCTCTTACCCTTAAGATTGTACATATGACAGTACATTCATAACGGTCGAAAATTTTACAATTGTTAAGTTTACCAATGTGTCATCGTCCATCACACGAAGACAAAAGAGATCATTGATTTCTACAACTTGTAGAAAAGTCCATAAATAATTGACAAGTCTCTTGAAAACGTTTCGGAGATGAGTCTAGAAAGGGGTAATTTTTTTAACCAACAACGAGAATGACAACCCAACGTTATCGATAAATATATAAGACTTATGTTTTAGGAACCGTCTACATAAATAGAACTTATAAAAACGGGTAAGACACCGAAAAGAAAATGTACAGTGACAGGTAGAACTCCAGGCAAAAATTATATCGGTCAGATGAAAGGAACACGAATGACAAACGCACCACATAGAAAAAGGTGAAAAAGTGAACATTGGATAAACGCTGAAAAATAAATTTCATACATAAAGAATCCATCGTATACGCACCCAAACAAGAAAAAAGACAAATTTAGGTTGCAAAACGGAAAGTCAAAAACCACGTAAAAGTGTACCAGCTATCTCAATAAAAATCCAGACAGTAGAGAGACAAATGAAAGACAGACAGATTAGACAAAAAACAGGGGAAAGAAGAAGATCGTAAGAAAACACAATTAGTTTATAAAAAATTACAAGGAAATTTTAAAAAAAGATGAAGATCAAAATCGAGGGACGTAACAACAATCACCAATGAAATTACTAATATCATACGTAGAAATTGAAAAGGGTTAGATGAATTTTCATTATAACTTATAAACTCGAGACGACGACGACGATACAGCGAAGTCAACACAGGCTGAGACGGTATCTACCGTAGGGTGGTTCGAGGGGGCAGGGACCCTAAGAGGTCCGTTCTTGTGACCTCCCCCAAGTCAACACAAGTTTAACTCAAGTTATAAACCAATTTAACTTTTGAGTTAAATGGCTTATAATTTAAGTCGATTTAACTAAAGTGAGAACATAGGTGTCACGAATCGTACCGTAAACTATCTTTGACCTTTTAACTGTCTATGACTATACTATCGATAAAGAACTCACTTATTATTAGTATCCACAAAATACAGTATAATTTCCATATATCTTTACTAATTGTAAAACAAAACCAATTACAGTCCGATTAATCATCTTTTTAGTGAAAATTTATAATAATGTATAAATCACCTGAACGTAAATGTTTGGGACATTAAAAGTACACATCAGTTCTAAGATACATAATAATAAAAAAAAAAGGTATAGAGTCAACAATTTCTTACGTGGACACTACGTCCTCTGGGACCAAACTAAGGACCCAGTCCTTCTAGACGACCTCTTTCCTATCCACTGGGTGACGTCATAAGACCGGACCTCTTAAGGTACCTGTCAGGTACCCCAGTGTTTCTCAGTCTGTACTGACTCGTTGAATTTTCTTTTGTTTCCAAATTTTAAAATTAAAATTTTTAAATTATACCGAGAGAAGAATGGTAATTAAAAACTTAATTTTTTTTAGGTGGAGTAAAAGTTTCAAATCCCCTCTTCGTTAGTGAAATTTTTACCTTAAAGAATACCAAAACACTTTGAAGGTTTGTAACCAACAGAGTTGATGAGACGGGTACACTATAGTGTAGGTTGTGTGTTGTGCGAGAGAACCGAAACGAGTCAATAAAGGGCTACACATTTCGACTGCGACCTTGCGACTCACAAACCAGACATCGAAATACTAGACATCGTCTTATCCTTTACCGTGTCGAGACTTCAGGTCCCCACTCCCTATCTTAGAAAATATTCCAAAGACTCACCGTCTTCGTAAAGATCTCCTCATATTAAGGTCCAGAACAGGAGATCCCTTCGTGGACGACTCCCCTGGGTCAGAGATCTTGGTCGAGGACGGACTTCCCTCCGTCTGTCACCACCTGTCTTTCGTCCTACGTCTGTCACCACCTGTCTTTCGTCCTACGTATGTCTTCCTTTTCCTCTACCAATTCGAGAGGAATCTTCTCGATACTGGGTGGATCTGTCGTATAATTTTTCGTCTCTGTAATGAAACGGTTGTTTCCAGGTAGATCAGTTTCGATACCAAAAAGGTCACCGGTACACACCTATGTTCCCAACCTAGTATTCCTTTTGACTAGCGGCTTATTAACTACGAAAACTTGACACCGCAACCTCTTCTGAGAACTCTCAGGAAGTCTATCGTTCCTCTAGGTTGGTCAATTAGGACTTTCTTTAGTCAGGACTTATAAGCAACCTTCCTGACTACGACTTCGACTTCGAGGTTAGGAAACCGACAGACTACGCTTCTTTTCTGGGACTACGAACATTTCTAACTTCCGCCATCCTCTTCCCCTACTGTCTCCCACTCTACCAACCTACCGTAGTGACTGAGTCACCTCACTCGTACTCAAACTCCTTCGAGGTCCTCAACAACTACCTGTCCCTTCGGACCGTACGACATCAGGTGACCCAACGTCCCGACCTGTGCTGACTCGCTGACTTGACTTGAATCGACTCCGAGAGGAATCTTTCCCGGGTACACACACGGACCAGTGAGTACGTACAGGTTGAGAAACGTCAGGGTACCTGGTATCAGGTGGTCCGAAGACGCAGGTACTTTAAGAGGTCCGTTCTTACGACCTCACCTAACGGTAAAGGAGGAGGGTCCCCTAGAAGGGTTGGGACCCTAACTTGGAAACAGAGGATGTAACCGTCCACCTAAGAAATGATGACTCCGTGGACCCTTCGGGTCTTTCCCGGTTCTGAGTATACTAATGTCACAAGGAAGGGGAGGTTCTGTTTCGAAAGGAGGATAAAACTTTAGTTGACGTACGAACAGAGTCATAAAGACAAATTGGAATTTTCAAGTAAACCTTTGAAGACACTTTAGAGAGAGAGAGTGAGAGAAAAAAACGAATGTATCGACGGACTTGCCTCTTCCGTTACCGTGGGGTGAGGTCATGAGAACGGACCTTTTAGGGTACCTACCTCCTCGGACCATCCGCCGTCAGGTACGATTCCCAGCCTGTGCTGACTCGCTGAAGGGAAAGTGAAAAGTGAAAGTAAGTAACCTCTTACTTTACCGTTGGGTGAGGTCACAAGAATGGACCTCTTAGGGTACCTGCCCCCTCGGACCACCCGACAGCAGATACCCCAGCGTCTCTCAGTCTGTGCTGACTTCACTGAATCGTCGACGGACTTTACGAAATTGAAAGGATATCAGATCAATCTTTATCACGGAACTTCTATCGGTTGACAGGACATCTTCAAAGATCTCCACTTCAAGGTTTGTACTTCTGGAAGTGTCTTCTTGAGAGAAAAAGACCCTAAGTGTCGGTTGATTTAAAGATACATAGTGTCACGTAGTGACGTAAATGTTTACTTAGAGGGACGATGATAATATAATTTCCGATTTCAACAAGAAAGGTCTCTACGTAAGGGACTTTATACGGGGACTTAAAAGTACTTGAAACTTTGACACAGCACATCACCAATTATTCCTTTCGAAATCGTAAACTTGGGACCTTTACAGAGAATGATTGACACTACCACCACCAAATCAGTCATTCAACACACACGGAGAACGCTGGTGTACCTGACATCGGGCGGTCCGAGGAGACAGGTACCCTAAGAGGTCCGTTCTTATGACCTCATCCAACGGTAAAGGAAACGGTCCCCTAGAAGGGCTGGGTCCTTAGTTTGGACCCAGAGGACGTAACGTCCGTCTGAGAAGTGACTGACTCGATACTCCCTTCGGTTAATGATAGACATCAACGAACATTTTCCTGTAACAACACATTGAATGGAATATCCCAATAACACTTCTAACTTCTACCCACAATTTGGAAATCGTGTCCTCCATCGTATATTTCTTGGATGACTGTTACGACGAATATTAAAGAATACCACCCCTTCTACAACTGCTACTACCCCTTCGCCTCCTCCTCCTTCCCGCACCCCAACCTCGTCGTCGTCGTCGTCAACACCATCGTCGTCTTCCGAGAGAGTAACTATTTTTGTTTACGACTGGAAAAGTATTCACAGGAGAGTCTCAGGCGAATGCAATTGAGACTAAGACTGGTCTGAACGGGAGAACATATGGACGAAGATGTGAGTGACTCCTCAGTAGGGAGAGTAACTGAAGAGGGCTACAAATGTTCCAGGAAATTCTCTCTGACAGTGACGAATAAAGAGGAGTAAAGAGGTCTAGAAGGAAGTAAGAGTCTAGTTATAACGGAGGGAGGACTCCAGACGGTCCGAACGGGGTCAAGGGTCAAAAGATTGAGAAGAGAGTAAATAACCCTCGAGTAAAACGGACGTACTGTTTAATCCTTCCTACCTTTATCTGTATATAACTCGCGATGGTGTACGGTCCCTTGAAGAGAGCACCGAGTCACCATTTCTTAAACGAACGGTTACGTCCTCTGTGTCCTCTTCCTTTATCGTTGGGTGAGGTCATAAGAACGGACCCTTTAGGGTACCTGTCTCTTCAGATCGTCAGATGTCAGGTACCCCAGGGTTTTCTCAGTCTGTGCTGAATCCCTGATTGGTTATTGTTGTACGGTCCGTACCTAAAACTGAGCACATCAAGAGAGGTCGTAATTAAAACGCATGGCTCTTTACTTCTCGAGTCTCATTTGTCTAAACGAGTCCCAATATGACCATTCACTAGTTCTAGACTTGTGTTCAGAAAGATGGAGAATCTCAGGACGAAAGTTAGGGAGTGTACTCTAGTGGTCCATGGTCTTCCATCGGTCAGAGATCCCTCCTCCCTTCTTCAGGAGTTTCCACTTACGGTCAGAAAGTCATGTGAACCAACGTCTACCCGTAAAGAGTCACCCGTCACCCTAAACGAATGTGGTTTCCGTCGAGAGTCTTTAGACTTTAGAATCGAACCTTCATTTCCTGTGTAGGCCAAAACTTTTAGTCAACATGCAAACACCTTGTCACAGGGGAGACACACAAAGGGTGGATACTGTAAGAATACTAACAACAGTTTATAAGACAACTATGACCCCCCTCTGGAGTACCTCTTTTTACTATTATTTTCGGACATAACCGTCTTACTATCTAATCGACTCTATACCGGGTAAACCGGGACCTGATCGTTTGAGTTGAGGTCCCAGTGGGCTCCTGACATGTTTCTGAGAGTTTGTTAAGTCAACTTAGATCTTCCTTCCGTTCCACCCCCGCCCGAACTGGTGTTAGGTTGTTGGAAGACCAGGACAACCTTACATCTCTATAAGAGTTCTTAAATGAACTCAGGAAGAGTTCAAAAAAGGGGTCAAGGAAGTGTCCCTTGTACTACGAGGTCGGTGTAAGACCATCAGGCAGCTGGGTGTACTCAAGCACTGAACGAAATTATTGGAAACACTACCAACTACCCTAACTGACAAAAGTGATTTTTCGAGAGTAGTTGGACCTCCGAAACTTTCAGACGTCGATCTCCGTTGGGTTTCTATACCCTAAAATCTTTCATTAGTTGGACCTATAACCCCTTTCTAGTCCACTAGGGAATTGTCCTTTCCATATTCGGAGTCTCCTCTATAAGTCGGGGTCCGTACGGTAAGAAAAAGACCCTCGTAAAAAGATTGGTGGAGGGGACCGGGGGGAGGGGGTGGTGGGGTCCGGGGAACTAATAAAGAGATGTTTTCGAATCGGAAATCCTTAAGATGAAACCTTTCTATTTTCATACATCTTTATGCACAAGTCTGGTAGGTTTTTTTAAATCGGAACCTCTCTCTCAGAAGTCTATCGAGTCACAGTCTTTCAGTTTCCTTTCTTGTACATCAGTAACTCAATTATCTTTTACTAAAGGGACTTTCCCGTTTATAACAAGCTTTCTCGAGCTTCTGAATTACAAGGAACCCTTTTTTTTTTGTTTTTGTTTTTGTAACATAGACACGATGGAAAACACCGATCTTCTAAGGTCAGGAGTCAGAGACCAAATAGACCAGGAGGCTAGAACCGGGAGGGAAGGGGGCGGGGCTGGTGGGGGGCAGGCGGGGGGGGTTGGGGCGTGGTTGGAACGGATCGGGGGTCACCTACTCTTGAGGTAGGCCGACATAAACACAAGTTCTAGTCCAACGTCTCTTTTGTTTAAGGGGTCCCATGGCTCTTACCGAACCTCCGCGAGTCTAGGACAAGGGTCTGGAAACCTTTTGTGACCTGTCTCTGAGAATTCCTCAGGGTCCCTCTAACCTCAGGTCTGTAAAAGTATTTCTTCACGCACCCCCCACCCCACCTTTAGGGTCTCTCAACCTCCTTCTCTTGTGGTACTATAGACGACTTACATGTACGATCGTTAATGACTATCTTTATATGACGACCTGTTCTCGGATAATGCCTGACCCAATTACTTGCTTTACCTACAGTTTCCGGGTCCCGTGTATACAAGTCGAAGGGATAACCCCCACCCACCGGGGTCTACCGGAGGGCTCCACACAGCGTACGTCGGAACCCTGGTCGACGTCACTCCCATCACGAAAAATAGTCTGAGCCGACGGGTCCAGTCAAACGAGTTCTTTTCCCTCAACTGGTGTTCTGACGTAGTTCTTGACAGCCCCACCCCCTCCCGAGAGTCCTTACTCGACCAAAAAGGAGGAAAGAACTCTGATAGACAGAGAGAAACAAAAACGTAAAAGAACCTTTGTTGAAACAGACTAATACGTCGAATAGACAGAGAAGATTTGAGTCTGAACGTGAACTGGAACTGAACAGCGTCAAAAGATTGTGGGTCGACATGAACTCCTACATGACCTGTATAGGAAGAAGGGAGTAGAGGGAAAGAAAAGAGTCACAGGAGTAAAGTTGAGAGGTTCTCCTCACCAAGTCTGCTACAAAAACATGATAGGAGGCCGGGTCTCAAGACACAGTCCTTCGGTTCGAGGTCCAACCCAGTCCACCAATAGGAATTGGAAAGGTACACGGACCTTCTACCTTAGTCCACTACCTTTGGATCAATAGGGGCGTTAATTCTCGGTTTCTACCCCGGACCCCGTCCCCCGAGGCTATATCGGGAGGAATCGCAAGGTGTGAGGGACGAACTCTTATTGTCAACCGTCTTATTTCGTATGGGAAACTTTCCATGTCTTGAAAACGTTTTCAAAGGATCCATCTGTCAGAGGGTTTCGACAACAAACGTATACAAAATCACCGTATCGTGAGCTTAACAAATATGGAAAAAAAAAAAAATTATGGAAGAAAAAATTTTTGTTTGAAGTTATCTTTGTGTGACGGAACCGGAGAGGGTACACTACTGTCGGATAATAAATACTCTTTAAAATAAGTCACAGTAGTTTTCGTACTAACTCTGTTTTTCAAAACACGAGAATTGTGTCCACCAACGTCGTTTCCTTCACAAACATCTAACGACACCTAACAACATCTGACACACTGTTGGAAACCCCTTGACATCTCAGGTCATGTGTGGCGGCTAGTGCCACGGGTCGACTGTCGGTCGACCCGGAGACGAATCGACACTGAAACCTCGCCGTCAGATCGGTCGTCTCACCAAGATTTCAGAGACACTGAGGAGAGACCGAAACAAAAGTCCGTTCTGTCTACGCACTCTACTCGTGTATCAGTAGACTCCGAACGAGGTCCATTTTGACACCTGTTTTGACAAAATGGAAACCGTCGAGCAAACGAATCGCTTATTTGTTGTTAACAAATAGTTCTGTATGAATGAGAAAACCTACTTAATATACGATAATTATTGGTATTATTACAGTTGGGTCCTCTTTTTTTAAAAATTCTGAGTCTTTAAATACTAGTATTTACTTTTATAACTCAAATATATGTATAAAAACAACGTCTCTTCATATCACCTCACTGATTATACTAAAAGTTCATATTTTAATATAACGTATCCTATCTTTACCCCCTCCCTATGTGAAATAGTGTAATACACACGTCTGATTAACGTACTACATAGATAAAACCCTAATTTTTCGTTTATGGCGACTACAAGAAATTAAAAACTGACACAAAGGATAAACAGACTTTATAGTGAATGTCAATCTGACAAAGTTCGGTTCAATACATAAGGAGAATTTTGTCATTAAACAAAATAACTCTGTACGAAGATCTTCCGTTTATCTTTTGATACAGTTACTACCTAAATCCTTACCCTTTTCTAGATCAATGAGTTTCACTAAGACAAAGATGAACCAAAACTTTAATAGTACCTTGTAGTAAGACTACGAATGAACCTTTTGATCAGAGAGTATTTATAGTGTAACTAACTCAAATAGATCTAAAATAGGTCTTTAAATTTTAATTCAACATTGTAAGATGTGAGGGTAAAGGAAGAAACATGAATTAAGAATGTCCATGCCCAGAAATCTCTTCGGATTCAAAATTTCTACTCTGTAAAGTTTAAGAAACTCGGTTTCTCTCGAAAAAAGTTTCATATACCATGAACCTCAGTTCTATAAAAAACAAAAGATTTTAACTCTATACAAAGTTTTTATTTTGTGTGGTAAAAGTGAGAAAATTTCAAATATTAAGTCACCAAAAATCACATGACTAACACGTTGGTAATGGGATAGATTAGGTATTGTGTAATGGGAGGTCTTTTGAGGTATGGAGGGGAAACGGGGAGGAGGTTGGAAACTATTAATGATTAGATAATTATAAAAGACAGAGATACCTATAAGGATAAAGCTGTAAAGTATGTGTACCTTAATATGTCAGGTACTAAAGAAAGTGAACCGTAGCGCAAAAGTTCCAAGGAGACACAACATCGTGACTAACCATGAAGTAAGAAAAAATACCAGTTTATAAGGTAAGACCCTGAAGGGACCACCGAGTCACCATCTCTTAGACGAACGTACGTTCTCTGTACCCAAGTCAGGGACCCAACCCTTCTAGGCGACCCTTCCTTTGTCGATGGGTGAGGTCACGGGAACGGACCCTTTAGGGTACCTGTCCCCTCGGACCGTCCGATGTCACGTACCCCAGAGTTTTCTCGACCTGCGCTGAAGCACTGATTTGTTGTCGTTGTTCATGAAGTGACATACCTACATCGTGCAAAACGAATCAGTAGCTAACTTTACTCAGCAAGGGTAAAAACCGGTAATGTTTATTAAGACGACATTTATAAGTACATGTCCAAATACATACTTGTATAAAACAGTCAAGAGAACTCACATATGGATCCTTACTTTAACGACACAGTATACCATTGAGACACAACTTGAAAAACTACTGGACGGTTTTATACCATGGTAAAATGTATTTTGTACAAATATACAGAAACGACAAACATCCGTTTTACATGTAAAGATATGATCCCCTAAGGAAAAATCAAAGTTTTTAAATTTTTTTTCGTGAACTCACTTAAAATCGAACTTAAAAATTCTCTTTTCTAATTTATCTTCTTTTAAAGTGTATTGTTTTACTTTGTTATTAAAAACATTTTCAAAATGCATATACATAGAAAAGTAAAAACTTTTTACATAATTACTTACTTTCCTAAACCATAGACATAAAGATTCTTAATTTTTAATGTTGTATAAGTCAAATGAGTAGTGATTCCTTTCTCACAATACAGTTTTGTCACAAATTCAAGAAGAAATCTTTTATAAAGGTAGTGATTGAGACTTATTACTTTCGTTAATAAAAGCTACACTATTACGTATGACACAAATTTTTCTATAAAATATAAACGGTATATGTCTGAAATTTGGGTCCTGTATCTTGGAGCGAATATCTACTCTCAGAAGACCTTCTCTTCTCACTGTCGCAAAAACAACTCATGGTTCTGAGCTTATACTTCATTAAAACGTGTACCGTAACCATTCCGCAAGAAAGTCCACGTTGTTCGAGAACCGGTGGCTAAGGACCACTCACAGGAGTTCATACTAGTGACCGAAAATAAACTATTAAAGAGGGGTCACAACCAAAATATCCATATTTAATAGACTTACAGTTTTTTAGTTTCATAAGGTCTTTAGATATTTAAAATGGACGACGACAAGATAATTTGTCGTGTAAATAATAATTCGTCGTTAAGAGAGATGAGAAGATCTTAACGTCGGTGTGTTAGTGGGTCACCCTCTTACATGTTCCGGTGTCCAAGAACGAGAGGATAAGTGACCCAAACTCATCGTTCTTGGAAGAACACAGGTCTCGACGTCCCAGGGATATTGATCGTCAATATCGCCAATCCTGTTACGTGACGTACTCACACCATCCGTCTTACTACTGGGGGGTTTCGACAGGTGCGGGATTAGCGGACTTGGAGACTTACACAACAATACACTGTTCCCTCTTAATACCAATATCTACTTTAATTCCAACGATTAGTCGACTGACACGTTACCCTTCAATAGGACCTAATAGACTCCCTGGGTCATATTAGTGTTCCCAGGGGGTCGGGTGAGTCGGCGTCACAGGGGAAAACCGAAGGGACCACCGAGTCCGTCATTTCTTAGGAGGACGTTACGTCCTCTGGGCCCCAGATAGGGACCAGCCCTTCTAGGGGACCTCCTCCTTTACCGTTGGATGAGGTTATGAGAACAGATCTCTTAGGGTACCTGTCTTCTCGGACCGTCCGATATCGGGTACTCCAGCGTTTCTCAACCCGTGTTAACTCCCTGATTGTGTGACCTTCACTTCCTCCCTCCGTCTTCTAACTCTCAGTTCTCCCTCTACACTACTACGTTCGTCTCCAGTCTCCCCACATCGTCCTCTCTCTGAACTGACCGGTGACGACCGAAACTTCCACCTTCCCTGGTGTTCGGTTCCTTACGTCCGTCGGAAATCTTAGGTCTTTTTGGTTCCTTAGGCTCACAGGGAACCTCGGAAGTCTTCTCTGTGTCGGGACGGTTGTAGAACTAAAAAAAACAAACGGCCACTCTGGATAAAGTCTGAAGACCGGAGATCTTACTATTCTTTTATTTAAAAACAACAAAATACAGTGGTTCAAACACCAGTACACGATGTCGTCGTCATCGATTGATAATTATCATACTCTAACAAGTTTCACTGATGTTTTTATAACCCTCAATACTGTCCATTTACAATTTATCACTTTTTATACCTTTTAAAACTTCGACTACTTGTACATAACTACCCGTTACTTCCTTCTCTCCCACTACCCTTCCTCCGAAAAAGGTATGATAAAGGGTTTAGTAGAGGAGTCGGGTCAATCCAAAGAAGGTAAGAGAGAGGAAGACCAACAAGGGTGAATTGTCGTAGGTCTTATGGAATTAGAAACGTCATCAAGGACCCGTTTCGACGAACGAAGGACGAGAGGAGATCAAAAATAAGACTCTCAGTAGAGGGAAATGAATGGTAGGTAGGTCCAGAGTGGAAGGGTCACAGGGATACCATGGGTCGTGTCACTCCCGGTGTAATTTCCCACACTTATGAAGAACTAATTAATTTTTCTCCTTTGTACCACTACGATAGACCTCTCTCCCATCGTAAGTAGACCAGTGACTACCGGTAGTCAACCACTATTATCGGATAATCTTTGAAATTTTTTTCGAAAGACCTCAATTAAGGATACAGGAAAACGAAAATCAAACAAAACGTACTTTTGGTTGTCAAATTTAATTAAACGTAAAAACAAAAAACCATCCAGTGAGTATGAATAAGAGAAAAGACATGTTATACGTATACCCCATTCAGGTAATTACTCGAGACTAAGGTACAACTTTTAAATGAAATGACTTACGTAATGAAAATAATATGACAGAATTTGGTAAAAATTTTTAACTTCATATCAATTAAATGTTACAACATAATCAAAGTCTTGATTTCCTTTTTACTAAGTCAATATATAGAGATAGATAGACGGAGAACTAAGAAGAGATAATATCCAATAGTGTTCTATAACTTATATCAAGGGACACTATATGTCATTTCAGAACAACAAATAAAATATATATTACCACACAAATATAATTAGGGTTTGAAGATTAAATAGAGGGGGTGTGGAAACCATTAGTATTCAAACGAAAGATACAGAGACTCAATAAAGACAAAACAATTATTCAAGTAATCATAGTGAAAAAATCTAAGGTGTACATTCACTCTAGTATACCATAGAAAGAGAGAGACAGGCTGAATGAATTGAATCGAAGTGAATGAAGTAAGATAGGTACAACTACGTTTACCGTAATAAAGTAAGAAAAATACCGACTCATCATAAGGTAATACATATACATATATATGTGTATGTAAAATAATATATATATATATACGTATATATACGTATATTATCGTGTAGAAATAGGTAAGTAGACAACTACCTGCAAATCCAACTAAGGTACAGAACCGATAGTATTTGTCTCGACGACACTTATAAGACAACGTAAACAGAAAAGGTTAATCTCAAAAGAAACCTATATACGGGTCCTAACCCCAACGTCCTAGTGTATCATTGAGATAAAAGTCAAAAAATCCCTGAAGATATAACAAGAAGTATGACGGATGTGGTTAAACGTAAGGGTTGTCGTTATATCCTTCTAAGGATAAAGAGGTGTGTGAGAGGTCGTAGATAATAAACATCTCAAAAACTACTATCGGTAAGACTGACCACACTCCACTATGGAGTAACATCAAAACTAAACGGAAAGAGAGTCACTATAACTCGTAGAAAAGTATACGGACAACCGGTGAACATATAGAAGAAACCTCTTTACAGATAAATCCAGAAGATGGGTAAAAAATAAACCAACAATCTCAAACAAAAACAAACAAACAAACAAACAAAACATAATTCGACATACTCGAGAAACAGATAAAACTTTTACTTAGGGAATAACCATCGTAGTAAACATTTATAAAAGATGGTCGGTCATCCAACAATAAAAGTTAAACAAATACCAAAGGAAACTACACATTTTATAAATTCAAATTTATCCAGGGTAAACAAATAAAACCAAAAATAAAGGTAATGAGATCCTATGTCTAGGTTCTTTTAAAACGATGTTGAGTACAGTTTCTCTCAAGATATAAAAGTAGATCCTCAAAATATGATAGGACAGAAAATCCAGTTATTGGGCAAAACTCAAATAAAAACATGTACCACAATCCCTTACAAGATTTAAGTAAGAAAATGTACATCGACAGGTCAAAAGGGTCATTGTGAATAACTTCTCTAAGAGAAAAGATATAACACATAAGAACAACATCTAATTAACTGGCATTCAAGTACTAACATAAAGACTTGAAAGTTAGGACAAGGTAACTGTATACACAGACAAAAACACGGTCACGGTTGACAAAACTAATAACAACGAAACATCATATTGGACTTAAGTCCCTCGTACTAAGGAGGTCGAGACAAGAAGAAATCTGACAAAACCGATAAGCCCCGAAATACACAAAGGTAGTCAAGTCAAGTGAAGTCAGCGAGTCAGTACGGGCTGAGAAACTCTGGGGTACTTAGGGTCCTGCGGTCCGGAGGCACAGGTAGTGGTAGAGGACCTCAAGTGAGTCTGAGTACAGGTAGCTCAGTCACTACGGTAGGTCGGCAGAGTAGGAACCAGCAGGGGAAGAGGAGGACGGGGGTTAGGGAGGGTCGTAGTCTCAGAAAAGGTTACTCAGTTGAAAAGCGTACTCCACCGGTTTCATGACCTCAAAGTCGAAATCGTAGTAAGGAAGGTTTCTTTAGGATCCCGACTAGAGGAAGTCTTACCTGACCAACCTAGAGGAACGTCAGGTTCCCTGAGAGTTCTCAGAAGAGGTTGTAGTGTCAAGTTTTCGTAGTTAAGAAGCCGCAAGTCGGAAGAAGCGTCAGGTTGAGAGTGTAGGTATGTACTGGTGTCCTTTTTGGTATCGGAACTGATCTACCTGGAAAAAGTCGTTTCATTACAGAGACGAAAAATTATACGACAGATCCAACCAGTATTGAAAAGAAGGTTCCTGATTCGTAGAAAATTAAAGTACCGACGTCAGTGGTAGACGTCACTAAAACGTCGGGGTTTTTTATTTCAGACTGTGACAAAGGTGACAAAGGGGTAGATAAAGGGTACTTCACTACCCTGGTCTACGGTACTAGAAGCAAAAGACTTACAACTCGAAATTCGGTTGAAAAAGTGAGAGGAGAAAGTGAAAGTAGTTCTCCGAAAACTCGAGGAGAAGTGAAAGACGGTATTCCCACCACAGTAGACGTATAGACTCCAATAACTATAAAGAGGGTCGTTAGAACTAAGGTCGAACACAAAGAAGGTCAGGTCGGAAAGAGTACTACATGAGACGTATCTTCAATTTATTCGTCCCACTGTTATATGTCGGAACTGCATGAGGAAAAGGGTAAACCTTGGTCAGACAACAAGGTACAGGTCAAGATTGACAACGAAGGACTGGACGTATGTCTAAAGAGTTCTCCGTCCAATCCACCAGACCATAAGGGGAGAGAAAGTCTTAAAAGGTGTCAAACAACACTGGGTGTGTCAGTTTCCGAAACCGTATCAGTTATTTCGTCTTTATCTACAAAAAGACCTTGAGAGAACGAAAAAGGTATATTTTAAAATTTTTTTTAACAAACAAGATCAAGACACTTTTTTATGGTAACTATTAAACTATCCCTAACGTAACTTAGACATCTAACGGAACTAATCACACCAACAAAATTGTCATAACTACGAACGTCAGGCTCTTGTGCTATATAGAAAGGTAGATAAACACAACAAAAACTAAAGAAAGTAGTCACAGAATATCAAAAGTCTCATGTCCAAAAAAACGGAAAAGTCCATCCAAATAAGGACCCGTAAAATAAGAAAAACTATACTACCATTCACCCTAACAAAGGAATTAAAGAGAAAGACTATAAAACAAAAATTACATATCTGTACGTTCTCTAAAAAGAGACACAACTAAAAATAGGATATTGAAACGATTTAAGTATCAAAAAAACCACTGTAGAAATCCTAAAAGACACATATCATAGTAGAGTATACGTTTGTCACTGTCAAAATACAGGAGAAAAGGTTAAACCTAAGAAAAAATAAAGAAAAAGAAAAGACTAACGACACTGTCCTGAAAGTTTTGAAATAATACACATTCACCGTTCGTACCCGTACGAACAGAACAAGGACTAGAATCTCCTTTATAAAAGTCCAAAAGTGGTAACTCATACTACAATCGAAACCCAAACAGTATATACTGGAAATAATAAAACTTCATACAAGGGAAATTCGGGTGAAAAATTCGAGTATTTACCTACGACTCAAAATAGTTTTCGAAAAAGATGTAGATAACTCTATTAGTATACCTAAAATAAGAAGTTAAACATTTACCCAACATAGTGTAACCAACTAAACGTCCGTCCAGAACTTTTTAGAAACGTAAATAACCTATTTAGGGTGAACTAGTGCTATACATTCGGAAAATGATATAACAACCTCAACCAAACGACAATAAAACAACTCTTAAAACGTAAATACAAGTAATCTCTATAACCGGATATTAAATTAAAAACATTATAGAAGTAGACCAAATCTATAGTTCCACTACCACCGGAGTATCTTACTCAAGTCTTCATAAAGAAGGAGACAAATATAAAACCCTATCAAAGTCTTCCTATCCACAGTAGAGAAGAGACTTACAAACCATCTTAAAGGGACACTTCGGTAGACCAACACCTGAAAAACAAACAACTTTAATAAAATCAGTGTCTAAGTTAAAGTCATGTACATTAACCAGAAAGTATAAAAGAGAAAGAAGGACCAAGTCAGAGTCCTCTAACATGGAAAGATTCCTAAATAGGAAAAGAAGGTTCAACGGCTAAAATAACCGGACATCATCTGAAAATACTAGGAAACATAAACAACACAGTCAATACTGAAGAAAAAGTAAAAATTAAAATAACTAAACTCGGGAGAGGAAAAAAAGAACTACTCAGACCGATTTCCAAAGAATTAAAACAAATACAAAAGTTTCTTGGTCAAAAATCAAAGTAACTAGAAAAGATAACAAAAGAACAGAGATAAAATAAATAAAGTCAAAACTAGAAATGCAAAGAAAGGAAGTCGATGGAAACCCAAAACAAACAACAAGAAAGAAAGAATATGAAAATTTGTTCAGTGAGAGACCCCGAAAAAAAGAGTAAACATTTTTCCTTCACAACCTAATTTACCCGACATTCTAAAGAAAATATAGGATGGTAGTTCTGATCATTTTAACGGATCCATAATCTGTAAAGAAACAAAATATTGTCTCGATAAAAAGTTTTGAAAAAAAGTCTCCCGTCTTCCTTCGTCGACCCGGTAATGTTCTAATTTAGTTCTTCATATTTTAAACTTACAAAATTGAGTCCTCTTCCTATTCGGAACTTGCAAGACAAGACGAGGAGAGATCTCTTAGATTCACTAATTTGGGTTGAAGTCTGTAAGATCCTTTAGGATAACCTCCGTCGGACATAAGTACAACTAGAACTCTATCAGTCTGACCAAATTTAGTGCGATTATTTATGTAGAGACAGATAGGTAGGACATCGAACCTGGATAGGTCAGGTCGAAGACACTAAGTTCAATAGTATCCAGAAAAGTTTCACTTAGTCTTATCTTTCAACGGTAAGTAAGAGGAAAGAGAAAATCCGTCCTCGTCTTTCGTGTACGTAATTTCTTATCCTACGGGACCCAAGGAGACGGCCACTAAGCAGAGTATTGGATAAGTTCTGAGTCAAAAGAGGATACCCTTTACCCAAACTATTTTGAACGGGTCGAATCAAGTGTCCCTAAAGTCTCGTAGTAGAGTTTATTACTTGTCTTTGTGTGACTTTATATACAAACACCTAATAAAAAGGAGAATGGACTGAAAAATTTCAAAGAAATCATAATACAAGAAAAAAAGATAATATTTTCAGATATCTCACGATTTAACATGCAGGAAGTGAAGAAATACAAAGTATACTCACGTATATTGTGGACTTGTTTCTAATAAAATAGAAACGAGAAGGATGGTCGAAGACCACACGTCTCTAAGATCTCTAAAGGGTGTCTCACTGACATGACATCTATCTAAAATTTCCATCTCTATATTTAACTATTTTAGAGACACCTTTCAGTTAAACCGTAGTGGATAGTCCTAAAATTTACGTACACGGATAACTGTATCGTTAAAGGGATAAACTTTAAATAGTATATATAAATAAGACTGTACCTACTTATATATACGTGTTTTTATAATCAAATTTCCATCGTAAGTCTTCGTTATCCCCTCTATTAATTTACAGGTAATTATTCCTGATTGATTTATTCAATATTATAACTCAACCGGTTTTTCAGGTAAACCCAAAAAGACAATTTACAATATCTCTTTGGGTACGCTCGAAAACCGGTTGGGTTATAAAACAAATCACCCATCGGTATATGTCATTAAGTCTTACTGAAACTTCTGTATTCACTCTTTTCGTTCCATGTTTCTTTATATGGAAAACGCATTTTCGTTTTGTTTCTGTTTTAGCGGTTTTCACACACACACACCAGTAACACATAATTTTTTATACGAGTCTTTACGGGTCTGTACCTGAACTCCACTCGTCAATAGAAATCCTCTTCCTTGACCCCTGGTCTCAATCTTGTCTTTTAAAGAAAAAGGTAATGTGACAAAACTTCACTAACTTAATAGTACATATATACAATAAACAAATTTTATTTTGGGTATTTTCGTGTTTACGTCCTGTCTAGTAATTAGATCTTTAATCATTTTATAAAAGAACTTGAAAGATACGTTGTTTATAAACAAATTTTATAGACCCTATTTTGTCTATCACTCAAAATAAAAAAAGAGAAACTTCTCATTGTAACCAAAAACTCTCACGATCATATAAGGGTCTCTCACACCAAACATGAAACTTACAACTGAACACACTCTATGACAGAAATAGAGAAAAATTACCCCAATATGTCAGACCAGGACTCCATGTGAAAGAAGGAAATATCTACGGAGGGAGGAAATTTCACTACAAACAACCCTATACAGACTACATCTTCTTGAAACATCCCTGATTTTAACGAAGAACGAAAAAAGAAAATAACCAGGTTCAACTTCAAAAGATACACAAAGAAATAATCTTACGAAGATTAGATGAAACTTGGCTAAGAAGAGACTTTACATTAAAACGATGTTTGTAGAGTCATTACGAATCGTATTATTTCAAATTTTTTATTCTTTGAACGGAGATAATAGTTCGGTAGATTGGTTGACTGGAAGAAAAAAGAGACCAACAAAACCATAAAGTGGTTTGTGTATCATTACTTAGGGTTGGAATTTACTTGGGTTTACAAGTCTTATCAATAAAATTCACGAAAGTACGACAGGACTGGACCGGGACTCGTAAACTAAAAAAAAAAAAAAATGGAATAGTCCCAAAACTTGAATTGTAAAGACGTAAGTATCTATTGTCACAATGGGTTTCGAGTTCTCCATATACAAAGACTTTGAAGTTAATGTGAAAAATTTAATTTAATAGATTAAGGAATCGAGAACAGTTCTAACTTCAAAAATACATAAAAAGTTACTGGGTATTCTCAATACAAATATTTTACATGAAAATTAATTACTAATTAGTTTTATAAAAAAGACTCGTGTAAAAAGTTCTTTTTTCTTCAGAATTAATATACTAACTTTTCCTTTCATACGGTGAATCTGAGGAAAGGGAGTGTAGTGTATATGTATATGTGAACACATACATATACCCCGACATATGAAAACATGTACATATACATTACTTCCCCTATACATATGTAAACACGTAAAGTATGTATATGTACATATGAGTACATACCAAATGTATTCACACAAACACATAAATACATATCATATAAATACATATATGTATAGAAGATATACTTGACACGCATAACGACACGTCTTAGAAAATTCGAATTAATCCAGGGGTTCTCTTTTTGTTCAAAACATATAATTACGTATATACACCTTAGATCTCTCACCATCTCTATTTGGATCAAGGTCCCGTCCTTATCTCCACGTCTGTATCTCTTCTCTGTGTATCTGTGTCCCCTCCCCTACTTGACCTCTAATCCCAGCTGTTTACACGTGACAATATATTTTGTCTATCGATCACCCTTGAACGATGTATCGTGTTCCTCGAGTCGACCCACGAGAAACCACTGGACCTCCCCCGTCCTTACCCTTCTCCGTCACCCTTTCGGTGTCCTTCCCCTACATACATGTGTATATCGACTAAGTAACGTTCCTGACTACGGCTTCGACTTCGAGGTTTTGAAACCGGTGGACTACGTTTCATGACTGAGTAACCTTTTCTGGGACTACGACCCTTTTTAACTCCGGTCCTCCTCTTCCCCTGTTGTCTCCTACTCTACCAACCACCCGTAGTGGTTGAGTCATCTCACTCGTACTCAAACTCGTTCGAGGCCCTCAACTTCTACCTGTCCTTTAGGACCACACGACGTCAGGTACCCCAGCGTTTCTCAGCCTGTACTGTCTCGATGACTTGTCTGACTATCGGCTGAGTGAAACAGTATGTCGTCTTTGATTGTGTCGTAGTAACATTTCGTCTATATGGGGTTAAAATTTTTTCTCCTGTCATGTATAACCAAGTCAACACACTAGAAAGGGGTAATACACAACCAGATTTCCGACTTCAAATGTGACAACAATCAAAATTTTCTAGACAATTAATATCTTCACACACCGGGATAGACCCCGAAGGGTCTACCGTGCTCACTATTTCTTGGGTGGACGGTTACGTCCTCTACGTTCTCTGTGTCCAAGTCAGGGACCCAGTCCTTCTAGGGGACCTCCTCCCGTACCGTGGGTAAGGTCATAAGAAGGGTACCTGTCTCCTCGGACCACCCGATGTCAGGTACTTTCTCGACCTGTGTTGACTTCGCCGAATAGTCCTACGGAACCAGGACAGGTATGAGAGCCGAGGGTCGTGGCTCTCGACTACGTGGTGGAAACGGGAGAGTGGTACGTCGCGACTGGTGGTACTTGCTTAGCTACGAGTCACACAGAAGTGACGTCCGCACCGCAAGACCGACAGTAATTCCCAGAGAAACACCTGTGGTAAGGAGATCCTGATATGAAAGTATGACTTCGCTGACTCCTGAGCGGTACATGTATTCCTCCCAAACACTCTTTTACCCCGACTAAGAAGAGTATCCCCACACACACACACACACACACACACACACACACACATCCTACCCAATTTCAATTCTTTTATATACTAGTACAACATTAAATTGAAAGATTTGTCGCACCATCTCTTCGATCGAACTTCGCCCCTTTTCCGGGTTTAATAAGTTCAAGTCTTCGAAAACCAAACTCTCTTTACAGTCTCCTCGGCAGAACCCCACAGTCGTTCGACATCCTCCTTCTCAAAATTAAGTTCACGTTCTGACACTACCGTCACGACTGGGTGCTCCCGGAGGGACCCCCTGCGTACGGGATCGACTAGGACCTCCATGTCCTTCTCTCAGAACCTTCTTTTCAGTGAGAATATTAAATTCAATCTGTGGCACCATATGCACGCCAAAAGGGTCGATGTATCAATTGTAAGACTTTAACAAGTGTTGAACCATTTGTTTGAGAATGGTTCTCTCTGTTTAGTATCTTCAAAGACCAATTTGTATTTACTGAAGTTTCCTCCAGAAATTTTTTTTAGGATCGAGTACATTTGAAAATAGGACGGGTGTATTAGTACTTGAGAAAGTTTTTTAAAAAAAAATTGATTAATAAAAACTCATATCAACGAAACGTTACAAAATAATCAAAGACGACATGTCGTGTCACTTAGTCGATATACATATGTACATAGGGAAGAAAAAAACCTAAAGGAAGGGTAAATCCAGTGGTGTCTCGTGAGTCATCAAAGGACTCGATATTTCATACAAGAGTAATCAATAGATAAAATATGTATCATAGTTATCGTATATATACAGTTAGGGTTTGAGGGTTAAGTAGTGCAACTAATAGTTCGGTGTCACATTCAAGAAACGGAAAAACATATAGTCATAATCAGAAAAGTCTCTGAGTCTCTATTTCGATATGACACTTGTAGAGTAATCAATCTCTTTGGTTCTCACGAACAAAATTACATATATAGCACATGGGTCGATCCACTACTTATGACCAGCTGATTTAGTTACGAAGTGAAAGATCCCACCTTTCTTCAAATAACCAGAGACACCTCCTTCTCTAACGAGAGAAACGGTCACGAAAGGACTTTTCCCTAGAGCCCACTCAGTACATGTTAAGTCGTACCCAACACCCTCCCCTTTTACCCTTTAATGATTAGTTTCCCGTATTTCTACTTAATACGTTCTACTTATTCGAGATCTCTAGAAGATGGGTCGTAGGATAGGTGACAGTAGTTATGTAATAACAACTTAGTGAAACATGTCTTTCCCTGGACCACATGTGTCGGGTACGACCCAGCGGTATAGCTATAAGTACAAAATTTTCGTGATCAACTCTTCATAATTATGACAGCACTCAATTCTTTTTTGGGCGAATTGAAACAACTTTCTTCACAAAGATCCGTAAACTGACGTACTGAGAACCTGCAGAAAATATTGGAACACCTTATCACAAGGCATTAGTTTCACTGTCAACGTAAGTAGTGTACGAGGCATACACGGTCCGTGACCAGACTGCACGAGTTTTACGAAATCGAGTGGTTAGGGAGTGTTATTGAGAGAAGGGTAGAATACCATGGTAGAAACGTCTCGGTTTCTGTAGTCGTGTCTTGTTAACTCGTGGGACGAGTTCAGGTGGGTCCACCTGAGTTCAGGTGTCACGAAAACTACTGGTGTGAACTAAGAGACAGGACTCTCCGTGTTATTATTGGGAGAACCAATATCATATACTCCAGCGAACTTGTAAATAAACATTTGGAGAGAGTGTATAGGACTGTCGTCGTCAACCGTCCGTGATTAAGTGGACACGACCCTGATAATCTAGTTTGGTAGGGTAACCAATTTTTGTGAGGGTGGCTTAATGTTCTTTTCTCATATAAAGTCTTCAAAATATGTTAAAACTCAGTCTAGTCACTAAAAACTTTGCACAGGTCTACCTAGGTTATCCCGACACACACTACGAGTTTTTTGTGTTAAGGTATTTCTAGTCAGGTGTTCCTAGGTTTTATAATGGAAAGACTCTCTTTCCTGGTATATAAAGGGTGTGTCGTAACGAAATAGAAGTGTGTCATCAGTAGGTTATACACACACCAAGGAAACAGTTGAGGAAACGATATTCGTCGAAGGAACAACTCGAATTCAATACCGTTTAGGGAAAGACGAACTTAACCAAACAAAGAAAAGGTTATATAGTGTTGAAAACCTAGTCTTAGATAGAACTCGAAAAAGAGGTCGGCGAAAATACTAAATAAATAAAAAATTTCAGAAGTAACTTAAATAACATCATAACGAAGACACATTGCAAAAATACCGGCACTTCGTGTACCCTAGGATCGAGGGGGTAGGTCCCTAACTAGGGCATGGGGGACGTAACCTTCCACTTCAGGATTGGTGTCCTGGTGATCCCTGCAGGGGTACTATTTTAAACTTTTGACGTAAACGGTCTTTCGTTTCAATCCTGGGATTTTTGCTCGTGAAATTCTTTACGAAATCGAAAAAAAGTACAGTCACCAGGGTTATCAGTCCTTTTTTCGGACCACAAAAATGTTCCAACAGGTACATTTGCACGGTTCTAACGTTCGGTTCTAAAATTCTGGGGACCTCGAACTCCAGGTTCTCTTTACCTCCCTAGTCGAGGTACCGTCCTTACCCTACCCTTGTGGTGTCTTGTTTCTACTCTGTCCATCCACACCAGGAGACTGAATTACTACAAACCTTTGAAAAAAAAAAAAATGACTGTGTGGACGTACACCACCACGAAGACCAAGGTCAGCAAGTATCCGGTACTGACGAACTATAGATGTTACGAATCCTGTCGGGGGGTAGTTTCTTGATAGGTAGGAGTTTACGGGAGTCACGGCTCCAACTCTTTAGGACGACAGTCAGGTGTCGTCAAGACTCCGGTATCCTAATAATACAGGTAACCAGTTATGTCCCTTGGGACCTAAAGGTTCTCAAAATTTATTGAACCAATATACACCTTCCCCGCCCACAGGGACCACCGAGTTTGTCATTTCCCAGACAGACGTTATGTTCTCTGGACACAAGCTAGGGACACAGTCTTTTTAGGGGACCTCTTCCTTTACCATTTGGTGAGGACATAAGAACGGACCTCTTAGGGTACCTGTCCCCTCACACCATCCGACGTCACTGGAGGTACCCCAGTGTTTCTCAGTCTGTGCTGACTCGTTGATTGTGAAAGTGAAAGTGCACCCTCCTCGTCCCTGGTGAAGGTCTACAGACCAGAGCCAGGGTCGTAGACGGGGCACCAGGTCCTCTTCTCCTACCGTGAACCCAAGTTTACGGTCAAGAGTAGGATTATAAGCCCTCGGGGGCACCGGTGAACTTAGATGAGTTCGGACCCAAGGGAATATAAACGAGGGAACTACGAAACAGAAGGCACAGGAACCCGACACCTTGGTAGTGTCCGTAAACGCAGGCATCCCATACACGACAGAGACTAGTGGTCTGGAAGTCGCTCCACCCAGTCCTTCCCAAGTGTCCCCACCCGGAGACAGAAGCACTGGACGACAGAAACAGGGTCAAAGACCCACCAGCTCTTCTCGACACACGCCTTGTGGTCAGTTGGAGACGGGAAGGACCGTGTCTACCTAGGGACCACTACCGACGCTCCGCGACCGCTGCAAGAGGTCGATCCTTAAACCCTCGCACGGAACACGTATTGACCCTCCTCCAAACCCTCCGCCGGTCGGTCAGAGTGCGGTAGAGAGGTCAGTGGCGTCACTGTCGAGTTCCACCCGCTATCTTTGTCCTTATTCGACTTAATGCTCCCAACTCCGTGAAAGGTTCCACCGTGTCGGGCTCACCTTGTCGTCCCGGAAGGATTCTCCCTTCACTACGGAGAAGACCAACTTACCGACTGGCTCACCAAACAGGTCGGGGTTTAGTTTCGACAACACAGATATCTTTCCCAACCCCTCGGTTCGACCCGCTCCCAAAGTCACCTCTGTCTTCGATCCCAAACTCCACCTCAACCCTACGTAGAGAGAAGAGGTCATCTGGTGTAAAACGGTCAGGAAGGATTTCCTCTAGTCAGGACCCACAAGTGACCTTCCTGACTACGACTTCGACTTTGAGGGGAAGAAACCGGTGGACTACACTTCTTGACTGAGTGACCTTTTCTGGGACTACGACCCTTTCTCACTCCCGTCCTCCTCTTCCCCTGTTGTCTCCTACTTTACCAACCTACCGTAGTGACTGAGTTACTTCTACTCAACCACTACCTGTCCCTCCGGACCGTACGACGCCAGGTACCCTAGACCTTCTCAGCCTGTGTTGGTTCGGTGACTTGACTTGACTTGACCCTACGTAGATTCCCGTCCTTGGTTCCCTCAAGGGAGTCAGAGTGGGGACGTAACGACCTCCGAGTGTCAGGTCGGGGGTGTACACAAGAGTAGTCATTAGGGACAGTGGAGGGGAACCTGGCAGAGGGTGACGTAGTCGACCCAGCGAGTGACAGGGAGTTTGTGTTAGATTTATAAGGGTGAGGAGATGGAAAAAAATTTTTTTACTAATATCGCCAAAAATAATATTATAAGTATATACTAATAATACCTGGTAAATCTATTATGACTTTTTGAAAAACAAACAACAACAAGTTAGTAAGTGAGTACAGGTTGAGAAACGTTGGGATACCTGACGTCGTACGGTCCGAAGGGACAAGTAGTGGTTGAGGACCTCGAACGAGTTTGAGTACAGGCAGCTCAGTCACCACGGTAGGTTGGTAGAGTAGGAGACAGCGGGGGAAGAGGAGGAAGGAAGTTAGAAAGGGTCGTAGTCCCAGAAAAGGTTACTCAGTCGAGATCTTCATCGCATTATTTAGTAGGTCCCTAAGTGCTGGTCTTTCGTTATTGTTATAAATAACTAAAATACTGTGTAGGGGAGACGGGAAAAGACCCTACGGAAGGGTGAAGGTGAGTGAGAGGTAGAAAAGGTGGGAGGGATCTCCTTGAGTCCTCTCTGAGGCGGGGGGTGTTCCAGAGGACGGACCGGGGTCTGTCACGCCTACCGGGGGATTACCGTTAGACCAAGGGAGACCATACGAAAAACGTGAGACTGGATATCGAGACCCAAGCTGACACCTAAACAGACTGGGAGAACTAATCTAACATTCGTACAAGAGGAATGTTCACCAACATTTCCTGGGTACATTTTACAAATAGGACCAAGGACCGAGCATCGCCTACGAGATCTTTATATTCAACGGAGGTAATCAAAGAGGAGAAACTCTCGACTCTCAGTAAAAACCTCCATAAAGAAACTCTACTAGCGTCATCTACCGTGGATTATCCATCAACTGTGTGAATTTAGTCATCGAATTTTAAGCCTAAACTCGGACCCGTCCTAAACCTTCAGACTCTACCATCGGTCCCGTGTTCGTGGTACATACACCCTTCTGGACGGTTCAGGTTCCCTTTACCCTTATCTTAATCGTCCTTCAAAGAGGAGGCTCAGAAAGTGTGTGTTGAACATTTGGACAATCACTCGTAGAGTGGCTCAAATCTCAAAAACAGAATTGTTGAGATATAGTCCATCTTGGTCTTTATTCACGAAACTCGATGTCTTCCCTTACACCGGTAACGACATAACTCTAGAAAACTTCCAAATCATCGTAAGACCTTTCTGGAGTTCAGACTCCCATCCTGTGACCCTTAATGACGAAACCAAAACCCCCCTCAAGTCTCGGGAGTGGACCCTTTATTCTCAAACATGATTTCCTGACCAGGACAGGAGGATTGTCGGATACCAAGACACTACACCCGTACTGAAAAGTGTATACTGTCATTGAATTAACCGAAGACTTCATAAAACACTGAGACGTATAGTAAAGGGGTTTGGGGTAATATCAGGGAGAAATACCTATAATTACTGTATCGTAACCCGTACTATAGTTTAATAAGAAATAGTCAAAGTTACCCTTCTAGAAGACCTCCTCCTTTACTTACCGTTGTATGAGGTCATAAGAACGGACCTCTTAGGGGGTCTGTCTCCCCGGACCCCCGACGTCAAGTACCCCAGAGATACTCAACATGTGCTGACTCGCTGAAGTGAAGGTGAAAAGTGAAAGTAGGTAACCTCTTCCTTTACCGTTGGATGAGGTCATAAGAACGGACCTCTTAGGGGGTCTGTCTCCTCGGACCCCCCGACTTCAGGTTCCCCTGTATTTCTCAACCTGTACTGACTCACGTCGTGTCGTCAAAGTTTCCTCTTTAACGATACAAAAAACTACCTGCAGAAGAACATCCCTTTTAATGTATGCACAGTAGTGTCTGGTCCTACCTTGGAAAATATTCCAACGAATATCTGTGAACTATTATTTCTGTAAAAGATATAAAATAAGGTCTTTTTTTTTTATGACAAAAGGTAAGTTCCCTCAGAACATTGACAATTCAGTTATCTTGAAATATCAAACCATCAAAATATGTAATCTTCCAGTTTACCGAATTTTGAATGCTAGACTGAACCAAATAAAAACCAAACCTTTGGTTTTAGTGGGTAATCTTTTGGTCAGAAAGAAAGCCCTTAATATTTAGTGGTTTTATGTATGTCCATAAAAAAGGACGTTAGAGTAAGTGAACAGGGAAGGTGAGGATTCTCGAACGTCAGGTACTATTTTTACCTTAAAGGAACCCTTTAAAATCGATAACAATTGCAAAAAGTAATAGTAATTTACTAAACGTGTGTTTCAAGATCTTAAGGTGGAGAAATAGTGAGTGCGTTGACACAAGATCATGTGAGATATTGACATCGGACTATTTACCAAGTCTCGTTAATAAAAGTACAAGAACTTCGAACGCATTCAGCTAATACAATGTAAAACTATCTGCGTTTAAGGTCACTGTCGTCTCTTCAACCGTTTAAATCAGACAGTGATGGGGAACCACTAAACCAAGACTACAGAAGAAAAAGAACGACGGAGAAAGGAGAGGCCCTGACTGAGGGATCGAGTGACACAGGGAAGACCTCTTAGCAGACCGTATACTCCAGAATAGACTCGACTGTGTACGTCCTCGGAACTCCACTGTCGTCCCCTGGACTCACTCTCCAGGGTCCTTCCCTGGAGTCGAAACCCCTGAGACACCCCGACTCACCAGGAAAACAGTACATTTCCCTAGTCGTAAATTTTTTTTTTTTTGATATCACGAATTATTAATTTGTCTAAAGGACTATCTTACGTCGGACGGTGGACGGTCGAACATTGACCAAATAGACCAATTTCATCAAGGGGAACAGTATTTATAATTGGAATTTAAAACTTCTTACCTTTGTATGTCTTCGATTTTCAGACTTAGGATATACAGTCACGTGCTCTTATAAAGACTTGTCCCGTACCCTCTGGACCCCCCATCTTCCCTCTATAGTAAAATATAGTAAGCCGAATAATTATGATAGTAATTATCGGTTATAGATATATCTCCTTACCCCGAAGGGTCCAATAAGGTTTCTTGGGCGGACCGTTACGTCCTCTGTATTCTCTGCACCCAAGCTAGGGACCCGACCCTTCTAGGGGACCTCCTCCCAAACTGTTGGATGAGATCATAAGAACGGACCTCTTAGGGTACCTACCTCATCTGACCGTCAGATTTCAGGTATCTCAGCGTTTCTCAGCCTGTCCTCCACTGAATCGGGAGTGCATATATCTCCTTAACCTCTTCCGGTACCGTAGGGTAAGGACACAAGAACGGACCTCTTAGGGTACCTCTCTGCTGGGACCACCCGACGTCAGGTATCCCAACGTTTCTCAGCCTGAACCGAATCGTTGATTTGTTGGGTCTCCTTATTGAGGTTGATTAATCGTACCTAAAGTCATACGGCTGCTAGAGCGAGAGATTTGGGTTGTAAACACGAACTTTTTACCTTTCGTTCGGATATAAACGGACGATGAAAATAATTTATTAAACGGAGATAATAAATGGTTTACCCGATTGACATACTTTGGAGTAGTTCTTTGGGGTCACTGCCCAACCCAGACTTCCATCTAAAACCATACAGACGGGGCCAGTCAGTGGAGTAATTTGCCCGTCACAAAATATCGACACGGGAACCAGAGGACCCACCTCAAGTTAGGACGCACACACACACACACACTCACTCACGCACACACACACAAGCACGTGTGCGAGTCAAGTCAGGCTATCGTTGCTACTAACGACTCGAGACGCTGGGTCGCACTTGGCACCGGTCCGCCCGCGTCTCGAGTCGTTTACACCCTGATCCGACTTGAGATCTCGTAGTTCCAGTAATGGTTTCACCTCAGCCGGAACCACCACCACCATTCTTTATTCCACGAAAAGGTGCGTCCCGTAGAAGGTGTGTCCTTGTGCCCTCGTCTGAAACACTGATGTTCCTGTCGACAAAACGTGGTTCCATCGTACACTGATTTAATCAATTTCACTTAATGTCTCAAAAATCCTTTCTTTTAATATAAAGAGGAAAGTGTACGGTAAAAGATATTCAACGATTCTTTAGGTGTCCCTTTGTCGACACAGAAGTTCACGACACAAAAAAAAAAGGGTGAGGAGACAGTGTGTATACACTTAAACGTTTAGTGACAATAATCGGTAAGAAAGGTAGATACGGTATTTCTTCCGACTCGTGACTTCTTAACTACGAAATCTTAACACCACGACCTCTTCTGGGAACTCTCAGGGAACCTGACGTTCTAGTTTGGTCAGTTCGGATTTCTTTTAGTTGTGACTTATAAGTGACCTTCCTGACGACGACTTCGACTTCGAGGTTAGGAAACCGGAAACTTAGGACTAAGCCTCTCGACTAACTGACTACGACCCTTTCTAACTTCCGTCCTCCTCTTCCCCCGTTGTCTCCCACTCTACCAACCTACCGTAGTGACTGAGTTACCTGTACTCAGACTCGTTTGGCCCCTTCCTGTCCCTTTGGACCGCACGACGTCAAGTACCTCAAAGTTTCTCAGTCTATGCTGACTCACTGACTTGTTACCGTTGTTGCTAAAGAAAGTAAGTAAGTCGTTTGTCGGTAACTCGTAAGTGGTACACGGTCCGTAGACTCCTCCGACACTCCGGAACCCCCATTTCTCCACCCAGGGACACCGGGCCTCGACCCTCAGGTATATCGTTCTGTCTGAGTGGAAGGTCGGCAAGGAGGACCCACGGACTACTCACGGTCTACACCCCACCAGACCCACAAAGTCTACGTAGTCCCTTTTCTTATCTGCTTCTGGGAAAGAAGGAGGGACCCACCTATTAGATCACGGGATTGAACTAAAACGTGTCTTCGGATACACACGTACCACCTGCCACGGTCCTATAGAACCTGGACCACCTTTGTCTCCAGTGGGTCGCTACCGGATCCCCTTCGTACCGCACAAGAGGGGCATCGTCCTACCTCTGGGTAAGAGACGGAGAAGGTCGGGGCCGAACACCGATGTCGTGAAGTCGGAGACGGAGGTATGGAAGAGGGGACGCACAGACCTGGTTTAGAAGGAGGTACAGGGAGAATATTCCTATGTACATTACCGGAGATCCTGGGTGGACCTATTGTGTCTTGTTTTTGGTAGGAGAGTTTTAGGAATCCAAATAATGTAGAAAACGGTGGGTTCCGCTATAGTTGTCCAAGGTCCGAATCCCGTATTTGCATAGAAAAACACCGGTGTGAAGTTTGGTGACATTCACAAACCCGTCTCTGTCGTCGGGGATGAATCCGGGACTTCACTCTTCCTCTACCCGTCCGCACAACCTACCCGGTGCTCCACCGGTCGTTCCAAACTAGTACATCCACTCCCTCGCTCACCATTCCCTACGTCAACTCTTTGGTCTATGCATACCCAATAGGACTTCCTATCCTTTCCGAAACTTTCTACAAGCCTCCTCATCTGTGTCCAACCTAAATACAATATTCTTGTACGACCGACGAGAACGCTCCTATATCACTTCCACTACTCCCCACCCCTCTTAATAATCCCTTTTGGACAGTCCTCCGATGACATCAGCGGGACCACCCTCCAGTACCACCGAGTCGTTTCCCCGTTCGTACCTCCCCTTCTCGCACCCACAACTCTTATAAGCCCTCCGTCTACCCATCCTTCCTCCTCTGAGGTCCACCCCGTCCCTCGTGTGCCCTGTGGGACCCCACTACACTTGTCGACACACCTGCCTCCGCCCACCGGCTCCTCGTGTGCATTTCCCTACTAGTACTCAGGTGAAACGTATGACTATACACCGGCCCCGAGTCTTCTCTCAGACCCGATCCCTCCCTTTGTCTCCTATGAGTCTCGACCTCCACGGACTGAGGTCCCTCCACCCGTTCGGGTTCTCTCTCACCGTTCTCCAGTCCCGTCGGGTCGTCTCGACGTCTTCCTCCTTCCCCCTGGTCGTGACCTCTGAGTCCTCTCCCTCTTCCTACCCTTACCGGTCCCCGTCCCTGGGGACCTCTCGTCTCCTCTCTTTCTCTCTGTGGACCTAAGTTCGAGGAGCTCACCGTAAGGTCCTCGAGAGCCGCGACGGACCACGTAAGGGTATCGTTGACTTTTTGGTCTATACCCAATAGGATTTCTTATCCTTTCCGAAACTTTCTACAAGCCTCCTCATCTGTGTCCAACCTAAATACAATATTCTTGTACGACCGACGAGAAACCTCTTATATCACTTCCGTTACTCCCCGTCCCTCTTAATAATCCCTTTTGGACAGCCCTCCGATGACGTGGGACCGCCCTCCAGACCCGACCTCTGGTAACATGGACCTCCCCATGCTCCGACCCGATTACAATGTGGTAATGACTTCTACCCTTTTGGTCACAAGGTACTGGACCTAGTTCCCTACTGGATTAATAAAAAAAGTTAACTTGATATCAACTAAATGTCACAAAGTCCACATATCGTTTCACTAAGTCAATGTGTGTGTGTGTGTGTGTGTGTGTGTGTGTGTGTGTGTGTGTAAGAAAAGGTTTGTACGATGACTTCTATCAAGGGGTACGACATATCATCCACCCACTGGAATAAATAGTAAGTCATCGTTTCGGTACAGAAGATCAAGAGTCATGTCGTAAAAAAGGGTAACGTAGTTCGAAGGAGAATTTCTTTGTTGAAAAAAGAAAATAAAGACTAGATATAATATACTCCACTCCTTACAAGTGATTTGAATAACACTAAAGTACTACATACACTCAACTTAGTAATGCGACAGGTAGAAAATTTTTTTTAGACCGAGACGGCGAGACGTACGTAGAATTAAGGGAGTGGTCCTTTCCTTGACTCTAGGACCCTTAGGGGAAAGAAGGTCAAAATTACTATATGAACTATGGCGTGACACATTCAAATTCTACAATTAAGGGTACCCCTTAATTGGACAGACAGGTGACCAATCCCGAAACGTGAAAACGGCGGTGCCCGGGTTCCCTTGATTTTAGGGTGTTTGAAACTCCATACCGGGAGGTTTTTTTTGACCTTTTTTTACTATGTTTTTATGTCGGACAAATAGTTTAATTTTCTGTAATTATTTACTTAAAATGTACTAAACCTTCCTGTGTAATAACAGAACGAATATAATTACTTTTTTATTTATTATAAGTAAATTGGAGGTAATTTTAAAAAAAATTTTGTCGACTTTTAGGACTCAGTCACTATAATATCTGAATTGACTGGTTAAAAAAGGAAATAACTTACTCCACTTGAATTCCGTGTTCTTTTGTGAACGGTAACGTCAGGCCAGAGGAACCTGACAGATGAGAAACTCATTGTGGAAAAAACAACAACAATAAATAGAATACTAGGAGGATATAGAGGTCGTCAACAAAGTAAACGTTATCTCTTCCTGGAACTTCCGTGGGGATTTCCCAAATCCGACGTGTAACTCCGGATCAACTCGAAATTCACTACAATATCACGGTGGATCACCGTATCAAAAACTTTGTGTCAGTTCTTAAATTTTCTGTCCCAACGACCGTTTGAGAAGAAACAATTAAAACTAATATTTATTCACGAACTCACATATAAATTAATATGGCACCTTCCGTCACCGGTTCCACCCGACCCCCACCAAAATAATGTGTCTAAGGACCAGGGTCATTAGAATGACCTGCTGTAGTGGGGTTCATCTATAATTTCATTGTACGTACTTTGTTATTACTCTTTATTCACGATTCGAATACACCCACAATTGACAAACTTCCACCTATACTCTCAAATATGTTCTCACTCCAACTTTTCCTGACATCACTTTTCCCTTCGTCGTTGAAACTTCAGCCCACACTGAGACGAAGAGGTCCACCATCGGTTCACCGGAAGTAGAGAGACTCGGACCCGAAGGAGTAAACCCCTACTTTTTCATCTGCATCCTACTGAAACGTGAGATTCCTACATTCCTAAGGTACGCTCCTTCCGTATCATGAAAAGGTCCCTGGTCTTACCCCACTCACGAGACACTCCCCACAGGGTCGTAGCAGTAGTAACAACAGTAGTATTAAACCCAACCCCCTTCCAACTTAGACTCGATGTCCCGAGTCTATGGTTCCGACGATAAGGAAGTCCGTTTCTCTTACGTGTTTACACTGACCTCGTCTCCTACACCCACGTCCGGGAATCCCTGGTACCAAACGACCGCACCTCCTCCTACCCGACACGAGTAACGTCACAACTGCCTTCGTTCCTGTGTTGTATCCCTTCTGACTCCCAATCAACTGTAACCATCCACGTTCACTCCCCCTCTAACCTGAATCCCTTCGTCCCCTCCGACCACGAACCCATCGGGTGCACCTACTGGTCTGACACTGGGTCCCAGGTCTCCCTGTCTGTAGACTCTTAATTAAGTCCCTTTCTTCACTATCCGAACCAGAACCCTCTTCCTCCCTATCTCCCAGTCGTTTCGACTGTCGACCCAGTGGTGGGTCGAATCGACCACCTTCTTTGGGTTCAACGACAGACGACTCAGTCCCTCCTTTTTCCGTCCTTTTGGTCAGACCCGCACCACTCGAGTCGAAGACTGTACTACTCACACTTACATGTCCCTTCTTCTAAGTTCTTTCAAGGATGTCTTGTCAGTCTCTATGTCCTACCCTGATCCTTTAATCTAAACTCTTGTCTTTTTATCTCCAGAAATTGATTAAACTACTTGTGACCATATACACCTGAAAGGAGTAAATATATCCTTATTATTAGGTGACAGGAGTCACGACGACCAACCGAATTTACTTCATTATATACCTGTGGGGTCCACGTATTGGTTCGAATTATTTATGGAAGGGGAAGGACGCTGTGAAAACTACTAGTTACAGCACCAGAATAACCGGTTCTCACTAAACCTTTAAATACACATTTGTCACATTATTTTCCGAAAGGTCTACCGAGTCACCATTTCTTAGATGGACGGTTACGTCCTCTAGTCCTCTCCACCCAAGTCAGGGACTCAGGCCTTCTAGGGGACCTCTTCTTTAACTGTTAGGCGAGGTCACAAGAACGGACCTTTTAAGGTTCGTTTTTGTCCCCTCGGACCGTCCGATGTCAGGTACCCCAACGTTTTCTCAACCTGTGTCGAATCACTGAAGTGAAAGTAAAAATGAAAGACCGAGTCTGCCATTTCACAGACGGATGTCATGCCCTCTGGACCCAAGTTAGGGACCCAACCCATCTAGAGGACCTCTTCCTTTACCGTTGGGTGAGGCTATAAGAGCGGACCTCTTAGGGTACCTGCCTCCTCGGACCACCCGATGTCAGGTACCCCAGCGTTTCTCAGCCTGTGCTGACTCACTGAAGTGAAAGTGCAATCACTGATTTGTTGTCATATTACTTTCGTGGAAAGAACAAACAAGTAAGTAAAGTAAGTGAGTCCCAAGAACACGCCTAAGAGGCTAAGATTTCCTCGTTCTTCATCACCGTCTTTTTCACACTAACACACACGTAGACGGCAACAGAAGGACGTCGACAAAGAGGGTCAGGAGTGTGACGAGTTATCTGCCTCCTAAAGAAAAAAATTTTTAAATAAAATTCATTTTAATGAAAGGTTATAACACCACCAAAAACGGTATGTGGTGTACTTAGTCGGTACCCACATGTATACAGGGAGGTAAGGAGAATCCCAAACGAAGGGTCTTCGTTCGTCTGGTCACCATCGGGTTTCCCGACTAAACTTCTAAATCCACAATTTTTACGTGTATAGCAGAAGAGACAACCAGAGCACATGATTTACAACACTTTATTTCCATCAAACTAGGATCGGGTCGAGTTCTCTGCGTAGACTGTGCCTGCCAATTACTCCCCCTTAGGATTTCCTTACGAGACCGGAGGCTCTCGGTCCGTCCGCACCCTCGGTCACAGGTGAGGCTAGCGGAAGTCGGAAATAAACAAGTCGACCGGGCTCTCGGGCCACGCCGACGTCGGCGTCACCCCTCCGCGCACTTACCCAGACTACTGAGCCGCAGGCCGACCGGAAACCCATCTTTCGGTACCGGACCGCCGAAGGGTACCGTACGGTCTCGAAGGAGCCGACAGTCCGGCTAACAGGAAAGACCTAAGTCACTTAGGAAAAAGACTGAAGTGGCAGAGAGTGACTTCCAGTATTTGGCGTCTCCGTTAAGGTCTGGGTGTCATCGTTTTTTTCTTTCTTTTTTTGTCTTTTTTACGTCCCTAGGATGGAGACTGTCGGTCGGTAAGTAAGGGAACCCGTAAAAAAAGAAAAGCGATGTCACTGACTTTACGTTACTAGGTAACGGATCGTACCCACTTTCCACGTCCCCATCCTCACCTTATAAAGAATTTTTTTTTTGGGTTTTGAGGAAAAAAATTTCTACGTTTTAAGAACACTAATTACTAAGACATCAATGTCTTCACAGAACAGAACAAGTTAGCGATTCAACGTAGGCTGAGAAATTTGGGGTACCTGACGTCGTGGCAGGAAGTGATAGAGGATCTCAAACGAGTCTAAGTACGGGTGACTCAGTCACTACGACAGATTGGTAGAGTAGGAGACAGTAGGGGAATAAATACAGATAAGTAACACTTCAATTAAAATCACAACGGACTATTTAATCATTCGAGTTGAGAAACGAAAATTTGTACAAAAAAAAAGGAAAATAACTAGGGAAGAAAATATACTTTACAAGGGAACCATAGGGATTAAAAGAACCTCTCTAGAGATCAGAAAGGGTAAGACAACAAAAGGAGATAAAGAAACGTAACTAGCGACTCCTTCCGAAAGAATGGACAAGAACGATAAGAAACCTTGAGACGTAAGTCTACGAATATAGAAAGGAAAAGAGGAAACGAAAAACGAAGAGAAGAAAAGTGTCGATAAACATTCCGGAGGAGTCTGTCGGTAAAACGAAAAAACGTAAAGAAAAGGTACGTATACCAGAACTAGGGACAGAGGACATGTTACAGTACTTGGAGACAGGTATCAAGTAGNGACTTCTTCCGAAAGAATAGAGAAGAACGATAAGAAACCTTGAGACGTAAGTCTACGAATATAGAAAGGAAAAGAGGAAACGAAAAACGAAGAGAAGAAAAGTGTCGATAAACATTCCGGAGGAGTCTGTCGGTAAAACGAAAAAACGTAAAGAAAAGGTACGTCTACCAGAACTAGGGACAGAGGACATGTTACAGTACTTGGAGACAGGTATCAAGTAGTCCGGGAGATAGATAGTCTAGATCCGGGAATTTAGATAAAGAGTGAAGGTGACATATTAGTATTCCCTAAACTAAATCCAGTATGGACTTACCAGATCACCAAAAGGGATGAAAGAAGTTAAATTCAGACTTAAACCGTTATTCCTCGAGTACTAGACTCGATGTCAGTCGAGGACCAGAACAAAAACAACTGACATATCTCGAAGAGGTAGAAAGCGATGTTTCTTATATTAGTTAGACTACTTCACTAAATTACTTTCATCTTAATAAGGTAGTGACACCTATTTACTAAATGAGTCTAATCTATTTGAGTGTTACTGATAAAGTTTATGACCACGAACCCTTCAAAAGCACGTGCCGAAAGACCGTATAAATTATGACCGTATGTTCCAAAATCTCATAAAAAATTCTACATAAGGCATCACTCTGTTGTTAATTCTCCTTTTTTGTCGTGTCGTACATCTTGTTTTACGTTTCAGGTAGGGTCTCTTTCCTCCGGAAACTACGAGAGACAAGCAAAAAGGCGAACGTGTGACCCCCACATACACGTCAAATCACACCAACTTCCTTCTGGGGATACAGTCTAGAGTCGTTGGTGTCTGTGGCTGTCCCGTCGCAAGTCCCGGTGACGAGACGAGTCGGGCCCACCTCAGTAGAGTCCAGGGGTAGGGATGAGAGTCGGTGAAGGCCCCTGTCGTTAAGTCTCGGTCCTCTTTCGTCTAGGAACTGTCAGAAGGGAACCCAACCCACCACCTAGACTGGTGCACTAAAACAATTCATAGCAAGAGACGAAAAGAACGTAGCACCGAAACCCGTGGATCTGAGACAGACGGTCCTCGAGACCAACCACCTACACCCCGACCCCTGTGTGTCTGTTTCTCCACTAGTCTCCGCACCTGCCCCTCACAGTAATGTGTCCGTAGGACCTGTTCGTAGAGTAAGACTTCCCACACCCCATTCCCATCGCCTGTCACCCCAAAAAGGTCCCCTCCTCACTCTCTACTGAACCCCCCATACCGTCCCCACGAAGTCCCTGTCCTGTGTCTTCAGACGCTTTCTTGTCTCGAACTGTAGGGAAGTCCCTACAGTCACACTGGCTAGTCCCGACCCCTCCATCGTTTTCCCTCCCTGTCTTTCAAATTATGATGTCTAATGGTAGCGAGCTTCATAAAGACAAATTCCCACAAAATCGACCACACAAGAGTTAGTCCTGTGTAAAGATATAACTTACGTTAAAATAGTAAGAACGGTGACACGAGTTATAAAGGTGAGGAAAAGGAAAAGAGAGGTTTCAAGGTAATCACCGAACCTGAGCCGTAGCTCACAGATTTTGCTTTATGTAATTTCTCTTAATATCGGTCACTCAACCGACAGGAAAGACAAGGGGAAAAGACAGGTCTGTACGTAAAACAACAAAAATCTAGTATCCAATAACATTTCATGTCACAAGTGTTATCTATTAATTCTTGAAAAACACACTTACTATACATTCTGTCTATTAAAGGTTTGAATTACTTTTTCGTCAATAAAGGACTCTGAATACCATTAATTAGTTTTGGTTGACTCTAATTCATTGTGCATCTTTTCCAGTCGACTTCAGTGATAAATACGACTGTGAATCTGACATCAAATCTTTAACATATTATAGATCTCATTTATCTATACCGGAGTTTCACGGGATTTACCAGCCACGGGTACACTAATCTAAAATATAAAATAACAACAGAAAAGACATTGTGAATACATATGTACATTCGAAAGAACTTTTAAGATTCGAATATCATAAAAATACCCACGAGTTCCTGATCGTCGATAAGATTACTATTACTTTTACATACTTCTCTTCCCTTTCATGTTTATTTCATACTAAAACTGAACATTTTACATCCGTCTACATTTTCCAACAGTTATTACTTTTTTCCTCACTCCTTCTTTCGTATCTCAGGTCCCAGTCGAACCACAATCCCCTAACCGACTTACCTGTCTGGGGTAAAAGTCAGGACACCTAGTAAGTGTCCCTGTCTATTCAATACCTTCAAGCGAATTCACCATGGGTCCGTCACCGTCGAGGTCGAACCCGAAATTCATCAAAGTTGTCCTACGTGAGACAAATAGAACACCCCCAACTCGTGTACTCCTCGAGACCCCGAGTACGAGTCCCGACCCCGGGCACTGACCGGGACGAAAGTTCTCCCACCGACGGATTGTCTTGTCAGAGTGAGCGGGGGAACACCCTAAAGTAAGTATCCTAAGGACTCTAACCCAGTGGTCTTACCACGAATATGTAACTAAAGTCTACTAAGTTTAAAAATACATCTACCCTGACAAGTTTTTCAGAAAAAGCGACCCGGGGTGTGTGGATACCGACTGAGATGGATGTAAGAACACGTCCCAGGACACGTGTGACCACCAAAAACAATAAGTCAGTGATTCAGTACAGACTGAGAAACGTTGGGGTATCTGACATCGGGGGGTCCGAGGAGACACGTACCCTAAGAGGTCCGTTCTTATGACCTTGTCCATCAGTAAGGGAAGAGGTCCCCTAGAAGGGTTAGGTCCCTAACTTAGACTTAGAGGACGTGACCTCCGTCCAAGAAATGGTAACTCGGTGGGCCCTTCGGGGTACGTGCGAACCTCGACTCGTGATTACTAAGTCTTAACGGGTCTCTAAATTCTCTAGACTAGACTCGTCTAGAGGGGACTTTAGGTGAGTCGAAAAGAGAGGTGTCTAGTTCTGAAGTGAACAAGTGACTTACGTCAGTAGGTCCAACAGACCACCCCTTTCCCCTCTAAGTTACTGAAAAGAATTTATAAACCTTTTAAAAATCTTTTGTGTGTTTTTTTACCGTCTACTTGTCAGACTGAAGTCTACCTAGGTCTCACAAAGGTCTGACATCACTTTATCTCGTGTCTGAGACTTCGACAATCTGTTGTGTCGACCTGTACACACACGTGTCATGTACCACAGTACACCGGTCTAGTGGGGCGTGACCGCTTTAGTGACAATATTTGAAGAGTAATTTTTCGAAGAGAAATGGAGTATATCTCCACAATAGTATTCTGACGTTTCACTCAATAAAATTGTTTTGTAAACTTAGATTCTATGAGAGACGAGTGTAGTTTAATATCTGTCTCTAACTTACGCCTCCGACCTTCATAGTAAATCTTTGGGACTGAACTCTCAGAATTCAAGTAAGTTTCTCGGAGTAATAAGGGTATGTAACCAATAAAATATTTTTATTTAAACTTCACATTTTAGTTCCTTATACAGTATTTGTAACGTAAACTATCGTAAGGAAAAAACGTTTCAAGTTTTTAGTGAAAGGTCCCAGGTCCTTCCCATAAAGACCTCACCTACCTACCAGTCCGACCTGGTGGTTCGGACTCGCGTATCAATGGTGGGGTGCTTGGGAAGTAAGTAAGTAAGTAAGGACTCGGTTTCCGGTACCGTCGACCATCTATCTTCTGAATTTACCACTCGTCTACAGAGGTGGGAGTACCATCATCATAGAGTAACCTCTCGTCTGTTGCTTGACTACTCGTTTATGTATTAACATTTTGACACTCCCTGAAGGGACCATCAACTCACCAATTCTGAGATTACGTCCCCCACGTTCAAACTAGGGACCAGTCCCTTGATTCCAGGGTGTCCGACACGCCTTCCCGGTTTTCAATTTTTTTTTTTTACACTTTACGATTCTAGAATTCTTTCTTCATCTGTCTCACGGGACGACCTCTGATTGCCCCGACACCTACTTGACTCTTAGGAGGAAGTGACCACCGCCAAGTCCTCTCTGAGTGCAGTACACGTCTAGATCTCTTTCCCGGAAACTCCTTCAAGAACGTGGGTCCGGGACCCTGTCTATTCTCGTCGCACCGCCTGCGCCACTCACACCCCGTCCGTGTCGGGTCCTCCGTTCCCTTAGACCCGGTGTGAGACACTCCGACCTTCCACTCCTCGTGTCCCAAATAAAACGAACGTCACCCTTCCGTTCCTCTTGAACTTTTCGTCCCGGTACGGCACTAGACTAAAGACGAAATTACAGTGAACCTCTTTCCGGTCCTCGCCCATTTTCCTTCGACCTCTTGGTAAACCCTCGGATCTCACGTCCAGAGCGACTACGACCGACGTGGTCACACCGTCGGTCCGTCTTCTGTCACTCCACCCCCTCCAAAGTCTAGAGAAAACCTTCACTTTACCGATCCTTAACTCGTACCCAATTTACATGACACCCTCTTTCTCCTTATCGTTCCCACTAGGGATTAAAAGACCTCGACCTCTTCCACTTACCTTCTAGTCTAGACCCCTCTTTTTAATCTTCAAGATAAAAAATAAAAAAAATTCGACCTCCATGGTAACATAAACCCCGAAGGGACCACCGAGTCTACCATTTCTTAGACGTTACGTCCTCTGGACCCAAACTAGGGACCCAGTCCTTCTAGGGGGGACTTCTTCCCTTACCGATGGGTGAGGCCATAAGAACGGACCTCTTAAGGTACCTGTCTCCTCGGACCTCCCAATGTCAGACACCCCGGTGTTTCCGTACTGACCCACTGGTCGGTGTTGTTGGTAACATAAGTTCCTCTACAGTTCCTCCTTCGATCTATACTAGTAGACCTTTGACTAGTCTCTTTGACTACGACTCTATATAGTTGGACGGATGAAGTCTTATCTTTCTCGACACTCTAAGCGACACCACAGACTTGTAACGTAAGTACCGTAGCCACGTAGATTTACGTTTCCCCTTGTCCGAATTTCTCTCGTCTCGAAAGGAGAAGAAACAGGGTCTCTATAAGGGTGACACACAAGTCCCCCTCTCGACGTAAGGACTTTGAAGAAACGGATTTTTTTTTTCCACTATAAAAGTAAGTACCTTTCCTTCAATCTAACGTATTTTCATTACACTACACCTCTCGGTCGAAGGTTTAATCCCTATTCTCTCGTCTATTTTAGTCGATCTTTTCTTTACAAAGAGAGATTTTTCCGTCTGTTTAGTAATCAGTAAACTTCCTTTACTTTCTAGACCGTCAAAAAGGAGTGAGAACACAGTGATTGTATTACAATTACTCTGAAGTAAATTTTTAATGAAAGAAGTCCCCTGAAGGGACTACCAGAGGAACACTACGGCCCCTGCACCCAAGCTAGGGACCAGCCCCTTGATCCTAGGATGTACAGTGTTGATGACTCGAGCACACGGTGCTGACCTCTCAGGTACGTGCCGTTGATTTTGTGTTACGTCGATTTATTTAAAAATTAAAAGTTACTGTCTTACTTTTCTTATTCTCCTGATATTAGCCATATATCTCCACACACACACGTGCACGTCACTAAGTCTAAATGACATATCGAAACTAAGTCTAACTTTTTCTGTTGTAAAAGAAAGACAAAACCGTTAATTAAGTAGTAAACAGGAAGACAACAATTTTAAACGAGGTAGAAATTAAAAGGTCAGAAGACATTTGGGTTCAGTGGTATATAAACACAATCTTTTGAGATGAATTCCGAGTAGGTCGTGAGAGAATGAAAAATTAGAAAGAAGAATCCCAGTTGGGCCTGGTGGTCCCGGTGTCCCAGGATAACCTGGGGACCCTGGTGGTCCTGGGTAACCCTAGGGTCCTCTCTTTCCCTACTTTCCTCTGTCACCGGCAGGACCTCGTCATCCACTGTTTCCACTATTCCATTCGGAGAAGAATTCACTTTCTGAGTAAATTGGTGAGTGGTCGCAACGATATGGTCTAAGAAAAAAACATATTAGTGTTCATCATGGAGAAACGTGGAATATTTTTAATTCGGACTTGAGGAGAACACATTAGTCGGGAGTAAAGATCGGGGGAAACGTCTCCGCTCACGGAGAGACCTACAAAAGATCTATGAATTTCTCTTCTCGCACAGTCCGAAGGGACCACCGAGTCACCACTTCTTAGGCGGACGGTCACGTCCTCTGCGCCCAAGCTAGGGACTAGACCCTTCTAGGGTGTACGGTGTCTCGTGGATTCGGACACGCGGTGTTGATGACTCGGACACGGGATCTCAGGTCCTCGGCGTAGATGAGTCCGGTGTTCGACCCCTCGGGTACGAGGTGTTGCTCTCTTTGGCGGCGTCACTCTTCGGCCGCGTAGTGTTGATCTCTCATCAGGGGTGAGCGGTGTCGACCTCTTTTCGGACACGTCGTGTTTCTGGGTCGTGTTGGGGTTTGTTTTATTTGTTTATTTTGCTTACTTTTTTGTACTCGCATAGGTCACTCCTCACCAAAAGAAATACTGAAAAATTTTTCGGATTTTCTATGATATACATGGTACGACTCAGAAAAAAGTGAGTTAGTGTATTGAGTCTTTAGTAAAGTATAGGCAACTACATCTAACTTGAATAAGGAAATCTTTGAAACAAATTATACGATATTGTACCTATATTTTGATAAGAAATAAGAGACAACTCTTAAACTCTAGAATAACATCACGTTCACACGTTTTTGTCAGGACAGTTAATGGGTACAAATGTAAATTCCAAAAGAAAGAGACCCTATTTCTCTAAGACCCTTCAACTTAAAGATTAATAGGTCATAACATAAGAAACTTGACTATGACGGTACAACCGAAGGATTCATGTTTTTCTTTCTTTGCTTTACGACTAAAGATTTACAACAGTAAACTCGAGGAATTACATTTTTATCTACTGTCACGGGTAATTCCCAACAAAAAAAATTTCGTTCGGTAATTAATGATTACGAAAATTCATTTAGTTGACCAATTAGATTATTAAATCATTGAAAATATAGAAATAAAATAAAAGACCCTAAAATCCCAGGTTGGCCTCAAGGACCTAAAGGTCCAGACCTACCCTATGGACATTCATAGGAATTCAAAAGGGGTAAAACCCCCCCTTCTCTCTCTGAGTAGTTTCGGAATCAGTGTACTCGATTACATAAATATACTATATCTAATATATCATTGACTTGTTTTTGTTGTCGTTTACCGTTTGAAACGAAAGAATAAAAGTCTTTACCGTCCCATACACGTAAAGTTAAAACACATTATTGAGACTCTGGTTTTGTGAAATGAACTCCTTGTTCCAAAAGTTCGTCTAACCTCTTTTTGTAAACTCTTGTACTCGATCTATATGAGCAGTCGAGTTCATATTAAAAGACCTTTATTTAAATAAGAGTAATACTTTAAAGAATAATCGACACTCAGGATTACCACCCTTACTCGAATTTCGAGAGTAAAGATTACACTTTTGGTTTCCTTTCTTCTTTTTCCATAAACCCCTACCAATGTTAAGTAATTTCAGAAAGATTCCTAAAGTTCCTTTTAAAGGAGGGTTTAGAGACTTTTATGAGGTTTGATTTACTTAAATTTAACCTCACATACTTTTATTTATATACAGAAGGGTCCACCACGATCACCATTTCTTGGGTAGACGTTTACGTCCTCTGTATTCTCTGTACCCAAGCTAGGGACCCAGTCCTTCTAGAAGACCTCCTTCCGTACCGTTGGGTGAGGTCACAAGAACGGACCTCTTAGGTTACCTGTCTCCTCGGACCGTCCGAAGTCAGGTACCCCAGTGTTTCTCAGGGTTCTCAGTCTGTGCTGACTACACTGAATCGTACGTGTATACGTGACATAATGTAGCATAAACACCCACCCTTTCCGTCTAAGTGTTTTGACTTGTCGTACACTCAGTATTTCCGGTATTAGACCCATGGGTATAACGTATTGGTAAAACAATGCTAGTCAAGTCAAGTCAAATCAGCGAGTCAGCACAGGCTGAGAAACGTTGGGGTACCTGACGTCGTGTGGTCCGGAGGGACAGGTAGTGGTTGAGGACCTCAAATGAGTTTGAGTGCAGGTAACTCAGCCACTACGGTAGGTTGGTAGAGTAGGAGACAGCAGGGGAAGAGGAGGACGAAAGTTAGAAATATAAGAACGTTTTTATGAAGTGGATATTAAAACAAAAGACATCCCCGTGGGTCCCGGAGGACCTAGGTCTCCGTCTGGACCGTATCTACCGATGTTACCGAGTTCTCCACTAGGTCCCTAAGGTCCTCTTTCTCCTCGAGAACCGGGTGCTCCGGGGGGTCATTCTCTCGGTGTCGAGTAAAATCACCCTTAGTTTGCTTTTCTCGGAGGTCACCCTTGTCTGAACTACACAAGTTCTTTGTCAATAATGTTCATAGGGTCCTCGGACCACTTGTCTACCCCCACTGACCGCCTACTCTTGTCTCTCAACTGTACTGTCGACGTAGTCATCGACTGTACCCCGGAACAGCTGACACCTTCCTCCGACCCAAAAGAAAAGGTACTGTACCCTTCTGTGACCTACCAAAATTCCTTCCTTCACTAGACTAGAAGATGGTCTGACTACAAGATGGTTCTACGAAGACCAACGACCTATCTCTTACTTATCATCCCCTTCCCTCCCGTCAAACGTTTTGACTCCAACAAATAGGAAGTCCCAAGTGACGTCGGTGAATTTGGGAAGATCCATAAAGTTTGTCTTTCCTTAAATTATGTCCCTTAAACCGTGAATTATATTGCCAACCTCCTAATTTTGAGTCCCCAGTGACGTTCTAAAGTCCCCGAGTGTGTATCGACTCTAGGTCTTCAATTTTCGACGAGGACATGGAGTTGGTGATGGAGAATAGGGGTGAAGTTCTGTGGTCTTTTGTGAATCCAAAGATGGAAGGACGAACCGTCGTAGTTGGCATGATCTTCTCCTACAAAACGAGTAAAGACGGAGGGTTTAGAGTCTTCATGTAGAGGGTCCACCTGGGATGAAGTGTCGGTCGACGTTTCGTCAGACCCCTTACTTCACAAATCGAAAGATCGAGGGTATTACGTTTTCTTTATTTATTTACTGTCCTCAAACCTCACTTCCAAGTCTTTATCAACTGTCATAGGTCGTGAATTCTCCGGAAATGACGAGAATCACAAAAAAAAAGGAAGTCTTCAAACGTGAAAATAAATTTATATTGAAATCATTCTTACTAAGAAAGGAGATGGTAAATATAGGGTAAAGAGAGAAAAGAGTGAATTTATTTCTGACCTCTACTAAACCGGAAAGTTTTGACTAAAAGACACGGACAAAAAGTCGGAAAGACGAAGGGATCAATGTACCGTAGTGGAAGATTTTCCAAAAGAGTAGTGGTGGTGTCAGTAGAATGAAAGAAGATACGTCAAAGGAAAACGAGGTCTAGGATCACCTTTACCAGACTTGTGTCTTGAGTTTTTTCTTAAAGGTATAAGTGGAAAAAGAACACCATAGTTCATTGTGTTGGCTGAAGGTACCTATTCGAAGAGTTGACGGTAAACAAAAGTATGAGTCGGGGAACTTGTACGTTCACGTCAGACCACTTGCGTGTAAAGAATTCTAGAAGTTTAAACTAGTGTGGCGTAAGATGACTCATAGGTACTTGTAGACTCTCTCGTCCTAAGAGTTAAAATCGAAATTGTGTCGTCCAAGAAGACTAGTGTCACGACTTCAAACAGTATTACCAGAGAAACATTTCACTAAAAAAAAAAGGGAACTGGGTAAATCATATACCCGTCAGGAGTGAAACGTGACTCAACTGAAATTATTACCGTACGTTAGGATTCCGTGTGTTTCGTTGGAATTGTAGGCTACCCTTTTAATGACAACAAGGTACTGGAAATTCTATAAGGTAATTTTGTAGTATTTATATATCCCCATTAAAATTTTTGATTATAAATGAATAGTGTAATATTAGATTTGGTAATCTGTGTAACTCTTAATTTCCCAAAAGAAAGAAACATTTTTGAATAGTTTCTGTCAAACTTAACCCGAACGGAAGAGGACCAGGACATTGAATCCTGTACTTCACCACCCCAAAAGACACGAAACCACTTATAGTGGGAGAAAAGATTCAAACCTGGTCGACACCACTGTAGAGATTCTCAAAGACATTGTATTCCAAGAAGACAGACACAGTGAAGGAGGCCATGCAAAGTAAGAAAACCAATGTTGGTGAGGGAAGAAAATACACCTATACAAATAGAAGCGACTTAAGGAGACCGAACTTACTACCATCACTGTTGTGAGAGTGTTACCGAGAAAAAAAGGTATTGAGGTGACTGCAAGATAAACTTAAAGCGGACGCCATAATCGTAAAAAGTGAGGGCAAAGTAGAAACAACTGGTCAGGAGAGAAAGTCACTAAATAGACGTACTTTACAGTCAACCCACACAGTGACCCTCCCTTCGTTCCCGTTGTGTCGATGTGTGAACATCGATTGTCTACGATCAGTGATCAGTGACCCTCTGAAACTTTCCTTACTATGCTAGTCGACCACTAGAACCAAGTGGACAATGAATATATCGCTAGACACCTGGTTACTCGGTCGTCACTACAAACACAAAATACGCGACTGAGTCAATTATGTGTCACCATTGACTTCAAACTTCGGCGACCAACCTCCTGACCACACTATATTGAATAAACACCTTGACTTTGTGTGCATAACCTTGACACTCTTCGTTGTTAAAAGACGTATCCGTTTAGACTAAAGAGTTCTTTTGACTACCACATTAAATGGTGTTTTGAGATCAATAGAGGAAAACCTTCGTTTCAGTTTGTGAGAGGATTGTCCCTAATTGAAACTTTGGACATACACGAAGTATCTTTATGCTATATTACCGTGGAGTGAGGTTATAAGAACGGACCTTTTAAGGTATCTGTCTCTTCGGACCGTCCGATATTGGGTTCCCCAGTGTTTCTCAGTCTGTGCTGACTCACTGACTCGTTGGTTGAATTCTACATAATTCATCCTGTAATTCTATAATTTATCCCTTTGAAACCCCACTTTCATGTAATTCCACAAAACAAGTGAAAATTTTTAATGAGCTTCATTTGTTTGAACGTCGATGTACGTTTTTGGAAGATTTCCTTTGTCCAATAAAAAAAATATTCAATTAGATTTCCCATGAATTCGAGACAAAACTTATGTTTATCAATTTACCTATTTTATTAAAAAAACGATAAAGACCCCGTATTTAATAATTGACTGTTGAAGTCACAATAAATGAATATTCTTTTTAGGTTCATGATACATGTAATACAACATTCCTTTTTACGTTAAAAAGACGACTTATTAATCGTTTATCGATATCTATATAATCGTAATACATATTGAATATATTTATATATTACATAAATATTACATATTATTTATAAACATTATACAAATACTTATATAATCATCTATAAGGTAAAATCCTCTAAGGAATTATCTAGAATTCGTTCATAACTATTCATATATACTCATTAACTCCTACTATTATTATTACTCTTATTTTATTAGAGGTGATCACTTTATACTAATATTGTCATTAAAATAACCATTATAAAGTCAACGTTTTCTTTTATGTCTTTATCATTATACGAGAAAAGGAGAGAGTTCACTTATAAAACAAAAGTCCCGGAAGGACCTCTTTTTCCTCTTTTTCCTTTAAGTCACAAGTAAAATCCACGGTGATTTCCATACGTCCATTCACAATACTAGTCCCACCTAAAGTCTACTTAAAAAAAGGTATGTCCAGTTGGGTACGTCTTTTGTGTACGGACTCTAAAGGAAACCTGACGATGTACCTACTTGCGACACCAGTAATTACGACTCACCTCATTTGACCAGTGTTTTCCTGTGTTGTCCCCACTAAAGGTGACTCTCCTCCAAGAGTGTCATCGACCTAAGTATTTCAACCCCTCGTCTTACCACGAATAGTCCCTGACCTCCCTCATCCTGATCCGACGACGACGACGACGATGACGATTCAGCGAAGTCAGCACAAGCTGAGATACGCTGAGGTATCTACCGTCGGGTGGTCTAAGAGGTCCGTTCTTGTGACCTCACCCAACGGTAAAAGAAGAGGTTACGTACTTTCACTTTTCACTTTCACTTCAGCGAGTCAGCACAGGCTGAGAATCGCTGGGGTATCTGACGTCGGGTGGTCCGAGGAGACAGGTACCCCAAAAGGTCCGTTGTCATGACCTCACCCCACGGTAACGGAAGAGGATCCTGATCCGCCGAGTATAAATTAACCATGTTTCAAAGGTGACTTCTTTACTTTTCAAAACTGTTACCTTCGACCACTACCAATATATTGTACCACTTACATAAATTACGGTGTCTTGACACGTGAATGTTTACCAACTTTATAATTTAAAATGGTATACATACAAAATGTTACATAAAATGTAAAACCTTTTTTTTTTCGGGTGTAAGTTCTCTTATATGTGAGGAACTAAAAAAATTTCATGCAATTCAGAGTCCTATCAGTGCTTTGCCATCCACTCGTGTTTCCATCACTCACACTCCCTTCACGTTGTCTTTAAGGGAAATGTGGACGAGACCCACCATTGTTTCGCAGGCAATTCCGTCGGTTCGAGACGGTTAGTCTTCTCTCTACCAATTTGTGACTACTTCACCTTGGCAAGTTCACTCCTAAATCTATACTTTCTACTTTAGGGGAAATTTTTTTAACTATAAAATAAAAATAACCTCATATCGACGAAATGTTACGACACAATCGGAGGTGACATGTTGTTTCCCCTAGTCGGTATACACATGTATAAGGGAGGGAGCCCCCGGAGGGGAGGGTGGGGTGGAGGGTAGGGAGGGGAGGTCCAGTAGTGTCTCGTGGTTCGACTCGGAGACGCGAATGCCGTCGAAGGGTGATCGATAGAGAAAATACGGACCATCACATATAAGGGTCAGGACTAGAGGGTCAACCACGGTGGGAGGGGAGGGCGGGACACAGGTGCACAGGCAAGACATGCGACACAGAGATAAGGGCGGGACGTTTAACCAAGGTGCAGGAGTGCTGAAGTCGCTAGAAAGGGACCACAACCAACCAAAACTTACTCACCTTCATGTCAACCCCCGAATTCTTATTTTAGTCCTTTCGTGGAGGTGTCTCGAGATAGGTGTCGATAGACAAGACACGACTGTTTGACTTGTTTGACGTGTCTGACAGGTCTATTAAGGACGCACACATACAAAGAAGAAAATGCAGGACACATAAACTCCCCTTGTCACAACGAGAAGATTACGTTACATGGCAATGACAACGTCCCGCTGTCTCCCCTGGGTCCTGGAGGGCCGAGTGGTCATTCAGAAACCCCGTCCGGGACTCGAAGACAAACGAGGAGCCTATTCGATACCAGGGGTGATCATCCAATCATCCAGGGGTGATTGGATTGGGGTGATCGTTCTGTCCAATGGATTTAAACGTCCCGGGTGAGTCACGTTTTACTTTTGCGTCCAAAGAACAAGTTTTTAATAATGTTTAAAGTTCTACTACTGTCGTCTCGAAATTTAGTTTGTGTTCCGGATACACTGACGTGACTAGTGTCCGAGTGCCCCGGTAGGAACTTAGAGTCGACCGAGGACGAATGGACGGAGAAGACAGAACGTCACTAGTAAACCATAACGAGTCCATCGGTGTCAGTGAATTATAAATACTTTTACATGGAGAAACTTTGATGGATTTAGTATATACAGGTCACTTTCACTAAAAACGGACGACTTAGTCATTAACATATAACACAAATTATAAAACGTGGTAGGAGAACAAGGACCTTAAACATTAAGTCACTAATCTGAACAAGGTTACGTAGTTACAAGTGTTCTAATTTTGACTTTCGTTAAAACGGAGGATTACCAAGTGGCATTAAAGTAAACCACTGAAGACCGACGACTACCATAATAAAGGGTCCAACCAAGAGAAGGATGAGATCTTCGAGTAACGAAACAAAAGTTATCTATGGAGTCACAGCTACAATTTTATTCATCGTCAAGTAGGAAATCCTCTCTCCTTACGGTCACGCACGAGTGTCTAGTAGCCTGCACCCGTCCCACTCGACCTCTTGTCGCACGGAGACAAGTATGAAGATCTTGACGGGTCGATAATGAAAAGGAACACTTAAACACATAGTACGGTGTCGAATTGTACAAGGTCTTTTAACTCCGACTTAACGGAACTAGAACTCAACCCCTGTAAGAATAAGTGTAACTGGCAAATCCGTACAACTTTCTTATCTCATATTGATATAATTATAAAATTAAATTACAAGTCAAGTCAGCGAGTCATCACAGGCTAAGAAACACTGGGGTACCTGACGTCGTGTGGTCCGGAGGGACAGGTAGTGGTTGAGAACCTTAAATGAGTTTGAGTACAAGTAACTCAACCACTACGTAGGTTGGTAGAGTAGAAAACAGCCAGGGAAGAGGAGGGTGGAAGTTAGAAAGGGTCGTAGTCCCAGAAAAGGTCACTCAGTCAAGAAGCGTAGTCCACCGGTTTCATAACCTCAAAGTCGAAGTCGTAGTCAGAAAGGTTACTTATAAGTCCTGGCTGAAGGAAATCCCACCAGACCAACCTAGAGGAACGTCAGGTTCCCTGAGAGTTCTCAGAAGAGTTGTGGTGTCAAGTTTTCGTAGTTAAGAAACCACGAGTCGAAAGAAATATCAGGTTGAGAGTCTAGGTATGTACTGAGGACCTTTTTGATATCGAAAGTCATCTACCTGGAAACAACTGTTTCATTACAGAGACGAAAAATTATACGACAGATCCAACCGGTATCGAAAAGAAGGTTCCTCATTCACAGAAAATTAAAGTACCGACGTCAGTGGTAGACGTCACTAAAACCTCGAGGGGGTTTATTTCAGAGAGTGACCAAAGGTGACAAAGGGGTAGATAAACGGTACTTCACTACCCTGGTCTACGGTGCTAGAAGTAAAAGACTTACGACTCGAAATTCAGTTGAAAAGTGAGAGGAGAAAGTGAGAGTAGTTCTCCGAGAAATCAAGAAGTGAAAGACGGTATTCCCACCACAATAGACGTATAGACTCAAATAACTATAAAGAGGACCGTTAACTTTCATAGAACTACAGATAATTTCAATATACACCTTGTTCTAAAGAAACTAGAGACCCAGAATTAAATCAGAGTTTGCATCCCCAGTCCGTGGGGGTGGACTCGTGACGACGGACGGGCGAGACACGGGAAAAGGGTCGACTCAGTCCCGACGACAGGTCCTGATGGGTCCTCCCGTCCACACAGACCTTGACTGAAGAGGATCCAGAAATAGATGGACCCTAATGTACGTCGAGACTGTTCTTGTTACGAATATCAAAAAGCATTGTTTCCGTGACTAAAAAGAGGACAAATCCCTAGTTCCCCTCACTCTCCGGGTCGTCCGGGTCGCCCCATGGGCCCTCTCGGGCCCAATCGTCATTCATGGCGTAACGACTACGACAAGGAGATCTTCGGGGTCGAACTGCAAATTTATTTCGTCTTCTTCGGTCTTAACGTCAGAACCCAGTCCGTCTCCACAAGGAAACACGCTGGACTACTTAGTTGCGTGTGGGTGGTAATACTCACGCTCAGGTAAGACTCTGTCTAGGGGGGACCCCCACCGTAACCTCCCCCCCTGTTCGTCGGGTCGACACCATTCTTCAGGTAACACGTACAAAGTTTTAATTCCCAAAGGATTTCTTCTCGAACTCTGTGGGTTGTTCCTGTGTAAGTCTAAAGACACTGACTACTCACTAAACACACAAAAACGACAAGTAAATCCCTGGAGGTCCGGGGGGACCCTCAGGTCCGAATTTCCATCCGTCGGTACTCATTGTATGTGTTTATTACTGGTACAGGTTGTTCTGTTCTCTGGTGACTACAAACAGGCTTAGTACAGAAGGGAGAAAAATTTTAAGGGTTTCATAAATTATTTAGTAACAAATCAGCGAGTCAGTGTAGACTGAAAACGCTACGGTACTTGACGTCGGGGGGTCCGAGGAGACAGGTACCCTAAAGGGTCCGTTCTTATGACCTCAACCTCACCCAACACTAAAGGAAGAGGTCCCCTAGAAGGGTTCAGTCCCTAACTTGGGTCCAGAGGACGTAACGTCCGTCTAAGAAATGGTGACTCGGTGACCCCTTCGGGATAAAACATGTGAAGTTGTTTAATGGATTGGTCTTCAGAATGAACGAACATCAAGAAGAAATTAAAGGTTTTCGTTGCTCAAAGACAAAACGAAAGAAAAGGTCCCATTAGGACCGCATCCTCATTTCCCCGTTTACCCTCTGGGCCATTCTTAGGGTAAAACGTACCTCCTCGTCCACAATTTTACGTACTTGACGGGCACAGATCCTCCGACAAGGCTACTAGTGAATTGAACGCAAGTAGGAGAGTAGTGACGGGTCAAAACACCGGTTCCTAAACAGAAGTGACTGAATAATTCAATGGGAATGGGAACCGACATCTTACTGTCAAGACTGTTTTAGATTATCATTTAAGTTTAATTAAATATACTGTGTGAAGGAGGATCCGGTTTCTCTACCTTACTAAGACCCTTGTGTAGGTCTCATTGTTAATACAAATTAATGTCTAAACAAACTGAATTAGAATGTTTAAAGTAGTCTTAGGCTTTGAAGTATGTATTCATTTTTGTATTTATCGACGTTAGGTGTGTAAGAAGGTGAAGGAGGTGGGAAGTGTGAACATCAGGAAAGACGACTTCATCCTGTGATTTATTCCCGTTCGAAATCGTCTCACGACATACCACCGACAAGTAGATCTTCGTTAGACGGCACAAATTCTCGACCACTCCCCGAGAAAAATTTTTTATAAATAAATAAATAAACCGACACAACCCAGAATCAACGTCGTAGACCCTAACACCAAAACAGTTCACCCTAGAAAGTAACGTCGAGCACCCGAGTCATCAACGACTAACTCCGAACGCTCGAGTCATCAACGTCTAAAGTCCGAATCAATGAAGGTCGTTCACCCTACGATCAAGGGGTTGGTCCCTACTTTGGACATAGGGGACCGAACATTTCATCTAAGAATTGGTGTCCTGGTAGTCCCATCAGGGACCACTCCCCGAGAAAGTTGTTGAGACCCATTTTTCTGTAACTCGTAGGTGGGACACAGTCCGATCCAAACCACGACCCCCACCCGGAAATCACTCTGTCTGGACTAGGGGCGAAGAGTACCTCAGGGTCGTACCAACCCATTCAATGACATGTAGGTAAATTGTCTTCCTGTGTGAACGGTTTTTATATAACCTTCTGTAGTACTACACCCCTCCACGTTACGATTCGTCTTTTATGTCCACTGTTTCCCGATTCGAGTTGAAACATTTTGGTTTTGTTGTTGTTTTTAATTTTAGATGTACATCTCATCCTAAAGAGTTGGAAGTGTTATGATTACATAATAGCACCCCGACAGGACACGTTACATCCTACAAATCGTCGTAGGCACCGGAGATGGATGATTTACAACCATTCTAAGGAAGGCGAAGTAACACTGTTGGCTTATACAGTTTGTTAGAACGGTTTACAAGGACTTCCCTCCGTGTAGGTTTGAGAGGGGAGGGAGGGGGACGGTGGGGGCTGAGGGTTAGAACACTTGGTGATTGAATCTCTTTACTGACCCCTTTTTTTATCTACTTTTGTTACAAAAGGTTTCAACCTTATATAAACAGTCTTGGGGATGTGGACACGTGGGGTAAAACTCTTTGGAGTGTGTCACTCCTTTGTACCGGTTCAATCTCTTGAATCGTGGTTGTGTCAACGTGCACAAACGTTTGAGTCCGACAATGAGGATGTCATTGCACGTTTATAAACTGCTACTCCACCGACAAGTTTAATAGGTTTTATGCGAAAATTTTTAAAGAAAACTAACAATCCATTTGTTTCCGTATTAAAACTTTACAACCACGTCTCGAGAGTATTGCGGGTTCTGGTACAACCGGTGAGGTAAAAATCTCGTCTAACATGATTTACCATCAATGAGTACAAAAGGATCCCCTATGCTAATACCTAGTAAATATAAAACAAGAAGTATTAAATAGAAAAACATAAAAACTGACTTTACTTATACACCATGACAGTGTTATAATTTTTTTTTTTGTCGTCATCGGACTGGTTGTAAACCTTCTCCGAGGAACGAACGGTCGGATATACCCAAAACATATCAAAATAAGGTCAATATCCTCATTCATAACAATAGAATGGTTAGGCATAATACATAAAGAATTCATTCGTTTATGTGTCACAAATACGTAAACAAGTTAATGAATAAGTACTTTGTCTTCGGTTATCTTGCCGACGATGTGGGAGTGACACAATCCATGATCCCATGTAGTTGTCTTTGTTTGGTTTGGGTGTACAGATTGGAGGACCAAGAAGACATCAAAGGGTCCACACCCACCCTTAACTTAATAACCAATATAAAAAAATAAATGATACGTCTTTCATTATTCGTAAAATACACGTAATAGATAAGTTATTTTCTTATGAAACTCCATCCGTCATAATATTAGGGGTAAAGTGTCTCTTCCTCTCTTTCTAAAACTCCTCAATTCCTTTGATCCCTATTCCTCTAAAATTCTTTGAACGGGTCTCATAGGGTCAGATCATTCCCGGATCAAAGATGTGTGTCCACTGTTGGACTGTATAGTGGACAAAAATTGTGTTCTCCCTCCTATTAAGGTCCACGTTTTATAATCTTTATAAGTTTTTCATACTTTATTGATGGAAGATTAATTCCCACACAAAACTAACATAACACCGTTTTGGTTAGGTTCCTTGTAAAAAAAGAACATCTCTTGTAGAGATTACTGGGTTTACTTTTGAAAATTGAGTACTAAAGGGTGTTTCTCTACATTTTATAATTACTTGATCTATATTGGATTCAGTTTGGTTTCACCTTATTGAATCATTCACTATTACATAATAATACTCTCTAATAACGTATCCACAACTTTTAGTCCCAAAAAAATTTCTTAAAGATCATATTATCCATTTACACGTTTTTTATAACAACATTTTATATAATTCACTGAATTTTAAAATTATTTTATATTTTTATATTTGACATAAGATATAAATTTACTGTAATATATCAAAATGATCAAAATATTATATAAAATTATACAAATTGTGTGGTATATCAGTGTATATGCACACACACGTGTACGTATAAGACGTGTATATACACATACATATGTACACATATATGTGTTTGTATATGTTCGTGTGTGTGTAGTTTTCTTGACATGATTTCAAAATCATTCATAACAGAGACCTATCATCCTAATACCTAGTGAAAATAAAAAATTTAAGTAAAAATTGTTATTCATACATAAAAATACTTTTTGTTATTTGTAAATTTTAATTCACTGTATAAACGGTTCAAAAATTAAAATTCAGGTACTATATACAATGTGTCCTAATATTCGTAATATAGTGTCAATACTTTTCGAAGAAACAAAGTTTAAAGTAAAGTTTTATTTCAATTTTTACCGTAAGAAGAATATAACTAAAAAAAAAAAAATTTCCCACTCCAACCGGTTGTTCCAAGAGGCCCTGGGTGAGACAACCACGTCGGTGGGCTAAGACCAGAGATATTTCCTCTTTTCCATTAAGAGTTGAGTATACTATGAAACTATTTCATCAGTATCGATTGTAAAAGACTTGTACAAGGGTACGGTCGTTTCTCGACTCATGGATGTACGGTGTGACGGAGATAGGGTTCGGAAGTGTCTAACCATGATAATAATCGAGGTGATATGTCTCGACTTTTTTCCGAATCTTTCCAAATGGTCACAAGAGTTCATACGGGTTCGACGACTCACGTCTAGATCGAACCCTACGTTTACCACTGTACAGGAGGTCCTAGATCTGGGGTAGGCACAGAAACTATACCACCGACTCTTCTGGTAACCTTTAGGTCAACAGGAAATCTACAATGTATACCTAGACTACGAACCCATTAACTTTTCCACTGTCGACGTATCTCGACCCGTGTATTATCTGAGAACCGTTTACAATTAAGGAAAGAGTCGGAGGTCGTGACTACAATGACTACGGTATACGTTTAAGAGGATAGTCAAAAGTCAATGACCTAAGTCAAAGTGAAGTAACAAGTTTTACTCGGAGAGGAGAGTTGTCGATGGGGCGACCACGTCGAAGGGTCGAACGTAGAGGACGGGACCAGGGTACCACCGAGGGAGGGGTGGCGGGGAGGAGGTACGGGGTACTCCGATGTGAGAGTGTGTCTTGGTCGGACTTCTCACAGTCCAAATTTCTCACAGTCCGGGAACCTAGAATCAACAATCAATCTTTGTCAACTTCCCATTAGGAAATAATTTTTCAATCCTCTTGCCAACAACTTTCTCCATTAAAGACTTTGTCCACATTAAGTCATACAATTTATTCTCATTCCGTCTAATATAAGAAACATTTAAAATCCCATAATTTCCTGACGGACCTTACTGACCTGGAGGACCTGGTGGTCCTCGGTTCCATTAAATAAGTTTATTACAATTTTTTAAACATACTACATGATAGAAGTAAAAATTTTTAAAATGAACCAATAATAGGAACGGAATTTACGACTAGACAATGATCTTAAAAAGTGATAAAATAGTATTAACATATCCTTCTGATAAGGTTTCATAAATAAAAGAAATTCAACTACCGTCATTAAAAATAAAGAATAAAACAAAAATGTAAGGTATAACGACTTTATATCAACGAATTTGGGGAGATTTACAACAATACAGAAATTCCCTTTTGGACCATAACCCTCTTTTCCTCTCTTTCCCTAAGGACCCAAAGGTCCTGGAGCCCATTCCGAGGAAGTACGACAGAAATTGAAGTCACTCAAACCTCCGTAAAGAGAGAGTGTAAAAATATTCTAAGTTAGTCATTAAGATTCTCGAGTTTTCACCTCTAAAAGAGTTTCTCCTCATACAAAACGAGTCGTTCTTAACACACTATCGATTTCCGGGGTCTCGTAGGGAAGACACGTGTAATAAACCTATTTTGTCCGTTCGTTTTCTACCCTCTTAACCGTCCTTCAATTGACCTGTACCTTGTTGTCTGACCAAGGTTTATCCTTTTCCTCATGCAGTTCCAACATATAACAGTGGGACGAATAAATTGAAGATACGTCTCATGTAGTACTCTTTGTGACCCGACCTTCTTCCTGTTCGACCTTAGTTCTAACGGTCCTCTTTATAGTTATTGGAGTCTATACGTCTACTGTGGTGGGAATACCGTCTTCCACTTCTCCTTGATTTTTCGGAGAACTACTTTCACTTTCTCCTCTCACTTTTTCAACCGAATTTCGAGTTGTAAGTCTTTTGCTTCTAGTACCGTAGACCAGGGTAGTGAAGTACCCTTTATCTACCCCTTTGTCACCTTTGTCACAGTCTGAAATAAAAACCCCCCGAGGTTTTAGTTACGTCGGTACTTTAGTTTTCTACGGATGAGGAACCTTCTTTTCAATACTGGTTGGATCTATGGTATAAGTTTTCGTCTCTGTAATGAAACGTTCATTTCCAGGTAGATCAGTTCCGATACCAAAAAGGTCACCAGTACATACCTACACTCTCAACCTGACACTTCTTTCGACTCACGGCTTCTTAACTACGAAAACTTGACACCACGACCTCTTCTGAGAACTCTCAAGGAATCTGATGTCCCTCTAGTTTGGTCAGTTAGGATTTCTTTTAGTTGAGACTTATAAGTAACCTTCCTGACTATGACTTCGACTTCAAATTTATGAAACTGGTGGACTACACTTCTCAGTTGAGTAACCTTTTCTGGGGCTACGACCCTTTTTAACTCCCGGTTCCACTTCCCTCACTGTCTCCTACTCTACCAACATTCCGTAGGAACTGAGTTACCTGTACTTAAACTCGTTTGAGACCCTCGATCACATCCTGTCCCTTCGGATCGCACGACGTCAGGTACCCCAACGTTTCTCAACATGTGTTGAATCTCGATTTGTTATTGTTTTTACCCTAGTACTGTAAAAGAGTGACCGAGTCACAGTCACACTAACATCGAACCTTAACAAGTCAATTCGGATAAACAGTTTTCTTTCATGACTAGATACCTATCATCGATCTTTTTTTTTTTTCATGTCGTAGTCCGGAGTTGTAGAGGTATGGACAGCGATTACCCTAGGGGCAAGTGTCTCAGTGCTTCTTCCGGTCTGGGTTTGTCCGTACCTGTGACTCAAATAAACTGAGTTTTAAATCACGAATTACTCCGTTATAACTGAAGGTATCATTAAAACTAACGACTATTACGTATCTCATTGATAATTAGAGGTCTGTTTAATATAACGTTACTAAGTTTCTATAAATCGAGTCACTTTCGTAATGTAATTTATTTAATTTCACCATCTCGTTATTTTTGTTGTTTTGATATAAGAATTAAATATAGTGACCTCTCCTGTACTAAAAAATTTTATTATAATTTCTCATAAATTTTATCGTTTACAACATTTCTTTACCTTAGAGAAAATACAAATAAAGGAAATAAATCAATAGAAACATCCGTACTAATTTTTAGGGTTTTCGTTAGAGTATTCCACTTTTTACTAAGTGACTTAACCAAATACATAAAAATAAATTAAAACGAACACAAATAAAAACACTTAAATAATCCCCCTGGGACCAAGGATACCTAGAGGTCCAAAAGGTCCTAATTTCCATTTACATATGGTAATATCTCTACTATTTATGTAAAAATAATCATCTACGTTAAGTCATAGTAATTTTCAACATGGTCCTGTACATCTGAGTATGTGTCATTACCGTCTCCTTTGTGTAAATAAAATATTTAATATATTAAAACGACACCCACGTTTGATCTCGTGTTTTGAGACACTACGTTGAATTTTGACACAATTCTAAAACATATCTTAGAGTCCCTCGTACACAGCAAGTCTATTTTACTCTTACTCTATTAAACAGTTACTCTATTTTACAGTGTTAGTGAAAAAAAAAAAAAAAATTTCGTACGAAAAACAATGAACATCCCCCTTGGTCCTGACAAACCTCTAGGACCCAGTAAACCTAAAGAACCGGGTTTCCATTTTTTCACTCGGATAAACTCATATTAGATATTGTCGAATATAGGGAATACACTAGATTAAATAAAAAATCTCATAAGTTTTATAGTAAAAAATTTACAGTCAAAACGTATATAATAAAATTACGTACAACATTTCTAATATAAAATGTAAACACTTCACTAGAAAAACTTCGTCTACTTTTCATGACTTGTAAAGTTTTTGAGGTATCCCTAGTATATCATAGTATTAACTTTTGTCTCCCTGGACACCTCTTGAGAAACGAGACTGGTGGTTATGTCAAAAAGAAAGGAAACATTGGAGACTGGAGTGGAAATCGTGAACACACCCTGTTCGGTACCACCGTAACTCTATGTGTTAATTCCTCTCTGTTATAAACGACGTTTTTTTTTACATCCAAGTCTACGATACCCGTTTCTTTGGTAAACAGGATCTCACGGTTTAATCTGTAATTACGAATAATGTCTTCTTCTTTAAGGTACCGAAGTCTCCACAGATCAAATACCCGTACCTTAGTAAAAACCTTAAACCTAAATAAAAAGAAATCCCTCTTGAAACAATCAACCAACAAATGAAGACGAATATCCATCCTCCAATGAATATAAACAAGGAGAATCTTGTAGTACTCAATAAATAAAGAGATCAGTCGGATGTCCGAAATAAAGAATATGTCTACATGAGAACCGGGAAGATTATAAATGAATCACGGTCCTTTGTCCTCTTCTTATAATTATAAAGATTCTTTTCACTTACTTACTTACTAAAGTCCCTCTAGGACCTCTGGCACCCGTGGGTCCTGGTGGTCCCCAAAACCATTGAGGTAGAGAAGGTGAGTTTCCAAACACAAGGTAAACTGAAGAGATAGTTAATACGACTTTACCCTAAATTCAAGAGGACTTTCTTCTCGAACCAGGTGAGAAAGACATGAAATATGTGACGACGATTCAGCGAAGTCAGCACAGGCTGAGATACGCCGGGGTATCTGCCGTCGGGTGGTCCGAGGGGGCAGGGACCCCAAGAGGTCCGTTCTTGTGACCTCACCCAACGGTAACGGAAGAGGTTACGTACTTTTACTTTTCACTTTCACTTCAGCGAGTCAGCACAGACTGAGAAGCGCTGGGGTACCTGACGTCGGAAGGTCCGAGGAGACAGGTACCCTAAACGGATCCACCCGATTTATATACTGGAAATGGTACTTACGCATTAACAACAACAACAAGTAAATGATTTAACACAGACTGAGAAACGTTAGGGTACCTGACGTCGTACGGTCCGGAGGGACGGGGAGTCATAGAGGACCTCAAACGGGTTCAGGTACAGGTGACTCAGTCACTACGATACCTCGTAGAGTAGGAGACAGAAGGGGAAGAGGAGGACGGAAGTCAGAAGGGGTCGTAGTCTCAGAAAAGTTTACTCAGTCGAAAAGCATAATCCACCGGTCTCATAACCGAAGTATTACATATTTAATATGTTCACGATTATCTCTACATGCAGAGCTAGTAGAGATAGTCGTATTCTGTAGTTTAAAATACAATCACACATTTGACGGACGACCCTGAAAATGATACAATGGAAAGTCTTTCATCCATAAAATTAACGACTTGTGTAAATTTTGGTAAACTGATTCCGGACGGTGTTACGACGGAGGTCCTTCTTCCGTCGGAGTTGGTTACTGTTTAAGTCGTGATGAAGTTGAAGTGCACAGACAGCCCCTCCCAGATTTTATGACGTAAAATTTACACCACTCTTTGACGTTTTGGTAGAGTGTCAATATGAACTAGTTCGGAGGGTTTTTCATTAACACGTACTTAAAAGATTACATACGTATACAAACGATATATGTACTACAGTAATAAAAACCGTCCGGGAGGTCCCCTAGGTCCCGCGGGGCCGGCGATACCTCTTTGTCCCCGACAACCTGGTGCACCAGGAGGACCACGGGGTCCATCTGGTCCCCTTCGGACACGTCCATACTTAGGCGACCGGAAATGTCGAGTCCAAACGATGTAGGAGGAGGTGTGGTCCCTAACAGGTGAGATCGACTATGATTTTAGTAGAACAACAAATCAGTTCTTCGACATAGACTGAGAAACACTAGGGTACCTGACATCGGACGACCCGAGGAGAGAGGTACCCTAAAGGGTCCGTTCTTATGACCTCATCCAACGGTAAAGGAAGAGGTCCCCTAGAAGGGTTGGGTCCCTAACTTGGACGCCGAGGATGGCGTAGAGGACGTAACGTGCGTTTGAGATGAAGACTCGGTGATTTCGGGTTGAGTAGAATCCTAACAAAGTTTTTATGACTACCGACTCGGATGGGCCTGATCCTTACAGTCTGGGAGACCCCCCTACCTACGTGGATCCGTAGATGCCAATATTTTAGCAGGGGGATGAAGATTACGAGTCGATCCTAATCCTTCGTGTCTTGAGTTTGGTCAACTGATTAACCTCTTTTAGGTCCAAGGATCTGACGAACGAGTCTTTATAAGTCAGTGACAGAGTCCCCACACTATTCTTCGTAGACACATATTACCCGAAGGGTGTTCTAACGTACGTACGATTCATCGAAGTCACCACAGGTTGAGTAACGCTGGGAAACCTGTCATTAGGTGTTCAAGGAGACAGGAACCCTAAGAGGTCCGTTCTTATGACCTCACCCAACGGTAAAGGAAGAGGTCCCCTAGAAGGGTTGGGTGTCCGACTTGTGTGTAGAGAATTCAGAGGACGTAACCGTGTTCTCAAAAATGGTGATCCCGGCGACCCCTTCGGGACGTGTTCCAATGGTCACGTCTATTCTAAAACTTTGGTGACGATCCTAATCTCACACAGAAGTCCAAAAACGGTGGAAGAACCTTCCGAGAGGGACACCTATATATCAACAATTTTAAATCAAATAGGTGGATCAGGGGTTGAATTTATAAGACATATTTTACACCTTTATGTTTAACACTTAATCTTTCATCCTAAAACTAAGTGTAAATCACTCTTTTTTTTTTTTTCGGTGTCAAAAGAGGAGGGAAGGGAGGTTTGGTTTTTTTGTTGTCAGAGTAGGGGGTGTCTTTTTGGGATACCGAGTACCAGTATAAACTACTTTTCGGACTCCTTATTAGGATAACTGTGTTCTTGAAAGTTGAGGAAGTTTACGATAGAATCAATTATCAGAGCCACTATAATCCTTTTCTTCAAATGTCCCATAAAAGTAAGACACTTGGGTCCTCTTAACTAATTTGTACACTCCTCTTTTCAGACCTTATGTACATTAAGAGAAGTTAGACAGAGTACAAGACAAAGGACTCCTCATTTTTCAAAAGACTCTATAAGTTGACACTTGATGTCTCCAGAACAAATTAGAAGGTGCTTCGACCGAAAGTGAACCCTCTCAGACTACTGGTGTTTCAGTCATTTATTTCGAAATAAATCAAGTAAATGAGAAATCTGTAACATCGGTACCAAATTGACTGGGTCCTGACATACTTAGTATATCTGACGAGAGAGTCAGTCCTCCATGATCCGAGAGCAGAATGTAAAAAGGAAAGTCCGAACAAATATTATTTTATCACGAAGGTCGTCTAACTTTAGTTTTGGGTCACCCTCATTCATTGTGTACAGAGATCCCTTAAAGTTTGGTTCATATTGTTCTTCGGAGAAATAGGGTTTTTAGAAAATTTTTTCTTGATTGGGTATAAACCTGAAGTTGGGTATCCTTCTTCATTAAAATATACCATATCATAAATGTAATGTAGTACGTGTATATACATAGGTATGTATGTATACCAACTTTGTGTCTAGAGTGTTTTATTATAGACACCCCATATACTCTGTGAGGACAAAAATAAGGTAAGAAAAGAAAACTTTTTTTTTTTTTTCCAAAATTACGACCGGTGTTGAAGTGACTATAACATAGGACAGCCACCTACTAACTCCGACGTCACACGACATGTGACATTGGGTAAGAGGGACAACCTTCGACCAACTCCAAAAAGGGACCGGGACCCCGCTCTGTCGTTCGTCCGTCGAAAGTCCAAGTAAGATTCAGTCCAGATTCCTTGCAATATTTCTGTTCTACCGTTGGTTCAGGTATCCTCCTGTACAAGTAAAACAAAATTCCTGTGGGTACATACGTCGGAGATAATATGGATAAGTTAAAACATTAGTAGACATCATAAATGGAACTTCAAAACCTCAGTTTGTGGATACTAACTTAGGGTTGGAAGTGTTAGTTACATCACACCACTTTTTCAATACACAAATATATCACTTGATTGTAAAGAAATCGGTGGACTACGCTTCTCGACTGAGTAAACTTTTCTGGGACTACGACCCTTTCTAACTCCCGTCCTCCTTTTCCCCTGCTGTCTCCTACTCTACCAACCTACCGTAGTGACTGAGCTACCTGTACCCAAAGCCACCTGAGACCCTCAACCACTACCTGTCCCTCCGGACCGCACGACGCCAAGTACCCCAACGTTTCTCAACCTGTACTGACTCGCTGACTTGACTCGACTTGACTTGTAAAGTACAACATCACGAATGTTCGACACATTAGAACCTGTCAATAATTGAGAGACAAGGACAAAAGGGTAGACGTTTTAACTCAAGAACAATGTCAACTTTCTTCATTATACATATCAAAAATCTTATGTTGAACCGTATTTCTGAGTGATACAATCGATAATAATCGTAAAGAATGTAACCCGGATTTAAATGACACGGAATAGATATTCCATGTTGGAAATGTTCAACAAACTCCTCATTTCGATTACAGACTTTTATATACATTTCGGAGTCGTGTATACGTGTGTTCTTACTTTCGGTAGATAAATGAAACCCACGATGTAATGACTACTGTTTGCCCCAAGGTTAACAGACAACGATTTGTTCATTGGGGTTTGGATCATCAAATTTTGTTCTTGTAGGTCATATATGGGAAGTGAGAAAGGTACCAAGTCCTTAAGTCCTCCGTATTTGGGTTCACTAAGGTCTCGTTTCCAAAAGTAGATCAATATCGACATCTGATCGACCTTGCCTTTGCACTCCTGACCGGTCCGTAGAGAGGGTAAGCAGAGAGTATATCAGAGTCTGGAACGACACACCGAGACGTGATTGAATCTGAAGGAATGTCGTACTACCGAAGGTCCACTATTACAACGAAGGTACCACCAAGTCCTGAGGTCAGGGTTCGTAAAGTCGAGTGTTCCGTCTTGGACTTAGCAGAAATTCTTAGACCGGACCCTTCGGTATGCCGCAGTGAGGTTGGTTTCAACTAATCAAACTTGTCAGTGGTTTCCGACGGTGTAACGTCCCTTCTCCCTGGAGGTGAAGAACGATCCTCTCACAGTCCCAAGACGTTCTCACACTCTACGCTCTCGATGATCCTGCGGTAGAAATTATTACTGGTAGAAGGTAGGCTCTCTAAGACCATGATGCACACGAATCCTCCTTCGTCGATCCTCTTCACCAACGATAGTATACTCCCGAGACCGACAGAAAATCGGTTTCGACAGTCATACCCCACCCACGTCATCCCATAGTTCCCCTCCGTCCTAAGTCGACGAGGACGTAATGAAACTGAAGGGGACTTGTGTCACTTATAATGTAACTGGAGGGGACTTGAAGGTCAGGAAGCGACTCTTGAACGATATCGGTCTATGATGTAATTCCAGGAATACACCTAATAAAACAAAGTAGGAGTAATCTTCGGAGACTCCTTCTATATCTCTTAATTTATTCAATGTATTGGATGAAACCATGGACACCAACCTCTCTGTCTCCGGTCCAAGTTTAGATCGTAGAGATACGAAAGGTGGTTCGATGTACCAATATCATAAAATGGAGATGTATCTATTAATATACTCAGGTTAAAAACCGACAATTCTTTCATACGAGGGGTAAATTAAACTCGTATTTTCTAATCTGCTGATAGAGGTATATTCGTATAACGACGAATATACCTCGACGACGACGACGAGGACGACGTCGATACTCATACGTCGTACGTCGATACTCATACGACGAGTATGACGACGACGACGACGACGACGCAGTGAAGTCAGCACAGGTTGACACGCTGGGGTATCTACCTTCGGGTAGTCCGAGGGGGTAGGGACCCTAAGAGGTCCGTTCTTGTAATCTCACCCGACGGTAAAGGAAGAGGTTACGTACTTTCACTTTCACTTCAGTGAGTCAACACAGGCTGAGAATCGCTGGGGTACCTGACGTCGGGTGGTCCGAGGAGGCAGGTACCCTAAAAGGTCCGTTCTCATGACCTCTCCCAACGGTAACGGAAGAGGATCAGTTACTATTAATATGTTTGTTTCACGAATTTTAATATACAATCTATGGATAGACTCCCGATGGGATTCTCAAGTCTACCATCTCATAGGTGAACGTTACGTCCTCTAGACCCGAGCTAAGGACTCAGTCCTTATAGGGGACCTCTTCCTTTACCTTTGGGTAAGGTCATAAGAACGGACCTCTTAGGGTACCTGTCTCCTCCGACTGCCAGAAGTCAGGTACCCCAACGTTTCACAGTCTGTACTGACTCGTTGATTGTGTGTGTGTGTGTGTGTGTGTGTGTGTGTGTCTACGGATAGACGTACTAAATTACGTAATGGAGTAAATAAAAGAGGAATAAATTTTTAAAATAACTTCATATCAACGACATGTCATAATGTTCAATATCCACATGTCATAGTCAGTCAGTCAAGTCAACGAGTCAGCATAGACTGAGAAACGTTGAGGTACCTGACGTCGTGCGGTCCGGAGGGACAGACAGTGGTTGAGGGTCTCAAATGAGTTTGAGTACAGGTAACTCAACCACTACGGTAGGTTGGTAGAGTAGGAGACAGTAGGAGAGGAAGAGGACGGAAGTTAGAAAGGGTCGTAGTCCCAGAAAGGATTACTCAATCAAGAAACGTGGTCCACCGGTTTCATAACCTCAAAGTCAAAATCGTAGTTAGGAAGGTTACTCATAAGTCCTGACTAAAAGAAATCCTACCTGACCAACCTAGAGGAACGACAAGTTCCCTGAGAGTTCTCAGAAGAAGTTGTGGTGTCAGGTTTTCGTAGTTGAGAAGTCACGAGTCGAAAGAAATATCAAGTTGAGAGTGTAGGTATGTACTGATAACCTTTTTGGTATCGAAACTGATCTACCTGGAAACACCCGTTTCATTACAGAGACGAAAAATTGTACGACAGATCCAACCAGTATTGAAAAGAAGGTTCCTCGTTCATATCACGAAGTGTTAAAATTCCTAATACACGGTCAATACCAATAATATTTTATAACCGATATAAGGGGTAAAACATGTTATATAGAAACATCGAATACAATATGCATTATCAAACAGTGAGGGATGGGGTTATAACGGGGGGGGTCGAGAGGGAGATCATTGATGATTAAACAAAAGATATAGAAATTTAGACGAAGGGAAAAAAATATAAGTCATCAAACGACATAAAAAATCTAGGGTACATATTTACTATAGTATATCATAAACAAAAAGACACTCGAGTATAAAATTAAGTGACTTACACAACTATACAAACAAGTCCAAGTCAAGTCAAGTCAAGTCAGTAAGTCAGCACAGACTGAGAGACGCTGGGGTACTTAGCGTCGTGTGGTCCGGAGGGACAGGTTGTGGTTGAGGACCTCAAGTGAGTCTGAGTGCAGGTAGTTCAGTCACTACGGTAGGTCGGTAGAGTAGGAGACAGTAGGGGAAGGGGAGGACGGGGATTAGGGAGGATCGTAGTCTCAGAAAATCCAAGATAGTTTAATAGTTCCACCTTTCTAAAATTTTCATTTAAATTAATTTATTATATATGATGAAAGGGTTATTAAGGTTTCTTTCCTGTTTTTCATTCTTTTAAACTAAGGGGTTTAGAAAGAATAATGGCGAACACAAGAACAAAGTTTCCTCAACTCCGTAAAACTACCGACCCTATGAACTAATAAAAATAAAATAAAATAAAATATATATATATATATAAAAAATTGAACCAATAAAAATTTGACGTTAAAAAAAAAGGAATTTTTTTTAAGGTGTCGGATTGTTGACTCGCTGACTTGACTTGACTTGACTTCTTTCTACATGACTAAAAATAAAAAAGGTGTCTTTTTTTAAACACTCTCATAATTACACTCTAATAGATTCATCTACACCAAAAGTAAGAACTAAAGAGAACCTCCGTACTGCCCTGGAGGACCCGGTGCTCCCAAAGGACCAGTGGGGCCTAAAGGTCCCCGTCGACCACAAGGACCCTCTCGACTAAGACGAGGTCCTTTTGGTCCGTTGGTCCCTGGTTGGCCCGACGGACCCCACGGTCCTGACGGTCCTGGAGGTCCTAGTCTACCATTTCACGAGAAGTAAGCGTAAAGTATTGTAAATGCAACGTAAACTATAAACGTCATAGTAGGTCTTTTACACTGAAAGGTTTAAAAATTTTTCAACAGGTTATAAAATATTCGGTACAATCATAATAATTGTTATATTTTTACAGTTGACTATAACTGGATGGTGTAGTTAATTTTATACACTTTTACAAACCAACTCTTAAATTCACACTACTATCTTAAAACATTTAATCGTGTCAAAAATAAAAAACTTATATCAAAAACAAAATACTCAGTATACGTCTGGTCTGAATTCTCAGTTTGTCGAGATATTTCGGAAAACACTTTTTATAGGTAGGGTCTTAGAGGATAAGACAGGTGGGGTCCCCGTTAATAAAGGTGTGTCAATCGATTTAGAAGACAATAAACATACTGGTAAATCGTTTGTACACGACGATAAAGGATTAAAAAGCCAAACTCGTAATAGCAAACCGAAAGGACAGGTGTCTACTTACAGGGAGAAAGGAACGGTGTGTCCGTGTAAAGATAAAGATGTTGGATAGTTATGTCAATAGTAGTAATAAAATCAATTTATAAGTAATAGATATGACTTCCTAACATATTTACAATGAGTAACCAAATCAGTATATTATTATACATAATGAGAACACGAAAGGGTCGTACCGTAAATCAATTATTAACAGAATTGTAAGAAAAACACACAAACGAACCAAAAGTTATATGAATAACGATTAAGTTGGAGTTTAGTAGCTCTTAACATATTTAGTGAATTGGTATATAAGATTGAGTAATGGTCACAATAAAGAAACTTATTTAGAGAACACCTCAAAATACTGACAAGTTCAATCCAGTCCAAGGTTAAAGTATTCGACTACGATTCTAGGACGGAACTCTAGAAGGAAGTAGCAATAGGATCCTTAACACAGAGATGGAGAGACAGACAGAGACGGAGAGAAAGAAACCCAAGGAAAGAGGGGTGTTGAGTATATAAAGAAGTCAGCGAAAGCCAAGTCAAGTCAGTGAGTCAGCATAAGTTGAGAAACACTAGGGTACCTGACGTCGTGTTGTCCGAAGGGACAGGTAGTGGTCGAGGGTCTCGAACGAGTTTGAATACAGGTAGCTCAACCACTATGGTAGGTTGGTAGAGTAGGAAGCAGGAGGACGGAAGTTAGAAAGGGTCGTAGTCCCAGAAGAGGTCACTCAGTCAAGAAGTGTAGTCCGCCGGTTTCATAACCTCGAAGTACAAGTCGTAGTTAGGAAGACTACTTATAAGTCCTGACTAAAGGAAATACTAACTGACCAAACTGAGGAACGTTAGGTTCCCTGAGAGTTCTCAGAAGAGGTTGTGGCGTCAAGTTTTCGTAGTCAAGAAGTCGTGAGTCGAAAGAAATATTAGGTTGAGAGTGTAGGTGTGTACTGATAACCTTTTTGGTATCGAAACTGATCTACCCGAAAACACCCGTTTCATTACAGAGACAAAAAACTATGTGACAGATCCAACCAGTATCGAAAAGAAGGTTCCTCATTCGTAGAAAATTAAAGTACCGACGTCAGTGGTAGACATCACTAAAACCTCGGGTCCTTTTATTTCATACAGTGACAAAGGTAACAAAGGGGTAGATAAACGGTACTTCACTACCCCGGCCTACGGTACTAGAAGTAAAAGACTTACAACTTAAAATTAAGTCATAAAAGTGAGAGGAGAAAGTGGAAGTAATTCTCCGAGAATAAGGAAAAGCAAAAGTTCGTTTTCCCACCACAGTAGACGTATAGACTCGAATAACTATAAAGAGGGTCGTTAGAACTAAGGTCGAACACGAAGTAGGTCGGACTGTAAAGAGTACTACATGAGACGTATATTCAATTTTTTCGTCCTACTGCCATATGTCGGAACTGCATGAGGAAAGGGTTAAACCTTGGTCAGGTAACAAGGTACAGGTCAAGATTGACAACGAAGAACTGGACGTATGTCTAAAGAGTCGTGGTCCATTCCACCAGACCATAAGGTAGAGAAAGTCGTAAAAGTCAAACGACAATAGGTGTGTTAGTTTCCGAAACCGCACCAGTTATTTCGGCTTCATCTACAAAGACACCTTGAGAACGAAAAAACTACTAGGTTGTCTATAACAGTTAAACTAGAGACCAAGGAGACGGAAAAGATTTTGGTCGAACTTGTAGACCTTCAAGAGTCAAGTACATAACAACTTCGGAGTGAACCTCTTAAAACTCGTAATGAAATGATCGCACACTCTACTCACGTTAACACGTCATCAAACTCGTAAGAAACCGTAAAGGAAAGAAACCCTAACCTTACTTTTGACTGGAAAAGGTCAGGACACCGGTGACGACTCAAAAGGTTTAAACGACCGTATAACTCACGTCGTGAAAGTGTGGTAGTAGAAAGTCCTAAACTTTCTCGAGATGACCTTAAGATAGTGGAAGTGATCGAAACAAGTATCACTACGAAGGAGTCCGGGTGAACTGAAACGTAAGATCCCACAGACCGAGATCCACTCACTGGTGTGATAGAACCACAAAACCTAGTAATTCTAGAAAAAACCTATCAAGAAGAGACATAAAAACGATGGAGAAGAATTATAAAAAACGAAGACAATCCAAGTATGGTAAAGACAGGAAATACCACGGGTAGAAACGTATTTTCAAAGGGAACATAGAGATTAAAAAAACTTCTCTAGCGATCAGAAAGGGTAAGAAAACAAAAGGAGATAAAGAAACGTAACTAGTGGTTCCTTAGTAAAAAACCTTGAGACGTAAGTTAACCTATATAAAAAGAAAAGATGAAACGGAAAGTGAAGAGAAGAAAAGAGTCGTTAAACATTCCGGACGAGTCTGTTGGTAAAACGGAAAAACTTAAAGAAAAAGAACCCCTACCAAAACTAGTACCGGAGGACATGTTGTAATACTTGGAGGTAGGTATCAAGAAGTCCGTGACACAGATAGTCTAGATTAGGGAACTTAGATAAACAGTGAAGGTCACATATTAACATTCCCTAAACTAAATCCAGTATGGACTTACCAGATCACCAAAAGGGAAGAAAGAAGTCGGAACAGACAACCAAATGAGAGAGTAATACGAAACACTCTTTCAGACATTCAAACCCTATAAACTTTATGGAAATAAGATGACACTTTAAACTAACTATCAAACCAACTTATATTTTAAGTTCTAACATTAGTAAAAAGGGAAGTCCAAAAACTTCCGTAAAAAGAAAGAAAGAAAGAAAAAAAAACAAATCACAACAATGGTTCTTCAAGTTATTAGAAATCTGTCAACTAGGAAACAAATTTCAGTGAAAAAAGAGACTTTCGAAGATCCTTAAAAAGGAACATAAGTTACAGGTATTTAAAGTGTCACTAAATGGAGTCACACCCATTTAAACGTCCGTGAGTCTCGTCAAAGTTAACTTGTGTTTAGGAAGTAAAGTCCCTTTTACAGAACTTCATTAAAAAAACTTTGATAAGACACGAAAAAGGGAGAATGAAAGATAAAGACCTGAGTTATATAAACAGACAAAGTCTTAGTCAGGATATGTAGAGAAAAAGTTTAAAAGTGGATAATAGAAGTAGAAAAATAAAAAGGATTGTGAAAGACCATCTGAAGGAGTTAAGGTATCAGGTTGAGACGAAGACTTGAAAATTTAAAGACGAAAGTATTGGTATAAAAAAAAATTAAAGACTCTTAAAACAACAACCACCACAAGAGAGATTACATAGAAAAATGTCGTCGACAAGTGCAGAGTCCCTACTTTACGGAAGGAAATAGACGAAAAATTTGATATATCAAATAAAAAATTTCTAAAGAAGAATGACACAACAGACAAAAGAGAATAAACTCCCTCAAACAAAAGAGGACGACGTTAAAAATTCTTCCTCAAGATTGATAAATCGACAAAGAAACTGGTCAGTTGGACACACCCCGGAGTGACAGTAAGACGAAGTCTCCATGGTTAAGGACTTGAAATCCTCTCTAAAAAGTCAGTCGATACGAGAAAAATATGAAGGGGGTGTCGGACGAACCTCAAGTCGAAAAATTTTAGACGATTTAGAAATATATATATATATATATAAAACGACAACAAAGGAAAGAGAACGACTTAGAAACAGAATTTCTTAAGACAGTAAAATATTATAAGAAAATGACAGACTAACCTCTCTTGTTCATGACAAACATGAAATGGACAGTAGAAACTAGTCAATAGAGACTTAAAAACGAAAATATTTGAGACGAAATACGAAAGAAATAATCCATTAATAACTATTAACTTACCCCCTTTTACTAGACACGGTATGTGACTAAGAATGAAATAAACAAAACAAAACCATATAAACACACAAAAAAAATTTAAGGGATGGAATGGGATGTTGGGTAATTTAATCCCGACTCTAATCCCTACCAAAATTAGTCACCAATACCATGGTCTTCGAACGACACTGTTGACATACCAGACACATGTATAAGAATATAGTCTCTCTTTCTTAGAATTCTTTCCTCACCTTCTTTCTTACCCCCATTCCCCGACTAACCTCATACTCTCTGTGAAGATGAACAAACCCTCATCTACAAGTGTTTTCAACACACTAAGAGAGACATGGGGGGATAGTGTGACACTTCAACATATAACATGAGAACCCGTTGGACCTGGTGTTCCTTATTTTCCGTTTCACCCAGGAGGGCCTTCTGCTCCGAGGTTTCCTCTTTTTCCGTTCATAAGGAGGTTCATCTTAAAGATCTTTTTTTGTCGTACACCCCCCAACTCCCCGTAATATACTGTACATGTCACACCGGAAAGTAAATCCAAAAAATGAGGGAAATCAATGGGGACACTCATGGATTGAGTAACACACGAACACTACACTAATCTGGAACGGTTTTTCAGTTTAGGTATAAAATCTCATATTTCCTCTGTAAATAGACGGTACTCTAAACAGAGTTTCACCACTGAGAAAAGGTACTCTAGGAGAGTTAAGGAACTTTTTTCGTCTCTATCCTGTCAAAACTAGAAGTTAAAGCTAAAGAGAGACACCCAGGGTAGAAAGGATCTAAGTAGTTTACGGAGATCGAGAGACAAGGATGTGAGATTTAACAAACCACGCAAAAAGTGACTGTCTCAGTCCGTCCATACTCTCGACTCGTTAAACTAATAGGATTACCATAAAAAATCTGATTTTTAGGACTACTCATCTTTTACGTAAATCACTTAATAGTTGACACTATACGTCACGTCAGTTATTAGGAGAAATGTATAAAATAAACCTAAGAAATTTACAAGTTTTAAATATGAGATTGGTTAAAATCAACAAAAAAAGTCGTCCTTGGTTTAATTCTCTAATAAAAAATTCCTCCTAGGTTTATTCTCGATGGATTTGAAAATTTGTATTCTTTAAAAGAATAGAAGTTTCAAAGACGTTATCTTAAGTCGTAATCGAAAGGGGGAACTAAAATGGTCCCACTTAAAAAATTCTGTGCCTTGTAGGGTAACAGATCTTGTTATACAGGTGCGTGTATCTGGTATCGATGGCGACGTAGTACGAGACATGGGGCGGGGGTAGGGTACAACAGTCAACAGACGCTATTCTTAACACACGTAGTCTGGGAAAAACAAGAATAAGTGTGATAACCAAAACATATCATTCCTGAAATAACCCTAAAGTAAGTCCTTTATATTGTTTCGACGGAAAATAGGAGACAGATCCCTCGAGTCCCGAGACACGGACGGTCGGACCAGGGTACCCGGGTGGTCCGGGAGGTCCCGGAGGACCCTCCGTTCCCTCATTCCCTCTGAACCCCGAGGGACCCACCGAACCGCTTTTTCCCAGGGGTCCGGGAGGACCACGGTTTCCTAGAGGTCCCGGTGGTCACTCATTTAAGGGTCAAAAAAAAAATTTAGAAAATTGTCTCAACATTAAGTCAACATGGAGAGAGATTAAACATCACGATATATATACAAAAATTATATACATAACATATATAACATTATATATATATTACACTATATACAAAAAATACAAAATTTTAAATAAAAATAACTTCATATCAACTTAATGTTATATAATATACAAAACTCAGATATTCATGTAATTACCGTTTTTTAACAGAGACAGGAAAATAAGTAGGTAAGTAGTAAGTAAACAAATCAGTTAACGAATAACTCATGGATGATGCAAGGTCCACGATAAGGTCTATGTCGTCCCTGGTCTTGTGTTAGAGGCGGGAGGCCCCCGGGGAAGAGACACCCCTCTTATGTGTGTAGTACTGTCTATCTGTTCACTTGCATGGCATACCATCTGCCGTTATTTCAGGGAACGGTAGGTTACACGAAACTCACCTCTCTTACTCCCCGTCTCATCGTCTACTTCAGTTTCTTTACCGACCTCCCCAACCTCTCGTATCCCAAAACATCTTCCCGACCGAATCTTGAACATGAGACTTACGGCACCTCGTCGACCACCTCTTAGAATTCCTCCCTATTTAGACTGTAATCAAAATTGTCATAGTGTGACCATCGAAACAATTCCTGTCTGGTCTCTCCGATTCCGTTACCGTGGGGTGAGGTCATGAGAACGGACCTTTTAGGGTACCTGCCTCCTCGGACCATCCGACGTCAGGTACCCCAACGCTTCTCAATCTGTGCTGACTCGCTGAAGTAAAAGTGAAAAGTGAAAGTACGTAACCTCTTCCGTTACCGTTGGGTGAGGTCACAAGAACGGACCTCTTAGGGTCCTTGCCCCCTCGGACCACCCGACGGCAGACACCCCAGCGTGTCTCAGCCTGTGCTGACTTCACTGAATCGTCGTCATCGTCGTCGTCTCTCCTATTCCCTCCTTCATCCTTCTAAATCGACTCGCCAACGAGGTCATTAGGACCATTTTATACTTCCACCTGTCCAAAGGTATAATTACAACCCACACCTCCCTCCACCAACCTAAGATCTATATAAAACTGGCGTCTCGGTTGTCTGACCGACACTCTGGTCTGTACCCCATACTTTTTGTCTCTGAACTTCCTACCTCGGCTCTACCCCCCTGTCGCACTTCTCATTCGTACCCCATTCTTTCCTACGTCTCGGTAACCCGTGTAAAATTCAAACTCCGTGGTTAATCTGTTCGTTCACCTTCACAACTCGTCTTAGACTCTACTAAGTTCACTTCCTAGGTCTACTCGTTAGCCGGACCTCGATATTTATAACCGAGGTAGTCTCGAATGTACTACAAAACACGGTCTCTCACCCACTCTAAAACGACACTGAGTAAACGACTGGTAAGGTTCCTTGGCAACGTTCACGGGACCCGATTCCGACAGGGAGACTTATAGTCACGGGAGGTCCCGTGAGGAGACCTCCGACCTCTGTCGGAAACAATGTCTCCGAATTAGAACCCCACCGCACCCTGGGTTGGTAGTCGGGGTCACATGAGAAAAGGTAAAGGGAGTCCTTTAGAACCCTTTTATTCTAGGGTCAAAGTCTCGGAATTCACTTCCAAAAACAAAGTGAGAAGGGTGTGGGGTCAACAGTGTAATCGTTTCAGTTGAGTTCCTCTTCGATGTAGGAAGTATATGTATACAACTCACTTGTGCCAACATTAATGATTCATAAGACGTAAAACATCAGACTAAAAAATTTAAGTTGGAAAAAAAGTATCAGTAAAAAGACACAGCAATGAATTAGAAGAATCACTTCCAAAATAACTGAGATTTAAAAAAGGACGGAAGTGTGACTCAACGAAGAGTCTCGATCGTAGAACCTAACACTTAATGTCCAAGTAGGTCCCAATAGGACCGTTTTCAAATACATTAAGTCAAAGAGGTCCCGAATGGAGAAATTACAAAAATTTAAAAATTAAACATAACTTCATATCAAGTAAATGTTACAAGATAATTTGACCGGTATAAAGACTACAGAAACAAGACATATACGAAGACAGGTATACTGAAGACACATAATTTAAGTAGTTTAACCCTAGTGTCAATCCCTGGTCCAAGTGTGGTACCCCGTGTCCTTTCCTTTCCTCCCTCGCTCCCTACTTGTTTTCCTGGGTGTCTGTCCCGTGAGAGAGAGGAGGCATGTAGAGAAAAGACGACTAGGGACCGGGGTCGTCGGTGTCCAACCACCGTTTCATGGTTTGTCTTTTTATCCAAATGCAAGAGACGGTAAAAAGAGACACTAACCTGGTTTCGAAATTTAAGTAACGGAATCGGACTCTCGTGAAGGATCCTACCCTCAAAGGGTGGTCCTTCGAGATCACGTTCCGTATCCCGAATCCTCGAGCACCTGGTTCGAAGTGTGGGGTTGAGACTGTGACCACTAGAGACGTCGGAAGGACCTTATAGATATAGGGTAGAGGACAGGAGGTCCCAATCACCCTTAAGTCAAGTCGGTACGTAACTCTCGACAGTGTGTGGTCACTTGGTCTACTGGTCCCAGTGACCGGGACTCCTCGACGTCCCGTTTGGTCTCCAGTGTCTGACTGTTCCGGATTTGGAGACCGTCAAAACCAAAATAGGAGTATCAGAAAGAAAAACATAAGAAGTATACTCTAGACACCGACGGAAACTCTTTGACCTTCAAGTAATTGTGTCCAGTTACACAAGGACGACGACGGTGTTCGACTCTCCACCAGCACGGATACTCTCCTCCAACCCCACGAGACCAGATGGATACGGGAAAACGGACGAAGAGTCTTCCCGTGTCGGGGGACTACCCGTAGTTACCGACTTCAGGGACGAAACCGAAGTATATTTTATTGACCATGTACGGACCACCTCTCCAGAAGAAACAACGACGACTCTAAAACAACAACACAATTGGAAACGGGATCTTCAAAAAATCCAAGGTGTAAACAAAGTGACCTTAGGTTCCGACACTTCCGTTCTACCAAAACAATTGATATCACAGAAGACATGGGTCTTATTACGGACCGTTGAACATCCAAGAGTCATTTAGAGAAGTAGTTTTAGGTTTGTGTCACGACCATTACAAAAAAAAGGGGAATGATCGAGTTGATTCAGATACTAGACTGAGATTATGAATTTAAGATGTGGACGTCTCGTAATCTTGACAAACAGGATTCAGAGGTCACACGACCGATTATTTGAAGAGTCTGAGGTCCCACTTAAACTAGAAATCCCACTGTCACATCCCGAAGGGACCACCGAGTCTGTCATTTCTTAGACGGACGTTACGTCCTCTGGACCTAAGTTAAGGACCCAGCCCTTCTAAAGGACCTCTTCCTTTACCGTTGGGTGAGGTTATAAGAACGGACCTCTTAGGGTACCTGTCTCCTCGGACTACAAGATGTCAGGCACCCCAACGTTTCTCAGGTACCCCAGCGTTTTCATTTGACAAGTCTGAGGGTCCCACTCAAACTAGAAATCCCATGGGGTCAGAACAAATAAATACGAACGGTGACAGTTAGAGAAAGACCTCTCTTTGACCAAGTACACGAGACCCTTATCGAAAGACAGCACTATCAAGTCCATGATCTTCCTGTAAAAGTAATTGGTTGAGAACCTAACCTACGACAGACGGTATGTGAAACCGGCCAGAGTAACAATTGAATTCCGAATCGTATCTGCCATTTTCATTCTTAATTCCGTTGCTTGTAAAGTGGATATAGGGTGAAATACTAAAGATTTCGAGAAGAGAACAGACAAAGACGTTTCTTAAAAAAAGTCGAGAGGGAAGACCTGTAGTAATGTGTGTCCTACCACAGGATCTTACTATAAAACCCCTCATAACTTACCACACACGTTTCACTATAAAAGAAATGTGATTCACCGAGGGTTGGCAAACCAGGTGAAATTAAAAATATGGACACCACATGTGAAATCCGACAAAGAAGAGAGTGACTAGGACGGTAACACGAATAAAGGTCACCGTGGAGATGAGGGGAAGTATCAAGTGACGAGTGTTTGATTATCTTTGGTTCGTTTTTCTATTACTTCAGACGGTCTCGTACAACAATCTAACATACTTCTATTCCGTTTCATCGTAGACGTATTCGTTTCGTTTATAAGGTAATCAGTAAAAATGAAGGAAGGTCTAAGAATAGATACAAAGAACTAATAACTTCAGTAATCTATTCACCGGAATTCGATACATGTCACACAAAGATATTAACATAGATGACATTACAAACCAGTGAGATTATATGGTTTTCGTCCTATTTTCTAAAAACTCTATCGAATTATAAACTATTATGTATTACGAATGTTTTGGTACTGGGTTTATCAGGTCAGAGTCTCGTCACAACTCTAGTTTTCTATTATTTGGGTAACCGGTTTTAATTAACAAATGAACAGTATTTCACCTTTATATAACTAATGTCTTTCACAAGAATAAAACGGAAGAGAACAAGTAGTCACAAGTAGTCATAGTGTCAACAAAAGTAGGGATCCTTGAACATAGGGAGTGCAGACGTAAGTTGAGATCACCGTCGAGAAAAAAAAATTAACAATTTAAAAAACCGATGTGGAACGTCGTACACCCTAGAATCAAGAGACTGGTCCTTAGCTTGAGAGACGTAACCTTCGTGTCTCAGAATTGGTGACCTGGTGGTCCCTACAGGGATCACCGAGTCTTCCATTTCTTAAACGGACGTTACGTCTTCTGGACCCATACCAGGAACCCAACCAACCTGTGGTGACTCACTGATTGTGGAAGTGAAAGTGGTCCCTCCAGGGAGATCACCGTCGAAAACACCAATGGAGGGGTAGAAAAGGAGGGTTAAGATGTGACGTTGTGGGTTTTATCAGTTAAAAAATTTAATATTTAATAAAACTCTACGAAAATAAAATACTGAGTGGTTTTCAACGTGTTAGTATGTCTCTCCAGGGTGCTTAGGAAGTGGGTCGAAGGGGGTTACTATAGAACAACAACCAATCAGCGATTCATCACAGACTGAGAAAACACTGGGGTACCTGACGTCGTATGGTTCGAGGACAGATGCCATAAAGTGTCCGCTCTGATGATCTCACCCAACGGTAAAGGAGGAGGTCCCTTAGAAGACCTGGGTTCCTAACTTGGAGACAGAGAACGTAACCGTCCGTCTAAGAAATGGCGACTCGGTGGTCTCTTCGGGGGTCACTATAGAAAAAATTTGTCTCATGTAACGGTTTTGGTTCTTTGACTGTTACTAAAGACAACTTGGGTCACGTCTCAAATAAGTCTAAGGTGGTCAAAATGTACGTCAAGTTCTTGGAGTCAAAACATTCCGTCCCTCCTTTCTCTTACTATGGTTACCACGGTTTGATCTTAGACCTTGTCCACTAAATCTTCCTTTCTCCGTTCTCCAACCTCCATAAGTTTATTGAAAACTTTGAAAACTGAGTAGTGTCAATTTGACTGAACAAGAAGAAAAGTGGTTCCCTTTTGGGCCACGGAGTCCTGATGGACCGTTGTTTCCTCTTTTTCCACTGTACCAACATAGCTCTCACTTTCCACTCGTATTAGTTAGTGAAACGAGGGACGGTAAAATACTTACTACATACTTGGTAAGAAAACGTAATTAAAAAGGACACTGGATTCTAGTTAAGACATTAAGCTAAACTCTAACAACTCTACCGAATTTGTATAAGGGACTGGAAGTCTCAGAACACTTACAACTCGGATTTAGGAGACATAGAATAGACTTTTGTGTTTATGAGGAAATCAGTGTATGAGTTTAGGAGAAACAACACTTAACCCAAACTACCTTTGTTCTGGAGCAAACTGAACAGGTCACAAATAAGTGACGTGACATCATAGAACATAATTAGTTCTTTCAAACCCCCCTGAAGGGACCACCAGGTCACCAATTCTGAAGTGGAGGGTCACGTCCCCTCCGGTCAAACTAGGGACCAACCCCTTGATTCTAGGGTGTATGACGTCCCGTTGACTCGGACTTGCGACGTTGTTTGTACTGGGTTGTTTCAGTTTATTTATAAAAAAAAATTTCTTATAAAACCAACAGTCACTGTCTTTGGGTCGAACTTCATCACAAAAATCTTTTCATTAAATAACTGAATGGACTCTTTTTAAACTTTCCAATCTACATACTAAACGCGACCCTACGGACGTAACCTTCCGACAGAACCGAAGAACATAGAAAGTAACACGGCAGACGTAAAAGAGGGGTAGACCAAAAGAGACCCGATACCCATGCACTGACGTCCGCCGAGGTTCAAGTGCTGGTCTCCACTTTCTCTCGAGTTGAAGAAAAACGAGGTCAATCCCTTTTTTCAGGTCCTTCCTAACCTAATCGGACCCCGTGTACGGGTTGGTACCTGGTAAAGGGGTAAGTGATTGATACCGGTTCCCGACCCATGGTTCAAACCGTAGTGTGTTCGACTCCTTCTACGACGTCTCTGACCGTGGAGGGGTATGTTAGAGGAACAGTCTTACTCTTTTCTTTGTGAAGAGTTTATTCTCTTAGCCGCCCAAACCGGTGACAGTTAGAGGGGAGACTAAAAAGGTACTAACAGAAACACACTGAAATCAGTCGACTCTGTGAGGTCCCTTAGAGATGGACGGGTCCGTCTCAGTTCCAGTAACGGAAATAAAAATCAGGAAACAAAGGAAAGTGGAAACGAGTGACGACTCTTCCTGAATTTAGAAAACCGGAAACAAGGGTCCTGTGTTTCCTCTTTCTCCCGGACTACCCGGGGGACCTGAAGGTCCCGTCGTCCCTGTTGTGCCAGCTCTACCTATACGACCTCTTTTCCCTCTGGGTCCCGACGGACATACATATTAAGACGCCATCTCAAAGTGAGTATGCCAGTGTTTCGTAGGGCCAAATTCTTCGATTTGAGTCATCTCACAGTTGTACGACGTTTAGTCTCAGTGGAAACTAAAGGACGGTGGTCTTCTACCGACAATATTTCTACGCCGTATAACGTCTACCAGATTCTAGGACTCACCACCAAGTAGTGCCGTTCCGCAAGACAGAGATCAGAAACATAATAAAAGTGCCACAAATAAAGGAAGACCCTGGGCACAGAGACACTTCGGGGGTGACCGAAGTCCAGACAAGTCAACTGAGACATCCCACCTCCTATGTGCGTCCAGGACTCTTAACGGAAGTCAAGACAAAGGACTACCTCTTCGTTTCACCGTTTGTTCTTTCCTCCGTGATCCCGTCTAGATGACCCACCTGTGTAACCGACTACGTCCCAGGGTGCTTATTTACCGTAAAGACGTAAAAAGTTTGCACGAAACCTACCTCTAATGTACATCGATTACTTTAAGGATTCTTTTCTGATACTCTGTATTACATCCCCGATACCCAAGCTAGGGAACAGTCCCTTGATTCTAGGGTGTATGGAGCCCCGGTTTTTTGGTTTTGTCTTTTGTCTTCGTTATAACATTGTTTAAGTTATTTCTACAATTTTTACCGGGTGTAGTTTTTTAGAAATTTTTATTTTCTACATTGTGTGTATTGAAAGACACAAACTCCGTATTGTGTGTGTGGATTCCTTGTATACGACATATACAGACATTTTTTAGATCCAATTTGTGAAATTTAATGTGAACGATAATTCATTGAAGACCTTAGTGACCGAAAGACGTACGTAAAGACATCGGATACCACTGTTACTATCGAAACACAAGTACCGGAAAGTTTCTGACTACTAACTGAACACTACGTTTACAAGGGTCCCACTAGTGCTTCTACGCCGGGGTCCACTATTTCCCGGAGGACCTGGCGGTCCGGGGGGACCGTCTCGCCCCGGATCCCCCGGGGGTCCGGACCCTAAAGGACCGGGGGGTCCTCTCTCTCCCGTTGGTCCTCGAGGTCCGACCGGTCCGTTGTCCCCAGGACTACCAGCCTTCCCAGTCTTTCCATTGAAAGTTACAAGAACACCGTCTTACAGTCCACGTTAATACCTTTAATTTCACTCGGAGAGAAGACTCGCATCTATAATATCGACACCGTCTTGGAGATTTTATTTTGCGGATGTTCAACGACAAGTTTGGAACTTACAACAGTTTATTTTTGTAATGTCGTGTTAGTTATAAATTTTGTTCAGAAATTTTACGATTCGACAGAAACGACAAAATGACCAAACCGTTGAACGGAAAGTAAGTAAAGAGGTATAGTGACACCTGTTAGACTGACACAAATTTTAATGTATGCACATATATAAGTTTTAGAGAAAAAATGTCAGAAAACTCTATTAAATCATAAAATTATTTTTTGTTTTGGTTGTAAAGTAAACTTTTATGTCATAACGGGTACTTTTGGGTAAACATTCGTAAGATCCCTCCCTTTTTTCACCAGAAAATTGATATAAACTGTCAATAAACTTAAGGTTTTTCTTTTACTAAACATCAAAATATCGACTTTTGAAAATTTTTGAACCTTTTTCTAAATAAATTCTAAAAGAGAAAACATTATACATGTACATAGAACCCAATGTATCAATTAACACCTTAAAATATTATATTATTATAGAAACCCAGAACAAAACTACTGTATCTGTTTATGGAGTTTTAAACTATACCTAATTCTAATACCAGACACTGGTAGTTTTAGTAGATCGTACTAAAAATAAGTACACCAAGTAAAAAATAAACTGTCGTAAATCACATTATGTAATCCTCTATATTAAAGATAATTTTCCCCTTGTAACGCAAAATTTCCTCTTCTCTTGAGTCTCCGTGTTGAAACTTCAAAAAAAAAGTGATTTATTTTACTCCCTACTGTTTTTGGTGTAACGTCTCAGTAATCCTTTTGTTCTCTCTCTCTTACATAAACTTTGTACTGTCCGGGAGTTTTTTACCGTAAAAATTTAATTAGAGAGAGGGTCAGATAAAAAGAAACCCATGTTAAGGAGATATAGGTCTCGGTTTAGAACCTTAGAGTCACATCCTACGAATGATGACAAAACACTAAATAGTCTCGAAGACTGAGGTGACATAATCCGTAGGTACCTGGATATTTAAATAATAAAAGATATACAATAATTAATTTGAATAAAGAATCTTAGTTGCAAAAGGAATAAGGGGAAGACAAATAATGACAAGACAGTCAACTTCAAGTCTAAAGTCCTATCTAGAAGACCTTTAAGTTTTATTTTCATTAAGTTCACTGGATTACTACCGGTCCTCAGAAAAAAAGAAAACTTACAGTGTAAAAGACATACTTTTTCGTAAAACTAGTTCGACAATAACTCTGAACGTAACCAGATAGTTAACATACTGACAGTGAAAAAAAAAAAAAAGTAAGGTCCACTATGTTAAGGAACATTGCATTGTATGGGACCCTCCGGTCCGGGAGGTCCAAAACTACCAGGAGGTCCATGACAGTTCCTCTTCAAGGACAGTATGTGTAAGAGTCTCATTTTCTTGGACGTTCGGTCTATTTGGTTATCGTTCAGGAGTCCCTCAAGAAGTCCGATAAAGATGGGACTAATATTTCAAGTCCGGTAAAGATGGGACTAATATTTCAAAACTCCCTGAGACCCCTTTGTCCTAAACATCCGTAACGGGGATTCAGGGGACAGATGACTTGTGTGAGACTTATTATAAAGACACGTCGTTTTAAATGGAATTAAACTAGTGTATAGTCGTTTTGAATGACGGGAAAATTCTGTTTTTGATTTGTAAAATGTTGAGATAGAAAAGAAATGGAGACGGGTCTCTCACTTTTTCAACGAATGATTAAAATTTAAAATGAGATAAGACGACAAGTTTTCTGGGTCGAAAGACTTATCTCTGTAAGACTCTTTACGGGTGTGTAATGTGGGGTTGATATGAAAATATGTTAGTATAGTGAACTGAGTTAGTGAATAAATATCGACTTAAATTGGGTTTTAAATATATTCCCTAAAAAAAGGATTAAGAAAATATGACTCACCCGGTTTTTCAAATATTGTACAAAATCTTTTTGGACTTGTTTGAAAAGCCGGTTGGGTTATAAATAAGTCTCAAGTGAATTTAACTAGGTAATTCATGATCGTATCGGTGATCTCCAGTGGAAAAACAAGATGCAGTGACGTCTTTAATAAATTTCCAACTTACTACTTACTGGAAAATAACGGGAGACATTGGTGATCGAACGTGGGGTTATTACACATTGTTGGAGGTTTAACGTCATCCGAATTATTCAGTATAAATAAAAGAGAGTATACCCAGACATCGACTGGAGTCTACTAGAGATAACTGAACCAGGGACCGAGGTCCAGTCTAGTCCAGACGTTGTACATGGATGGAGAGACGCCACGGTCCCACACGGGACGAGGACACCGACGTCTTTACGTTCTCCCACCCCCGGTCGAAGTCGCCGTGTGAAGTATGGAGAGTAATGAAGTACCACAAACAATCCTAGGAAAACCGGTTTCGTTTAGTGTACTGGTTCGGGGTCTAGTTTCACACCCTGTATGTCCGGTGGGTGGTGTTCTGTCATCGATCGCCTCCACATTAAAACATAGACACCTCACTTCTTAACAACCAACTAAGTGACTTACGAGTAAAAGCGTAACTTACCACGACAGTACCTATCTATATAAACAGTGAGTCAACATAGGCTGAGAAACACTAGGATACTTGACATCGGACGGTCCGAAGAGACAGGTACTCTATGCGGTCCGTTCTTATGACCTCACCCATCGGCAAGAAAGAGGTCCCCTAGTAGGACTGGACCCCTAGTTTGGACCCAGAGGGTGTAACGTCCGTCTAAGAAATGGAAGACTCGGTGGTCCCTTCGGGGATTCCTACCTATTTTTTTTACGATTACTAATGAAAGTCGTCGAAGTCGGAGTTCCCTTCGCTTGTGAGTCTCAAAGTCAATCGTCAACAATTGAGGAAACTTTAGGTATTAAATATTCAATAAAATCGACTCTATCGAGGATCATTCTTTAGTCTCTTTTAAAATTTTTTGAGTTAAGGAAAACGTCCATGAAAAACGGACATGAAGTATACTCCCGTTTATCATTTACGTCCCTTTACCTAAACCAGAAATAAGACCACAAAAGAGTAGTTCGATGGGTGACCGGTGGTGGAGACAGGAGAATCTTCCTTCCAACATGAGTACATAAACACAAACTCTGAGTCGCGCCCTTCCATGGTTTTTCAAGTAGACTTACCACCACATGTAAGAAATCACATACCGAAGACTCTTTACTTGAATTATGTGTAGAGACACTTTATGCCAAATCTCGTGTACTGTATTTTACTGATATATTTATACCGATCTCGAAGGGACCACCGAGTCGCCATTAGTCAGACGGACGGTACGTCCTCTGTGTCCTCTACATCCAAGCTAAGGACCCAGCTCTTCTAGGGGACCTCCTCCCGTATCATTGGGTGAGGTCACAAGGATGACCCTTTTAGGGTACCTGTCGTCTCGGACCCCCCGATGTCAGGTGCCCCAGTGTCTCAGTCTGAGTTGACTCGTTGACTACTCCGTTTACGTCCGTTGTGAAAATGAAGGTATTTCATTTTTATAGGATTCTTTCTAAATTGTATCAAAACCCAAAAAAAATTTCAGTGGAATAAAACAAGAGTAAACGAAACACAAAATGACTCAGACACAAACAACAATAACAAATCCAGGTTTCCCTGAAGGTCCAGTAGCCCCACGAGGACCCGACTCCACAAACCTACCCGTTTTCCCAGTTGCACCGTTTGGTCCTTAGAGTCTTTCTGGACCAGGTGGACCATTTATTCTCGAAAAGTAAATCTTTACAGACCTATGGAGATTTGACCTACTAGTGTCAGTCGTTTACCGGGTCCCTAGACATGCACTCACCCCTTACCCCAAAAAAAAAAAAAAAAAACTATGTAATTCGTGAATCGATACAAAACTATTGAAGACCCAATACTATGAAAACACTGAAAAGTCCCGAGGAATTCGGACCTCGTACTCAATACCCGATAATAACCAGATACAACAATCTTCGACGAGTCAGATCTGTCAAACGGTCATTTACTTTCGTTATACCTTTGTAGTAACCGAATATCCTTTGTGTCAATGCTAAATAAAAAGTTGTTGTTTTGGGGGGTTATAACGGATAATTCAATGGGAAATTAAAATCATTCATGGGGACATAAAATTTTACACAAAAATTAATTTCATCATAAGAATGTGCACACAACTAAAATATAAACATGCACATTTTTAAATTTGTGAAAAGACAACCTATCCAAAGGCACCACTATGTCCTCTTGGTCCAAACCCTCCACTTTTCCCCAGGAGGGGACAACCCGGGGGTCCGCGAGGTCCAAGTGGACCTCACTGACCAGTCTTTCCTGGGGGTCCTCTAGGACGATAGCCGATGGGTCCTGAGGGTCCTTTCTCGCCAGAAGGTCCTCGTGGTCCCAGGTTTCCTGAGTCTCCGCTACGACCCGTAGGTCCCTGGCGTCCATACCTCCGACATGACAGGGGAGTCAGGTATTTCGGTTCAGGGACTTGTCCAGGGACTTCTAACAGACCTGACAAAGTGGAATTTTTAGATCGTACAATTTACGAGTGAGCTCGTAGAAGGGAGTGGATACCCGTCACCGAGTAAAGATTATTGGACGTAGGGGTCCCAACGGAGACGTAAAATAACCAACTAAAACTTGGGTAGAATGACACCGAGTCAGTCAAGTCAGACTAGGTCACCGATGGTCTACAGGAGGACGAAACCTGAGTCTTATCAAGAACTCACGACTCCTCATCCCTGGGACACTGGGAGGGCGACGGGAATGGACCGACTCTCTCCCGTCCCGTCTTACGGTCGTCTACGTACCGTAAAATGTCGTCTACGCACATTCTCCGTACGGCATAATTCACCTGTCCACTGTCCGACCTCCCTGAAAGTAAGGTCGTCCCGATGACCCGTCCCGTCTCTTTGACTTCTGTCCCTCTACCGGGGACCGTGACTAAGTGTAAGAAAAGACTTTAGTGAAACCTAAGAAGTCCTAGGGGTCGTCTCCGAAAGTCTAAAATTACATGAATTTTTATTGGGTTCCAACCCCATCCCTAGTAATTGTAGTAACAGAAGCCCCGAGGTCAGAGTCTTTCACTAAGTACCGTAGTCTTAACGTACCTTGGGTCGTGAGGTCAGACTTGAAATCAAGGACTTCCGACTACTGGTTTTCACCTGGGGTCTGGTCTGAAAGTGTTTGTGAGAAGATCAAGAAAAGATTGTTAACCACCCGGACATAAATTATCCATGGGTCCTGTCATGATATGTTACCATGTCCCTTCTACCTCCCGGTCCCTTATTCAGTGTAAGAAACAGGAGTTCCTCGAATAAGTTACTTCTTCACTTCAGCGAGTCAGCACAAGCTGAGAAACACTGGGGTATCTGACGTCGGACGGTCCGAGGAGACACGTACTCTAAAAGGTCCGTTATCATGACCTCACCTAACGGTAAAGGAAGAGGTCCCATAGAAGGGTTGGGTCCCAAGCTTGGGTCCAGAGGGCGCAACATCTGTCTCCGAAATGGTAGACTCGGTGGATTTGGTCTTTGTAAGTAATTGTCTTTGGGTGAATTAACCTTGTCTTGTTCTATTATGTAATACACTCAGTTACTTTTATTAAAACTGGGTCATTAGGGTAATAGAGTGAATACTCTACATAAATTCCGTTTACAAGTTGTCTTACACTTTCAATTATACTTTTATGATAACATCATAATAGGTGTTATCCCCTTGTTGACTTTTGCCATTTCATTATATATATGTACGTGTGTACGAGTGTATGGTGCGAGTTCCCATATGATAAGTCGATATTGTTAATTACAAAGGGCCCATAGAGTCATTATTTCTTAGACGGACGGTGCGTCCTCTACGTCCTCTGAACCCAAACTAAGGGCTCAACCCTTCTATGGAACCTCTTCCTTTACCGTTGGTTAAGGTCACAAGAACGGACCTCTTAGGGTCTCTGTCTCCCTGGAACGTTCCGATGTCAGACACACCAACGTTTTCTCAGCCTACGCTGAATCGTTAACTCGTCGTAATTGTTAATTTTAATATAGACATTTCCGATGTTAGTTTACCTTTTATACACGTATAATTGAACGTTACATTTTATTAGGTTGTTGACTTTCACGAGACACTAATGATAAAATTTTTACGTTAGTGTATTTGGTTTTATGTTACTTTTGAACTTTGTCATTTTATCTAAAAATCCAATCTTATGTCTTAATACCTTCTGAAAAAGGGGGAGGACTTTTAATACCATAACAGAAGAGTTATATATTTTTAAACTCTCAAGGTCACTACTTTAGTGAATGTTTTACGTTTAAGTCTGTTACGTGTGTCCCACACATTCGTCACACCTATAAACCACCTTCCTGACGACGTTAAAATCTCCAATTAATTTTAGTCCTTCTCGATGTAAAAAAAATAAACGTATTCGTTGAAGACTTAACAGACGTATTGGAATGGTTCATTAAGAGTATCTGTTCGTACCAAAACCCCACGTGAACCTCGAGTGATGTTAGATACTGTTCTTTTAGGAAAGTCTCCGTATTGAGTAACCTCGGGACTCGGTCCTATTTGAAAAAATGAAGGTCATGACTAGGTGTGCTTGTGGTAACATCCGGTACACATATCAAATACGGGACCCACAGTGTTACTTGACACAGTAAAGTCCCGGTCGACCGTACGGGCCTAAAGGCCCAGAGGTTCCAGGGTTTCCGGCTCTCCCTTCACGACCCAAAGGTCCCTAGGGTCCGGGTGGACCAGTGAGGACACTTTCTCCACGAGGTCCCTATGGTCCCGTTGGCCCCGAGGGGCCCCGAGGTCCGTCAGGTCCATTCGTAACCGTCCATAGTTCTTGACGATGTCCATACCCTACATGGATGAATGTTTCCTTATTGGAGTGAACAACAAGAAAACACCCACGACTGTCCTCGTTCTGAGATCCCAGTTCCTGCAACAATAAGTGTCGTGTCGTTCACCGTGCTCGAAGAACCACTGTAAGGGGGTACAGTGGGTTCAGAGAGAGATATTGTCGGACCCCATGGTACCGACATATCATCATGTAATAACTGGCCTCTACATAATTATGTAAAAATCTCTGACTAATGCTAATTGGAGTGGTGCACTTCAACAATCTCGACTTTTAACTAGTTCTCAAGTAATATGTTGAATAACAGTAATAGTAAGTGTAATAGGACGTAACCCAAAAACAAGATTGGATCACACATAATATTTGGGTTCAAATAATGGTATTTTAAAATTTTTAATTACGTAACGTTTTTAAAACTGACTTCTTCTTAAAAAACCACTTAAAATATGTCCATGAAAGAGACTAACAGGTACAATTTATATATCATAAAAGAGTCCTCTACTATCAACAAGTCTTACATCAGGACTAAGTCTGTTATGCTTATAATCCGGTTGTTTTTCTGTTTTTTGGAATCACTAACTAAGACTGTACCGTTCACTTTGACTTTGAGTACCATGGTTATGTACCATGTCCCATAATGTCCACACAGTCTACATTGACCCCGAAGAGGTCACCAAGTCGCCCATTTCTTAGGTGGACGTTACATCCTCTGTGCCCTCTGTGTGCCCAAACTAAGGACCCAAAGGGGCCTCCTCCCGTACCGTTGGGTGAGGTCGTAAGAACGGACCCTTTAGGGTACCTGTCTCGTCGGACTACCCGATGTCAGGTATCCCAGCTTCTCAACCTGTACTGACTCATTGATTCGTGTGTGACTTACTTTATCGGTCGTTTCACAATCACTTTACTGTCTTAATTAAAAACCGGTCGGTTCTATTTTTAGTGACCGGTGTCCGCAATCAAAGACGTTTTTAGGAGAGCAGTTATTACTCCATTGGACGTACTGTCGGACGAAAAGAATGGTCTTTCTTTCACTTTCACAATTTCACAATCACCGAGTCAACACAAACTGAGAAACGTTGGGGTACCTGACATCGGGCGGTCGGAGGACACAGGTACCCCAAAAGGACTGTTCTTATGACCTCCCCCAACGGTACCGAAGGAAACCCCTAGATGGACTGGGTCCTTAGTTTGGGTGTAGAGGATACAGAGGACGTGACGTCCGTCAAACTGACGGTGACTCGGTGGTCCCTTCGGGGTCAGAAGAAGGATCCCCTCCACGATTTAGTGACGGTTACGTTGGAACTCTTATAAGGTCTATTCCCATCCAGGTCTGAGACACAAGAACCGTGTGGGTCGTTCTGTAGTATCCTCGAGTTTCTCTGGGTACCTTTTGGTAGAGAGTTGTGTCCCACGGTCCCCCGATAAAGGTTACCGTGGAAATAAAGTAGTAAGTCTAACAGTAGATAACAAACCTAGGATTGTCGTAAATAGGTTTAGGTCCTTATACGGAAGAACTTCCTCGGCTTACTCTACTCTCGTTTGACACGGCGACCTCGAAATAAAAATGTGGCATTATGACCTACTGCAACGACAAAGGACATCAAGAGAGTAATGTCCTTTGTCGAACCGGTTTTAAGTGAACCGCCATCGAAGTATTTCGTGGACCTTACAAAAGAAGACAATCAAGGGTGGGAGAGGAGTGGGATCTCATTTATGTTTAAGAAATGGGAATAGGTAAAAGGTAAAATTTTCTGAGAAATATTATGTAGAGTTGTCCCTTTATAAATGAATTATTAGACGGAAAGAAAAATATCGTCGGTCTTTTTATATTGGAATTTGACTACCTTTCAGTGATGTCAATAAAATCGACTATTTATAACAAATGAACCGGTATCTATGTGTTGATATCGATGACACCTAAAAACAAAGGACGAGTGCACACTTCGGTCAAGAGTCAGAAGTACGGAACAACAGTAACGACAAACAGTGTAGTGTCCACGGGGTCCAACCTTTCCTGTCGCTCCCCTGTACCCCGGAGACCCTGGACGACCTTACTTCCCGGAGGGACCTCAGGGCCCTGCCGGTCCCCGTCTACCTTGGGGTCCAAAAGGTCCCCAGGGTCCGGGGTGACCTCTGCTACCCGATGGACCAGAAGGTCCGGGTTTCCCACACATAGCGAAAAGGTTATAAAGGGAGTCAAATATTCGAATTTTAGGTGACGGTCCACCTTTGATGAGAACATGTACACTGGAATGACATCCTAAATGGACCAGATAACTTTGACTTTCTCGTTTAGTGAGTCAGTACAACCTGAGAAACGTTGGGGTACCTGATAAGTCAGGTACCTTACTCAAGAGGTCTGGTCTTATGACCTCACCTATCGGAAAGGGAAGGGGTCCCCTAGAAGCGTTGGGTCCCTAACTTGGGTCGAGAGGGAGTAACGTCCGTCTACGAAATGGTCGACTCGGTGGTCCCTTCGGGTTCTTATGACCTCACCGATCGGATAGGGAAGAGGTCGTCTAGAAGGGCCGGGTCCTTAATCGGACTGACCAGATAATCGGACTGAAATAGTAAAGGATACCCTGAGGGAAGAAGTACAGGAGACATAATACTAAAAGCCCCCATCTTACAAAACCAAATTCAATTACCCTTTTTCCCCACATCACCTCAATCCATATGTCTTGGGTATTCGCGAAGACGGGTTTCCCGACCCCCAGGACTATCTCTCACCCTAGTCCCGTCCACACGAAGGTGGGACCTGCCCGGGGGTGTGAAGTAGGGTGGAGAGGATCCGGGTCAAGAGAACTTCAAATACCTTAACCCTGAGTCTTCGTATTCTCGGACGTCAACTCTAGACACCCCGCCTTTTGACTTCGAACTCACCCTGTCGGACCGATAATGTCCACACTCCGACTATCGCCAACTCGTGTTCGAGTCTCGACCTCGTTCAAACGGAGAGATACACCTACCGTTCTTTGTGTCTATCCCTGAAGGGACCCCCAGGTCACCAAGTGTGAAGCGAAATGTTACGTCCTCACCTCTAGACTAGGGACCACCCTCGATCCTAAAGTGTACGGAACACCGGTTTTTTTTTTTCTGTATTTTGTCTTCGCTGTAACATTGTTTAAGTCATTTCTGAAATCTTTACCAACCAGATCGAAGGAACCACCGAGTCACCCCTTAGGTGGACGGTTACGTCCTCTGTCTCCAAACTAGAGACTAACCTCTTCTAGGGTGTACGGGACCTCGTCGATTCGGACACGGGACGTTGATTGACTCGTACGCGAGATCTCAGGTCTTCGGTGTTCAAGACTTGAGTACACGGCGTTGATGTCTTCGGAATCGTCGGATCTCGGACGCGAAGCGTTACTCTTCGGGCTCGAGGTGGCGTCTCATCGGGGGCAAGAAACGTTGATCTCTTTTTGGGTACGTCGTCACTTCTGGGTAGTGTCGACTTTATTTATTTATTGTTTTTTACGAGGAGTTTTTGGAATTTTTTTTTTTTCTTTCTTTGTGTCTGGGTCCTTGGTATGATCGGATATTTTGACAGGGATTTAAAAGTATAAGAGTAAGTAGTCCTGGGGTCCCCGACGGACCGAAGGACCCAAAAGGCCCTCTCTCTCCTTTTGGACCAGTCCTACCTGTGGGACCGTCTTTCCCTCTTGTGCCTCTCTTCCCAACCGGACCGAGGGACCCTCTGGCTCCTGACTTTCCACAGTTTCCATTTGCGTCGATTGTCGTGGCACTACGTTGTGTCGAACAAAAATCAGAAACCGGTCTTTGACATTCATGTTGGGGACTTTTTATTTTACCTAGGAAGACGGTGAATCTAAGACGAGGAAGACTTAGACACCACAAACAAAATCCTAAAATTTGTTTTAAACAAAAAGGAATGGAGAGTCAGAATAGTGCATACTGACACCATTTGCTTGACAAGATAATTGTCTTTTTTAATTGTTCCCGAAAACCCAAAGTCTTTTGCAAGAGTACAAAACCCTTACCCCAGTTCGTCCCGAGGACCGGGGGTTTAGGACGAAGTTGTAAAAATTACTTGTTTGTTTGTTTGGTCAAAAAACAAATTTCGGTCTATATTTATAAAATCGGAAACGTCTGGGATGCCAGAGACAGCTTTAATGTGTTAAGCCGTAAATCTCGTGTTTTCGCCGGACTCTTTTCATTTGTTTTTTTGTAGCGGTACAAGGTCATTTTAAATAAATACCTGCGACTTTAACCTTGAAGCAAATTAAAGTGTACAGTAAAATAAGAAGAATAAAACTCAGGGGAGGGGGTCACTAATTGTAACACTTTAATAAGTCTCGAGTGTCTAATACATTTTTGACTGTCGTTCGTCCTAAACCGGGAACCCGACATCGGACGGCTGGAGAACTGACATACTCATACGAAAGTAGACCCGACACTTAACGTAGAGAGGGTTCGAAGTAAATTTTTTTCTCAAAAGTAATTTTTTTTCAAAGTTCTGGTGACCACAGTCACAAGACCCGGGTAAGAACAATTTATAAATGAAACTAGAGAACCGGTTTCTCCGACGTCTCTCACTTCCATGTTTAAGTAAAGGTGACAACTCTTACTTCCGAACTGTTAAAGATTTTTGTTTTCGAAAACAGAAATTTTGAGAGACCCGTTTATCGGAGTATGAAATAAGTTTAAAGAAAATCAACTACCATGATAATAAAAAACAAAATGATCGGACGTTTAATAAATACATCTTAGTTCCTTACTTTCTCAGTAAGAGACGATCGAATCTATTCACCACAAATGACACGATAATACGATGATATATTAATAGAGTGATTTTTATAAATTTTAACCCAATTACGGTCACTACACGACCATCCGACCGAGAGTTTATTTTACAAAAATTTTACGAGGCTAGAGATCACAAACGTTTATGAGGGCGGTACTAACTAAATTTTGTTGGTCACCAAATCGTTGATCAAATGTTTTAAGAACTGAAAAATCATTCACCGAGAACGGTTCGACCCTACTCGGACGAGGTAGGGTGTAGCTGGTGACCTGTCACGAACGGGTTTGCTCCTCTTTATAACAGGTGGGGAGGATGGAAAATCTTAAGAGATACACCTCTTGGTTTAATTAACAGGCAAGAAAATTACATTCTCTTTTAACCACCCATCAATCGTTCCCCTTTTACTCCTTGACCCTTTATACTCTACCTGTTAAGTTTTAAATGTCCTATTTCTCTACATAAAATCTGGACCTTGAAAAGTTCGGAAAAAAGTGGCTCTGGTCAAACGGACTTAAATCGTTTGTAAGGGACTCGTGAGTCACATGTCATTCAGGGGGCGTGTACTTAAAAGTTCAACACTTGAAAGTTTCTACGTTTGTACGCAAGGCAGTTACAGTCCGTACTCACTTTGACGGAAAGCGGGAGACAGAGGACAACGACTGCTAGGAAGTCGAGACGGTAGAGGGTGGAGGACAGTCATTGAGAACAACGAACAAGTAAGTTACGGTCGGGGACATATGTCGATAACATTCATGAAGGGACCGAGTCTGCCATTTCGCAGACAGATGTTGAGCCCTCTGGACCCAAATTAGGGACCCAGCCCTTCTAGACGACCTCTTCCTTTACCGTTAGGTGAGGTCAAGGTAACGGACCTTTTAGGGTTCCTGTCTCCTCGGACCACCGCTGTCAGGTACCCCAGCGTTTCTCAGCCTGTGCTGACTCGCTGAAGTGAAAATGAAAGAAGTGAAATAAAAAGTTCTAGGAGATAATATTGTAATTTTAAACACACACACACAAACGAAAATACATAATAAATGGATAATGTCATATCATGATATACTCGGTCGACACAATCAACCCTTGGATCCGATTGAAACAACCTGAATGTTTAACCTGAATGTCTGCGTGAGATCCTTGTATTGGGTAAGTATCCATCCCTGAATGATATATAGTCTATGGCAACGACCTGTTCCACTCTTTCCTCACATTTTCCGCACCTGGAAGGAGATACTTCAGTTAGTTGTTACAACTGTGGCACGTCAGATACTTGTGTTTATGTCAAATCCAACTTACTCTTAAACGTTTGACCTACACTTCTTGGTGTTTCCTTATTAGTGTACAGACTACGAAGAATATGTCAGTATTAAACAAAACGAGAATATAAATTATAGATTTCCTCGTTCTCCTGGGGACCCTATACTTCCTCTTTACCTATAATAAAGGTTCTTCCCCCTTTGTCCTCTTGGACCTGGAAGACCCCTACCACCTAAGGGTCCTCTTTTACCATTCACGAATACAAGAAATTGGTATGGTTCATTCAATTGAAGAAATGTCCAGTAAGTTTGTTCGTACATATAATCTGTTGAAAACGTTCCTTCGACATTATGTCTCAAATCCTTTCCAGTAAGAAATCTATTTTTATTTTTATGTCCGAATCCTTAGAGGGAGTACCATGAAAAAAAGGTACAATCTTGAATCGACATCAAGTATACACAAATCCCCGAAGGGACCACCGAGTCACTATTTCTTAGACGGACGGTCACGTCCTCTGTACCCAAGTTAGGGACTAGGTCCTTCTAAGGTACATGACACTTAATTCGGGCACACGGACGTCTTATTTTTTTCTTTATCTAAGCCTATAAGGGTTGATCTTAGTCAGGTCTGATCTATGAACTTTATGACCAAGGTCCAAATGTCATAAGGACCCAAACCCGAAGGAACCACCGAGTCTGTCATTTCTTAGACGGACGTTACGTTTTCTGGGTCTAAGTTAGGGACCCAGTCCTTCTGTGGGACCTCTTCCGTTACCGTTGGGTGAGGTCATAAGAACGGACCTCTTAGGGTACCTGTCTCCTCGAACCACCCGATGTGAGGTACCCCGACGTTTCTCCGTCTGTCTTGACTCACCGATTGTGAAAGTAAGTTTACTCATCGTGTCACTGATAGGTCTTAAAGTTCATGTTTTCCACGATGAGTCGGAAGTCACCCGTAGGGACCGTCGGGAACAATTTTACGTCAATGACTTAGTCGTCCAGACCTAAAGATTGTACGAGGAGCTACGGACGCGACGACCGGGAGTCTATGTGACGTCTCGTTCTCAAAACTACCGCTCAGAGGACCAAATCTGGACTAGAAGTACTCTAGACCCAAGAAAGAAATTGATCAAAAATCTCCTACTTACAAAATTGAAGAGACCCACTCAGGAAGGAGTAGACATTTTATTCGTACAATTTTATTTCGTTCACTACGACCTTATTTATTTCGTAGGAAGAGAACCTATCGGGACACAGACAAATACCTCCTTAGGAAAAATGTCACTCTAGGGTCTTCGGTCTTTGGAAACACTACACCAAATCCCGTCCTTAATCATAAGAATTAAGGATCCTGTACCGAAGTAGAGGATATACGAATCAGTCAGTCAACACAGGCTGAGAAACGGTGGGGTACCTGACGTGGGACGGTCCGAGGAGATAGGTACCCCTAAGAGGTCCGTTCTTATGACCACACCCAACGGTACGGGAGGAGGTCCCCTAGAAGGGTTGTGTCCCTAGTTTGGGACCAGAGGGTGTGACGTCGGTCTAAGAAATGGTAGACTCGGTGGTCCCTTCGGGAGTAGAGGACATTCATCCTGGTTTTCGGACATCGAATTGATAGCGGGTCGGATTTTAAAGGAGATTCTCCAGACACTGAGAAGGTTGAGGTAGTCCACTATTTCCAGTAGGACCCTACGTTCCTTCCTCTCCTCTCGGTCCTTCGATACCTGGTGGACCTAAAGTGGGACCCCTCGGGCCTTCTTTACCCGTCGGTCCCGAAGGACCTGGGGGTCCGGGAGGTCCGAGTGGACCCGACTCTCCCTAGTAACCAAAAGGTCCTAAAGGCCCACTGGTCCATTCGTCGACGACAAAACCTTCCTTTCTTTTTTATTTTCGAAAGACGGGACCCCTACGGACAATCCGTAGAATGAAACGGTCACATACCGTCCCAGGAAAGTTGTCGAAAATCTTACATTTTTCAACCAGCTCTCTTCTTACCTCTGAGACCTTCCGGTACGACATTGATTAAAGACCGGTCACGAGTGCAGACCAAGGTGACTGTGTCTACTAGTTCAGTGAATGAGACGTATGATTGGGAGGAAGCAAATTTGTCGAAGTATTTCTGAACGGAGTCCTGCCGACCAAGTGGTCTAATTTCTCAGTACACTTTTTCCTGGGTTTAAAACGAAAGTTTCGGAAGGATAGGTTACCGTCTATAGTATCTAAAACAAAGTTTATAAAAAATAGAAATGTTAGTACTCGGCTTATGGGGTCTTCATGTTGACATCCTCGGATTGAATGTTGAAGACCTTTTACATATCGTGTGAGACGATGAGTAACAAACCTCATTTTATCTAAAAATTTCGAAATGTTATTATAAAATAAACCATAGTCAAGTAAGTAAGTTTTGAATTTCAAGTTTACTACACTACGTTAATGACAAAATGTTAGCTTATATCTCTTAACCTATGGAGGACAACCATAGTGATGAAGACCTTCATAAAACAGTTGACAAATGTTTGATCTACGTACGTCACTATACGAACGTTACGTAAAGGTTAAAAGAAATGGTGTCGTTTAATATTTTCGGTTTAAACAATATCTTTTACTATTGACCCAGTACAGTTCTCACACAGTAAACATAAACTTTAAGTCAATTTCAGAATGAAGACAAAGTAATTTGATAGTCCCACTCGGTCCAAGAGGTCCCACGGGCCCTGGAAGTCCTTAACTACCATGTTCTCCTGGATTTCCATACCGAACCTTTATGCCATCGGTAGGTGGTTCGAGTATCAGGACCTACAAACATTGTAACATTCGTTCATGGAAACCGTACACTTCGTTTCATATGTTCGACGTTGTGAATGTCTCAAGAAGCGTCTGAGACGATCTATCAGTCTATTCTGGATTTAGTAGACATATGTATATCCAGGTTACCATATATGAGATACCATATATATCTAGGTTAGACATATACAAGTCTAGGTTACCATGACACATCTTTTGTACAGACGCTCGAACCGTCCTCAGGAGTCCGGACAAGATCACTGACGTCGAGGCATTACTGTCGAGTCACGTCCCTCTGTCCCAGTGTCACCACCGGGTACAGGGCACGGGGTCTCCTTGGTCATGGAGAAGATTTTTGACGCATCCACGTCGAAAATCCCCGACCCAATGTTCTCAGTACCATCTGTCTCTTTCGGTTTCGGTACCGAAGAGTGGTTCACAATTATCGAGTGATTCTCAAGGACCCGGTTCACATTAAATGTCAACCTTAAAAAATGGTGGTCGGTTTCCAGTCGTTTACGTATAAAATGTCTCCCGGCCTAGTATTTATAGAAATCGACACACTCGAGACGACGTTGTTGTCATGTACTTTTGTGTCGTTCGTACTTTCGTCGTACTTTTGTTTCCCCCATATCGAGACAAGGTTATTTTGAAATAAATGTCTTCAGACGTCCGACGTAAACCGGAGTGTCCGGAATCAAATTAAATACGGTCCCTGCTACAACGGTACAGTAAGATGGAAATAGCACAGTTGAATGTCAGATGGAAATAGTCCAAAGGTCCTTTGATCCTTATTGGGGTCCTATTTTTACAGGAACGGTTTTCTCCAAAGTAATTGAGTAATACGTCTAATTTGTTTGTTTGTTTTTAGTCCGATAGAATTTAACGTTACAAATGTATGTTCGAAATTATAAAAAGGATAAAAACACATGGTAACCCAATTATAAAAAGAAATTTAGATGAAATTTTACTAAGTGGAAAAATTGGAATCGGAATGGGAGTGATAGACACTTAAATATCCGAACTACATGTCAATACAAAATAAAATTATATCCAATTTTATTTATTGAGATTTTATACTTTGTCATTAGTCACTCGACGGCTTTTTAGAAGAGGGAATGATGGTCACTTTGTACGAAAAATGAAACTCTCTGTGAGGTATTTATTACCCTATTAACAATATACTTTTTTTACTTGACACGTTGGAACGAATAAGTCTTTCTTATTAAATCGAGAGGAGAAGTCTTTATGAATGTTTATCCTTTCAAAAGTATAACCTAAAACTGTAACATATCGAAGTCACGAGCTTTGTGTGAGGAGTAGAGAAAATGAGTAGATACGTAAATAATATCTACAAAGCCGAGAAAGTTTCTTGTTTGGATCAAGAAGAGTAAAGGGAGGAGGAACGTAAACCGGTAGAAAAGGTCTTTTACTTCATGTTACTTCCATGACTTCATTTTCGACAGAGTACATCGGGTGTTCATTCTCGATATCAAGACGACCTGGTGTCAGACTACCTTGGATGGGGAACCCGTTAGGTATCAAAAAAAAGAGAACTCTGAACAGAGGTACCAGACTAAAGAGTGAATAGACTGATGTTGGTCGAAATAGTGAGACATAAGTCATAGGAAAGACCTAGAGAGACCTACAAACCTTACGTGAACTTGCACTAGACATAGTCCTGTAACACTATTGGTTGGAGGTAGTACTTTTACGAAAACTAAAGACGGAGTTATCTGTCCCTGGAGTTTAAAAATGAAAAATAATATTAAAGAGTTTCTGACCGACTGGACCCTACCTGGTCTAAACATGGGAAGTTTACTGATTGGGGTTAACACTCATCCCAGTCCACCTTCTCTTGGAAGAGATTCCACGCCCACCCTGGGGAAATTTCCCCACAACCACCCGTCCACGATGTTGTATACGGATTAATCGAGAGAAGAAGAGAATGTTGGTGTAGTTAATAAAACGGGAAGGGATGAGATGGTAAAACTTAGGAGACAAATATTAACCGAGAGTCAAGTCAAGTCAGCGAGTCAACACAGGCTGAGAAACGATGGGGTACCTGGTGTCGTGTGGTCCGGAGGGATAGGTAGTGGTTGAGGACCTCAAATGAGTTTGAGTACAGGTAACTCAGTTACTACGGTAGGTTGGTAGAGTAGAAGGCAACAGGGGAAGAGGAGGACGGGAGTTAGAAAGGGTCGTAGTCCCAGAAAAGTCTACTCAGTCGAGAAGTGTAGTCCACCGGTTTCATAACCTCAAAGTCGAAGTCGTAGTCACAAAGGTTACTTGTGGGTCCTGACTAGAGGAAATCCTACCTGACCAACCTAGAGGAACGTCAGGTTCCCTGAGAGTTTTCAGAAGAGGTTGTGGTGTCAAGTTTTCGTAGTTAAGAAACCGCGAGTTGAAAGAAATATCAGGTTGAGAGTGTGGGTAAGTACTGATGACCTTTTTGGTATCGGAACTGATCTACCTGGAAACAACTGTTTCATTACAGAGACGAAAAATTATACGACAGATCCAACTAGTATTTAAAGGAAGGTTCCTCATTCGCAGAAGAATTAACTGAGAGTCGATATTACATAATTACTCAGAAACACAGACTTTCCTGTGTCGTCGTCACACCTTGTCGAGACACCCTGATACTCTTAGTGACGGATGTTACCGGAAACTTACACGGAACACTTCAGTTGTTATTCTACTGAAAAACACTAAAAAAAATTGTTCCTGTGACTCAACTTGAAGGAACATCCCTCGAACTTTACACTAACGTCATCGGCTTTGTCATTGTTAAAGACTAAAGAGAAGGACTTTTTGTCATACTCCTATATCAATGAGTTACGGTTCATTAAATTTATCTGTAGATTTAAACTTTGATGAAATCTTTTAATTTTTAAATTCAAATAATTCTTATTCGAATTCTTATTTGTTAGAACAAAGAACACTGACAGTACTTGATATTTGTATACACACACATACACACACACAAATTTAGTATGGAACGTAGACACAAGAATGTACACAAGAATTTAGAGGGGAACGTAGGGGATACAAGAATACATCCCCCTTTTTTTCGTAAAAAGTTTTTTTAGGAAAGGACCTTGTAATTTCTATCTGATATTTCTGTGTTTATGCACTTGCAATAATACAATGAACCTTCTTTTTTATATTTGAGAGAATTTATTACACACATAAAATAGTGAATGTCCTATGTTTCCCCTTAGACGTTCAGTCAAACCGGATGGACCAGGTTTCCCACTCGGTCCATCGGGGCCTATAGGTCCATGTCTGGGTAGCAAAAGAATAAGTTTGTTTTTTCTCATTCACACAAAACTTTTGACCTTGTTAATGAAGTAGGAGGATCAACCGTTACTAATATAGTCATAAAAGAGGGGAGAAATGAGTAATTCTATGCATAGTCTTCCTGATACATATCCCTGAAGGGACCACGAGGTCACCAATTCTTAGACGGAAGATTCCCAAGTTAGGGGCCATCCCTTGATTCTAGTGTCTACGGTACCCCACTCATACAGGTGCACGGTGTTGATCTCTGTGGACATGTGATGTTGTTTCCGGACTGTGTCGGTTTATTTATTTATTTTGAATTTTTTTTTATTTGTCTTTTAAACACATATTGGTGACTAGATCCTCTTGTGGTCTCTGAGAGGTAGAAGAACGGTAGTACCCAGGGTACTGGACCCTACAATTGTTGTGTGAAGGGTCCCAGTTTTTACTTTTAAACCTGGGAAAACGTTAGAGACATTAATTTTTACTATTAATTCGTTCTTGGTGAGTTGACTGATGTCACCGTCCAAAAGTAAGGTTGGGAAAGAAAAGACGAGTCTTTTCGTATCCACTTACGGGACTCCCGACGACAACGACTCTATATTATAATATCTTATGACATAAAGGACACATAGATTAAATGATTTTAGGTTCGGTTTTTTTTTTTCCATTTCGAAGCAGTAGGTGTTCAGAAACCTTTGTCATGAGACAAATAGTCGTTGCACACATTAGGGAGTCTTGTCTACTGTCACAAGGTCACTCATGAATGAGAGGTATCTCCGACTCCAACGGATGCCATCTACTGGGTGTCGACTGTTTTATGTGTATCGGAAAATGATTAAGGAGCACAACCTTATGTCGACTTCAGTTATTAGTCTGTCTACATGTTTCCACACACGTCCCTATAGGTGACGGTCCTTTCTTACAAACAAAGAGGTGTCCATTAACCAAGTTAGTCACTACGGGTCACGACAATTCGACTATCACCTGTCCAATCTTTGGTCCAAATGCCAATCTACTCGTGGAACATTTAATTCCGGAGGGGTCCACCGAGCCACCATTTCTTAAACGGACGGTTACGTCCTCTGTGTCCTTTGTGGCCAAGTTAGGGACCCAACCTTTCTAGGGGCCTTCTCCTTTATCGTCGGGTGAGGTCATAAGAACGGACCTCTTGGGACACCTGTCTCCTCGGACCACCCGATGTCAGACACACCAGTGTTTCTCAACCTGTACTGACTCGTACGTGAACATTTAATTTATAGAGCATAATTATCAAAATACGAAATAGAAGTTTAAGAGAAAACACTACCAGTACAAAGTAAGGTATACTGTGTGCTAGACTCGTCTGGATAATACCCTTAAAAATAAAGAAACAAAAACAAAGTGAATACATAAATAAAATTTCTTATTTTTTTAAATAAAAAATTGAAATCTGTAAAATATCTCAAAGTCAACAGAAATGTACGATACACACACACAATCAGCGAGTTAGCACAGGCTGGGAAAGACTGGGGTTCATGAATATGTCGGGTGGTCCGAGGAAACAGGTACCTCGAAAAGGTCCGTTCTTATGACCTGACCCATCGGTAAGGGAAGAGGTCCCCCAGAAAGACTGGGTTCTTAGTTTGGGTGTAGAGGACGTAACGTCCATCTAAGAAATGGTAGACTCGGTGTTCTCTTCGGTAAATGTGAGATCCGACGACGACGACGACGACGATTCAGCGAAGTCAGTACATGCTGAGACACGCTGGGGTATCTGCCGTCGGGTGGTCCGAGGGGACAGGGACCCTAAGAGGTCCGTTCTCCCGACCTCACCTAACGGTAAAGGAAGAGGTTACGTACGTACGTACGATTCAGCAAAGTCAACACAGGTTGAGACACGCTGGGATACCTGTCGTCGGGAGGTCCGAGGAGTCAGGTGGAGGCGTTAAGTTTTTTAATATCCGTGTCCCTTCGGTATAAATGTTATTCTTACTTAATTTAAAACAAAAATATGTAATTAACGATTTTACCTTTAGATTACCTTCTTGTTCGGTAATGAGACCGTTTTTGAAGGAAAAGGTAAGGGAAGGGAAACCCAGAAAATGGAGACCGTACAGTTTATCTAAATCTATTATATTAAAATTGACTCTACATATCGAATACACACATGTAAACCTCCCCTTTTATCGAAACTCTAATCGTAACATCCCAAGTATTTTTCCTGGTCTTACTCCAGAGTCTTTCCTTTTAGTGACCAAGTCAGTCGGAGGTAATGGTGACTTGTACACCAGAACCCGGTCAACGAATAGTAGAGACTCGACAAACGAGTAGACATTTGACCGAAAGTCGTCTAATGTCCAACAAGACTTCTAGTTTACTCTCAGGAACTTTCGCTAATCATTTGGTTTTTCACGATGTGTTTACATTACACATTAAGTAGTAACAGTAGTAGTCGTTTTGTACTTCTTTAGAAAGGTGTGAATGACGATAAAAATACATTTTGGAAATTCTTTCATTCTAAAGTACTCGACTTTTATCAGGTTTTACCTCTGGAAAATATAATGGATTATAAAATTCAATTTTTAGTATTTCGTCTCAATAAAATACATATCCGAGTGAAAAAGTTCTTTTAAACGGAACCACAATAAAGGGACCACAGGACACCAATAGTGGTAAATTTAGTAAGGGAAAGGGTTTACGGTATCGAAAACGAATTTAAAAATTTCAATGTAGTATGAAATACATGATCGTGTCTCAAATGGATTTGTACGTTAAAAGTAACTGCCCTTTTTCTCGACCTAACTTAAACTTGTTCGGATTGTTCTTCCGTACCTGGACGTCGGACAGAGTCCCCTGAAATATACTAACATGACCCGAGTCAAGATGGAGGGGAAGGAAACAAAGTCTCTCGTTTATGTCATCTCTAATTGAGTCTTCAACAAGAATTATGTTGACACTAACCTCTCCGTTCGGAAATTATCAAGTCAAAAAAGTAAACGTTTTCCCGAAGGGACCACCGAGTCACCATTTCTTAGACGAACGGTCACGTCCTCTGTACCCAAGCTAGGGACCCATCCCTTATAAAGGGACCTCTTCCTTTACCATTGGGTGAGTCATAAGAACGGACCCTTTAGGGTACCTGTCTCCTTGGGACCGTCCGATATCAAGTACCCCAACGTTTTCTCAGCCTGTACTGAATCACTGACTTGTTGAAAGTAAACGTTTATCTTTTTACGACGGGAGTCTACCATTTCTTAGAGGGGTGTTACGTTTTCTGGACCCAAACTATGGACCCAGTCCTTCTAAGGTACCTCTTCCTTTATCGTTGGGTGAGGTCATAAGAACGGATCTCTTAAAGTACTCTCTTCGGACTGTCCGATATCAACGTCTCTCAACCTGTGCTGACTCGTTGATTATGTTGATTGTGGAAATGACGTCCCTATAAAAGTCTTATTTATTTCGTTGTGTGTCACTTCGAGTATCTAGAATTTAAACCAGTCCTTGTTCATATCTGATTGTGTCCGATAAAGAACACAAAATCTTATCACTGATACTGGAGGTACCCAAACATTTATGTTATGGTACATTAAATAAACGTCTAAGTTGACTACTTAAAACCGTGTCTGATAACCAAATAGGATATTTATATTTAACATAATGTCCGTATCTATTACTTATTTATGTACCACTTCAGTTGGAAGGATCATTAGTTTATACTGAATCTCAGACTTCATAGTAAAGTAAGAATGATCTAATCGTTCTTCTGTTTAGGTTTTTGATTTTTCAGAGGTCACTCGTATACGACACGAAAGCCTCAACATCCCGACACCCACCCAATGCACACCACTACACTCAACTACCTCTGAAATAGGGTTTGGTGATCCGTTGGAGAAAGTTCTTGGTTTACGACTTACCAGACAAGAACTTGTGATTTTCGTCGACTCGGAAGGAGAAGTCGTACAGTGACAGGACTCTTCCCCTGGTACCAGCTAAAAAAAAAAAAATTGGATCATCTACATAGGTGGTCTACATTATACACCAAGACCTTCCCCTGGGTCACTCCTGTTTGGTCGACACTTCCTGTAATTCTCCTGTTAACTCCGTTGAGTTCGTACCTTACTCATAACTTGTACTAATTAAAAGAACCGACACTACTACAATAAAACCGGTGTATCCTTTTACAAGAATACAAAAGTCTGTATGGAGGACTCTATAAATCCCTACTTTAAGGTACTACAGACACTAAATGAAATTTTAAGAAGTCGGGAATTTTTACGTAATTTTTGTTGGTTTTATAGTCTGAGAAAATGGATTTTTAAGATGAGGGTCCTTAAAAAGGATTCCTTTGTTAAATTATCCTCTTTTTTTAACTAACTTTTATATTTTTCTAGTAATACGTATTGTCACTCTCAATCTTTATTGAGTCTACCGGTTATCATCTCTTTTAATCAATTAATTAAATTAATCCCAATTGAGTTATTCGATAGTCGGTCAACAAAGTTTTGTTATTGATCCTTTTACTATACTTCGAACCTTCTAATGAATACTATGTTACGATTAATTTTTAGTCTTATGTTTTAGCCTCCGGAATAAACGTGTTACAATATGTATACTTTATGACACAATTCAACCACCCTAATATCCACAAAACAAAATTTAAAAAGGATATACAATAGAAAAGTTATCTTTTTAACACACATATATTTTCATTCTCATCTTTTCTTTCTCGACTTTAACCTCCAAAGTATCTAAGTGACGAAACCTCTCGTTGACGTTGATGAGTCTACAAACTAGGAAGAAAGAAATCCTGTCAACCCTCGTAGACCTCTCGTCCCGAACGGACCACGAGTTCCAGGACCTCCTGGTGGGCCTTCCGGTCCTGGAGGACCGAAGAGACCTGGTTGTCCTACAGGTCCATTGCACTTTCCGCGGGCCTCTGAAGGACCCGTGAGTAGATCGAGAACAGAAAATCTGACCAGGTCTCGACCGAGACGGTAAAGGGTCTGGACACCGAGACCTGTTCAGTGAATTTGTATGGATAGGGACTGGGGATTCAACCTCTATCTGACTAGAGTGACCCCACCAGACCCTTGTTTACTTCTGTCTGGACAGAAGTAGGTTCCTCCTACGGTCCGCGTTTCACTACCCGACTGTCTCTTTTCGAAGAGAGGTCGGAAGGGACTCCGGAGAAGGTAAGTCCTGCGACCAAAGGAGAAGAAATCGGATGTTTGGAGTGGGTAAGTTGTGTTGTAAAGTTGCCGAGGAGGAGGACGGTTAAGTCTTAGTTCACTTTTAAAGTTTAGTTTTAACCGTTGAAATTAAACTTCACATAAAAGAGGAGAACTCTAATTTTGATCCTCCAATTCCTTCTTTTTCATTATTTTGTTATAGGGTCCCTGGGTACATAATTTTTATATCTACCAGAGGGTTCAATTACTTTGAACATACAGTGGACGACGACGATTCAGTGAAGTCAGTACAGGCTGAGGCACGCTGGGGTATCTGTCGTCGGGTGGTCCGAGGGGGCAGGGACCCTAAGAGGTCCGTTCTTGTGACCTCACCCAACGGTAAAGGAAGAGGTTACGTACTTTCACTTTTCACTTTCACTTCAACGAGTCAGCACAGACTGAGAAGCGCTGGGATACCTGGCGTCGGATGGTCCGAGGAGTCAGGTACCCTAAAAGGTCCGTTCTCATGACCTCACCCCACCTACGGACGTTTTGGAGGGACAGCAGGAGTCCATTAGGTCCCCCCGGACCCGACGTCCCTGGGGGTCCTCTTCACCCCCTAGGACCTGGTTCTCCGTAGCACCCCCTGGGTCCCCGTGGTCCAGAAGGTCCTTATTTTCCATTCAGCCTTCCTTGGGACTGGGGAGTTTTTCAAGATCGGTCACTACGAGGGTGTTCACGTCTCACGGAGAGAGCATGGGGTCCCTGTACGAGACCCCGGGGGGAAAAGGGTCCTACGTGTACCTATGGAGGAAAAGAAAGAATGAGTCCGTCGTGACCGGATCAGAGGACTGGCCGAGATGGTTTTACTACGAGTAAAAAATCCTGTAAAGAGGGTAACAACAGGTATTAAAAAACTCGGAAACGTAAATAAGAGTCGCGTGTCTCAGTTCGAGAACACAGGATCTAAAGAGACAATCTGTGATCCGTGTATTACAACTTCTTTTGTCTGTGCCAAGGACGGAAGTACCTCAAGTGTCAAATCTTCCCCTCTGTCTATACTTTACACATAAAAGGTCAATACGTTTCATCTTCCTTCTCTTTTCTTATTCTACGATACCACTTCCTCCTCGGGTACAAGTAATAGAAACTACTCCTTTACAAAAACAGGACCAATTCAAAAATAGGGAAATTTTCACATCATCTAACCAATATTATATCCAGAACACCTTGTCTCATCTTATCTTATATACATTTGTTTAGAGTATGGGGAGGTAAGTAGTTACCATGATTAAGGAAAAGTCAGGCAAAAAAGTAACGTCTTTTTTATAAAAAAAGGTACCATGAAAAACATATGGAGATCGTTTTATGAATGCAACATGGTGTAAATAAAAACAAATCTCCAGAAAGAGTGGTTCGTCTTACATTGCAAATTAAAAAAAAATAAATTTTTGGAAACATTTAAAAAACGGGTGTGGCACTCCGTACACCCCAGGATCAAGGGGTTGGTCCCTGGCTGGAGGACGGGGAACGTAACCTTCGCACCTCAGGATTGGTGAGATGACGGTCCCTTTAGGGTCTTATATTCAAAGAAATTTTTGGTTCTTAGTAAAAATTCTTAACTTGATATCAAGTAAATGTCACAACAGAATCAAAATCCACTAAGTTAGTATATACGTATATATAGATAAAAAAGTCTAAGAAAAGGGTATATCCAATAATGTTTTATAACTATAATCGAAGGACACGATACGTATCCAGGAACAACTAATGTAATATATATCATAACACATATACAATTAGGGTTTGAGGATTAAATAGGGAGGGGGGTAAAGAGGTAACCTTTGGTAATTCAAACAAAAGAAAAAAAAAAAAGGATCAATTCGTAAATTATCGAGTCAGTTATAAAAGATATATTAGATAAGAAATGTAAAATTAAAAAATTAAAAAATTTTGAAGAGGATACTGTAATAACAAAAAAAAATTTATTTAATTAAAAATTTAACCTCAAACAAAAGACATTGGTATTCAAACAAAAGATATAATATAAAGATAAAAAATTTTTATAATAAATAAAAATTAACCTCCTGTTAACGAAAGGTTACAACACAACCAAAGAAGGTATGTAGTTGTACTTAGTCGGTATCCACATGTATACAGGGGAGGAGATAAAGACAAAAGATATATTCAAGGAAACATAGTAAATAAAAAATGATGTATATTCGTAATAGTATATTACAAACAGAAAGTGACAGACCGAATGAAGTGAATTATACTATGAGAGATCCAGCTAGGTACGACGGCGGTTACCGTAATAAAGTAAGAAAAAATTACCGACTCATTATAAAGTGATACATATACATATCGTGTAGAAGAAATACGTAAATAGACAACGACCTGTAAACCGACGAAGGAACAGAACCGATAACATTTATCACGAAGTCACTTGTGACCCTACGTACACAGAAAAGTTTAATACCAAAAGAGGTCTATATACGAGTCCTCACCCTAACGTCTTAGTATACCATCGAACTAAAAAATTAAAATTCTTGATACAAAATTAGGAACCATGTTCATCTAAGGATCATTCAGACAACCAACCAAATAACATAAATAAATATTTTTATTTATTTTTACATTTATATAAATATTTCATTTTAATGTTAAATATTTAAATAAAAACACTTATTGATATTAATTAATAAATTAATTACCTCTTTACCTTCTCACTTGTTAACTTACTCATCGATACTTCAACTCTCAGACGGAAGTGGAGTCAGTTGTTAACTTCCCAGTTCGGAATGAACCAATCTAAAGATATTGGTTCTGGGGAGGTAGAGGAAGGAGGGAAAAGAAGGGTGAAGACAAACAACCGAGTACACACACGCACACACGAATCTGTGAAACACTTGGGTACCTGACATCGGGTGGACCGAGGAGACAGGTACCCTGAAAGGTCCGTTCTAGTGACCTCACCCAAAGTGATGGGAGGAGGTCCCCTAGAGAGCTGGGTCCTTGAACCCAGAGGACGAACCCATCCGTCCAAGAAATGGTCATCGTGGTGGACTCTTCAGGAATCAACAGAGTATTCACGTCATTTAAAACCATTTTATTTCTCATGAAGGAGAATCTTCTTGACCTTTAGGGAAGAAACCCCGAGTGAGTCAAATAACAAAACTTTTAGGTTCATTGTAAAAAGATGTGAGAGTGGAGAAGTAAACAGTTTATCTATCTCCCTTCAATAAATAAAACTTCTCGACCATATGTGAATACATAAAGATACGACGGTTTATTGATCTGGTCCCGTGCGAGGGTAGTAGTCATGTCTCTATAGAAACGTGACAAGAAGGAGAAGTGACCGGAAAAATCATTACACTTCACGTCACTAACCACCATTTAAATCCTAAGGTTCGTTTTATTAAAACATTAAAACTCTCAAAGAGACTAATGACACCGATAAAGGACAGACACTGTTTGGGATGTTGAGACAACCCCATAAGAGACCACGGAAAAACTCACAAATTCTCTGATTCAACCATTTCTTGGTCTTCTGTTACAAAAGGTAACAAAATGAGGATACCTTAGAGGTGAAGAAGGATGGGAGACTGATATCATTTTACCGTTCCTAAAAGTTCACAGGACTTTTACCTTTTACAATCAGTGATTCATTACAGACTGAGAAACGTTAAGGTATCTGACATCGAGTGGTCCGAGGAGACAGGTACCTAAAGAGGTTCGGTCTTGTGACCTCACCCAACGGTAAGGGAAGAGGTCCCCTAGAAGGGTTGGGTCCCTAGTTTGGGCCCATCTGACGTAACGTCCGTCTAAGAAATGGTGGACTCGGTGGCCCCTTCGGGACCACGGTAAAATATGTGAGTCGAACTGATTTTACTGTTCCGAGTACAACACTAACAACTGAGAAGGAAAGGAACTTAAGCAAACGTGAATGGTGTATCGAAGTCATACTATCCAATAATTTTTTGACTATCGATCACTCAAACTAGTTTATTGTTTTAATAGAGGTTACTGTAGCATTAAGCCACGATACTTTGTTCAAACGATTCTCCTCCTCACTCCTTCACTTATTTAACTCGGTTTACATGTGGGGTCAGATGTCTACCTGCGACGTCACTACAAAGGACCGGTACACCCCTGTCACAAAGGGACGTTTGTCGGGTCACTTGTTGGTCAGAAAAAAAAAAAGTTAGGTGTTTTGTCACTTTATGTAAGAATCCTTACTTTTGCAGATGTTATATTTAGGTAACGACAGTAAATAGTACGACTATCCTTTTACTTGGTGTGAGACCGTCTTTACGAAACTTGACTCTTTGATTTATAAACTTCATACAAGATTTATTCAGTCCCCCTGACTAATAGAACAAACTTGTTTGGTCGACGATTGAGGTTCAACAAACGAGATGATTCTTGTCCGGTATACCTAAGACTCAGGACGAATATAAGGCAGTCTAAATTTGAAAGTGAAGTTGTATCCATTTTTATCGAACCACGAATCTGAAGGTCATGGATATATACGAGTTAAGGATCAATCCGTAAGCAGTAACGACGACAAATCAACAATTCAACACAGGTTAAGAAACGGTAGGGTACCTGACATCGGGTGGTCCGAGGAGACAGGTACCCTAAAGGGTCCGTTCTTATAACCTTACGTAACGGTAAAGGAAGAGGTCCCCTAGAAGGACTGGATCCCTAGGTTGGACGTAGACGCCGTAACGTCCGTCTAAGAAATGGTGACTCGGTGGACCCCTCGGGGTAGCCTCTGACATTATTATCTTCGGATTTTATTATTCGAAACCGTACTCTCGTACATTTCTTACACCCGACCCAATAAAACCAACTACCGTTCATTTGACAAAGTATTCTTGTTTCGTGGATCTCTACAGAAAATAGTCGTGTCTGTCCGGGTCGTGGAGTGTCAACACTTTTAGTCTTTGTAGGAGGGAAAAATGTTGACCACGGGGGAGGAACTGGGACGGGGTGTCGTAAATGGGTAGAACTCCATTAACGGACTAACAAGACAACTCAGTCCCTACCAAAGAGACAGTCAGGGCACAGAGGAGTCACGGGCAGTGGTTCGTGTACAGCCCCGACTTCGAGTTCTAATCCCCCGGGATAGAATCCGAGAACATGTAAGGGAATCATCCGTGAGCACATAAAAGACTTAATTTCTTCTTAAGGAAGAATAAAGTCAAAACGCTTCAAAAGGTGAAACAAGTCGATAATGGATCTCCGAGTTTCTTTCCAGAGAAAGGGTCGTCGAAAGTTCAATCCCACTGGTCGACAGGGTGAAACGGAACCGGTCTCGTCTACGAGTCTTGTATCCTAAGTGTCACAATCTTGATCCGTTCGGTGGTCGTCTGTCCCTGTTCAACCAGTGGGATAATTTCCATATTTGACACTTTCCAAGGACCCCTATCCCTTCGTAAAAGTCAAACTGTTGTCTTCTTTTGAAGTCTCACCCGTAGGTCAGTGCCCAGACGACCGAGTGTCTCTACCTTCGAAATTAACACGAATATCAACCCTCTACTCTAGTCTAAGAGGCTGATCTCTTGCGGGAGCGGACACACACGTCGCTATGCGTCGGAATTTACTACCAACAATTCGGTCTCCTACTGGTCTCTCCACTTAAAATTTTTCGGAGTAATGGCTCCTGACACAAAACACTCGGATTAACGGAGAGTAGACGGGACATGCATAAAATACGTACTTGTTGAAAGACTAAATCTCTACCCTACCTATTTTTCGAAAGTCATTTTTTTTCCTTTTTAACGGGAATTTTGGGATGGGTCTACATCGACGTAAGTTAAATCTTTCTATTGTAACCCAGTCTATTCCCAGCCGGTCAAGTTGTTACCGCTCTCCGACTTTAACACTGTCTCGTCCTAAACCTGCACAACTACACTGTTACCTCTCAACCGTCCTCAACTCTGTAAGATGGGGGTCGGTTCAGGGGTTCGGTAGTTAGAGTCACCGAATTCGATCTCTAGTTTTGTGCAACTTTATCGTCTCATCAGAGTTTTTTACATAATAACAAAGTCTATCTACCGTTATTTATAGGTCTAAACCGTCTACTTCTTCCAGACACACAAGAAAACCACCTTTGAACTTTGTAAACGAGGATTCGTCTTTTCTCTTAACCTTTTGTTCGAGTCTATCTGGACTGTTTTTACCAATCCTTTGTTCTCGAAACCCCTTTTACCCTCACGTAAGGGGGGAAAAAACTAAAACTCTCTTAATACCGAGTAAACATGGTTAAATTACAAATCTAAAATTTCTAAAAGTTTATCTTATTGACAAAGGTCATAACTATTTTTTATCTCACCTTGGTTGCTTGACAAGGTAGAAGGTTATTCTTCAGATGTCTCCTGAATGGAATTACTTCTTTATTATTACTCACGAACTTAATAAATATATATTCACCTATTGTAATTGAAGGGGGTTAGAATGAGTAGGATATGTAGATAGTCACTTTCTACAACCTACGTTTGTCTCTAACCTCAAGTGAGAAAAAATATCGAAAGAAAGTGGGGCAAGTTAGGGAGTGGGAGGAACTAATGTTAGGATTTCTACTACGACAGTTTCACGACGTGAGTTATACAGTCGTTTAAATCTTTTGAGTCGTCACAGGTGTTGTGACCTTTTCCAATCAAAAGTAAGGTTAAGGTTTCTTTAAACCTCACGGTTCAACACACGTCACGGTTTGTTACACGGTTGATGACATGTTAACGTGAGTAAAAGGTACGATCGCTCCATTACGAGTTTTAGGAAGGTCGATCCGAAGTCAGTATACACTAGGCTCTTTAAGGTCTACATGTCCGAGCTGAATCTTTCCGTCTCCTTGGTCTCTAGTTTCCCTGTTATAAACGATCTAATATGTCTTTTGTTCCCGTAAGGTCTTTTTGTAGACGAAGACAAAGTAACTGATGTGATTTCTGAAACTGACACACCTAGTGTTGTTTGACACCTTTTAAGAATTTCTCTACCCTTATGGTCTGGTGGAGTGGACAGAGGACTCTTTTGACATACGTCCAGTTGTGCACCTTGTTACCTGACCAAGGTTTAACCCCTTCCTCATACAGTTCCGACATATAACTAATAAATTGAATATACGTCTCGTATAGTACACTTTACGACCTGACCTTAGTTCAAGTGATCCTCTTTATAGTTGTTGGAATCTATACGTCTACTATGATGAAATTACTGTCTTTCGTTTCTCCTTGATTTCTCGGAGAACTACTTCCACTTTCTTCTCTCACTTTTTCGACCGAATTTTGAGTCGTAAGTTTTTTGATTCTAGTACCGTAGGTCAGGGTGATGAAGTACCGCTTATATTCCCCTTTTTTACCTTTATCACTGTCTAAAATAGAAGCACCCGAGGTTTTAATGACACCTGTCACTGACGTCCACACTTTAATTTTCTGTGAACGAGAAACCTTCTTTTTGAGACTGTTTGGCTCTGTCGTATAATTTTTCGTCTCTATAGTGAAACGATTGTTTCCAGGCTTATCAGTTTCCATACAAAAAAAGTCATCAGTGCATACCTACACTCTCAACCTGATACTTTTTCCCACTCGCGGTTTCTTGACTAGGAAAACTTAACACCACGACCTCTTCTGAGAACTCTCAGGGAACCTGACGTTCCTCTAGTTTGGTCAGTTAGGATTTCCTTTAGTTGGAACTTATAAGTAATCTTCCTGACTACGACTTCTACTTCGAGGTTATGAAACCGGTGGACTACACTTCTCAACTGAATGACCCTTTCTGGGGTTACGACCCTTTCTAAAACTCCCGTCCTCCTCTTACCCCTGTCTTCTCCTATTCTACCAACCTAACATAGTAGTTGGATTACCTGTAGTCAATCTCGTTTGAGACCCTTTATCAGTTCCTGCTCCTTCGGACCGTACGACGTTAGGTACCCCAGTGTTTCTCAGCCTGTACTGAATCGTTATTTGTCGTTGAGGGGGACAAGTCAGGGAGTGGGAGGAACAAGATCTGAACCAGTAAAGGAGTAAGTAAGTGAGTGAGTGAGTTGTTTGTAAATAACTCGTGGATGACACACAGTCCTAGATACGATTCACGTCCTTATTTTCCTCATTATTCTGGACTAGAACGTGAGTTAATTAAATAGGTTTCAGTCGGTCAGTAGTGTCTGTCCTGACGATATGTCTCACCCTATCCAACCCGTCTTTCCGGGTCTCCCTCGAGACATCCACAGTACCCCCAACCACTCCCGTGAAGAGACACAATCAGTATTCGTCTCCACACTAATAGTGTTAAAGTTCCCGGTACTGGGTTTGACTTACTTACGGATTGACACGAGACTCCCCGAAAATCGGAATCCACTCTTTCTTGTCAAAGACCTACCCTTTAGGTAATTACATCACCCTTCCAATGGTCCCCGACTCTTCTAAGAAGAGGACGTAGGTAGTCACCCTGTACACACCTCGAGAACCGTCTTCTGAGTCGTCGGTCCTACAAGGTATAACTAATCATTGAACAGACAAGGGAGGGAGAGAGGGACGAAGGGAAATGAAGGAGGGGTGTTAAGATATATAAATACAGTATATCGTGTATAATATAACCTAACCGATTCGTTAAACAAGTCCCAAAAGGTATTGTAGAATACGTCTTTTTAGGTTTACTTGAAGAACCGGTTGGGTTATATTATGTATAACCCAACTGTTTTCTCAAGTAAACCTAAAAGGGTGTCATAGTGAGTCACTGTCAAACACCAAACAAAACCCGAAGGATTCACCACGATCACCATTTCTTAGGTGGACGGTTACGTCCTCTGTGTTCTCTGGGTCCGAGCTAGGGACCCAACTCTTCTAGGGGACCTCGTCTTTACCTTGGGAGAAGTCATAAGAACGGACCTTTTGAGGTACCCGTCTCCTCGGACACCCCGAGGTCAAGTACCCCAACGTTTCTCAATCTGTACTGACTCTCTGGTTCACGTGTGTGGTCTAATCATCTACCGAGGAATCACTGTAGACTGTCTTTCAAGATCTTCCTCTACGTCCGTAGTCACTCTAGATAGGTCAATGTCTCTTACCTCAAGAGTCACTAGTAGTACTTTATTTAAACCAAAGACATTTCTCCGTAGTCTCTCCAAGAGAAACTGTCTTAACCACCGTCTCTTTATCGACGTCGGTGTAAACTCGACGTCGGACAAGAGAGACTTACCGTGTCACGAGTTTTTGTAGTCGTCCTGTGCGTAAGGAGTCACACGGTGTCTGGGTGGACAGGAACGACAGAATGATGTAAATAGGTCCATATAACACTACTTTAATTTTAGACGTCTGATACCACCTCTCCCTTCTAAGACCCGTACCCTCCTCCCTTCGTCCCTAAATGAGGGTGGGTTAGAGAAAGAATGGATCTTACTGAAAAAACAACATTTCAACCTCCAGTAAAGGATACGGTTCTAAGTCATTAAGATCTGACATAGACGGATCTTTCTCTCTAAGTACTATACCAGTCTTTGATTGTCTTGACACAATTTTGGGTTCTTTCCCTCGGAAGCAAGGGACCGCCAGGTCACCAATTGTGAAGTGGTAGGTCACGTCACCCACGTCCAAGTCCGGGGTCAGCCTCTCGCTTCTAGGGTGTAGGGAGTGTCGGTTTCTGTATTTTGTGTTCTTTATAACATTGTTTAAGTTATTTCTGAAATTTTTACCAGGTGTAATTTTTTTTGTGTAATACTTTTTTATTTCAATCCACAATCCTATATACGGTTCAATTCCTACCTCACCCTCCAACCCAATCGTCTACGTCCTACAATATGTATCTTACCTATTTGTTGCTCCAGGATGACATATCGTGTTCCTTGATATGATTTATAGGATACTATTTCTTATTACCCTTTTTTAAATGATATATATATGAAGGGACTACCGAGATTACCATTTCTTAGACGGACGTCACGTTCTCTGGAACCAAACTAGGGACCCAGTACTTCTAAGAGACCTCTTCCCTTTCCGATGGGTGAGGTCTTAAGAATAGACGTCTTAAGGTACTTGTCTCCTCGGACCGTCCGATATCAGGTACCCCAACGTCTCAGCCTGTGCTGACTCGGTGATTATGAAAGTGAAAATGATACTATTTGGTATTACCCTTTCTTATAAATTCATATATTATATATTTCCATATACAATTCGTCAGATACAATTGTCTTTTGTCGGTAGTGTACTGGCACAAATCGCTACTGGGGACCTCACCTAAGACGGAAGGATCACTACAAATCTACCACTCCAGAGTACCAAGGGTGGATCTCTTAAACACCCAGGGGCAGTCAATTGGAAGGGACCTGACACGTACGCTCCTTGTCGGTCTCTTACACGTACCTCCCAGAAGGGGACACCCAGTGTCTGCACACTACACAAAGTCCAGGGAGACCCAGTGGGCCGGACTTGCCGGACGTACCAAACTTCCCAGTCTTTCCGTCGTTTCCGCGAAGTCCATTCTCTCTTGGAAACGTTCTCCGACTTGTCGACAATTGCTTGGTACTCTCAGGTGACCGTAAAGGAGGGAAGTGTTCTATGCCCACGCTTTCACTCTGTGACCAAATCGAATCTAAGTGGCACAACCTTGACAAAGAGCAAAACTACTACTGAATAGTTTGCCCGACCTCTGCCTTTTACCGTTGGGTGAGGTCATGAGAACGGACCTCTTAGGGTACCTCCCTCCTCGGACCATCCGATGTCAGGTACCCCAGCGTTTCTCAGTCTGTTCTGACTCGCTGAAGTGAAAGTGAAATAGTTTGCCCGTGAACTCTTTTGGGTTAAATTCGTCCTTCCCGCCCAATTACCACGGATAACAACTATGACGCACACTGATAGATAATTTGTATAAGACGTATTAGTGAATCCACCTCGATCTAAAGTTTTACAATACTTATTGTTTATTTATCAGTCCTATGACCTCATAACAAAATACATAACAGTACGGTTCATGTTGGTACACCCAGATTAATCATGAAGTCGTAGGAAGTCACCGGACGACCCTTTTGTTTAATGGACTTGTTTAACGACAATAAAAACTACGGTGTTTATCCGATTAGTAGTTGTAGAATCGAACAAGACAATAAACTTATCTTAAGTGTAACCAACGTGAGCAAAGAGTCTTTTTCTCGAACGTTAGTCTGCTCCATCAGTCTTCGTCTGAACGTGTAAACACTCCGTCACTCTTTTCCTGACTTGACAACACGACGACCCAAACCTAGACATCAACCCCTCCCAAATATACCAAATATGCAAATATGCCAAACCTTCTAGTTCTGCAGTAAATCCAGTGAATCCTAACAATAACCGAGAAGGTTTATCAGACCATTCTACACACGGGAGAGGTTCTTTGGTCACCTCAAGACGGAAAAGTTGCACTTTGAGGTGTTACCAAGACAAATAAAAGATCAAAGGTAGAATTTACAGTTCGGTCAAATAAGTGTTAGTGAATGACAAGGTAGAGTAAGCAAAGAGAGAATTGCTAACATCTCTAACTTCCCAACCATAACAGTGATTCGCTAACACAAAAATTTAGACCCTTTGTCAGTATTTTTATTTAGTCTCGATACGACCTGTCCACACTACCCAGTATTCTCCCCTGTCACTGGGGGCCTTCTGACACGTCGGTAAGCCTAGCGAGAACACCTGTTACAGCCAGAGCCTTCTTACACGAGGAAAGGACAGGACACGGGTGACTCTTCGTCAAGGAAAAGTCGGGGGTGCGGTCCCTGTGTGGTCCTCTTCTACGTCACAATTACGACAAAAGGAGTAATTCCAAGCGTACTTTACCCGGGGGGTCCAGGTCACCCTTACGGGCCGGGATTTCCCCTCTGTCCTCTGGGACCCTTGGGTCCTTAAAGAGGAGGCCCTGGAAAGCCTCTATCTCCAGGGGGCCCAGGGGGTCCTGGGGGTCCATTCTTTCGTCGTACGAAATCGAGCTATTGACGTAGGTTTGGAGGGTTTACAGCACTCTGATTGTCGACTTGTGCAAGGAGGAGTCCCTCTTGACCTAGCGGACCAGGAGGTCCACGGGGTCCTTTTCGAGAATTCCCACTGTAAGGTCTGGGCCCAGACGGACCTCTAGTCCCTGGAGGACCGGGGCTACCAGGTTCTCCATACCCTGTTAATGCCGTTTCCCACTACCACGACGAAAGGAATCTGCGAACGGTCGAGACAACCCTACCTCCTCGTCTCTCTTACCAGTTCCTCTTCGTGCAATCGTCGGGGTAGTTGAACCGTCTACCTTTTCCCCCTCCCACCCGTCACCCCTCGCATGGGTCCTGGTTGCGAATCTGGGGAGTGAGAAGATAAAGTTGAGGTAGTCTGGTGGAGACTGTGTCTCGTTCAGAAGTGGTAGCGACCGAACTACGACTCGAACTCCCGCGTCTTCCTTCGTCGTCCTCCACCGGAGCGGTAGGAACAACCAGAGTCATAGTCGTGTATTTCGTGAAGAAAGTCGGGTCTCTACTGTCCTGGGGGCGGAGAGAGAGAGAGAGAGAGAGTGTGTGTGTGTGGGTGTGTGTGGGTGTGTCTCAGAGAAGTACACGACGAGTGTCATGCAAAACGAGGACAATAGTGAAGTGACCCTACTTGAGATCGATCAGTTATAAATTGTTTCATTCTAACTTGGTCTCGACTGACCCCTCAACCTTGTTCTCACACCGAGTCACGTCGGAAGACGGTTTACGTCCGTTAGTATAAGGATGATCGGGTATCTTGAGAAGGTCTCTCTGTCTTTGGAAATTTAGAAATCCAAAATCACTCCCACCCTATTTTTTATACATTAAGACGAAATGTGATACTTTTTGACTTTACGGGGTTTTATACGATTCTTCCAATCTTCAATTCATCCTTATCTTGAACCCGAGTTTATGGTACACATCTGTTACCAAAAGTTTATCCTAAAATTTAAATTAACTCACCTATAAGCAAAAAGTAGTCGGTCTAAGAGAGAGAGAGAGAGAGAGAAAAACCAAATAAATAAGAACCGACGTGACCCAGAAACGACGACGTACTCGAAAGAGATCATCACCGCTCGTCCCCGATGAGAACAACGTCTCGTGCCAAGATCCCACACACCCGAAGTCATCAACACTGTGTACCCGAATCGACACCACATGTCTTTACACCCTAGAAGGGAATGGTCCCTAGTTTGAGTACAGGGGACGTGACTGTCCATCTAAGAATTGGTAACCTGGTGGTTCCTCGGATCAGTCTGAAACAATTTTTAGATAATAGAGAGACAGGTGGGTGTGTAGGTAGATAGGTAAGTAGGTAAATGGGTAGATGGGTTGATGAGTAGATAGGTAGGTAGGTACATAGGTAGGTGGGTAAGTAAGTAGGTAGGTAGGTAAATGGGTAGGTAGGTAGATAAGTAGATAGGTAGGTAGGTACATAGGTAGATAGGTAGGCGGGTAAGTAAGTAGGTAGGTAGGTAAATGGGTAGGTAGATAAGTAAATAGATAGGTAGGTAGGTAGATAGTGTACTTTCGTTACCCTTCCGTTACGTTTCTTTTCAGTTTTGACTACGAAGGTTTTCTTTACCGAGACTTCCCTTCCTTCCAAAACGTATCGAGTAAAACAGGATTATCAATGATTGTCTGAAAAATGTAAAGAGTTGAACCCGAAGTTCTCTGTATGACGAAGTGGAGACTATGATAACTGTAAGAATAAGATTAAGGAACGTAGCGAACGAACATTTACTAATTTAAGGAAAGGAATTCTTCAAGAATCCGTCGGTCGTACGTGTAAACAAAAACTGACTTTCTTAGAAAAACGGATGAGAACACCAGTCCTCATGGACCCGGAGGTCCTGGTGGACCCTCACAGCTGGAAGACTTTCCCCTTGGTCCTCTGACACCAGACGGCCCCGGAGGTCCAGAGGGTCCGGGTGGTCCGGGAGGTCCTGTGTTTCCGAAGGGTCCTACACTACCTTTTGTGCCGGTCTTTCCATACTTACCTTTATCAAGAAAATTCATCATGATCTACTAAAAGGATAGACCGAACGTCCAGACCCCACACGTGATGACACTCCAGTAAGAGTCAAGGATACCGTTATTACTGATGTAAAGGTTTTACAGGACTGAACGGGTCTTAGGATTTTACACCCACTGTCAGCCTGTTCATTCTTCTTTGCGTTCAAGTAGAAATCAGGGATTATTGTACGAACTATTAGAAGTTGTTCTTGATATGTTATCTTTAAATTACGTTCGATGTATACATTAATTTTCTACATTATCGGTGTAAAATCTTTCAATTTTCTTTGTTTATTTGTCTAAAAGGACGAAACTACATTATATAAGTTTATAATAATGTAAAATTACATTTTAGTTATATTTGATAGTTTCCCATTAATCCCGACCAACATGTTTGGATCAAAGAAAGGGTTTATTCTACGAGGAGAAACTACCACTTTAGACCACACATAAAATTTGAATTTCGTGTCGTGTCAAACCGGAACGGTTAAAGTTAACAAATTGTCGGTGCAATCACCGAAGACATAACCTGTCAAGTCAAAATCTGACGACTGAAACGGAAAAATATAAGTGTTTTCACAGAGGTGATGACTTAAGAGGGTGGTAAATTCTAATTTTATAAATAAAATTAATTCAAAATGAATTGACGATTATAAACCCCTTACACTTCAGTTCACCCAGAGTCCTTCGTAGTGATGCTTGTTTCGATCACCTCTCCTACTTTAGGGTCAACTCGATAAAGTTTAGGATTTTCTACTACGACACTTTCACGACGTGAGTTATACGGTCGTTTAAACCTTTTGAGTCGTCACCGGTATCCTGACCTTTTCCAGTCAAAGTAAGGTTAGGGTTTCTTTCCGTTACAGTTTCTTACAAGTTTGATGACGTGTTAACGTGAGTAGTGTGTACGATCCTTTCATCACGAGTTTTAAGAGGTTCGGTCCGAAGTTGTCATGTACTTGGTACTTGAAGGTCTACAAGTTCGACCAAAATCTTTTCCGTCTCCTTGGTCTCTAGTTTAACGGTTGTAGGTAACCTAGTAGCTCACAACCCCAGGTCGGGACCACCTAGGTCCCTTTAAGCTTCCCACTTACCGTATCCACTCCTTTCGAATAAATAAATTAATCTTTATATTTTCTTTAATTTTTCTTTATCATATCATCCTTTCAAATCACCTCTTTTCTCAAACTTATTGCCAAATGCCCCTTTCGGTTATTTTAGAGTCCTGTTCTCTAAAGGTGGTAGATGCAATCCGGTGACGGTAGGCAAACTTATAACCTCTCACGGGGCGGAACCCGAGGGAGAGTGCCTAGAATCTTCGGTCCCGTTCATTCATCTGTACCGCTCGGAGGTGTGGGGTTTACCCTTAAGTCGGACTTTTGTCTCATTTCTCCTCTGTGCCCCCTTTGGTCAGGTCACTGACCGGGTAGGGGATAACAGGTCTTTCCGGAAAATATGGAAAAAAACATGGATCTGTAGTTACCTATTAGATTTTAATACGTCGTAGTCACCGGGACTGAGAATAGCTCTGGTCCGAAAGAGAGACGTATGGATCAACATATGTGTTCAGAACCCACTAAATGTAGTAGAAGACCGGTCTCCCGGTTAATTGTAAAATGTCGGGAAAAGACTATTCCCAAACAGTTGGTCTTCTGAATAAACACAACAAGAAGGGTTTCAGACCACGGTGAGAGTCTTTCGTGATTTATTTCAATGTAAGAATGTATCGTTCCTGTGTCTTCTCACGTCACTATATATTGTTTCTTTTCATTAATTGAGTTTTCAGATCACAACGATTGTAGTTTTGATGACATAAGGATAAGGATATCGGGTTAATGTAATTAGTTATAGAAAGTCCACGGATTTTCTATTTCTTATGCCTCCGGACCGTCGTCAGTAACTCAGTTGTCACTTTTGGACAGTGGTTATACTAAAAATCGAGAAATTTTTTCCGAGACATAGAAATTCTACGAAATTCGAAACACGGAGAACACTGACCCCCCATATTCGTTAAGTGTTTAACATTTTTCAGCCCCCCTTGGACAGTCCGTTCAATCTCTCGGTAGTTTCCCCAGACTCGACTACGTCCTCTGACTTCGGGACTTAATTGAAAAAAGGTCTCTTACAGTCTTCTCACTTTTCGTGTCATTATTTCGTCCGTCTGAGACAAAAAAACCCCATCTACAAGTCCTTTTGAGTCCCCCTTGGGGACTTCAGCCTAGTGCGGAAACGCGAGACAACCCGAAGGAAGGAGTACTGGAAACGGTGCCCGCCCTAAGGAGTGCGACCGAGGACCGTTAGCTCTTTCGTTCTCTCAAGGTCTTTTTTGTAGATGAAGACGAAATAGTTGATACGGTTTCAGAAACTGCACACCTAGTGTTGTTTGACACCTTTTAAGAATTTAAGAATGAACGGAGGACTCTTTGAACATAGATCCAGTTCTTCGTTGTCAATCTTGACCTGTACCTTGTTGTCTGACCAAGGTCTATCCCTTTCCTTATACAGTTCCGACATATAACAGTGGGACGAATAAATTGAATATACGTCTCATGTAGTACGTTTTACGATCCGACCTACTTCGTGTTCGACATTAGTCCTAACGGTCTTCTTTATAATTATTGGAGTCTATACGTCTACTGTGGTAGGAATACAGTCTTTCGCTTCTTCTTGATTTCTCGGAGAACAACTTTCACTTTCTCCTCTCACTTTTTCGGCTGAATTTTGAGTTGTAAGTCTTTTGTTTGTAGTACCGTAGACAGGGTAGTGAAGTACCGTTTATCTACCCCTTTGTTATCTTTGTCACTCTCTGAAATAAAACCCCCCGAGGTTTTAGTGACGTCTACCACTGACGTCGGTACTTTAATTCTGCGAACGAGGAACCTTCTTTTCGATACTGGTTAGATCTGTCGTATAATTTTTTCGTCTCTGTAATGAAACGGTTGTTTCCAGGTAGATCAGTTTCGATACCAAAAAGGTCATCAGTACATATCTACACTCTCAACCTGGTATTTCTTTCAACTCACGGTTTCTTAACTTCGAAAACTTGACACCACAACCTCTTCTGAGAACTTTCAGGAAACCTGACGTTCCTCTAGTTTGGTAAGTTAGGATTTCCTCTAGTAGGGACTCACAAGTAACCTTCCTGACTACAACTTCGACTTTGAGGTTATGAAACCGGTGAACTACGCTTCTTGATTGAGTAATCTTTTCTGGGACCCTTTCTAACTCCCGTCCTCCTCTTCCCCTACTGTCTCCTACTCTGTCAACCTACCGTAGAGGTTAAGCTCCTGTACTCAAACTCGTTTGAAACCCTCAACCACTACCTGTCCCTCCGGACCGTACGATGTAAGGTACCCCAGTGTTTCTGAGCCTGTGCTGACTCGTTGACTTGACTTATAAACCCCTGGAATCAAAACCGACATTGTTAAAATCTGTTAATATTCCAAGTATCCTGTAAAACAACTCTTCTCTGGTTATTTCTAATAGGTAAAATGGAGGGAATACAGTATTTATTCCTTTGAACTATGGCTCTACGTTTATAACTTGAAACGTCCTCGGGTCATTGATCGTGAGACAGACTAAAGACTTTGTTTACACTTTATTCATTTGCTAATCTCGTCTCCCTTCCAGTCTTAGTGGTACTCCGACGATACTGATCTTGTGTTTACCGTAGGGACTTTAACACGTCACATATTGGACATGTTGTCATGAGTCGTTAGGATAAGTGGAAATAATCGCCATTTTAGTTGAAATCTTTAACACGGAATATAGACGTCTATAAAACCGAAGATTAATAATTTGAGGGTCTAACCTGTCTATGTGGATCGTAAGTTCAGTGGTTCTCTCTCCTTCCCCCGACAGATATATCGGAACATGGAGACGGATTATTCAGTAAGGAGGAGGGGTCACCGAAGGGATCTCTTAATCGAAAGTGGACCCTTTATATGAAGTCCTAATCCCTTTATCGTTCTATACATTTATTATCGTTGGATGTTTTCGTATATGGTTCGCAACCTTTATAACCATCTTGGAGATTAGTACGAAGAGTTAAGGGTAAGGTCACTCGGATCCCGGTTTCTCACAAATTGACAATTTTCCTGCTCCCTTAAAGAAGTCGAATGGAAAAAATCTGAATGGGTCACGCTTTATGAACTAGACAAGGTATTTAATAATAATCCTTAGGTGTCTTTATATCATCACTTGTTTAAGTTTTCCTCACGGGTGATTAATTCAATTTATATACTAAAGTATTCCCTTATTTTTATGTAATTTCATAGGTAGATATAATTGACTCAACCTGGTATTTCTTCCGACTTCACAATCAGTGAGTCAACACAGACTGAGAAACGCTGGGGCACCTGATACCGGGAGGTCTGAGGAGATAGGTACCTTAAAAGGTCCGTAAATTCTTTATGTCCTCACCCAACGGTAAAGGATGAGGTTTTTTTTTTTTTTTTTTTTTACGACTCGTGACTTCTTAACTACGAAAGCTTAAAACCACAATCTCTTCTGAGAACTCTCAAGGGACCTGTCGTCCCTCTAGTTCGGTCAGTTAGGATTTCCTTTAGTCGGGACTGGTAAATAACCTTCCCGACTACGACTTCGGTTTCGAGGTCATAAAACCGGTGAACTACGTTTCTTAACTGAGTGACCTTTTCTGGGACTACGACCCTTCCTAACTTCCGTCCTCCTCTTTCCCTGTTGTCCCATGTTCTACCAACCTACCGTAGTGACTGAGTTACCTGTACTCAAACTCGTTCGAGGCTCTCGGTCACTTCCTGTCCCTTCGGACCGCACGACGTCAGGTACCCCAGTGTCTCAGACTGTACTGGTTCGTTGACTTGTTGTTCTTGTCATGATTTACTCTCTGTACGAAACCCACCGCTCCGTGTGAAGAGAGTCACGAATAACGTTTCGTTGACCTGAACCCAACCCTAAGGTCCCTCCCGGAGGAACTACACTAGACGTGGGATGTCTTACGCCTCCTGAAGGACCTACTCCTCCTCTCTTCCTTGACACACATCCTCCGTAGCTCACCGACCAGACCGACTTGAACTCTCTCACCCCTTCTCTTCCCACCTTAGAGTCCCAGTCCCACCCACAAGGGTCTATCACCTCGTAGAAAGGATTCAAAGGGAAAGACACCGTCAGGAAACTGACAGAGGTCTCTTTCAAATCCCAATGACCCAAAAGTTACCTAACAACACAAAGGAAATCTGTCTCCGTTGAGAAGAGTCGGAAGGTCTTCTTTCTCCCTCGATAAGAGGTTAGACTCCGACTGAAACGGGACGTAAAACGACCTCACTTGGAGACTTAAGTCAGGTAGTTCGACAACAAAAATATTACGAAGTAAGATCACGGGAGGAAAAGTACAAAGAAAATCCTGGTTACCCTAAGGGCCCCGGTGTCCCCGGTGGACCTTCAGGACCCGGTGGACCTCTGTTTCCAAATGGACCTGGAGGTCCGGTTGCTCCCGGAAACCCAGGAGGTCCATTCGAAGATTACGGATCAGTAGAGGTGGATCGGATGTACCTCACAAAAAATTTTTTATAAATGATACTCCCAGTAGAAAGTCTTTCATTAATAAGACTTTAATAGTCATTTAAGATCATTCAATTCGAGAAAAAATATTTCTAATACAAATAGAGTTCGACGTACTGTCTCAGAGTCCAAACCTTTTGAATGGACATTAATCTTGTTCACTCACACTTTCAATCCTCAACCAAAATGTATATGTTAAAGATTCCATTTATTTGGGAACAAGGAAGTGTACTCTAAGTTTCTGTCTGAACTAACAACATGCACTTGTAGCATATGAATTAAGAACAGAGGCTTAAGGGATGGTAATTAAAAAGATCTACAAAATAAAATTACAAAGAACAGTTCATGTAATCAAAGATACTTCTACTTTGATTAACTAAAAAGTCGAGATATCTGTTGTCCAAAAGTAGTCTTTCAGTTTTCTTTGGTTCCTTCTCGACCTTCCCGTGTGTACACATAGACTCTAACCGTCTTCAGTGTAGAAAGTCCTGGGATTCAGTGATACTGTCGTCACACCACAGTCAAGACTTATAAAACGTCAGAGAATTTAATCGTGAGATCAGGTTTCTCATTCTTTTGAGATGACGAAAAACTACCTGGTGTCTTGTTGTGCTACTTCTTGACGATACTAAGGAGAACATAAAGGAAAGACACTTATGAGATGTTTTGAACCGTTTAATTATACCTTAAAGGTCTTCGGAAATTTTCCTGTCCTAAAAAGGTATACAATTTAGTCTCGTATAAACAGCATTCTTTGGTTGAGCTTAAAATATAACGCGTTCTCCCAAAGTAAAGTCCAGAAAGATCTATGCTTTTGAAGTAAGTAGTATCGGCAAGAACAGTCATTGTCCTTACACCTGAAAAATACATGTATTCTACGGCAGTAAGACGAACGACAGATACGACAGATACGTTTAATAATAAACGTAAGAGTTAGATAAAGTGAAAACAGGATTGAATGTGTAAATATTAGAGAAAGGTGGATTACTTTTAGCGACACACCGGAGTGTAAAAACCGAAACCTGGAGAGGTCCAAGGTCTCCATTCGTAACGACATTCTACTTATTAAAGGAAATTTAGAACAAAGGTCAGTAAAAGTATGAACGAAAAAAAGTGACATAAACATTCCCGTTGAAACAAGTTAAAAAATCTACCCCACGACATTGATATAATCCAAAATTACGAAGACGAAGGAGTAATGTCTATATCATTGGGATATAATCTCACAGGGTCACGACTTGGAGGAATCTCCAACAGTTCCGTCACATCTCTGAGCCGAATATATTAAGTCAAGTCCGTGTTCCATACTCGAAAGAGACACTCTACGATGTCATGTATGACCACATTCAAAGGAAAGATTTAAGGCGTTATACTTATGTCTCTTGTAGGGATTTTATTTGTTATAGTTGTCGTACTTTTCTACCCAGGACTGGTGGGTCATTCCCTGACACTGTTCGGAAAGGGTAGTGTGGGTTCCGGGTAAAAGTTTTTCGTTCAAGGAAACACACAATTTTACTTTTACGGTAAAAGTTGATTCACACGTGAATTAGGAGATGTTACGTTTTCGTTGTATACTAAAACACAGACCGTAAAAGTTTCTCTTATTTTTCTCAAAGAGTTTTCTTCCTTTCTTTTTGGGACTTACACCCGTAAACAAGAAAGGTCCGCTGACAATAATTGGGGTTCCTTACAACGGGACTTATGTCTGCGGTATATAATAAAAATCCCGGGAATCTCCTCTACGGAGTCGGGGAAAGAAAGTCGAAGACCAAACAGTTTTTCATTTCTTTTTCGTTTTAGTCTTAAAATTCTTTAAAACGACGGAAATTACAAATATAAAATTTTAATGACGACATATAAATTACAAAAGTGAACAGACACTGATACCAGTGTCATATATGACACTGAGTGATCTACTCTCGTAGTTGTAGGATTTATGGGTCGGGACGGAAATGAATGGACGAAAGTGAGGTGGGGGTGACCACTTAAAGGTGGTATTGAGTGGTCTAATAGATCCTTCTTATTCTAGATATGGAGAGAGTTGAGTGGGTCTCATTTTTTCGGTTCAAAATGTAATTCGATAAGTATGACATTTTTCTGGAGATTGAACCACAATAAACACCAAAGTATGTTATAAAAGGTCCTCCAATTTAAGGTTTGACGAATATCGTAAGTTCAGGTAAAAGGTGTCCGTGTCAATGATAGTACATCTGAGGTAACGGTAATACCGGTCCAAAAGATCCTAAAAGAGTGACGAAATAGTAACAAAAAATTTAATAAACCGTGTAAGCATACTTAAAATTCTGTTGCTATTGATTACTTCCCACACGAGATGTTATACAACGTAAAGAATCTTAAGTCGTGCATCTGCAAGTCTCAGGAATTCCTCCCGTCATACTCCACTCCCACTTCTCGTGCCAAAACCTCTGTTCCACAGAACCTAAAATTAGATCTGATACCTCTTCCGTCACCGTGGGGTGAGGTCATGAGAACGGACCCTTTAGGGTACCTGTCTCCTCGGATCACCCGACGTCAGGTACCCCAGCGCTTCTCAGTCTGTGCTGACTCGCTGAAGCGAAAGAGAAAAGTGGAAGTACGTAACCTCTTCCTTTACCGTTGGGTGAAGTCACAAGAACGGACCTCTTAGGGTTCCTGCCACCTCGGACCACCCGACGGTAGATACCGTAACGTGTCTCAGCCTGTGCTGACTTCACTGAATCGTCGTACGGTGTTTGACCGACGTACTGTAAATAAACGGTTATTTATTTACAGTATATAAAGGGACCCGGACTCAAAAGAAGGGACATTATAAGATTACTGTCGTCATGTGTGTGTGTCGGACCCACCCTTGTAAGTCAGTATTTGGTAAATCGTACCCTAGACTACGTACAACTCGAGGCGACCACCGAGTCTACCATTCCTCGGATGGGCGTTCCGTCCTCTGGACCCAAACTAGGGACCTAGACCTAGCCTTTCTACGAGGACTCTTCCCTTACCGATAGGTGAGGTCATAAGAACGGACCTCTTAGGGTTCCTGTCTCCTCGGACCGCCAGATGTCAGGTACCCCAGGGTTTCTCAGTCTGTGTTGACTAATTGTGAAAGTGAAGAGTACGTACTATTTCGTAGGTGAAACACAATAGCCAGCAGTAAAAACGAAGTCAAATCAAGTCAAGTCAGCGAGTCAGAACAGACTGAGAAACGTTGGGGTACTTAGCGTCGTGCGGTCCGGAGGGACAGGTAGTGGTTGAGGGCCTCAAATGAGTTTGAGTACCGGTAGCTCAGTCACTACGGTAGGTCGGTAGAGTAGGAGACAGCAGGGGAAGAGGAGGACGGGGGTTAGGAAGGGTCGTAGTCTCAGAAAAGGTTACTCAGTCGAGAAGCGTACTCCACCGGTTTCATAACCTCAAAGTCGAAATCGTAGTCAGGAAGGTTACTTGTGGGTCCTAACTAGAGGAAATCTTACCTGACTAACGAATCTCGATAATAAAGAACAGGAAACACCTTACTAACGTCCCTCTGACTTACTTCTAAATCCCCCTTTTTTGACAGCATTCTCTACACTTACATTGGTTCTTATTTTTTTACAGTCGGAAATCCCGACGTTAAGAGTTTCACTCTAAGGGTGTAGTCATAGTAACTCGAGTAACCCGTGAACAATCTTATACGTTTAACGACGGGGATGACTGAGTCTCTGAGTCCCGAGATTGTTCGGACTCTCTATCAGTACTACATAAGTCCAGTGTCGACGTAGAAAGGTCACCACGAAGAATCGGACCCGCTTATAACCTTAGTAGACCTGTCAAATTTTTTAATCACTACGAACCTAAAGTGATTGTGTTTAAGGAAAAATTATTAGATCTACCCCACGACTGTTATCATGAAAAAAAAAAAAAAAAAAAAAAATCACTAATCATGTTCAAATAACACGTGTACGGTTTTTCCGAGACGTTTGGTTCTCGTAAGTTTGATTGTACATCTTACTCCGAGTCCCCATATAACAAGACTTCATCGAATAATCACTTTTTCGTCACCACCAAATAAGAAGTGTCATCATGAATTTTTTTTTTAACCTGATGTCAAGGAAATGTTGTTTCATTTAGTCGATATACATATGTACATAGGGGACGGAGAACCTGAAGAGTGGGGTAGTGGGTAGGGTGGGTGGATCCAGTAGTGTCCCGTGGTTCGACTCGAGGAACTCGATATATCGTTCAAGGGTGATCGATAGACAAAATGCGTACCGTCATATATATGGAATTATGCAGTTAGGGTTAGAGGGTTAAGTAAGGGAGGGACGGGGCACGAGTGTAAAGGGAAGAAAAACAGACGTACGGACAAGGAACGGACGTCTATCCAAGTAGACATGGTACAAAGACCTAAGGTGTCGTCATAAAAACTTTTCGAGACGTCTACCTAAATAACATGTCAGTTCGAACTCCAGTGACGGGTCCGGTGTAGGACATGGTTAATTTGGTGATAAAGACCCTACCCCGGGTCTATGGACTTACAAATATTGAGAGGACCTATTAAAGTTGTACGTGAGTTCCAACTTTTAGTGACGACGGAGTCACGGAGATCGGTAGGACTTTAGTACAGAGGAAACCATCGTCTGTGAGACCTTTGGGTCGACCGACGTCACATCTACCGACTTAATTTCGTTACAATTCGACTCACACTCCTTGGGTGGTCCTGGAGAGGGGTACGGTGGACACCGGTCGTGGATCATTCTTTACCGGGTTTCTACCGTTTAGGACACTTCAAGTGGGTTGCCAGTGACGGAGTCGGTCTAAAGTGATAAAGGATGGAAACGAAGGAGACTTTAGGGTAAGTTAGTAAGTAAATCAGTGAGTTTCTTTTCAAAACCTCTTCAAACGGACGGGGTGTATCACTTGTTCTGTTTCAGGACGGAAGTGTTTCGACTATAACCTACCGACTTGTAAGAACGATTGTAAAGTCGTACCACAGTCTTCGGGTAGGTTTAACGTCTTCCGTGACCAAGTATTCGTAAACTTGGGAAATATGTCCACCACTAAGGTTAAAGTCCACTCGGACCCGGGGGTCGTCTGAACCTACGGACGGGGGCTTAGGGTCCCGAAGGACCCCATGGTCCGGGCTCTCCTGGCCTTCCTTGGTACCCCGAAGGACCGTACTCTCCGGGTGGCCCTGGTCCATACTTGGAGTGAGACTAAAGACTGTAACTTCTAACGACTTTACTTTTAGACCCACAAACGATACATCCAAAAACATACCTCGGATTTGTTGAGAACCCTTAGTTCGTACTTTTAGAGGAAGGGGAGATTGTAAAAAAGATGTAATAGGTTTCCAAATTAGTACATCATCCCCCTAGATACCCGAAGGGTCCACCTGGGTCACCATTTCTTGGGTGGCCGGTTAAGTCCTCTGTATTCTTTGGTCCCAAGATAGGGACCCAGTCTTTCTCGGGGACCTCCTCCCGTACCTTTGGGTGAGGTGATAAGAACGGACTCTTAAGGTACCTATCTCCTCGGACCGCCCGATGTCAGGTACGACGACGACGACGACGATTCAGTGAAGTCAGTACAGGCTGAGGCACGCTGGGACATCTGCCGTCGGGTGGTCCGAGGGGGCTGGGACCCTAAGAGGTCCGTTCTTGTGACCTCACCCAACGGTAAAGGAAGAGGTTACATGCTTTCACTTTTCACTTTCACTTCAGCGAGTCAGCACAGACTGAACATCGCTGGGGTACCTGACGTCGGGTGGTCCGAGGAGGTAGCACCCTAAAAGGTCCGTTCTTAGGACCTCACCCAACGGTAACGGAAGAGGCCGATGTCAGGTATCCCAGTGTTTCTCAGTCGGTACTGACATCGCTGAATCGTACGTACGTGCGTTACCCTAGATGTTATAGGGAAGATAAAAATCCCCTTGTGGATAAAATTGAGAATAGGAACCCACCGAAAACCTGTATTAAAGGGGGGGGGGGGTTCTTTATTAATAGAAGGATTTGATAAATAAGTAAACCGACAGAGTCCAGAATCAACACCGTACGTCCGGATCAACGAGGTATCGTACACCCTATAATCAAGGGGTCGGTCCCTGATTTGGGTACAGGGTACGTAACGTTCTACTTAAGAATTGGTGCCCTGGTGGCACCTTCAGGGACCTGTACTTCGAAACTTTAGAGAATCGTAGTGACTCATTTACGAGATGCTCATCAGTAATAATCCACAACTAAACTAGAACTTAATTTTTGACAACTTAGCCCCGAGTCACCTCGTCTTTGTCGGATATTCTTCCTTCCTCCTCCACATAAAGAACCTTCTCCTTCTCCTTCTCCTTTCTCCCCCTCCCAGTGAGAGTTAAGACCGTTTCTACCGGAATAAGTGGATTACCTGTACCCGTAACGAGTCAGTAACAGTTCTCCCGTCCTAAGAATTCATAAATTTGGTTTGGTAGTCAAGGATTGTGACACACTCTCCACCACTGGTTTTGGTAGGACACTTTTTCTTTACGTTCTTCCGTTTCACTAACAGACTCCTTCGGAATGTTCATCGACTCTTTTCTTCTCTTCATCTTTCTGTTTCCTATTTCCCTTTTTATGTGGGTCGACTTACGTCTCAAGGTCTCTGATCGTTCCTCTTTATTCTTTCGGAAGAATTACTTGTTTCGTTTCTTTATCTCCTTTTGTTATCTTTCCCTTTCTGATCTCTAGAGAAGTTCTTTTAACCTCTATGGTTCCCTACCAAAGTGTGTTTCTACCCGTGTTATTTTCTGTCTTTACTATACCTGGATTGACTTCGTCTACTAAAATTCTTCTCGACCGTTCTTATGTGTCTTGACATGTTTTTTCTAGAATTACTGGGTCTACTGGTACTACCACACTAGTGAGTGGATTACGGTCTGTAGGACCTGACACTTCAGTTCACCGGGATCCTTCGTAATGATACTTGTTTCGACTACCTCCTCTACCTTAAGGTGATTCGATAAGGTTTAGGATTTTCTACTACGACAATTTCACGAAGTAAACTATACGGTCGTTTAAACCTTTAAACCTTGGGAATACCCAAACCCAGTAGAAAGGAAAAGACTTCCTCTAAGAAAGTCGTCCCACTCGCCCTGTAATTTCCTTCTGGGACTCAAACCAACACTTCCTAGTTGACGGGGTGTCTTCATGGTGGAGACGAATTTGGTGGAGCTCAAACCAACACTTCCTAGTTTGACGGGGTGTCTTCATGGTGGAGACGAATTTTATTATACCAAAGAAGGACAAAAGGTAGTTCTGGAGAAAGTAAAGACTCGACTAGAACATCGGTTGACGACGTCGACTCTAGATGTCTCTTCTTTTACTTGAGGACCGAGGAAGGACGGACTAGACTCACCCATTACCGGTGTGGTTCATTTTGAACATAGACAATTCTTGGGACCTATTGTCTTCCAGATTACGAAAAGAGGAGTACGCAGAGTAAGTAGAGATGATATTAGGAAGGGTTCACCGGGAGTTTCCGACTCCGAAGGACACTACTTGAGTTTTCACCAAAGGCAAGACCGAACTTGACAATGACAGAGTGACTGTAAGGGATGTAGGACAAACCCTCGTAAATAGAAGTTGTGGACTGGGAGAGTCTCCTCCCTGAGGTAGACTGTCGCGACCCGAAAGTCTACATCCAGACAAGGACCGTGTTACCATTGCTTAGACGGACGGCTACATCCTCTGCGTCCAAACTAGGGACACAGTCCTTCTAGAGGACCTCTTCCTTTACCGTTGGGTGAGGTCATAGGAACGGACCCTTTAAGGTATCTGTCTCCTCGGACCACCTGATGTCAGGTACCCCAACGTCTCAGTCTGAGGCGACTCGTGTGCAAACAAAAAGACAAGGACGCTTGTTCAAGGTCTACTTTTCGAGACCCGGATGCACAGTTCAATTGTCTTCGAAAGGAAGGTCCCCGAACCTTTTGCAGTAGGTGAATGTTAAAGGCAAACAGAAGGAGCTTTCCCTCGTTTCGGGTATAGCATTGTAGACTAACCCCCTGAGAAAGGGTCTACCGGGTACCCGAACGACGTACACCCCTGAACCCTTCTTTACCGAGGACCGAAGAGACGCTATGTGGACAAACAAACGACCGGGTAATTGGAACCCATCGGGAAAGGGCTTAGTGGGACACCGGTACACAACCTTAGTACAGGAACCTATCCTTTCTTTTCTTACAAGACTCGAGTGGCGTCCCGGGATCCAAGGAAGGTTTGATTGTCTATGAGAGAAACTTCGACCACCTTTCTCTCGTCCCGGTAGACCCTTCTCCACAGACGGACCAATCTGTCCCTCCCCGTAGGGAGGGGAGTGATCCCTCCTCCTCTCCCCAAGGAAAGAGTGAGTGACTCACTACTGGTACATTCTTGTGTCGGATCCGCACGTCGTGCAAGGTCCTCTTAAATACTAGGTTCTCCATTCCCTCACTGTACTGTCGTGGGGTTTTCGGTCCTCGTGGGGACTACGGGTGTAACTTGTGTGACGTTGGTTGTAACCAATACCCCCGACGACCAACACCCTGTTTTTCTCCTCCAAACACCTCCGGTGAGTCCGTCCCCTACGTTTTACATTTCCAAACCCCCCGTGCGTAAAGTCTACCGAGATTCACCCCCCGACACACTCTCCCCTCAGCTCACTCTCCAGACCAGGGGACTCACGACGTCGGGGAGGAGGTAAGGGAGTCCCCCGAGGGCGACGGAGTTTGTTGTATCAGGTCGCGCCTTTTCACCCCGTCACGGACCTCACTTCGGAGAAACTGCATTACTAACCAAAATCCGACTAAATACCGTCTTTCTCTCTCTCTAACGGTCTCTTCCTGTTACCAACTCCTTCCCTCTCTCTAATCTGTGACATTTGGAGCTCGCCGATCATTAAGTCTATTAATGCCATTCCCGACGTTCGAGAGGGTGTCCGTCCCTGGTTTAGACGAAGGGTCTGGTTTTGTCAAGTGACGACTACTTAATTACGGAACCGGTTTTATTTGGTTTGTGAATTTCTTTCCTGACGAGTTCAGAGTCCTACTGTCGATCGAGGGCCCTGGGGTCCCTCGTGAGGACTCGGGACACCGAACAGGGCTCGCACCCTGACCACTGTGGACCGTGCCGGACACGTGAACCGGACGACCCAGGTACAGGAGACGTGTACACTGGGAGTGACACCGGAGAGACTCGGATGTAGAGGGGTGCACCATCGTGGATCAGTATACCGACACATATCTGACTTAGTCTATTAAAATGTATTTTTCTAATGGGACGAAGGATCACGGAACTTGGGAGTTGTTTGTCGACCAGAAATTTTCAACGAAGAGAACGAAATTTAAATTGGATTGAAAGAGAGTCTACTTACGACAAGTCAACATAAGTAAGGAGGTAAGTCCGAAGATTTCGTAGTAATAATTCCTTTTATAAATTACTGTTTTCAGTATCTACAAGTCACATTTTTTGTTTTTCTTTTTGGGTTGGTCCAGGTTTATGTTCTGATACTTCTTTTATACTTTTACGAAGTGAGTTGTGGAACGACCAGACCGAAGTCTAGGACCGAGACGGGTAAGGACCGAGAAACCGGAATTAACCAATTCAAAGAACTGGAGAACCTCAGATTTAATAGGGTTGATTGTTCATCTCCGCCTCTTCCGTCACCGTTGGGTGACGTCATGGGAACGGACCTTTTAGGGTACCTACCTCCTCGGACCATCCAACGTCAGGTACCCCAGTGCTTCTCAGTCTGTGCTGACATCACTGAATCGTCGTCGTCGGCGGTTCATCTCCACCATATTAGGGTTGAAGTGTATGGACGTTTTACTTACTCGATTACGTCCACACAGGTCTACCCTCCGGGTCCGACGGTTCACCTTAAGTCCTTCATTTACGATCGGATCGTCCGTAGTGCAGTAACAGTGGTAACGACAACACTTGAAAGGACGTCCCACGTTTCCTCTCGGACCCGACCTACCGTCCTCTCCACTCCTACCGGAGGGTCCCAGGGGACCCGGAGGCCCTGTATTTCCCCTGTACCCTCTTCGCCCGACAGGTCCTCGTGGTCCATTTCCCAAAGGTAAAGAGAAGAAAAGAGACCGGGTCACTTAGACTCTTGACACATGTTCCAGGGACCGGAGAGTTCGCAAACGGAATCTATGGTTGAGTGGTCCGAAATCCCTCTGTTTCGTTGTCCTCGTCCTTTCTTACCTGAGGGGTGCAAGATTAACTATGAACTGATAGTATTTTTGCCCAGTTCCGGAATACAGGTAATGAGAAGGTTTCGTGATAAGTAATAGTATTTTCCGAGTCGGTAAAGACGACAAGTGAAAGGGTTACACTCGGACCGTACCAACATGGTGACTCTCCGACATGACTTCTAGAATCCCGGTCGTCCCCACCAGAATGCAGATATTGACCGACTTAGTGAACAGAGACCAAAAGACTCAACTAAGGAGAATAGCATGTCGGTAGTTATGTAAACAACAAGTCAACGAATCAACACAGACTGAGAAACGACTGGGGCACCTGATGTCGTATGGTCTGAAGGGACAGGAAGTGACAGAGGACCTTAAACGAGTCTGAGTACAGGTAACTTAGCTACTACGGTGAATTTTTCTTGTGTTCCGAAAAGAAATTTTTATGAACTCTCACCCGGAAACCACTTCCGTCTATTCTGGGAAATCTTATATTTAGACTTTATATTGAGTAGTTCGTTATACAATCCCGGACTTCTGAGGGTCTATGTTAGAGGAGACACCTCTGATAAACCGTCATGGTCCAATCATTACTCTTCGTCCACTTCTCCACACCCCCTCGACCCTACGACTCCTTCCCCGGAGTCAGACTTTCGTCTCTAACCGAAGACGATACACCTTTAACACCGGTACATCCTCACACCCGGGAGACAAGGAATATGGGACGAAAAGATCAGACTTTAGAATTGATTAGTTTAGAAACATTCAGTTTGTTTTGTGTACTCGTCCGGACTACGTCGGGTGTTCGATGGTCCAACATCGGAGACCAAATGTCGTATCTACTCTTCTCGACGGTCAGAAGGTCTTTGTTTTCGAAAATTGTTTGTGGAAAAAATTTCCACAGTTTCAGATTGAGGTGGGAGACGAAAACCGTTAATCTTCACCGGTGACTGGAAGAAGTCATCCAGCGGGGGAATCTCTCCGGTTTCCTCTACAGGGACGAGTATACGACATATCGACAAGTAAAGGGTGATCGGTCAATCTCTAGATCTTAAACCCGAAGAAGGTGGAGGGAAAGAAAATTTTCTTTTCTAAGTTTCGTTTTGTATACCCGGAGGGACCACCGAGTCGTCATTTCTTAGGCGGGTCGTTACGTCCTCTGGGTCTAAGTTAGGGACCCAACCTTTCTAGGGAACCTCATCCTTTACCGTTGGGTGAGGTCGTAAGAACCAACCCTTTAGGGTACCTGTCTCCTCGGACTACCCGGTATGTCAGGGACCCAACGTTTCTCAGTCTGTGCTGAACCGCTGATTGGTTATTAGTGTTACCTAAGATTTGGGAGCAGGAAGAATCTTACCTTGACTGTTATACTCTCTTGGTACCTTGCTCAGACCCTCCATATTCTGTCTGGTTGAAAACTCTCAGTGGAAAAGTCTATCGTCTGAGGATTAGATTCAACCTTTTCAGACCCTCCAGGGTGCGACCGACAGCAATGGGGTAGCAAGAAGAGTCGTGAATGGCAAATAATTCATAAAGTATCAAATGGAAAAGTAATACGAATAACGAACAGTAAAGAGGAGAAGTTCATCTTACATTCGACATCCTCCCGTCCATAAAAGTCGACAAAGATACGACTACATTGGGTTCGTCGATCTTCAACGATTTGACACAAGAACAACTTACTCAACAACCCCACGTGACGTCAACACACTCCTCTTGTAAGGAGAGACAAGAGACTCATGAATCGTATCGTGGTCTGTCTTCATGAACCTTTATAGACAATTTGAATTGAGGGATTTGGTGGAAAGAAATACAAAGAAATAAGAAGGTCCGGGAGGACCCGGGCATCCCCTGGGACCCGGATATCCCAAACCGGGACCTATGGAGTCACCGAAGGAGGACCAAGAGGTGTCAGTCTGCCTACCTCTTGGGTGGACGGGATACCCGTACGGGTCCGAGACCTGACCCATATCGGACGATATGGACCTTCCTGTCCTCTTTCGAGTGTTAGTTCTGGATCCATGCATCTGCCGTGTACCAGTGGGTCCAAGTAACGAATACTCGTTATGAAAACCCAATCAAAGTACCTAAGTAGTTATAGAATTTACTAGTGAGTAGAAGATACTCTACAAAAAAAGAAAAAGTTGATGGTACGATTAAGAGTTGATTAAGACAATGTAAATACTGGGACACTCCACGGTTCTTTCGAGTAAGATCGATATAGTAATAATATAAAAATAAAGATTAAAATTCATGGTTAATAATATTTTAAAATTTACTATTAATACTTTTTAAACATTTATAAAATTTAATATTAATAATATTTTATTTTAATATTTTATTAATAAAATATTAAATCCAATGAAAATTAAAAATTATTAATAATATTAGACTGATGTATAATTATCAAATTTTTATTAAGAAGGAGTCATTCATATTGAGACTATATTTTACGTTAAAAATTTAAAGGGTTACATTTACTAAATTAGCCCTATACCAACCAAAGACCTCTACGGCGGAGTCAGGGACTCAGCTATTCTAGGAGACCTCTTCCTTTACCGTTGGGTGAGGTCATAAGTAAACCTTAAGTAACAGTTTACTTTATGTAAACTGTGTATTGTACTACATTCAAATTCCACATGTTCCACAACTAGACTAGGTATATATATATATATACATATATATATATATATAGCATTACTGAAGTAACATAACTAACAACCGTGGAGGTAGTATAGTGTATCAATATTAAAGATAAAACACCACCCTTATTAATGCTAGATTAGAGAAGTATTTAAACTAATACGATGTTATAACAACAGATATAAGTAAGGTGATAAATAACCTAGTGATCCTGAATACATAGATGATCAACATTTAAATATGAGAAATTGTTGAAATAAAACTCTTTTCATTTCAAATGAAATGAAATGAATGAGTCTTGAAATGAAACTCGTAGTAAGGAATCGTGACAAACAGTTAAAGGTTATCATCTAAACATTCGGAGTTCTTGACTGAAGATTCAACTCCCACCTCAGGGGTCCACGACTGTGAATACTAGGGGGATTCTGTCACCACCAACGTCACCACCCACGTCCTCCCGACACGGGTGTCCTAGTCGACCACCACTCCACACAGGACAGTGACCCGCACTGGGGGTGATAGTCATTCCCACTATTTTCGTACGTCCGGACACCCCCCGTGGATGAAAGAGCACATGGTGGTCACAGAGGAGGGGACGGGACGAGAACGGTCTCAGTGGGGTGACACCGGCGTGAGACGGCTGGAGAACCTTATTTTAGGTTTGAGGAATTATTCTACCTGTTTCGGACGTAGGAAACCAGACGAAATAACCCACATTTTTGCAATTAGGATACCTTTTAGGTGTTCCTTGAAAAACCGGTTGAGTTATGATCTCGTTACGATGTCTATCTGGGTCCGGACGAGAGACTCGGAAGGGGTCCCGACTTGAGACTCAGGAAACTCGAGGCACGAGGGATTAATGGAGACTGGGAGAAACGACGATATATTTGTCCGGAAAGGAAACTTGGTAGTGGTGACAGAGGTTTGGACCGGTGTGGAACAAACCTAAAGTCCAAGACCGAAGGTCAGTGAAGAACGTCGGTAGGCCGAACCCACGGACCCTCGAGGGTGAAGAGTCCGAATAGAACGACATAAGGGTGCCGGGGAACCGAGGAGGTCGAGGGATGGGGATGGTTCGGCCCGGTCGTCGAAGGACTTTTAAGGACTTCGAGAAGCTCTTCTGCATACGAGTGCAGAGAGCTCGTAGGACCGGACAACGAACTGAGGCCTCTCGTTAGGTCCTTTTTTTTCGTCGGACTGGGCACTCTGGGCTCTCCGGCGGTTTCACCAGTCCACGGGTGTCGTTGTCCGAAACCGGTCCGTGGGGGGTGGGAGCGGGGCGCTGGGGCAGGGGACGGGGGACGGTTACGGTCTACTCACAGACGTCTCCCGGACCCATCCCTTCGAGTAGGGTCTCGTCTCGTGAGTCGGAGGTGCACCAGAGGGGACGGGTCCAGACCGCCCGAGGACGGAGGGGTAGAAATCGTGCGACGGGAAGCGGATGACGTTGTAGGTGGTCCACACGGTGATACGGGCCTCCTTACTGTCCAGGATGACCAATCGTTCGTGACGCGGAGACGGGTACTACGGGGAGAGCCTCCTGCTCTAGGCGGGCATGTAGTCGGCGACACGGCACACGCTCCGGGGGCGGGTCCGGCACCGCCACGTGTCGGTTCTGGTCAGGTAGGGGGGCACAGGTGCCCGGACCTCCTCGGAGACCTAGCCCATGAGGAAGGAGTACCACTCGGGGACGTGGAGGCGGCAGGGATTCTGAGGGAGACGTGGGGAAGGTAGACCTGACCTACCATTAAACTCTTAGGTCCCAGTTACCCGTTGTCAAACCGTACTCCCAGTACTTCCGGTGGGTTTTGATATCGGACGACTCTGTGTTCCGGTGAGAAGACGAATAACACCTACTTAAAAACATAATGAACCCATCTTAAATCTCCTACCTAAACATAGTCGGGCGTCACTTTCCCCGAAGGGACCATCGAGTCTGTCATTTCGCAAACGGATGTCACGTCCTCTGGACCCAACCTAGGGACCCTGTCCTTCTAGGGGACCTCTTCCTTTACCGTGGGGTGAGGTCTTGAGAACGAACCTTTTAGGGTACCTGACTCCTCGGACCATCCGATGTCAGGTACCCCAACGTTTCTCAGCACTCACTGAAGCGAAAGTGAAAAGTCACTGTCCCCAAAGAAAAACACACGTGTGGGTAGAGGAAGGGTACATGGGAAAGGAAACACCAAGAATGTCTCAGCAACACAGGACGGGCTGAGAAACACTGGGGTATCTGACGTCGGGTGGTCCGAGGAGACAGGCGCCCTAAGGGGTCCGTTCTTGTGACCTCGCCCGACGGTAAGGAAAGAGGTCCCCCAGAACGACTGGGCTCCTAGAGGACGTTACCGTCCGTCCAAGAAACGGTGACTCGGTGGTCCCTTCGGGCAGGAAAGGAGAAGCGAGTCAGCACAGACTGAGAAACGTTGGGGTACCTGACATCTGACGGTCCGAGGGGACGAGGTACCCTAAAAGATCCGTTCTTATAACCTCACCCAACGGTAAAGGAGGAGGTCCCCTAGAAGAGTCGGGTCCCTAACTTGGGCACAGAGGACCGTAACGTCCGTCTAAGAAATGGTGACTCGGTGGAAAGGAATCGTCTAGTATCAGAGAAGAACCCTACTAAAAATCCTTTTTACATTTCAGTCCGGGTCTGGACCCACACAGTGACTAACCCAGACCCAAACAGACACGTACAGACTCGGGATTAAGAGAGGACAACAGACCCATCGTGTGTCCACGACCCCTGGTTCCTCCGCCCGTCCGGGAGTACAGGGGTCCGTCGACGGATCTCCTAAAGTCTCGACGTGGCAAGGACCTTACGGTTCCGGCCGTCCCTTGAACGGTGAAAAAACGGTTGTTCATATCAAAGACCGACTGTTGCCACTCTGGCCTGAACGTCAAAAGGAGACGTGGTAATGGCCTGTGGAACTTTCTTTCGGTATGAGTTGCGGTCTTTCAGTCGTCCACGGTTCAGACACACTTCGTATCGATTCTGGGGTGGAAAGCGTTAGTCCAGTGGTTCTCTTTGAACGGTCCTCCGACTCTGTAGGCTCCTATACGATTCTCTAAGTCACCACGAGTAGAATCTGAGGACCAAATCGGCACGGAAGACAAAGCTACACCGATAAGGGTCTCCTGATATAGTAAGGAAGGAGACGAGACCTGTCTAATTCGTTCACGGTGTGTATACCTAAACAAACCTGGATGGTTAGATCTACTCTGTGTCTATAAGAAGAAAGTAACTCCTATCACCCTTTGCGACCGAAATAAATTTTCATACGATTAAGTCCCCTTCCGTTTATCTACTATTTCCGGTCTAATGTTTACTGTAATGACCTTTGAAGTAAGTAACCAATTATCGTTGAGTTTGTTAACTTCAGTTAATGAGATATTATGTCACCCGAAGACCTACCTACAATGTCTTTTTTTTTTTTTTTCTTTTTTCTTTTTTTATCCGGTCGTTTACTTGATCCTTCATCTCTAAAGGATGCAAAGTTTTACTAAAGGAGACATTAGATAAAAAGGTACGTGAAATTTATTAACATTTTGGTACTGGGTTCCTCTAATTTTTTTGTTTTTGGGTGTGTCGGTCGGAATTGTCAAGTAAAGTTTCGTCTTACTTAGTAATACGGCACTTCCTGGTACCAACGATATAAGGTCTCTACTTTGTAATCGTATTTTGTGTAGCGTCTACTTGTATTTTGTAATACAAGGGAAGATGTAAAAAGTCTCTTATCTTTACGGATGAAACCGTTGGGAAACCTTTTCATCGTTAATACCCCGTTTTTATACAAGTTATTCCCTAATTCTCGGATTTTCGATAATTACTTATAATTCCGTCACTAAGTGTTTTTAACTAAGGGGTGACGTCACTTGAAGGTTTGTCTGGCGAAACCGGGTCAACCCCAGGCTGAACAGAAGGCACGTGCGCACACACACACACACACACAATTACCCGGACCTCGGTGTACCCCGGTGCAAGTGTGTTTCGTCTGGGGAAGGGAGGGGACCCATGCGGATGTCTCGTCGGGTTGTCGGGGTGTTTCCTGTGAAAGGGCGGTAAGTGTATTACCGTAAAGTACGTCCCTTTACTGTCTCGATAGTAATACGCGAACCCTCTTTTACTTCCCGGCTGAATTAATTTGATTCCATTCTAAGTAAATTCAGTAGCAGTGGGGGCCGGGGACGGTTTCTGGACCGTGAAAATTTACTTTGTTTCTGTTGGATGTCGAACTCAGAATACAAGACAATAACCAAAAATGTCCTCGAAGGAAAAAAAAGGATAGGATTTTTGTAAGAACATAAGATATAGTCATAATCTGGTTCCGTCGTCAAACTATAAACCGAAAAAAAAAAATTATTTTCGAATCTCCAGTACAGTAAAATGTCACTCATCAAAAGACAGATCGTTTTCCTATGCAGAAGATAAAACGATCTTAAGACACTAGATTAGGACTTTTAGTTTACCGAATAACCTTTTCTGAAAATAATTTAAAGGTAAAGAGTACAATTTTTTTACCATAAAATCTCTTTTGATTTCTTTAAAGGGTACTCTTTCACTGTAAGTAAAACCACGAATCAAAGTTACGTGAATTATTATTAATTTTACAACAAATATTCTTTACGAAAAGAACGGTTTATAACTAACCCTCACACAAGAATATACGTCTTATATAAAGTTTACTTAGAACGAGACCCGACGGGGGTCCTACCGTTAAATAAAATTCCGACGAAGAACCATTTTTCTCTTTTTACATGTAAAATTCTCCTTTATAATAGAACTACATGGTCTTATAAAGGATCAAGTAAACTGGGAAATAATTAAAAAATTTTGAGACGATACCGTACAATTTATAAACGTATGTGGACTTTAAATTCGGTTAAAGTTGGAATAAATATTAATGTTAAAAGACTAAGGTTTTCAAAAAAGTATATAATGGATTTAAGTCCGGAAGGTTTTTAAGTAGAACAAGTAAGTACTTTAACAAGACTCTTGTAAAAGACCCTTCTACTTTCCCACTAACTACCTGGTATTCTTTTATATAGAACGAACGATAAAACTTGTGGAAGTAAAATCATAGTCTTATAATAGAATTGTTTGACTGGCTTATTTAATTTTTTTTTTTTTTTGTCGGACTTAAATCACCTGTTCAAGGAGGTGTCACTCAGGTTCCATCACATGTTCCGACTAAAGTTTTATCATCATAGTGTTCTCGGGGGAGATTTACGTCATGTTTACGACGGACGACTAAAACTTTTTAATACAAGTTACGAACTTTTTCGTTCTAATACCTTTATTATGATAGAATGTAATCTCTTGGTGTAATAAAAAATCCGGTAATCAAAGAAATAGACCAATGGGTAGTCACATGAAGAGAGGAAAGTGAGACTTCCTACTTGTTTCGAAATTTCAAGAAGAGGATTAAGGACTGACCACTAATAGGAATAATTTTCGAGGAAGAGGGTTTGGGAGAGGGGGTCGCTCAATCAACTTTACGAAGACCTGACGGGTTTCTGTCAACGATACTCGACCCCCAGTCCTACAAAGGAAAGTCCAAGAATAAGAGTTATTCACCTCGGGTAGGTACGACGGTCGCCTCCCTCCGGATAGGTGGTATTAGGGAGGAGAGAGTCTAAGGGGGTCTGGAGTTAAAGTCAGAGGTGAAGGACACCCGACGATGGAAGAAGAGACTGAGTGACGTGGACAGAATTGTATCGGAAACAGGAAGTGGAGACGAACACATCATCTGTAGAGGGTCGACGGCGGAGGTCAAAGTTTAAGAGTAGAAGTAAAGAGATTCCACGTTTGAACTGAAACAATGAGAGACCGGAAACGACAACAAGTTAACAAGTCAGCACGGGTTGAGAAACGCTGGGGTACCTGACGTCGTGTGGTCCGAGGGGACAGGAAGTGATAGAGGGCTTCGAACGAGTTTGAGTACAGGTAACTCAGTCGTTACGGTAAGTTGGTAGAGTGAGGGACAGTGTGGGAAGAGGAGGACGGGAGTTAGAAAGGGTCGTAGTCCCAGAAAAGATTACTCAGTCAAGAAGAGTAGTTCACCGGTTTCATAACCTCAAAGTCGAAGTCGTAGTCAGGAAGGTTACTTATAAGTCCTGACTCAAGGAAATCCTAACTGACCAACCTAGAGGAACGTCAGGTTCCCTGAGAGTTCTCAGAAGAGGTTGTGGTGTCAAGTTTTCGTAGTTAAGAAGTCGCAAGTCAGAAATACCAGGTTGAGAGTTTAGGTATCTACTGATGACCTTTTTGGTATCGAGAGTGATATACCTGGAAACAGTCGTTTCACTACAGAGACGAAAAATTATGTGACAGATCTAAACAGTATCGAAAAGAAGGTTCCTCGTTCACAGACAATTAAAGTACCGACGTCAGTGACAGGTGTCACTATTTACTGGGGTGACGGGTGTTTCAGATCTACCGAAGGGTGTCCCCCTTTCCCGACACCCTTGAGAGACGAGTAGTGTCTCCGTACACTGAAACGAGGACGAGAAAGGTAGTCACTACCGGGACAGGGTGGAGACATTCAAATGGACCGTCTGTTGTTGAATAGAAATCTGACTTAATCGACCATCCCTCCTGACACACGTAAAGAGGTGCTACTAGACCGGAGGCAAGACGACGAGGGTCATGCTCAGTCCCTAAACGAGTGAGAGAGTACGAAAGGGGGTGTCGAGGACATAACAGAGTAGGGAGACGGAAGTAAGAGAACGATTTTATATTCGAGTCTCCCGTCCCTGGTACGAAGTAAGTAACGGTATACGAGTCCCGAGTGTATCTCGACTCGTACAATAACTGAGAAGAAAGAAGTGACTGTTAAGTTTATTCGTAGTAATCTGTAATCTACAAGTCGAGACCCATAACCAAGAGTAACTGTTTTACCAATGTTCATGTTTGGTAAAGAGTAAAGTTTGTTAAAATTACACTGTTGGATAGACGTGTGGGTGTTAGAGTAGAATGTTAACAACTGTCTTTCGGCTGACTATTTGAAATTGGTAATGGGTGAGGACTTTGCATCGAATAAATACAAATCAGCGATTTAGTACCGGTTGAGAAAACACTGGGGTACCTGACTCGGACGGTCGGAGGAGACAGGTACCTTAAAGGGTCCGTTCTTACGACCTGACCCAACGGTTAAGGAAGAGGTCCCCTAGGAGGACTGGGTCCTTAGTTTGGGTACAGAGAACGTAACCGTCCGTCTAAGAAATGGGGTCGCAGTGGTCCCGAGGGGACTTTACATCGTATGAAAAGGTATTTGACTTTAACATCTTTATTGTAAGCTCTCCAAACTGTTACTCTCTTCTGAGAAGCACCTTTACACTATACAGAATTGAGTACGACATCCGACACAAGGGAACACTAGAACTCACAGGATCGTATTTTAGGGGAGATGTTTTAAACATATACAATAACCACGACTCCTTTTCTCATTGTCTTACCAAATGATTTTGACCTAAATGGTTCCCAAAATAAAACTCGGAGAATCTCTAATATTATTTTGTTTAGTAAGAGACACAAAGTCCTTTAATGTACCTAAACAAGAAGACAGTCGAGTGGTCGGATTAAAATAGTAACAATGAAAATAAACCATACCGACGTTCGTGTCACCTTTCTACACCGGAATTTCAACCAACTTGGATCCAAAGTTAAGTCGACACGGAAAGGTCACCGTCGTGGGACCCACTATGTGATTGAGGGACTGGGGGTAAAGGGTGTAAATGTTTTACCCCGAATTACGGATGAGAACGTAACTTTTAATTGAGATATGCAGGTCGTACATCGACTGGAGCATGTAAATAATACCGGTGTAGAGGTTAAACTTTATTCGGGAAAGTATACTTTTGTATAAAGAACCCTAAGAAATGTATCACCTTGTGCTACTAAGAGTGTCCCGTATATTTAATGACTAATCTTAACAAATAGTTAAGAATTACAGAAACCCTTTCGATAAAATAAGGTTAAGAGCTTCAATGACATGGTGTACACTTTTTTCAGTGGCAAAGGACGTCCTAGTAATAGTCCTTCAAGAAGTCCCTTGTTTTGTTAACTGTAATTTTTAGTCATGAGACGTTAACGGTGACAATAATAGACGGTCTCTAAGACGTATTACGTAAAAGTTGGTGGTTCCAACCGACGGTGTAGGTACACTTTACGAACTTAAAATACCACGAATTTATAAATTACTAAGTATCCTTTTTTTACACTTTGCACAGACTATTTAACGTAGGGAAATAGATTGGATGTCAACATTTCTGAAAGTTGTATATTGTAAACGTTCCACGGACCAAACGATAACTGTAACTTTACAACATAACGTTAAATATGATAGTGAATAATATATATTTTAAGACTATTGGAGGTTTTTGTTGACACAAAATAGACCACGTAAGCAAAAGAAAGTTCGGTTTCACTCAAATGATGAATTGGATGGTACATTGTACCGGACGGAATCCCAACCCCCCTTGTTCTTTACAATGTACCATCTTCACACTAGACGTCTACCCTGCTCGAACTCGGCTCGTACCTGTCACTGGGGGGGTGGGGGTGGGGGCGGCGGGGACGGGGTGACGGGGGCCCGAACCCTTTCGTACTAAGACTCCGAGGTCTCTCGTGACAGGAGGTACGTCACCACTCGACCCCACCTGTACTTTGGTTAGGAGACGACTTAACGCAAGTGGACGGTCGTACCCCGAGACGAAAGCAACCAGAGTCGACAGGGTAGTCAACTTCTTAGTCTGGTGGACGAAGTGTCCCAACGACATTCCCAATTTTCATTCTCGATATCCCCTTAAGGGATCGTCAGGTCCCCAATCCTGAAACGGAAGGTTCCGTCCTCCACACCCAAACTAGGGACAAGTCCCTTGAATATAGGGTGTACGGAGTGTGATTTTTCGGTTTTGTATTTCGTCTTTGTTATAACATTGTTTAAGTTATTTCTGAAAATTTTTCAAGTTTTTTTCAGAATTTTTTTAATTCTCTATATTGATGTTTCTCTATGTTTTACCTTCCATGACAATGACTGTTGGTCTCCTTGACCTTCAATCCCCGGTCCTCCATAAAAATAGGAGTATCGTGTCCCCACCCACGTCACGTCTATAAGTTATCGACAAAATACCTCGTTGACAAAAATTAATCCTCCCTTGAAGTCCCCAATAAACCAGATTGACCCGAAGGGTCCACTGAGCCATTTTTTTTTCAGACGGATGTTTACGTCCTCTACGTCAAAACCAGGGAACAAACCTTCTAGGAGGCCTCCTCCTTTACTACTGGGTGAGGTCATCAGAACGGACCCTTTAGGTACCTGTCTCCTCGGACCGCCCTATGTCAGGTACTCCAACGTTTCTCAACCTGTACTGAATCGTTGACTCGTACGTGTTAACATATGAGTGAATTATCTCGTTGTTACAATCATTTGCTTGTAAAGAACTTGTGGATGACATACTATCCTTGTCATACTTGGGACACCATACTCGAGGGGAGTTGGAGAGTTGATAGGATAGAATGTCTACTCCTTCGACTCCAAATCTCTCCTATTTACTGAACGAGCCCCAGTGTGTCAGTTGTGTCCTCTTGAACTTGGGACCAGGTAGTTAACGAATTCTGACACGAAATGAGTGATGTGGTACCGGAGGGTATGATGACCAAAATAGTGTGTTAAGAGATGGGTTCGTCGTTATACGTAATGTTTGTTTAAGTCACTAAAGACGATCAGTACAAGACCAAAAGGAACTATTTCAGATTTAGCATATAAGGTTTGACGGTCAAGTAGACTTCTAGGACTTAGTCTACAGTTTTTACGGTACCCCCCTTTTCGTCACACGTGTCTGTGTGTTTGTGTGGACGCTTCCTTGTCACCCGTCTAGACCACCATAGGTGTCCCCGAGGAACCACTACGGGACACTTCCAGGACCTTAGAACTCAAGACACGAGATGTAACATCGTAAGTACTGTACTTTGGTCGAGTCCCGTGTCCTCCTACCTCTGGAGAGGGGTAGTAGACATTTGGAACCCCTTCCGGACCTATAAAGACGAAGATACCCGTTTTCTCGGACTACGACCCCTTCTAACTCCCGTCCTCTTCCCCCGCTGTCTTCTACTCTACCAACCTACCGTAGTGGTTGAGTTGCCTGTACTCGAACTCGGTTGAGACCCTCTATCACCTGTCCCTTCGGACCACATGACGTCAGATACCCCAGCCTTTCTCAGCTTGTTCTGGCTCACTGACTTGTTGATGTACCTGTTTTCGAAGAAAGTTCACTAAGAAAGGACACTGAGTTCTTTTGTCTGTGTGTCAGTTGTCATAGTTCGTCGTTATCCGTGGAGAAGATTGCCCACGGTGACCACTACAATATGTACTCGAAGACAAAGTGAGGTGTCTTTGAAATAACCAAAATTGTGGAGTCTGTAACATAGTCCATGATACTTCTCTACGTGTCTTTGTGTTTCAGGACGGAAACACTTCGAATGTTAGGTCTCTTGAAGAGAGTGAAGTACTATTGATCGTTAAGATTCGCCGAACACCTTTGACACTACTTGTGGGAGGTTCCCGTCTAGTAAGACCCCCGTCTTGTCCCTCCTAGATCTACGCGACTCTGTCCTTATCCGATGACGTACCTTCGGTGTCTCAGTCCTTACGAGCACCGGACCTGTTGTTACTCTGGACAATCGTGATCGTGTCGGAGGGAATCCCTTTCACTCCCACTCCGACTTTCCGACCGACCTCGGGGTACCAACTCCGCTTACTCAAACTGGAAATAGGAAACCGTTGTCTCTTTACTCTTTTTACATGACTCTACCACTCACCGTAGTGTTTTTATCTAAAACCTTCTAATTACCCGTCACGATACATCTTAGCTCACTTCTGTTTAAAATTCATAACTCACCCCGTTACCTGTCTCTAAAATTCGTCCCTCAGACACTGAGATTTTATTTTCTGACCCCGTTTTCGTCTTTCTTTTACTAACGTCATTAGGTATCCTTCCCTTCCCTTCTCTACTATCCTAAAACAAAAAATTACTGAACAACAAATCAGTGAGTCAACACAGGTTGAGACACTGAGGTACCTGACGTCGGACAGTTCGAAGGGACAGGAAGTGGTAGAGGGTCTTGGTCGAGTTTGAGTACAGGTAACTCAACCACTACGGTAGATTGGTAGAGTAAGAGACAACGGGGAAGGAGGAAAACAGGAGTTAGAAAGGGTCGTAGTCCCAGAAAAGGTTACTCAGTCGAGAAACGTAGTCAATGATTAACTTATGTTAAGAAATGACTGAGAAAGTTCTCTGTGATCCTTCTCCTTCCTCCGCCGGTCCAGACGGTGTGGGAGACCCAAAATAACAGGAAAAGACCACTACCCAGAGTCAGAAAATTAGGGGGTCCACCGAGTCACCATTTCTTAAACGGACGGTTTCGTCCTCTGTGACTAAGATAGGGACCCAACTTTTCTAGAGGGGACCTCATCCTTTACCTTTGGGTGACGGCATAAGAACTGACCTTTTAAGGAACCTATCTCCTTGGACCGCCTAATATCAAGTACCCCAGCATATCTCAACCTGTGGACTCGTTGAGGTAAATGAGTCTAATAATTGAATGAAGGGTTCGTCGTCTTGCACACTACCTGTACATATAACCGAAGTTAAGATGTTTTTGGTCGGAAAATGATGACAGGTCCGGAGTTGTTGTCTGTCGAATTTTCCTGTCTTCCCGACGCTTGTTAGTACATGTTGAAACCTTAGTGTCCGTGATTTATGTAAGTTCCAGGATTTCTCCCTCGTTAAAATTGACCAAGGAGTAGAACTTTTGGTTCCTTTCTCAGACTTAATTCTCCAGAGGATTCAACTGACTAGTGTCGGTTTCGTACCCTTACAAATTGTCTGTTGGTCCTTTAGTGATAGTTCGTTTCTTTGGTTTAAATTTTGGTCGAGATTTACGAATGAGGGACTCTCTATTAATCAACTTATGTGACCAAAAACAAACGGAAAGAGTTGGGATAAAGTCAAAACACCACATTGAAACCTCTAAGGAATGACATCCTTCTTTTTTATTCTACCGATAACTTTTATTATTCGTGGCCACTGTTCGTTCGGATAATTGACTCTTTCATTAATATTATTAAAGGTTTTGTAGAAATAACAACACGATTCTATTGACCAAATACAAATATTGACTTTACTGGAAAGGGTGTAGACATTTCAAATCACTATTAGGTGAGGTATTTATTCCACGCGGATAATGTCAATGTGGTAAACGTTAGGTTAAGACCACAGAAATGTGGACTGTTCACTTTGTCTCGTTCCTCGATGATAATGATCTGAACTGTCGGTATTTTTTATGTTTATGGAGGTATATGTCACCGACCTGAAAATGACGTAACTTTATTGTGAGACCACTCTTTGGTTGTGACTTATTCGGAGATGACCCTCCGTCCCCGGTCGGAAACCCGCTGCGTCACTCTGTCGACCTTTCACGCCTCAATTGTTCTGGAGTAAGGTGTCGGTAAGTACTAGACACGAGGACACATCTTCCGTACAGAAAGATGTCAACACATGTTCATTAGTATCTCGGTTTGTATTTACAGTCTCAATGGAAATGTTACACGATAGTCTTCTGTCTCACATTCTTACTCCAATAAGGGTCATCCCCCGAAAGGTCCATCACGATCACCATTTGTTGGGCGGACGGTTATGTCCTCTGCATTCTCTGGACCCAAACTAGGGACCCAACCCTTCTAGGGGACGTCCTCCTTTACCGTTGGGTGAGGTCATAAGAACGGAACTCTTAGGGTCCCTGTCTCCTTGGACCACCCGATGTCAGGTACCCCAACGTTTCTTAGCCTGTGCTGACTTGGCTGAATCGTACGTGTGTAGTGGTCGTCTCCAGTACCCTTTGTTCAAGCTTCTCAATGTAGTGGTCGTCTCCAGTACCCTTTGTTCAAGCTTCTCAAACCCTCTTCTCCTTACTGTAAACCGAATTTGTAAAGTTAAAATTTTACAAACTTCGACGTTCTGAGTCTCTATGTTAAGTATGATATTTACACGACGTTCAGTGAAACATAGTCAGTATTTAATTCGGCTCCTCGAGTCCATTGTAACAAGGTCGACCGTCCAGTTTCACGAGGGTCCAGAGTACACCAAACAATCGAGTAAATGTACGTTCACTGTTCCAGAGTGGGTCCAGTCGACTCTAATCCTTGGTCCGTGTTTTGACGTATCAACCATACGAGGTTTAAACACTTTATATGTGTTTCTGTCTTTTTCGTTATAGGAATTTTAGAATTGGGACCACCTCTGTGTCCACTAAAAATTTAATGTGTACATAAAAAACATAAAGACAAATATAACATTTAAAATAGTTGTCTCGGTGTTATGAATAAGAACTCAGGTAAAAGGACTAATATATAAAGTAGTAAATAATAATATATTTAGTCAAAGGGATAACGTTTTCACCATGTGTGTATATCTATGTGTGTGTAAAATTTTTCTCCTGTTATATTTAACACTTTTTGTCTTTCATTTTAGGATACGTGAGGTGGAAGGATTTATTGGAGACAATTATACACCCACGTAAAGGACGGTCTACAACCGAAATACGTATATGTTCCATATATATAATGAAAGTATTAGTCCTTTGATATATTTACGATCTATTTCGGTATCTCCTTCTAGGAAAGGACGAAGATTGAGAGAAATTTATATTTATAGAGGCACTGTATTCTGTAGTCACTATAAACTGGAAAAGGAAAATAAGTACTTTGTGTTCGTGGTCCTTTGGACAGAATTCACTGAACCCCTCACAGAACCTCCCACCGACAATGTCACCAGTTAATTTTCCGTGAAAACACTCTTTTTTTTTTTATGAAGGAGTCCTTCCTGAAGACGTACTGGTTCGACGACCAGTGAGGAGACGTGCACCGTGGACGACGACGAGACGACCAATCAAGTTATGTTCAGCGTAGGGGTCCTACACTGTAGCAGGGGCCTCTCCGATAACGTCGACCCAACAGCCACGGTGGACGGCCCAACACCTCACACCTTGACCAAAGGGTAGACTCCAGAGTGAATTCGAAAAGGTGACTGTGTAGGACCCTTCCGTCTCCTCGTAGTCTCTTTTCGTCCAAGTGACGTCTGTGGTGAGTCTGCACCCCTGGGGTCCTTGGTTCCGCGGACCCACTCCCTCCGGCCCTGCTGTAGGACGTTACTACCACGGATCTTTCAATGGTACCGTCACACGGTCCTCCTGGTACCGTCACACGGTCCTCCTACTCCCTACCGAGGGGTGAAGGACGGTTCAGTCCGTGACTCGTCCTTCCCCCGGACTAGAAGACCCGACCACTTGTGTTTGGAGGCCCGTTTCCAGTCCCAGAAGTTTCTGTATTGTTCCGTCCCCGAGGTGACTCAGTCGTCAACTCTCTACCCTCGTACCTCTGACCGGGGGTGTACCTCTGCGGGCTCGAAGACAGACGTTCTCTTGTTCCAGCCTTCACGGTAAGGGTCTCTTGACCCCCGACACTTTTGTTCGGACCAGAGTTCTGCAGTTGGTCGAGTTCTGTAGTTGACCTGAGTACCACCGACTTCCTACTGTCCGGTGACGTCCGCACTCGTTGACCCTACCAGTACACGGGCGAGACGAAGACATGTTTTGACTCCCAGACCCCCATTGATGACATGTTGACCTGGTACAAACAAGTGTTCCGACCCAACGGAGCGACCGATAGCTTAGACACGTCGGCGACAGAGGAGTAAAGAAGAAGACCACTCTCTGCCTTTGGTATCCGGCCCCTCGACGAAGACGCTAAAGGACTTCTCTCTTTCGTGTTCCGTCTCAGTTCGTGACGGGAACAAGATTGTAAGTGTCCCGAGACGTAGGGTCTAAGGTTCCCGCCCCCTCTTCTACCGAACCCACAATAGAAATCGTCCTTTGTCTCCGTTTTGTTTGTCTAAAGTTGACGTCGACAGTTATACTGTAACGCTGTAGTTCATTTACAAAAATCACTCCAGGTCAGGTACTTCGATTAAACTGAGTAAAACTTTGAAGAACTGTTAGGAGGGTAAAGACACAACCAAGGGGGTGAGGGGCGGCGGGTGGCACGAGGTATTAACCGTAGTAAATTAGAGGGATTACAGAGTTTCCAATCAAATAGGAAAGAATTACGGGTCTTTTTTGAAACACTGATAGACATTGCAGGAGTGACCTACACGAGCCTCCGCAGAGGGCTACCCGGACTCCCAGAGGGAAAGGGAGGGAGATTGGACGATAGAGGACTTGGAGCTGTCGGTCACCCTTAGTGTGGACGGACTCTTCGTGTTCGTGGGTGTCCCGTAGTACCGGGTGTCTCGTCTCCGACACAATGGTATTACTGGTCATAGCCCCGTCCGTCTGTTTTGATATCCGTATCATACACTGCTAGTATACTTCCTGGTACCTTCAGTAATGACTTTTCTCGAAGAACCCCGACGTTTGTCTGTTTCTTTTAGTAAACGTTATTGTCTTCGTGAAGTCAAATGACTTAATTTTTGTTTTTGTTACCTTCTAGGTCCGTAACAACCCCCCCCCCCGCCCATTATTTCCTTATGGTTGTTTGTCAGGAACTGGAGTTCCTTGGTCGTTGGATTGAGATTATTTTCTCGAAATTACAGGTGCTACTCTGTTGGTCCGTCCCGTAGTGACTACCTATGTCTGTTTACTAAGTGAAAATTCGTGTCCCTGGTTTTTCTAACATGAAAAAGGGAAGACTCGGAGACGATTGAGACACTCGAGTGAAACTTTCCGGACGAGGGGAGTGGCTGTAGGTAGTTTTCAAGACATACAATGTCGGTCTGGTGGTACGAGTTGTGACGGGAGACTCCAAGACTGTGTTGACTGAGACCTTCAGGATCGGCTCGGTGCTTCCCACCCACCACCCGTTCCCCCGACCTCGGTGCTCCCTTTTGGTCACTTGTCAACTAGGGAGGACGAGTGCGAGGCTCACAGCCTCTACAACTGTCCATTATATAGCTGCACCGTTGACAATTTGGATACTACTTTTCTACTATCTCTTTCGTCACACTGATTGTCAGTCAAACGACTCGATGTTGATCTTAAAGTCGCCAGTCTGTTTAAAGATTCTTCCGTCAAAAACCAGGTGTGACACTATCTCTGGGGTTCTGAGTGGGTATACACCAAGAGGAAAGGAAAAGTCTGTACTCCCTTAGTGGGGAGGGTCTGGAGGACATTGTAAAAGACTGATCAGGTGGGTTTTCACTTGCCCCACCCGGTTCGGGCTGTGAGTGAGGGTGACCCATTTGAGGTGAAGCTCCAAAAAACTAGTCGCTTCATAGGCAGTAAAATGGTTACAAGTGGTTTCTACTACAAGTTTGTGTCTTGTAAAAATGGTATCTCTAAGATACTTAGGATATTTTCAAAATGATCTATGTCGAAAGCGGTATATGTAAACATCTCCCGAAAGACAAATTTCACCATTTGTGAAACTTTAATGTCTTTTTGAGTACTTAGGTTAATAGTAATCAAATACCGAAGTTTAACGAAATATGTTACTCTAGGTTTAGGACGAAAAGGAGACTGTCAACAAAAATTGTTCAAGTAGGAATTAACGTGAGTACTCGTACCCGGTCACACACTGTCGGGCAAGGTCGACCCGTCCCTTGACCCTCCGGACCCGACACCCGTCTCAGTCTTCACTCGAGTTGCACCGTACAACTGAGACCCGGTGTCCCGCGCTCGGGTGCCTACGACTTTCTACGAGTCTGCGGGTTTCCCTGAGTGTCACAGGTTCTCTTTTTCGACAAGGCACTTCCCTCTTTAATCTCTCCTGTCTGACACTTCCAAGGTCCCCAGGTCGAGAGTTTCACCCGTCGGACGTGTTTTCGAGAGACCTGGGGGTGAACCCCGTGACCTCCTCTTGGTCCCGACTCGGTTCCCGTCTATACGGTGCACGGGTACATCTTTTGAGTGCACCTCCTTGTTTATTAGTGAGGAAGTACTGTCGGAACATTCCATAGGATAAAGTTAATCAAAAATAAGGATTAAAGTACTTCGGTTGGAATGTCTCCTCCTCTGACTCCGAGCCCCTCTCAATCCCTGTTTGGACTCCAGTGCTTCGATCGTACTCTCCTTCGTGTTGACCTTGGGTCCACAAGACTGACGTCAAACTCAAGAAGAGGGGAAAGGGTGTTAGGGTACAGTGACAAGGAAGATTGTGTGGTTGATACAATTCGTAGAGTAGAAAAGGAAGACGGAATAGGAGGAGGGGTTTGGGTCTCTCAGAGGAAGGACCTACCTATACACCCCTCGAGTGATAAACTTTTCTCTTTTTCTTCTTGGTCGGATTCAGGAGTTGAACTACCCTGAGACGACAGTCGTGTCTACACCGGTGTTTCAAGGGTGTGTCTTCACTTTCACAATCAGCGAGTCAACATAGGCTGAGAAACGTTGGGGTACCCGACATCGTACGGTCCGTACCTTAGGAGGACCGTTCTTATGACCTCGCCCATCGGTAAGGAAAGAGACCCCCTAGAAGGGCTGGGTCCAGAGGACTTAACTTCGTCTAAGAAATGACAGACTCGGTGGTGTTTCAAGGGTGAAACCCAGGGGAATTTGAGATGACTGACGACCTCACCAACCCAAAAAAAAATTCCTAGGGACCCTTCCGGAACCCATATCGTTGGTGTTTTGTTGCTGCTGCTGTTACGGACTGAACCTATCAAAGTACCTACAAAATTCAGGAAGTTTGCGTCACAAAGACTGAATAGTTTCGGTGGGATAACAGACTTCTTACTGAATTAGGAAAGTAAAGTCCAAAACTTGAGGTAAGAAGAATTACGACCACCAATTAAAAGAGCCTTTCAAAAGTTCAGATTTACTTAGACACGGTAAAATTTCCGTTGACGCATAAACTATGGTCAGCCGTCGGGTGGGCAGGACAAGTAGTGTAGACGCGAAATCCAGGCACGGAGAGTCGACGAGACGAGTTAGAGTCGACTCGAGAGAAAAGGTTTGGACGTGAAAAAGTAAACAAAAGATTGGGTAAAGACATAAAAGGAGAACACAGTGTACTAGAAATCTGAGGTCCTAGGAGACTTCGATGAAGAGTTTCCCAGAATTCTTTACACGAAAATCATAGATGAATATAACTAATGTATACATGATTCAGTGAAATCGACACATGCTGGGAGACGCTGAGATACCTGACCTCGGGTAGTCTGAGAAGACAGGTATCTCAAGAGGTCCGTTCTTGTGATCTCACCTAACGGTCCGGGAGGAGGTCCCTTAGAAGAGCTGGGTCCCTAACTTGGGTGTAGAGTACTACAGAGGACGTACCGTCCGTCCAAAAAAATGGTATTTCCGGTGGACCTTTCGGACTCGTGTATCTTTTTCTAGGCTTACCCGGAGTCGACCTACCATTTTATTTTTCTCCAGGGACACCCACATGACCTTTACCCTCTACAAAGGTCGGGACCCATGTCGACGCCCCCTGTGGGATCCCTTTTCAAGTAAGGTAGTCCGAGACCAACCCAGTGAATAGTCCCCTCCGACTCCTCGTTCCACTGACGGTCCCAGGAACGATGTTGAGACCTCAAACTACTAACCTTAATTTAACACGGAAGAGGTACATACCAATATATAGGAACTCGTTCATCCAATGGCAGGGAGTCGGAGTCATAAGAATAGATATTTTACCCTTATCATTGTCATGAAGGAGACAACCCAACAACTCTCCTATTCTTCTCTACTACGTATATTTTAGCACTCACGGTCCGTACGTCAATCACGGACTACCGGTTACCTGTGACCCTGAAAATTGACATTGTAGTCACTCTTAGTACCGAATTTACAGACGAACAATGATAGTAACTGATTCCGTCTATACTTTATTTTAATGGTTACTGAAGAATTTTCTATTCTCGGGTCCTGCAGAGACCACCAGGTCACCAACTCTTAGATGGACGGTTACGTCCCCTGTGTCCAAGCTAAGGACCAGGTCCTTCTGGGTGTACGGTCCTCGTTGGGTCGGACACACGGTGTTGATAACTCAGACACAAGATCTCGGATACAAGGCGTTGTTGTCTTCAGTGACGTCACTCTTCTGGCACGGGACGTCGACTTCTCATCGGGGACGAGCGGTGTCGATCTCCTTCGGACACACGTCAGCATGTCTGGGTCACATCAGTTTTTGTTTAGTTATGTTAAAAAAAAAAATTTTTTATCTCGGATTAAGATAAACTCCCTGTTGACCCTCACAAAACATGTTTCACACCCCAGTGATGAATAATTTATAAACGGGAGGTTCTTTGTCTAGGTTTTCCCATTAAACACTGGGGGTGAAAACCTTGGTGTTCCTCGGAATGTCCGAAACCCTTTCGACCGCTGGAAAAGAGACGACTCATTTTGGTACGAAACTTGCAAATGTCTGAACCCACTTTACCGGAACGAGACTACTTGAACCATGTCTTATAATCATAAATACTCGGAACGAAGACACAAGGACATTTACCTCCAGTCGGGAGTTAAAATGACTTTCTTTCTCACTCGTACGAAGTTTCTTGGAGTCCTTGTCACGGACCAAATTCTTCTAAATCGAGTTAATACCGTGGTTACCACTCTAGTATTCTAAATAACTGAACACCAGGAACTACCTTTTTAAAAGTCAAGAGATGCCAATACATATTACGTCATTGGAGACGCAAAATGTAGACTCCCTCCTCTTCGTTAAGGTAGGTGTATTCTTAACGATTTTTCTTACGACACTCAACTACCGGGAAAAGGGATGACAAGTGGTAGGGACATTTGTCTCTACGAATTAAACGACCATAAGTATCTACGACGGTACTAGACTACTCGAGAGATCCGGTAAGTCACTTTAATATGATTTTACTTCAGTGTCCTACCGTATAGAAAGGGAATTTAGTCCCTGGGTACCTCCGTTAGTGATTTTTTTAAAAAAAAAATTAGTTCTTTGGGGATTTACAAGAAAAGGAAACAGTTTACTCCCGTCATCGTACCCTGGGTGTCAGAGAGAAAGTTTTTACAATGAACTAATCTTAAGGTACTTAAGATTTCGAATGTTTTACGAAAGACTATCGTGTCAACGATTTAGTAAATGATGCTGGTTTTTCCGGACCTTCTTTAGGGTTCACGTTGTTAATCGTTCTATAAGAAACTTTCACCCTCCACGGGCTCCTGTTATTCTGGTGAGATAACAAACTCAGTGATTAATGTTACTGGATAGATAGATAGGTAAAGATTTTTCTCAAGCTTTAGTGAATTTCAGAGTATTAAAAGTATGTCTACCTTCAAAGTAATACCAAATATCATTTACATTGTCAATAATTGTCCATACTGAACTCTCTCTTTTTAAGTGTAAAGATGAGGAGTTGGTTACCCAACTTTTTCATTTCTGAGACTTCGACCCTTTCTGACTTCCGTTTTCCTCTTCCCCCTACGTCTCCTAATCTGTCATAGTAACTGAGTCATCCGTACCTACACTTGTTTAAGGTTCTTTATTACTTCTTGTCCCCTCTGACCGCACGAGTCAGGTACCCGACGTTTCTTAGTTTTTATTGAATCACTGATTTGTTGTTGTTTTTGGTTAGTTCATTGTCCTCATCCTTAAGGAATTAAGACTCTGTCATGGACCTTAGGGTTTTACCCGTCGAAACTTACCTTTAGTTGAGTCAATGATGGAAGGGACAACATGAAGAGACGGGCAAGATCAACCGGTTAAACCCCCTGGAATTGACCGGTGTTGACTGAATTTTAGTTGTCCGATATATATTAAGTCAGTCGTCAAACTCTTTAGGTTTTATGACCCACATGAGACAGTCTAGATCTCGAAAAACGTTATATCTGTTACGTGACAGACTCGAGCCTTTGTTTTTCTCTTTCAGGTCCTGAAGGGATCACCAGGTCTCCAATTCTGAGGTCCAAGGTTACGTCCCCCATGTCCAAGCTAGGGACCAGTCTCTTGATTCTAGGGTGTGCACACGATTCGGCGAAGTCAGTACGTACTGAGAAAAGCTGGGGTAGTTGACGTCGGGAGGTACGAGGAGAGAGATACCTTAAGAGGTCCGGTCTTATGATCTCACCCAACGGTACGGGAAGAGGTCCCCTAGAAAGACTACGTCTCCAGTTTAAGAGTAGAGAACATCGAGGACGTGGTGTCCGTCTAAGAAATGGTAACTCGGTGGTGTACGGTACGCCGTCTTTTTTTTTTCTTTTCTCTCTTTCAGGTCCCCCTGACGAAAGACCCGTTAACGATGTCCGAAAGGGATGAATGAGAGGGGCGGAAACTTTTTCACATGTTGAACTAATTAAAAGTACTTTCCTTGTATACCCTCGTTGTAGGTCTGGTTTTGTGTTCTCATAAAGATCGTGAGTTCGGAGGTACACGAGGGAGAGTCGTCACCAGGTGCCCGAAGAGTGTCGTCTCTGAACAGATAAAAACAGGTCTTCACCTAAGTATGTTATACATGGGAAACACTCATCGAAGTAAAATGTAATACAAATACTCTAAGTGGTATGACGAAATACATCAAAAATAAGATAAATAAGAAGATTCATCTTCAAACAGACAAAATGTCTATCTTTTTAACTCCGAATTTCTAAAATTCCTTGAACGGTACCGGTGTGCCAAACCAGTCCTTGACTCAGGTTTCAGTTTAAGTACAAATAAAGATGAGACGAGGTCTGGACGTCACACAGTCAACAGAAGGAATTAAGACTTTGGTGTGAGAGAGTTGGACTTGTTATGATAACGAAAATGTGAACTAAACCTCCGTCCCAGACAAATCTTACGTCGACCTTTTACAATGGAAGACGACATCTATTCGGAGTAACGTTTGTCGTTCTAAAAGACCTATTGTTTCATTGATCTTAATCCTAGAGGGAACTGTTCCAAAATCCGTTCTCCAAGTCGACACATACAGTCGGAACCATTAATTGATGTAGTTCATAAAAGATTTGTCTCTTATCGGAGATTCAAGAATGTTTTATTAAGAGTTATCCGACCTCCCCGTCGTTTCTCTGTCCGACTTCTGAAGGGACCACCAGGTCACCAATTCTGAGACGCGGGATACGGCGCCCGGACCCACGTCAGGGATCAGTCCCTTGGTCTAGGACGTACGGCGTTCTGGGTCACGTCGGTTTATTCAAAATTTTTCTTCTCTCTCTCTCCAACTCCTCGTTTCACAGAGGGTAATCCTTGGTGACATTGTACTCCATACATAAAGAAATTTGTTTGTCTACATCTAAAAGTATGATTTCCCTAAAAGGTAAAAATTTAGTTAGACAGATATTAGGAAAGTGTTAAGACAGTAGTAGAATTGTGACATAAGTCTCCCTAAAATTACTTTAATCCTTACTAGAAGTTCGTGGAAAATACATATAAATATGTATTTTAGGGAAATCATTTTTAGAGAAATCATAATTTTAGATATGTTACTAAATATATGTAAATTATATATTTACAAAGCTTAAAATCCTACAAAGGTTAAGAGAAACTAGATTTTGTCTTACAAGTGGTTAGGCTTCCACGGAGTCTACCTCAAATGAGTCACTGAAGTCGACTAAGACGTTTGACTCCAATTGACAGAGGTTCTTATAGAAAGGGTCAAGGTATATGAGACCCTGACGTAGAAAATAAATAAAAAAATTTAAGTTTTAGTGGATTCTTATAGGTGACCTGTCAATACTCTTTTAAGAACCTTTTGATCTACGTCCGGAGGGAAACGAGGGTATAGGAGTAACGGATCATGGTGCTCCAGGGTGCACGGACCGACCCTACCGTCTCTCTTTGGCCTGTACTCCAGACAGACTTCCCTGTCTAACCTCTTGTATGAACTGTTGTCTTTTTTCCTTCATTTTATTCCTTCAGAAAAACACCCGTCTCAAGACTAATTTTTTTATGTGTGTGTGTGCATGTGTATGTATATGTACTCATGTCTGTTACGATCTACTTTCTACTTCTGGAAAGTCTTTCTATTTTAGGGTGTGAGAAGAGACTTCGAGATTCTGGTTGTACGGACTGAGAGGGTCCTCCCCGCCGACGTCGGAGAGACCTACAAAAACTACCTCTAGGGTGTGGACGGGCGTTTGTCCCGGGATCGTCCTGGAGTTTCAGCCCCCGGTGCCGGGACGTGGAGGCCGGACCGGACGTCGAAGCAACGGACGTCCCTTAGGTCTCCCGGTTTACCAATGGATAATTTCAGAGACCGAGAAGAGGAGACAGTCGAGACTGAAGAGTAGAAATAGAACGTCTGTCTCCTCCGGAAGGTGACAGAAGTGACGGACCTGAAAGACTACTTCAATTCTGCCCGGTGTCACCCCTTTCCTGTTCGTCCTACCCTGAAGATCACCGAGGACCTCGGACCTAGGGTACGGAGGAAAACAAATAACTAGTACCACAATAGAAACTCATTGAAAAAAAATTTAAATTAAAAATACAAACCAGTACAATCTAGAAACAACGACGTACCCGAAAGGAAACCAACACCGTCCGTTCGTCCCCGATGAGAGATCGACACCACCGAAGAGGGTAGTGTCTCCTGTCCGAGATCCCGTGCGTCCGAAGTCATCAATACGGTGAGTCCGAATCGACGAGGTGCTGTGTACCCTAGACGGACTTAGTCCCCAGTTTGGGTACATAGAACGTAACCGTCCGTCTAAGAAAATGGTGACTCGGTAGTCCCTTCCGGACTCGTTGAATATTAAATTAATAAAAAAATTTTCCTCTCCCTTTACCCATACTCTAATAAATTTGGTATTAGTTAACTCGAGTTTTTCTATAATTTATCGGAGGAGCACTCTGTGTGTCCCAAGACCAACCCGTCGAGTGGTGGACGATCCCGTAGTAGTATTTTCCTAAGTCGACACTGACTTAAGAGGGGAACGTCCGGAAAATCATCGGGACACGATACTCGTGTCAGAGGTATCTTTCGTTCGTCGACCGGTTACCTCTGTCCTCAGTCTCGGGAAGTCATCGAGTTTACGTTCTCCAGACCCGTTACGATCTGACAGAACCTCTTAGATGCTTACCCTGTCAAACCAAAAGACGTTTCTGAGAAATTCAAAACACACGTGTTATTACTTCTTGAACAATTTTTACGTCTCAATGATCTAGGATTTCCGTCTCTAAGAAACGTAATTCACCAACCCCGGGTCCTTCGATATACAATTACTTTTGGGTGGGTCCACAAAGAGGACATCTGTTACATAGTTTACTGACTCTTAGTGACCCCTTTTCTTGTGTGCAGAAATATCCACCCGAACGTAGACCGAGGTGGTCTTAAGACCTGTTAAGTGAAGAGAGGTCCCAGAGTCCGAGGGCAGACGTGTTACTCCCTCGACCTGACCTGTAAAATCTGGAGGTGTGTCTCTACATTCTAGGGTGGGTTACTCCGTAGTCCCAACCGACCGGTTTCTCCCGTCTCACCCGGTACGGTCGTTGGGCGGAGGAGGTACCGGCCACCAGACCCGTCGATGAGACGGACGGACAGTCGGTCGGACCGGTACTGACGACTGTCGACCTGACTCTAAACCGGTCCGACACGAGGAACGTTTGAAGGAGGTTGAGTAGACTAGATTGAGTCACAGGGAGGGGTGGGGGGACTATAAAATTAAAAATTATTTGAAAAATAAACCCTTATCAAAAATCTAAATTTTTACAGAGGTTCCATTATGTCGGTTTGTATAATGGTGCCAGATCAACAGTTCTGGTCGGTAAATGTCCCTACTCGTACAATGACAATTGACTTAAGGTCTGAACGGAACCTAGAGTGAACAAAAAGGCGAGTAAAGGAAAGAGACAAAGTCCCAGGTTGTAAGGTAAATCGACAGTCCGGAGGAATCAAAGAAGGACGACCACCATGAAAGAGTCAGAAAAGAATAAAGGGCACTGGAACTGTTAAGACTCCTCATGATCGGATATCTTACACGAGGGTAAATCAAACTGACTACGAAAAGGAGTAGTAATCTGACCCAATCCCAAAACCCGTCTTATGGTCTCTTCTCTTCGTGGGAAGGGTAATGAGGTACGTTAGTATACTGAATAGTGACCACTACAGTGGAACTCGGGACCCATTCCTTATTTCGAAAAAAAAAAAAAAATTCAAAGGAAAAAAGGGGGGAAAAACCAACACGACCCACGACGCACGTACGAAAGAGATCCTCTCCACTCGTCCTCTCTGAGAAGGAATACCACGTACCTGAAACGTAACGTCACCGAAGAGAACGACTTTCGTGTTCGAGATTTCACGTCCGAATCGTCAGCACCCCGTGTCCGAAATCAGCGAGGTACCATACACCTTAGGAGCGTCTGGTCCCTAGCTTGGACACAGGGGACGTGACCGTCCGTCTAAGGATAGGCGACAATGGGTGACCCGGTGGTCCCTTTAGGTCCTTATTTCGGAACTGAGAGAGGTGGTTCTCAATGGTTATGTCTTCACCCATGGATTCCAACCGAAGCAGTGAAAGGGACAAGCTCCTACTCGTCCTATCCCACCCCAGTAGGGACTGGAAGCGACCGAGTCCAGGGACTTAAGGTCTAAGAGATTGTCTCTACACTCACATACTTAGTGGTCCTCTCGAGAAACTCTCAAAGGCTAAGTCATCCGAACCGTGTCTCGGGTCCGGTGACATAAAAATTACTCGAGGGTCCACTGAGACTCGATGGGATCGAAAACTCTTAGGGACTCGATGTCGAGTCTTAAAAAAAAAAAAAAGTTGACTTTTATAGGTGGGGCCCAAAGTCCGGTCATAAGTATGAACGGTCGTCCACCTCACTCTCCGGATACGGAGACTTAGACGACGTCTTTTGATCCTGTTTAAGGTCAGTTGTTTCGTAAGGCGTATCATTCGTCTTAATCCCAATAAAACTTTGTCTACCCGAGAGTGTCTTCGACGACGTGACTTATAATACCTCAACAAATAACAGATCTACCAGACTTTGGGTCCCTAATAACCGGTCGTAGATCGTCAAAGATACAGTATAGTGTAAAGAAGGTCCCGTTTCCTCTGACTGTTCCCGGACCCTCTCTATGTCGACACCAAATACCCATACCTACACCTACACCTACATCTATAAAATTGGTCGAGATTTGAGTCTTAAATGGGAACGATACCACGTATGACGGAAGGTGCCGACGTACGAAGAAGGACCTTTACTGACCATAGTAAGATTGAGGTTTACTCTTCTCTCTTTATCTATGTTAGGTACTATTAGTCTGTTGCTTAGGACCCACGTCGTCAGGATTTTTACGAAATCTAATACGGATTAGTTTCACCGAGACGAAGGACCAAATGTAAATGGGTCTGGGAGTGAATGTACACGGGGCTGGGAGATAAGAGGACGGGAGGAGGAACGAGACTACTGGGGTCCCTGGAACGATGGGGCCCCTCCTTCGTTCCAGTTCCTCCCGGTACCTTGCGGGTACAAGTGACACGGACTACGTCGTCAAGTTTCGTGCGTCCTGGTCCCACAATGTTTGCCTCATAAGCACTCAGGACCTTTAGAAGTTTCCGGAAATTCGTGGAGGTCCAAGGAGGGACCTCTTAAAAAAGGAATTGATTAAGGAATCGGACACTAGGACCTGTGAGTCGACGACGACAGGACCGGTCGGGTCCGAGTCTCTCCGGGACTCCCACAGAACTTTCCGCCGTCGAACCATTGACCATCAAGTCTTGTCCAGACTTGATAGAGACGATGACCCGTCTGGGAGCTGGTAGACTCCCTACGTACCTACACGAAGGATCACCCACTCCGGAACGAAATTCACCACCCAAGTATTGACGGACCCTGTCACCGAGGGAGGGGTTTTTCCCATTTTGGGGTCATCTACCGTCAGGGAGACAGTGTGTGTCCCGGTCCGGGAGGTGAGTCTTTTGTTGTTTTAGGGGTTATGCGAATGGGAAATGGGTCTGAGGTCTGTCTCCGACTCTCGTCTTCGTGACGACTACTATGAATCTGGACAAAGTCAAAGAAGAGTAAAGGAAGTCGAACTCAAACCTTAGTTACAGGCCGAAAAATTCGTTTCCGGGTTCCATTACAAAAGTAACTGAAAATTTTAGTATCTGGTGAACCTCAATCGGCATAAAGGGAGTCTTTGGAGTTACGAAAATTTTTTAACAAGTGTTACAACACAATCAAAGACAGTATGTTGTTACGCTTAGTCGGTATTAATATGTACGGGAGACAGAACTAGGCGGGAGGGGAGGAGTTGGGGTGGAGAGATCCAGTAGTGTCTCGTGGCCTGACCCGAGGCACACAAAATGTCGAAGAGTGGTCGGTAGATAAAATGTATGATATGCATGCATACAACCGTGGTGAAAGAGGTAAGCAGGGTGAGTGAGGGAGGGAGGGAGGGAGTGAGACAAGTGTTCAGACAAAAGATGTAGACACAGAGGCAAGGAGGGGACGTTTATACAAATAGTTATGGTAGTAAGGTAGTCGAGTCAAGTCAGCGAGTCAGCACAGGCTGAGAAACGTTGGGGTACTTAGCGTCGTGCGGTCCGGAGGGACAGATAGTGGCAGAGGGCATCAAGTGGGTCTGAGCACAGGTAGCTCAGTCACTACGGTAGGTCGGTAGAGTAGGAGCCAACAGGGGAAGAGGAGGACGGGGGTTAGGGAGGGTCATAGTTTCAGAAGAGGTTACTCAGTTGAGAAGCGTACTCCACCGGTTTCATGACCTCGAAGTCGAAATCGTAGTAAGGAAGGTTTCTTTAAGGTCCCGACTAGAGGAAGTCTTACCAGACCAAGCTAGAGGAACGTCAGGTTCCCTGAGAGTTCTCAGAAGAGGTTGTGGTGTCAAGTTTGCGTAGTTAAGAAGCCGCGAGTCGGAAGAAGTGTCAGGTTGAGAGTGTAGGTATGTACTGGTGTCCTTTTTGGTATCGGAACTGATCTGCCTGGAATCAGCCGTTTCATTACAGAGACGAAAACTTATACGATAGATCCAACCAGTATTGAAAAGAAGGTTCCTCATTCGCAGAAAATTAAAGTACCGACGTCAGTGGTAGACGTCACTAAAACCTCGGGTTTTTTTATTTCAGACTGTGACAAAGGTGACAAAGGGGTAGATAAAGGGTATTATTTGCTATAAACAAAAAGAGAAAGACTAAATGAAGTGAGACATATTGTCCGAGACCCAAGTAAGTGGAGTGATCTTGACTGAGTTTATTATTAGAAGACTTTTATGGAAAATTGGAAACCCGTATTTTTTTTATGACAAGTATCCCAAGAGCTCCGTTCTTACGACTTCACCAAACAGTAAAGGAAGAGGTCACCTGGTGCAAAACAGTCTTGAGAGGCGGTACTGGGCAGACAGAACCCACCAGGATGTACCGTACCTAGTATCAAAGTGACTCAATCTATTCCGATACTGGGTACACTAGTCATTTCTTTCGACTCGTGGTTTCTTGACTACGAAAACTTGACACCACAACCTCTTCTGAGAACTCTCAGGGAACCTAACGTTCCTCTAGGTTGGTCAGTTAGGATTTCCTTGAGTCAGGACTTATAAGTAGTCTTCCTGACTACGACTTCGAGATTATGAAACCGGTGGACTACACTTTTCGACTGAGTAATCTTTTCTGGGACTACGACCCTTTCTAACTTCCGTCCTCCTCTTCCCCTACTGTCTCCTACTCTACCAACCTATCGTAGTGGCTGAGTTACCTGTACTCACATTCGTTTGAGGTCCTCTACCACTTCCTGTTCCTTCGGACCGTACGACGTCAAGTACCCCAGTGTTTCTCAACCTGTACTGACTTGTTCACTTGTTGTTGTTTATTTTATATTCATTTCTAGTGGGGTTCTTTAGTTTCTTATTTTGTTTTCATTTTTCTACCCTCCAGTTGTCCTCTTGAAGCCTTTCCCTGTTTCTTTGAAATTAGTCGTTGAAGACGACTCTCGTTCGTGAGTCCCCAGTACAGGTCTAGTGTGACCTGTTGGTGACGACCCAGTGGCACACAGTCTTCTCCGCTCGCACACCCCGGACCCTCCCTTCCCTGTCGAAGGGACAGGGTCGACAACCCTGGCGACCGGGGTCCGAACCACCGTTCTGACTGACCGTCGTTTATTCTACTTTGTACATTGTCCAGGATGTAGGTGGGTGACGAAGGTACAGTGGTAGGACGTCTCGTGTACGTAGTTTCGAGATCTCTAATCTACGACCCAGATCTTGTCAGTGAGGGTCTCAACGTGTACCCCCCCGTACCGCTCTCCGTCCAAGATTCAAAATTGCACTAGTTCCTTAGACGAGAAAAGTGTTCGTGGGGTTTCACTCAGACTGTGATAGCCCGGGGTGAAACTCTTTGAACCCAGTCTCCCTACGACACGATGTAAGACCCCAAAACAAACCAACACTGGTAGTCGTGACCGTACTACGGTGAACCATAACATGTGCGACAAAAGAGAGTACAGAAGGGACTATCGAGTCAACCATTTCTTAGGCGAAACCACCAAAGGGTCTACACGACACGAATCAGGACCTCCTCTACCTAAAATTTGTATTCTGTGGTTCCGTTGGGACAAGAGGATTTCTTATATGGTTTATACTAGTGTCACAACGGGACCACTCAGATAATTAATATTACACTGTCACCCACTGTGACCGGCGAGTCGGTCAGGATCCATGTTTCGGTGAGTGGAGACTTAGGGTCCACGGACCCTGTGGTACCCACGTAGTATTTACAGACGACTTACAAACGACTTACTTGGTTTTGTTGTTGATTGTACTGTCGTCCCGACCCGTCTCTTCTCCGACCCCTGGCACCCCGGTCTAGTCCGGGAACCCCGATCTCCTGGGACTCTTTATGTCCATTCACCATCGTCGATCCCTTAAAGTTCCGGGCTCTTAGAACCAAAGAGTGGAGACGGTTGTTGGTCGAAGGTTTGGGACTCTGTATTTACCCACTCTTTTCCGCTCTCCTCCGAAGCCTTATGTTAAGTAGATAAACAAAGGGAATTGGTTACGTACCTCCGGCAGACCCGAGGCCCCAAGGTGATGTAATCTCCGGAAGTCATGGACCTACGTCCGACTCTATACTCTACACTATACATATAGGTACTACTTACGATAGTGTTTCTGACACTTTTCAGTTTAATAAAGGTGAAAAGTTTATTTGGACTAAATTGATGTACGATCCCCAACCCCCGGCCTCCTCTTCCCCTACTGTCTCCTACTCTACCGACCTACCGTAGTGGCTGAGCTACGTGTACAAACCCACTTGAGACCCTCAACCACTACCTGTCTCTCCGGACCGTACGACACTAAGTACCCCAGCGTTTCTCAACCTGTGCTGACTCGCTGACTTGACTTGACTGACTTCACACATTGATGTGTAGTTCTCTGTAGTCATAGTTACGTGTTAATGTCTTTACTAGGGACTGGATCGTTTACCAGGGGTTCTACGACTCGTCAGTTCCTCTTGTGACACCAAGTTTCGAGAGTGTTCTCGACCTTCGACGTCCGGTCGAAGAGAACGTCCACCTTTGTCTCCTTCTGTTCTGCAAGCCCCTTTTCGGACGTTACTCTTCACGTAGTGTCGACCAGAGTTTCCCGGACCGACCGTCCCACCCCACCCGTAGCTCTCTGAGTGGTCGGGTTCCGGTGCTCCTTTGTCGTTACGTTCCCGGAACCGTCTACGTGAACGACCCAATTTTTTCCCGTCCCCGACTCTCCTTTTCATTGACCTTCTCCTTGTTGTAGGCACAGTTGTCAGGTTCGGGGCACTAAAGACTTACCAACCACCCAATCTTTTGGTCCCACCCGAGGAACCGTTTCCAGATCTATTGGCCCCTCCACTCCTACTGGGTGTACTTAGAAGTCTCACCTGTTCCAGACACTCGGTTCACCGTCCCTGCCCGAACACGTGTTTGTGCTTGTCCGCACTCGGAACGAGAGACGTGGTCCTCGACTCTTTACGAAGGAGACCCAGTCTCGACCGGGGCTTGACCCTGCCACCACTTGAAGGTACTACGCTATTTGATGGGGTCTCCGTCCTGGCGGTAGAATTTTAGAACAAACAAAAAAATACAAACTGCCATAAATTGGACTCGACGTGACGACAAAAAACACAAGACAATCCAGACTGATTGAGCGGGGTGGGCATGGTTCAAAACTAGGTAATTTCTTTCTCGCACATACACACACACGTACGAACACACACCCGTGCTCATACACAATTGTCTGTACGGAACGCTGACTTTACAGAGGTTATTTGTTCGGGAGGGTCAGACTCCTCCTCGGTCCCCGAAAGAGTCTGATACCCGTGTGGAAACTTTATCGGACGGAGATTGATTGGATCTTAACAAGTCTTTGCTAAGACTTTACCGGACACGATACCTCTGAGTCATTGTTTTTATCGATTAAGGACGACACGGTTCAACGAAGTCAGCACAGACCGAGACAAGCTAGGATACCTGACATCGAGTAATCCGAAAGGACAGGTACCCTAAGAGGTCCGTTCTTATGACCTCACGGTAAAGGAATGGAAGTAGAATGCGCAGACAGTTTGTTAAATATCATTTTCGTTTGAATACTTGTCTTTCCCTCTGGAGTCATGCTTTAAAAAACTTGAAATTTAAGGTTCAATCCTTCACTTCGAATAAAGCCTATTGTACTAAAATTCATTCACCCCTCCTTTTACAACGAGAGAACTCGTAGAAACCCTTATAGATTCACACACGGCACTGGTCTCTTTTCCGCTCATGACTTCCGGGATGGATATCAAAATTCTTTCTTCGAAACTTCTGACACAGTGTCCACCTTTCCTCTAAAATACACTCTACGTCGGTCGTGTAGAATTTTAATACCTAAAAGTCTCACTCTAACTCCTCCTGGACCCTATCGTCGTAAGACAGACGTAAAGTCTCGACCCTTTGACTTCGGGTCTCTCCCACTGACCCAGAGGACGAAACGCGTCGATTCCCCTCCTTCTTAGTCTACGACGCAAAGAGCCCGGAGACCTGGACAGTGGTCCGAAGTAACAAAAGAGAAAGCCGGTAAAGTAGGACTTCTTAGGTTGGGGGGAAAGTTCAGACCTCACCTGTAGCCTCAAATATTCTCCCGGGAGGCCGTGGGCCGAGACCACCTTCCCGTACACGAGACCACGGTCTGTCTCGACGGAAACTTATGAGCGAGACGGGGAAGGAGACCCGGGAGCCTCTTCAGTGAAAGGAGGAACGGGGAGTCAAAAGATCAGACACATTACGTCTTTGGATGGATCTCTACACGAGATTTACCTTCCCTCATTTCCTACGGTCGCGGACCGCGTTTCGTAACCTCCCAGTCCCAGAAGACGATAATGTGACTACTGAAAGACGTTCGACGGGGTGGGGCCCTTACAAGGACGGTAGGTGAGTCAATCAGTGTGTACGAGTCTGGGGTCAACAGGACCTTCAACGGGGAGTGAGTGGACGGGGGAAGTCGGGTAGTGGTTTAGGACAGTAACAGTGGACTTGTAAGGAGACTGAGTGGGGCAGTGGTCGGGACGGATTCAGTGGACGAAGCCCTCGGACCCACCACGGACTCGGGACTCTGCCACGGACGCGAGACCAGAAGGTTGGTCGATAGGAGGTGTCCCCTCGACCTTGCGAAAGGTTTTTGTACGTAGAGTAGTTGGAATAGGAACCAGATTTCGGGAGATCCTCAAAGGAAAGTAGGTTCTTGTTTCTAGTTCGAGACATCGGTCAGGTCATTCGGACGAGAGGGAGTCGTGGTTGAGGGTCCCTACAAGAGGTTGAGGGGGTCGGGAGTCCGTTCACCGGCACGGGATGAAACGAGACGTGAGAGGGTCCTAGTGCAGGGGAAAGAGGTTTCGTGTGTTACGGTGCCAATCATCAAAGATCGTTTAATGTCCTAAGACCCCTAGAGTCAGATCACGTAGGATTCCACCACTCGAAACATCCCACTCGTGACTCCGAAACACAAGTATAAGAGGGGAGGCCCTACTTATTTATTTCCTTGGTCGTCCTTGCCCTCCCTCCTTCTACGCCTCCTCAAATTGGTGACAGGAGTAAAATGTAGCTCTGACTCCGAACTCGCACCACACAACTGAAGGGCTCCAGCTCTAGGGGTCCCCGGTCTGGTTTCTCGTCACCAGGGGTGCGAGGGGGGTTGGTGCGACGAAGTCTTTGGTGGTGGGTGTAGAGAGAAGTGTAATCGACCATCGAGTCGTTTTTTTTTTTTTAACACCCAAGAAAAAATTTCGACCCCCTGATACTCCTGTGTCCCCACACATAATCAGTAAGTCAGCACAGGTTAAGAGACACGGGGTACCCGACATCGGGAGGTCCGAGGAGATAGGTACCCTAAAAAGTCCGTTCTTATGACCTTACCCAACGGTAAGGGAAGAGGTGCCCTAGAAGGGTTGGGTCCAGAGGACGTAACGTCCGTCTAAGAAATGGTAGACTCGGTTGTCCCTTCGGATAACGAGTCAGTACAGGCTGAGAAACACTGAGGTACCTGATGTCTGACATTAACAGTATACATATTTTCTTTTTTAACTCTCAAGTATTCCCCCTCTAAAAACTCAATTTTTTTTTTTCTGGTACTTTGACGTGTTTTAAATAACGATAAATCTGGTTCACCTTGTTGTAAAGGTCTCGACATAGATACCTACACTTCTAAGATCTAATTCCTGTTGACTAAAACAGTTTCCGAACATCTGAACAAAAGACTGTGTCCCTTCTTTTTTGTTCCCGCAATTTTCGATATGATCATACTGACTAGATTTACTTTGTATGAAGGTACTCAGTAAACATCGAAATTTATGATATCGTTTTTCTTAAATACTTTGTACGGGTTTGTCGGAGGGAAACTACACCACTCGAGAAAAGTTTGGTGTAACAAGTTTAAATACAATTTTACGTTTGAGAAGTACAAATGTTGCCCCGAGAACCTCCTTACGTTATATTTTCATGTTGACGATTTAAAGTTTCTGTTCTGAATATTGGGGTCTTGTTACCCCGTAAGGGTCGCACTTAAATACTCGACAATTTGGAGTTTTCCGAAGGAGTTAATCGTCACTTCCAAGAACTGTATAAACGTCGGACTATATCCCCGACGAAAAATATATGAAACCCCACATGACGAAAATAGCCTTGAAAGGGAATGAAACCACCTGGAGCCTGCTGTTGGTAACACGAGGAGAAACCCGTCGCAAACTAGGACGATTAATACGACACCCCGACCCTACCGTAAAGTGCCAAATGGCAACGAGGACCCCGCGCGATGTTTAATATGTATTACGTGACGTAACATTAACGACGTAACACTTGAACCGAACGGAAAGGTTGTATTTTATGGCTGTAGGTTCATCAAAATAATATTTTTTTTTTTTTTTGGTCTTCCCTAAGAAAGCCTAATATTTGTAGACTTCTGGATTGTAAGAGTACTAAGGCCGTCGATAAAACCTGTGTGCCACCCAGGCCCCCACTCCCCCCCCACCACCACCACCGTCCGTTCCGACTATAAAGTATAATTACAAATGTCTCTTTTTCTCCGCCACCAGTGTTTCCGTTCCGGTGTCACTTACGTTTTGTTTTGCCTCCTCCTCGACATCTCGGCTCTCTTCAGGTTTGACCCTTTGGTCTCCCCGTTCCAGATCGGGACCGGGAAGTGGAGTGGCCCGGAGTTCCAGGAGTAAAACATTTGTTTCCGTGCCGTACTTTACTGGTGTTTCCAGGGAAAAGGTACCTCTCTCCTTGGAGTCCTCCCGTCACTGAACCAAAGGGTCAGACTAATCAGTCCGTGTCGGAACAGTGTCGGTCCTTGGACATAGAGCATGGTTTGTGTGCCGGAGAACGGTGATAATCACGCCCCGGAGAATCTTTTTCTACTACAGAGAAATTTGTTGTCCCCTGTCTTATTTACTTCGTGTTCAAAATGTATACGTTATGGTAGTTCTCGTTTTTTTTTTTTTAGTGTTCCTACCCCCGAAGGGACCACCGAGTCACCATTTCTTAGGTGGACGATTACGTCCTCTGTACCTAAGCTAGGGACTAGGTCCTTCTAGGGTGTACGACTCCTCGTCGACTCGTACGCGTCTTGGTGTTGATGACTCGGACACGAGGTCTCGGGTCCTCGGCGTTGACGACTACGGACACGCGGGACCTCGGGTACGAGACGTCGTTCTCTCCAGTGACGGTACTCTTCGGACCCGTGCCGTTGGTCTTTCATCTGGGACAAGTGGCGTTGATCTCCTTTCGGCCACGTCGTTACTTCTGGGTCTTCTCAGTTTTTATTTTAATTTTCTTTTTTTTTAAGTGTTCTTGTCATGACCCCAGGGAGGTCTACGGACGTCGTCCGGTCAGTGTCCTGGACGACGTCGAATCTTCGTCACGGGTCCGTGGTCCCCCACGGGAGGATTCCGGGGAAGAAGGACATTGTCCTGTCGTTGAACTACATGTTACGTCTGCCCAAAGGAAGGTGAAGAGTCCCTTTATTCACAGGACCTCCTCGGCCTCCACGGGGTCTCTCGTTCGAATGTTCGTGTTCCCCAGGAGTGGGCCTGTCGAGTCACCCGGTGTCCTGTGCCAGGCGGTACGAGTCCGTCCCATCTTGTACTGACACAATGTGACACCGAAGAGAAACTTCGACCCGTGTTTATTGGGTTACACGTCAACCATCCGACAATTGGAAGGTGTTTTCTTAAGAGACAGGGAGTTGACTGAAAAAGGAGGGTGGACCAAGTTGTCGTCCGTTTACCGGGTCAATTAAAGTTTGGTTTAAAGTCTGAATGTAAACTGCCAATTCATACGAATCTTGAGACCTACAAATTGTCTCCTCTCAGCCTTAAGATAAATGAAGTTAAAATGTGGGTCACGACGTATTTTCTACAGGACCTACTCTTTGTGCCGGCGGTAGACAGTTCTAGCTCCTTTCCGACACTCCGTACACCCAGAGGAGAGAAGTTTCGGAGTTCAAGTGGTCCCCATCCACCCGTAAGACGATGACTGATCGAGTACACTCGTTTTCCCCTACGTGTCCTCACCCGTCGATCCTCCCATTTGTCAGTCCTAATGTTGAGATCCTGTCTTATGAGTATCAAGAACCGGGATCTCGACATACACTTCCGAGTGTCCGTACGATGGTCCCTCTCTTTTAGTCGACACTAAAACAGTTGCTTTCTTAGTCCAGTTCCAAGAAGAGGGGACAAATAGTGAGGAATTTTCTGTTATTGTCGTCATTATTATGCTCCGGACCGGAAAGGTTCTTACCGGTAGAGATGTTGAAAAGGTGAACGAATAAGAACCAGCTTAAATGGAACGAAGGATTTTTCTTTTGTTGAGTTTACATTTTATTACCTTTTCAAGGACCACTTCCCCTGTCCCGTCCCTCTCACTCTCCAGTATAGATCCTTGACAAAAGCTTTTATGAGGGTTCTGTTACCTCGAAACGAGATTTATTTCATTTATGGTTAGAAGTTTTCCCCTATCAAAACCCATTTACCGTTTCGTACTCCTTCGACTCACCTTATACTTTTGTGATGGAAGGACTGTTTATGGTATACTATAGTGAATATACACCTTAGATTTTATAGTGTGTTTTACTCGGATAGTCTCTTTGTCTTAGCACCTGTTGTCTCTTGTCTGACCAACGGTTCCCCCTTCTCGGATCCCCTCTCTGCCTTTCCTCAGACCCCAATCGTCTATATTCGGAAATATATATTTGTTGTTCCAGGATGACAGATCGTGTCTCTTGAATGTAAGTTGTACGATACTATTTGGTATCACTCTTTCTTATAATATATGTGTGTGTATGTGTGTGTGTATATATTGACTTAGTGATACGACATGTCGTCATTAATTGTATTACAACATTTAGTTGATGTGAAGTTAAATTTTTTTTTCTTTTTTTTTATGACAGAAGGGTTGAAGAAATCTGTTTTAATCCGGACTCCAGGGGGGTGCGTCCGTGGGTGAAGTACAGTGGTCTTAGAGGTCACATTCTTTTGTAGAACGTGTTAAAAGAATTCATTAATAAAAGAATTTAACTACGGTCCGTTTAGAACAAGAAAGAGACCCCTCTTATATGAAACCCTAAGGACGGTGTTTAATTTACCAGATCTACTCAAATCTCTTTCTAGTAAATTCCTGTTAGTTTAGTAAATTCCTGTTAGTATATGAGTGTGTACGTATGTATATATATGTATACACACACACACACATATGTGCCGGTACACATCCTGTGCATACATACACATGTTGTATGTGTGTGACCTCTTTCGTTTATGACTTGTACGTACTCTCACGGAGCCAACCTTCAAGTCCGTCCTTAGACCCTCCTTCCTATCACGGTCCCCTGTTGTGTTTGAGTTTTCCCGAGACGTAAGGAGATAAAACTTCAGGTTCAGGTAGTTCTCTAAAACTTTCTTTGGCCTTTTTCATTTCGTCACCTCCTTGACTTCAAAATGCAAAGGTAAAAGATGCAATGTCCGAAAGAAAGGGAGAGGTTGAAATATTTGTCCTCCAAAGTCGGAAAACTTTTGTGTTCCTGTGAGCACGTGCATGTTGGTTTAGGTTGGTTTTCTACTCGATATTTTTGGTTCCAGTAAAGTTCAATAAGGAGTTCGCTCCCGAACTAACTCCCAGCTCTGAGGTCCCTCTTCAGACAGACCAGGACCGCCACCAGGGCCACGTCCACCGGTCACTGATAGACAACTTCCTAAGTTACGGTTTCTGAAAGGTACCTACCCTCATTCAAGGTAGTAACGTGGAGACCGGGTGTTTGCGTCGGTTAGTTCCCCGTGACGTCCAGAAATCAAATCGGGACCAGACAGGACCTCGGTAGGTCACTCTAGGTAGTGTCGGAGATTTCTGGAACCCTACTAGACTCTACTCGTTAGATAGGAGGATAGGTAAATGTATTCTTTTCACTCCTAGGTGAAGAGATCCCCACTTGGTCCCGAAGGGTCCACCACGATCACCAGTTCTTGGGTGGACGGTTACGTCCTCTGAATTCTCTACACCCAAACTAGGGACCCAGTCCTTCTAGTGGACCTCCTCCCGTATCATTGGGAGAGGTCATAAGAACGGACCTCTTAGGGTACCTGTCTCCTCGGACCACCCGATCTCAGGTACCCCAGCGTTTCTCAGTCTGTGCTGACTTCGTTAGATCGTACATCTCCACTTGAGTCCCGACTCCTTCCTTCCGTACCGAGACAGGAAATGTGTCAGAAGTAGAAAGAGAGGGGAGAGTACCAAGGGAAACATAAAGAAAGGACGGATTCTTCCCTTGAGAGATCGAAAGATAGTACAAGTTATCAATGGTTTAGGTTTAGGTTCTCGAGACTTCTCTTTGGTGTTTCTAAGTGAAAATCTAATTTTTTTTCAGTATAGAGGACTTTTGTGTCTACAGTGTACTCTTTGTGAACTCCCGACTGTGAATCTTAAGATTTGTTTTGTTTTTTCTGTCCGTTTTTGTGAAGAAATCAAGACAGGTTTTTACTCATAAACTTATAATTATTGTCGGTGGTGGGACGAATAAATTGAATATACGTCCCAGGTAGTACTCTTTACGACCCGACCTTCTTCGTGTTCGACCTTAGTTCTAACGGCCCTCTTTATAGTTAGTGGAGTCTATACGTCTACTGTGGTGGGAATACCGTCTTTCACTTCTTCTTAATTTTTCGGAGAACTACTTTCACTTTCTCCTCTCACTTTTTCAACCGAATTTCGAGTTGTAAGTCTTTTGTTTCTAGTGTCGTAGACCAGGGTAGTGAAGTACCCTTTATCTACCCTTTTGTCTCCTTTGTCACAGTCTGAAATAAAAATAAGGACGGAGACCACTGTGAAAAGATTGTACTTAACTCAGACAAAAGAATCTTCCTCGTTCTTGAAGTCCATAAGAGATACGACGGACTTCTCTTGCAACTCATATTCGGATCATGGATCTGAGACTCAGGGTCTATATGACAAAGAAAAACCTATGGGTCAATCCTAAGACGACTCATGGTACCTGTCTCTTCCGTTACCGTTGGGTGAGCTCATGAGAACGGACCTTTTAGGGTGCCTACCTCCTCGGACCATCCGACGTCAGGTACCCCAGCGATCCTCAACCTGTGCTGACTCTCTGAAGTGAAAGTGAAAAGTGAAAGTACGTAACCTCTTCCTTTACCGTTGGGTGAGGTCACAAGAACGGACCTCTTAGGGTCCCTACCCCCTCGGACTACCCGACGGCAGAGACTCCAGTGTTTCTCAGTCTGTGCTGACTTTGCTGAATCGTCGTCGTCGTCGTTTCAGTGACGTCTACCACTAACGTCGGTACTTTAATTTTCTGCGAATGAGGAACCTTCTTTTCAATACTGGTTGGATCTATCGTATAAGTTTTCGTCTCTGTAACGGTTGTTTCCAGGCAGATCAGTTCCGATACCAAAAAGGTCACCAGTACATACCTACACTCTCAACCTGACACTTCTTTCGACTCACGGTTTCTTAACTACAAAAACTTGACACCACAACCTCTTCTGAGAACTCTCAGGGAACCTGACGTTCCTCTAGGTTGGTCAGGTAAGACTTCCTCTAGTCGGGACCCTAAAGAAACCTTCCTTACTACGACTTCGACTTTGAGGTCATGAAACCGATGGAGTACACTTCTCGACTGAGTAACCTTCTATGAGACTACGACCCTCCCTAACCCCCGTCCTCCTCTTCCCCTACTGTATCCTGTTCGACCGACCTACCGTAGTGACTGAGCTACCTGCACTGAGACTCACTTGAGGCCCTCAACCACTACCTGTCCCTCCGGACCGCATGACGCTAAGTACCCCAGTGTTTCTCAACCTGTGTTGACTCTCTGACTTTACTTGACTGGACTGACTTGTCGGTGGTAAATAGGGTATGCACATTCCGTTTCGTTTATTTTGATCCCGTTAATTTGTCTCTTGACTAATAGTGGGATTCCACCAATGAGGAAGTATTCTTGAGACACTCAAACACATCAGTAATTCATCATCAGTAATTCAACACAGGTTGAGAACACTTAAGTACCTGGCATCGGCCGGTTTGAGGAGACAGGTACTCTAAAAGGTCAGTTCTTATGACCTCACCCAACGAGAAAGAAGGAGGTCCCCTAGAAGAGTTGAGTCCCTAGTTTGGACTCAGAGGAGGTAACCGTCCGTCTAAGAAATGGTGACTCGGTGGTCCCTTCGGGAGTATTCTTGATGGTTTTACGTTTATTGGACATCAGAGGAGACACACGGAATCGACATTATCCAATCTTTTAGCCGAACTTTTTCTTGTTACTCTCTTTCTGTTCCTGACCCAAAACTTACGTCAAACCCCCACAGGTGGTCCTTCCGATACATCTTCTTTATCCGGTAGGTCCCGAATACACCCGAAATTATAGTTTGAAATGGTAAATGATAAGTAGGTAAACAAGTAAGGAAGTAAGACAGTGATCCACTAGCCAGTAAGTAGGTTATTTATAAATAATTCGTGGAAGGGTCTCGTCTTTTCATATTCTCGTACCCCTACCGAAATAGGAGACACCCGGGTCACGAGTCCCTGATTCGAACACTTTTACAGACTCTAGAGTTTTATTAATTAACCGAGGGATTCACCCCCCCTTTTTTGGGATATTTTGACTTGTCATTATTTATAAAATAATTTACGGATACTTTACATGGTATATCTAGTAAATTATAGAGTTGAGTATTTATACTATATATATATATAAATGTCGGTAAATGAATTTTTACATAAGTATATTATGCCGACCCTATAGTGTACAAACATTTGTAAACTCTACTATACCTCAAGTCCCACCCCGAAGGTTTTAATTTCGGGTGTCTTCAGGAGTTTACGGGGGTGTCCTACCTGTTCTGCAGAGACGGGAGGACCTCACATGTCACGTCGTCTCTGTCTCAGTGGGCGCTTATTGGGGGTAGTGGAATACTTTATGGATTCTTTCAATGGGGAGACCCGGAGTAAAAGAAGTACTTTTTTTATTGGTTGGTCTTTGGTATCGGAATCCCCGTCAAAACTCCTGGTTACAAAATAATTTACTATCCCTTCATAAAGTATTCGAGTCTCAGTACTCTTCAGTTTTAAATTGGGGAAAGTAGAATCGAGGAGGACCACCCTTTACAGAGAATGGGACAACCCACGATATGGACGACGGATACGCCCTTAGTCACGAGTCCTGTCTCTGTTTAGAGGTGGTGTGGGATTTTTATTCCGACGAAACCACGGGAAGACGTCGGGTGTCTACGGAGACTCTCCGTCTGTATGTATTTGATCCTACGAAGTACCTTTCTATTCTGACCCAGGTATAGTACTCTAAGGTTTCTCTGTTACCAAATTTCCGAGACGTCCATTTCTTAGGAGGACGTCACGTCCTCTGGGTCCAAGTTAGGGACCCACCACTTCTAGGGGACCTTTTCCTTTACCGTTGGGTGGGGTCAACGGATCCTTTAGGTACCTATCTCCTCAGACCGTCCTATGTCAGGCACCCCAGTTTTTCTCAACCTGTGTCGAATCGTTGATTCGTGCACGTGTGTGTTTGTGTGTGTGTTTGTTTCCAAATTTTTTTTTTGTTTGTTAACGAATGACACCATTTTTATTTGGGTAAAAAGTTAATCGAGTCGGGATTAGTCTGTGGTGGTAGATAAAACGGGATCCTTATTCTTCGACGTCTGACGAGGATTTAAACTGAAATGAAGAGTAAAAACATCTGTAAAGTACTTTATTGAATTAGAAAGGTCCTCACCGTTACAATCGTGTGTGCATTTTCCTCTTTTACTTGAGTCGAAACCTTTCCTTCCTAGTGTACCATATTGTGTCTTTACACAGGATCCTTCGTCAGACTAAGATAATAAAGAGTAAAAGGACAAAGGGATAAGCAGAAGTTCCCGTGGGAAAATCCCTCGCCCCATCCTCTTCCGACCCCATCCCACACGGACCCACTTTTCCTCAGGTCCTGTGTTGTATTGTTTGACTTCTCCCTACTCTCAATGCTTGAACACGTTCATCTTGGACCGACGAAGTGGACACAATCTTGTCTGGGAGGAAGACCGAAGTCCTAAGGGGAACACAGAGTGGTGTCCTACACACAGTCCTGGTACATGTTACACAAATTTATTTTGTTTTGTTTGACTCTTTTTACAACGTACTGGTTCTTGCTTTTAGATGATTTTTATGAAATGCCACTGAAGTTTGTACCTTAGTGTAAAATGTTTATTGCAAAAGCACCGAACCCATATTCTCTGAGTCCTCCTTGTACACCTAATTTAAAGTAGGTTTTACGTATCCCGAAATTTTTAGTTCCCCCTTTAACCGAACCGTTTTAATCGAACCAAACATGTCGTCTCGAACCCCCCCATCCCCCCACCCCCCGTCTTTTTTCTTCAAACGTTTACCGTCAGTGAAACCGTAGGGGGACGGGGGTGGACGAGAGAAACTACTGCTCCAGTTGACCGATGTTCCCGGCGACGGACCCTTGTTGAAAGAACCTTTATTAAATTGAGAGAGAGGGATAAATCCGTTTGATAAGTTATTAAAATATAATTTACTGAGAGGGAATGGAGATTTTAGAGAGTTCGTAGTTTTTGTCTCCGGATTTCAGATGAACACATTTTTTACAACTCAATAGAATCCGAGACTAGTTTACGGATGGTGTGGAAACCCCGTTAGTCCACACTGACGTATACATCCCTGTAAAAATAAAGGATAATTAGGTTAACTTTGATAACCCAACCGGTTTTTCAAGTAAACCCAAAAAGGTATACGACATTACGTTTTGGTACTTGTTTGAAAAACAGGTTGGGATATGAAAAAGAGGGGTTTGTCCGTAATAAAATCTGTTTCGGGTGTTCTTAGTCCGAGAAAAAGTGACGGGTTTGGAAAAAACAAAAAGAAGCGGTGTGTTTGAATATGTGTTTGTGATGGCGGTGATTGTGACGACATGTCATAGAAGCATAAGTATGACGAAACGTCGAAGACAACAAGAAGTCAGAGGGTCAACACAGACTGAGACGCGCTGGGGTACCTGACGTCGTGCGGTCGGGAGGGACAGGGAGTGGTAGAGACCTCAAACGGGTTCAAGTACAAGTGACGTAGTCACTACGGTAGGTCGGCAGAGTAGGAGACTACCGGAGAAGAGGAAGACGGGACCTAGAAAGGGTCGTAGTCCCTGAGAAGGTTTCTCGACAGACAAGAGTATTCTACTGGTTTTATGACCTCGAAGTCGTAGTCAGAAAAGTCACTTATAAGACCAAACTAGAGGGAATTCTAACTAACCAAACCAGAACGACAGGTTGCCTGAAAGTCCTCAGAAGAGGTCTTGGTGTCAAGCTTCCGTAGTTAAGAAACCGCAGGACGGAAGAAATGATCTCTAGTTTATCACAAATAACAAAGGTGCGTGGGAGTTTGTGTTGGAGCAAGGTAAAACCCCCTGTCAATACTGTTCGTAAATTGGGTAAAAAAAAAAAAAATCTACTTCTTTCCCTCTAAGTCACTTTCTAGTATGTCGTTGTTAACCGGTGGGACGTTTATGGTCAACATGAAAGGACAGGACCGTGGAAAATAACGAGTAAAAAGAGATCTCATAGATAGGGGAATCAGGAGTGACTGATCTGAGAGGGTAAGAAGTTCCTCGTCTTGTTTATGGTGTAGAAAGTTCGATACTAGGAAATACAGTAATACAGAGATTAGTCGACTGAAGTTCCCTCTGGTAGGATCATTTAGGTCCACCTGGACTGACTTAATCGACTTTTGACGCTTCTCGTTTCGACTCCAAAGGACCTGTTTCTTCTTTAAGGTGGTTTCTTGATCTTGAAGTCGGGTGGGAAGGACTTCCGGACAGGATGTCTGACGTCTCAACGACCAAGTCAAAGGTCTTGACACTCGAGGAGTTACTCAGTCCGTGACAAGTAATAACCTAGTACTCTTTTATCGATTTTTCTAAAAGTATTTCAAGTATCCCATGGGAACCCTATAGGACGTTTCATAAACAATATACCTTAAATACCTTAACTGAGAACCCCTAGACCCCAGTGGAGCGTTTCTCTTCCGGGTAAAACATGTAGTCCAAGAGTTTCAGTAGAGGTCAAGCCGAAGGCTCGTAATGGACCCTTGGAGAATTGTTCAGTTTAGGAATAGCACACGGTCGGAGACAGTACAGACTGAGACACGCTGGGGTACCTCGTATCGGGTGGTCCGAGGAGACAGGTTCCTTGAAAAGTCCGTTCTTTTGACATCACCCAACGGTTAAGGAGGAGGTCCCCTAGAAGGACTGGGTTCCTAATTTGGACACAGAGGACGTAACCGTCCACCTAAGAAATAGTGACTCGGTGAACCCTTCGGGGTTTAAGAGTGTGGAGTAGGGGTTTGGGTAATTCAGTCCTTAAAATCCCCACCTCGGGTCGAGATTTGTACCCTTTGGTAAGACAAGTCACACATTCTCTTAGTGGACGTCTCGGACAACTTGATATCTGAGAACCCAGAGTGGGTTCTGTGTACCGATAAAAGTGTAAATTTACTTAATTTTAATTCATTTGAATTTTTATGTCACGGAATCAACATGATTGATATAAAGTTCGTGAGTCGTGTACACCGATCGTCGATGGTAAAACCTGTGTCTTCTATTTTCCGGTACGGGTAGTGACACCTTTGAAGAATATTCTACCACGACGAGATCTCGGTGACTCGTCCTGGGACTCCTCTTTAGGGAGGCATGTGCCAGTACATGATGTCGTCCCTCTAATCCTTAAAGGTAATAACCGGAATGTGACTTTTTCGTGTTCCACTCTACCAGGTGTGATTTCTGTTTACAACGAAACACCAATCCGACGAAGAGTGTACCCACTGACTAAGAGACAGCGAATCCTACTCATCGTAGCCCTTAAATATATAAATTATGATGAATTCCGATCCCTTGGGTCGTCATCATTACCTCGGATACCCTCAGTAGTCCCAGGAAGAGAAGTAAGAAATAACCCCCACCCCCTACTAACTCTTTGAGTTTCGAAAATCTTCGAGTCCCGAAAGTTGAGACCACCTTGTTCCCTGTTGTCGTCCCAGACATAGTGTGGTCCTTGACAAGTGTAGGACTTTGTCGAGGACAGTTCCGATGACGATTGGAGTCGTAACGATTTGGGTGTCCAGTAAAGAGTCAGGAGCAGATGGGTCCTGGTGGCCCCGTGTGGGTCGTGTCTGTTTATGAGAAAGGAGGATCCTTTTGAACAGAAGCTCCTGTCGCCAGGGGTTGGAAAAAACCGTGGTCTCTGGTCAAAGCACCTTCCGTTAAAAAAGTGTCTGGTCCCTCTGTCCACCAAACCCCCCCTAATAAGACTACCGAGCCAACCATTTTTTAGACGGACGTTACACCCATCTGGACCCAAACTAGGGACCCAACCCTTCTAAGAGACCTCCTCCCGTACCGTTGGGTGAGGTCACAAGGACGGACTTCTTAGGGTACCTGTCTCCTCGGACCACCCGATGTTAGGTACCGCAGAGTCTCATTCTGTGCTGACTCACTGATTCGTGCGTGTGTCGTGTGTGTTTCATAATTTAAAGGACACGTGAAATAAAGATAATAATAAGGGTAGTCAAGGTCGAGTCCATTAGTTCGTAATCTAGGGTCCCCGACCCCTGGCGTCGAGATCCTGGTGGACGAGAGAAAAGGAGACAAAAAAGTGCGACGAAGTGACCAAGGAAGAAGAGTGAGTGGAAACGACCATGGAGGAAGAGAGAAGTTGGGGATTACAACCTCTGGGGGTCCCGAGTCAGGAACTAAAAGAAGAGGTAACTATAAGTGAGGGGACCTCTAAGGTAGATGCAAGTGCTTAAGTTCATAATAAATGTAGTACGACTATGAAGGTCTGGTATGGACAGTAGATTAGAGTATGACTTGGTGGATGAGGTAGGGGTGTACCTCGAGAGTATTCGGACAGTGAGAGAGGTCCAGGTTCTGACTCTAGATAACCAAAGGGGACGTTTGGACGAGATACACAAGTGCAATTGCCCTTGAGGTTGAAAAGTCACGGGAGTCGGTTTTTACAATGAGGGGGAAGTGAAGAGAAAGAGAGTATTAGTGGTGGTAAGACAGTTTCTACGAGGGTATAGACGGAAGTTTTGCATAGGTCTTCGACTGGTGGCACGTGAGGAGGTGCCGACGGTAGTCTTACCCCTGTCGCCAGGAGGGAACGGACTTACTGACGTCGTCCTGGGATTGACCAGAAGGACGACGAGGGGAGACGGAGACAGAGGTGAACACGGAGGAAGAGACACAGATAGAAGAAGAACAGATTGAGTAGTCGTGTCTACAGTGACGTAAAGTCAAGTCAAGTCAAGTCAGGGAGTCAGTGCAGGCTGAGAAACGCTGGGGTACCTGACGTCGTGCAGTCCGGAGGATCAGGTAGCGGTTGAGGGCCTCAAATGAGTTTGAGTACAGGCAACCCAAATCCAGGGTGGGTTAGTCCTACTATAGTGGAACAATGAAATAATATAGACGTTTCTCCGAATGAGGTTTATGTCAGTATAAGACTCCGAGACCCACTTATATAGAGAACCCCCCCCCCAGTGGTGAGTTGGGTGATACGGTGGGGTGTCTGATAAAAGTTGTGTTATCGAGGTCACTGGGGAATGTTTTAGTTATTTAATAATACTATGAGGACACGAGTTTTGGGAAATTACCGAGTGTAGAGTAGTTCTCTTTTTGACTTCAGGAAGTTACCGGACTTTCCGGGATACCCTAGACCGAGAATATGGAGAAACAGGACTGGAGGATGTCAGGTCAGTATTGTCACCGGGTCTGATCACCTGCACCTAAACTCTGTATAAAACTCAATCGTAGTTCTAGTGGACCAATGACTGGCTGTGGGTCCTCCATTGTGGACTGCCTTTCGTTCGACCCCTCTATCTTTTCGATGGTATTTAAGTCCAAACATGTACCACGTACACTCTACAGGAACTCAAGTAAATAGATACTAAAGTCTTTCTCTAGACCCGCCTCCTCTATTTAAACTTCATGTTTATCATTGATTTCGAATTCTCTTCTTTTCTTCTGGATCTTATTTCAGTAATCCTTTTGACTATAAGGTTCCACCGTCCCCCACCACCATCCTCAACCCCCATACCCCCTTCGGACGTTTCATCTGGTTCTCTTTCCAAGTCTCGTCTCATCGTCACCCTCTCGACCCTCCCACCCGTAGTCCCCTTGACCTCCTTTTTCCGTCCCAAAGTTCCTCACCTATCCATTGCAATTCATGTAGATTCCTTCTTTTCACAGAGGTCCGGAGTCGTTGTAACTCTAGTGACGCCTTGAAAGTAATCTCATTCCCCCCCCCGCCGTCCGTCGTCGTGCTGACTTCTTTACCTCCCTTCTAGGTCTCACTTTCACTTCTGAAACCTCTGACATTTACCTTTCCTTTCCACCCCTTATTTTGAGTCAGCTCAACAACTGAACAGAGGAGGAGAAACCCTACTCCCTCCTTTCTCTGAACTCATCCAACTGTACAACTATCCTTCCTAGACCATTTCTGAGTTTTCGACTTCTGTCTTACCTCTCTCCCAATTAGTCGTTGTTGTCTAAAAGGACTCGTCTCTTCTGTCCACTTGCTGATCGAAAACTTTTCTCCTTTCTCGGGAGGGACGGGTCGACAGTCCTCGTTGTTCACACCCTCACCTACATCCATCCAACATCAAAAGTACTATCCTACGACTTCCACAATGGATGTCCACCTAAGATAAAAGAGACCCTCCAACTCCTGTCCCCTCTACGACTGCAGTAAATATTGTCCGAGTCGGACGAGACAACCCAGTGTAAGAGGTTAGCTCGAGTCGACGGTCTGCGACTCAGGGTCTGCGGGGCACCGACCCGAGTGACTTCAGACTCCTAAAAAGGTATATCCACCTACTTCCCGACTCGTCGTTCCCGTAATTGGATAAACATTGTCTCATTGACTTTGTTTCCTGACCTGTAGATTTGTGACCTACCTCCGTTCTGTTCTTCCCTCGTTAAGTACTTGAACTTTTGTTTCTTGTGGACGTCGACTCATAGGTTTTGAAATTCCAGTAGAATTTCACCAGTCTTGAGATTTACAATTTTAGGTACTTTCGATTCTCGGGTCACATAGATTGTGCTCTTCGTTTCCTAAAATCTATGTTGATGAGATGGTATACCGTCTTTCACTTCTCCTTGATTTTTCGGAGAACTACTTTCACTTTCACCTCTCACTTTTTCAACCGAAGTTCGAGTTGTAAGTCTTTTGCTTCTAGTACCGTAGGCCAGGGTGGTGAAGTACCCCTTATCTACCCTTTTGTCACCTTTGTCACAGTCTGAAATAAAAAACCCCGAGGTTCTAGTGACGTCTACCACTGACGTCGGTACTTTAATTTTCTACGAATGAGGAACCTTCTTTTCAATACTGGTTGGATCTATCGTATAAGTTTTCGTCTCTGTAATGAAACGGCTGAGTCCGGGCAGATCAGTTCCGATACCAAAAAGGACACCGGTACATACCTACACTCTCAACCTGACACTTCTTTCGACTCGCGGCTTCTTAACTACGAAAACTTGACACCACAACCTCTTCTGAGAACTCTCAGGGAACCTGACGTTCCTCTAGGTTGGTCAGGTAAGACTTCCTCTAGTCGGGACCCTAAAGAAACCTTCCTTACTACGATTTCGACTCTGAGGTCATGAAACCGGTGGAGTACGCCTTCTCAACTGAGTAACCTTTTCTGAGACTACGACCCTCCCTAACCCCCGTCCTCCTCTTCCCCTGCTGGGTCCTACTCTACCGACCTACCGTAGTGCCTGAGCTACCTGCACTGAGACTCACTTGAGACCCTCTACCACTACCTGTCCCTCCGGACCGCACGACGCTAAGTACCCCAGCGTTTCTCAGCCTGTGCCGACTCGTTGACTTGACTTGAGATGACAATTATGATTTATGATGACATGAATGTTAGGTTCTCTTGGTCTCCCTTGAACTATGACTTCCTGCATGACTTTAAGTTCCTTGTAGTAAGGTGGACTTAAAGTATAATGGTTTAACAAAAAAAATAATTTTTTTTTTAAAAAAAAGTATAATGGTTTAACAAAAATTCACTACACGAAACAACTAAAACGATGTTGACGAAGATACATTCGTAGGATATGTGTTCAAGTGGACTAAGAAAAAAGTAGATTTGAATGTGAGACCACGTCACCAAGAGTTGGTTAAATCGGATGGATCCCTTGTTACCGTCACAGACCTCTATTAAAACCGGTAGTGTTGACCCTCCTTCCTACGTGTTCGAGTCTCACCCATTCTTCAGTCTACGATGAGTTGTAGGGTACCACGTGTCCTACCGGGGTGGGGATGGCGTTGTTCCTTAATAGGTCGGGGTTTCCACTACGTCGCCACTTCTTAGGCGGACGGTTTCCTTCTCTGTGTCCTCTACGTTCAAGCTAGCGACCCGACCCTTCTAGGGGACCTCTTCCCTTTCCGATGGGTGAGGTCATAAGACCTGACCTCTTAAGGTACCTGACATATCAGGTACCCCAGTGTTTCTCAGCCTGTGCTGACTCGCTGAATGTGAAAGTGTTTCACCATGTCACCTTTTCTTCACTTCAGCGAGTCAGTACAGGTTGAGAAACGTTGGGTTACCTGACATCGGATGCTCCGAGGAGGCAGGTACCTTAAAAGGTCCGTTCTCATGACCTCACCCAACGGTGAAGGAAGAGGTCCTGACTCGTTGAATGTGAAAGTGTTTCACCGTCTCACCTTTTCTTGGGCGGACGGTTACGTCCTGTGTGTCCTCTACGCTCAAGCTAGAGACCCAGTCCTTCTAGGGGACCTCTCCCTTTACCGTTGGGTAAGATTATTAGAACGGACCCTTTAGGGTACCTGTACCTGTCTCCTCGGACCATCCGATGTCAGGTGTCTCAGTGTTTCTCAGCCTGCACTGACTCGTGTGTGCACACGTGCGTGTGTGTGTGTGTGTGCTCCAGTTATCTCGAGTCAATCTTTTTGGGACAAAATCTTGTCTGCAGGAACAAACTTTCCATCCGATAAATGTAGTCTCTCTCCTCCCGAGTTGAAACCTAGGCCCATTGTTTAACAGAAGTTTAAAAGATATGGTACTCGTATACTTGTCGGATTTATTTTGATGGAATGAAAAATCTTTTTGTGACTTTATACTCATGTGTTTTGGAACATCCACATCTATACATTCTTTCCTACACCTAGGAGAACTACTGAAAGAGAGAGGGAGGTAGGAAGGAACGGAGCGAAAAGGGTAAGAGGACAAACAAAGAGACGTCTTCCTCGAGACAAGAAGCGGTGAAGACGTGTGGTTTGGTAATACAAGGTTACCATTTAATTAAAACTGTTTTAAGGAAATGCTCACCATTTACATTTTCAGACTTCTTAAATCAGTCGACCGGAAAACGGGTATATGTCTTTACTAATTTCTGATCTGACGTTAATTTAAGACTCGTCTCACTGTATTAATCGTTTAAATACTTACCCAGAAGAAAAGTGTCAAGATGACAGTCCTGATTAATGAACATAATTAATCTTGACAGTTGTGTACTTATACGAACAACTTCGGCGAAGGATACCATTTTATGCTCTGACCATTTATAGTTCTGCGAACCTTTCTACGTTTCTGAAAGTAAATAATCGTTGAGATTTACTATGTCTTCGTGACGGACGTGTTACTCGGAACCCCTAACATTTGTCTAAAGGTCAATTACTTAAGTGACAAACAAGAAGGAACGAATCCGCAATCAGAACCAAATCGGAAACCTACTTCATCAGTTATATAGTGATGAAGTCTTCCTGACATCGTTCCTATTCCTTTTCTTAAGACGTTCAAATGACCTTTTCGTCTTTCTTATCGACCCTACCAATTCCACTCCTCTCTTAACGACAGAAAAGTAACTAATCAGACTCTGAATAACATTTTGTTCACAATTCTTGACGAATTCACTTTCCCCTTCCAAATTCTTGGTCTCAAACTCTGGGTCAAATGTGAGACACTGGAACACATTCACCTGTCCAATGACTCGGGGAGACACGGAACCAAAAGAGTAGACTTTTTACCCTTGTAGTTATCCTGAAGGTCTTTCAATACCACTGGGAATTAAGTCAGTTATGTGTCTTTATCGAATCTCGTCGTGAGTCGAGTTCCATACACGACCGACTAACAACAAGACAACAAAGTCAACGATCCAGCACAGACTGAGAGGACGTTGGGGTACCTGATGTCGGGCGGTCCGAGGAGGTAGGTACCCTAAGAGGTCCGTTCCGAGGAGGCAGGTACCCTAAGAGGTCCGTTCTTGTGACCTCCCCCAACGGTAAAGGAAGAGGTCCCCTAGAAGGGTTCGGTTCCTATCTTGGGAGTAAAAACGTGACCGTCCGTCCAAGAAATGGTGACTCGGTGGACCCTCCGGAACCTACCGTCATCTTTGTCTTAAAGTGTGAGGCTCTTGCTCTAGGAACCTTGTCGTACGTCACGAAACCTTAGTCTTGGTTCGGGATTATGTCAATTATATATTCGGAGTTGACGCGGGACGAAGTACTCAAGAATATGTTTCATTTAAAAATTTTTACGTACATTACAGGAACGACCCGGACCATGTATGTTCCCTCGAACGATTTATAATCACGAAGTCGTAAGTAATGGTAATAGTAGAAAAAACCTCTATAGAGGTCCTACCGAACTTTACTTACGGTTTTCTATTTACAATCGGTCACCGGATTCTACTCGCCTCTGTCGTGCACACTTTCTCCTCCTCGAGAGGGTCCCGGAAGAGACCCGTCCCCTCCACCCCGCCCGCGAGTAGGGTCCTGAGTCCGCCGACAGTGGTGCCGGGGCTCTCCTCCCAGATTGGTGGTCGGTGTCTTAGGGGTATTTAGGGGATTAATGGAACAAGCGACCACTTCCTCTCTGTCGACCCTGAGGTTGACCCCGGACTGACCGACACTTCGGGTGGGACACACCTCCGCACTTTCCGTCCGACATTTCCCGAAGGAGTGTCTGACTCCGTCTCCGTCTGAGAGACAAGGAGGATAGAAAAGGGACAAAGGGACGAAATGTATAAAAAATTTTGTTTCAGTAGTAATACCAACGGACCCCCTTTGCCTCCCTACACATGTGTAACGATATAAATTTTACCTATTGGTTGTTCGTCGATGACATCTCGTGTCCCTAAGACGAGGTACGATGCACCGTCGGACCTACGCTCCTCCCAAACCCCCTCTTGCCTATGTACACATACATACCGACTCAGGGAATCGACAAGTGGACTTTGATAGTCTTGTCACAATTAGCCGATATGGGGTTATATTTTACTTTTCAAGTTTTCTTTTTTTGGTTTAAGAACTATCCGTTTCGAAGCCGACAGATCGACTTGACATAGACTATTGATGATATTTTATTGATGGTATTCTGTTAAAATTTAATTCAACCCAATTAGTTGAAAAACTAGGAGAATTCATGGTTGAACCCGTTCCCCTAAGTTTTGTCTTAATAAGAGTGAAATACGACAAAACTTTCCAGGAAGGGTTCTCCGTGTAAAGCCTGACACTACTGCCGGACTGTGTACCTACGACGACCCTCACAAATCCCTTACTTACTCTTCGTAAACGACCTCAGGGGGGAGTTAAGTATCTCAATTACAAACCATAAATCGTTTTACAGTTATGATCCCGACTAAAGTTGACTTTTAGGTTAACACATGTTTCCAATATTTTAATCTGATTCTTTTATATTCAACTGAGGATTAAAACAGAATTTTTAGTAAACTATGAATTAGTTAATTAATTTCTAATTGGACCGGTTTTTAAGTGTCGTAGTTCTGTGAGTTACGTATTCTTCTTTTAGATCAACCTCCTACAAGACCTAGGTAGGTGTTCTTTCGAGTCAATTTATGTTCTACGATCTTTTGGGTGGCCTCAAGGGTTGTAGTACAATCTTTCGTTCGACTACACTCGACCAGCTACCTTGAACAATTTTAAATAAAATTTCCTATCTAGGAGCGGATAGACGAGATCAACGAGTTAGTTATCTGTGCAGAGCTTCGTTTGCTTCCGTGGTTTCCTAGAATGATTGTTAGGAGATTCCATCTCCCCCAATACATAACCCAACCGGGTTTTCAAGTAAGTCCAAAAAAGGTTTTGTCGAATACTTTTTGGTTTGTTAAAAAAACCGGTTGGGACATCGACATTACTACTCTTACACATAATAATGAGACTTATTAGGGTAAGTAAAAAGACTAGTGTATAATACGAATTTTGACTTGAACCCCCTATGCCATTTTTTGTCGAGACTTGTCACTCATACTAAGACGTCTGAGGTCCCGCTCGAGTCCCTACCAGTTCGGTACACCGAGGTCGGTTATGGGAGAGAAAGGTCCCACGTGACACGGTTCCCCCAATCCTGGTTCCACCACTCACGATTCCGGGAATGTCTCAATAATATTAGGTTCCTTATTGATATAATAATGTTTGTTCTTGAGACACCTTAAGAATATTCCGGTTTGACGACGGTATCCCGAGAATCTGATTGTAAAAAAATGTCAAAGACTTTCACAGTCGACTCGAGAGGAGTTTGCCGTGTCAGCACGGGCAGTCCAATATTAGCAGAGATTAACCACCAAAACACTTAACGTTTAAAGGATTAGTGATTTTCCGGACCTTTTCTTAGAGTACGGAGACATTATTCTTTGTACAATTTTCCGTTTTATTAATTTTTTCTTTTGTGTGATGCTCGTTATTAGTAATTTTACACGACGAAATACAAATACAGTTGTTAGGAGTAATTATTTCCGTTCGGATTTTTTGTCTTATTTACTTTTTGTTTGTACGAGAAGATGTCAAAGAATTAACATACTAAAAGTTATTCTTAACCATATACTACATTCAACCAGAATTACCAAAGGAAAGAACAGTACATTTGGATTCTCCTTTGGTAAGTATTGAGTGGGAGAGAGGAAGAGAGGGAAGGTAGTTAGGTAGGGAAAGGATTTATAAGGGCTGGTAGTCAGTGGGAAGAGAAACTAATTGTTGTCCAATTGAGTCTGTTGCCGACAAAGACAACTAAGGACGAATCAAGGGAGGAAGGTTGGAAGAGAGAGAGGGTGAACTGATTCAAAGGACGTCCGGCTTTGAAACCAAAATTAGAAGTAAAATCCCCTTCTCCCCACCGATGGAACGAGTATGGACCGTGTTATACCCAAAAGGTATATAAGATTTTTAATGTATCTTAAATCTTTAGATCCATTAATAATTTACCTACCATGATAAACATGAAAGTTAATTTTAAAAAAAATTTTTTCCATGGGAGACAGCAGAAGATGTCGATTTCTCACTGGGTCTCTAGTTACCTTTGGAGAGAGGAAGCAGGAGTTCCTCGAGGGGTGCACTTCCGGACGCTCGTAGTGTCCTACGAGTATTGCGTTGGGATCACGGACGCGGGTGTCCCGACAGAGCCACATACGTGGGAGTGGGGACGGGGCGACCGACACGTGAGACCAAATAGACCCCCAGGTCCGTGGCTATTAAAAATTTCGAGGAGTCTACTAAGACTGGCCGTCGGTCCTAACTTTTGATGGTTTTAGAGACTTTGTAGTAGAACTCAATGAGTCATTGTCATGTGAACTGGAAAGAACAGAATATCCGGAATTTACCTGGGTGTCAGAACGACCTATGGTTACCACTAAGAGAAAAAAGGCCTTTAGTTCACACCAGTGTTTATGTAAATTAAGAGGAACTACAGTCACTCGACATGGAAAGTATTTTCGGGAGGTAAATTATAGTATAAAAGATTGAAAGGTGACTTCGTCTTCTAAGACAGATATCAACCGACTCACAATCGACACCCGACCTTTTGTAGGCCCCTAAAATATAAGGGAGGTGAAAGTATGCAGAGGTGACTTCCAAGACCTTTGTGAGTTGGTACTTTACACATCATCTTTAAGGGTATCCTTTCAATTGCAACTGGTTCTTCTGTGATTTTTTGGAGAGAAACCTTTTGAATTAAACTTTGAAAAACTACTTATTCAAATAAAAATAAAGAAAATTAAAAACCGACACGACCCAGAAGTGACGACGAACCCCAAGAGAGATCGACGTCGTACGTCCGAAAAGTAACGTCCCCGAAGAAAACAACGTCTCGTACCCGGGATCCCGTGTGTCCGAAGTCGTCCAACACCGTGCGTCCGAGCCGTCAGAACCAAGGGTCGGAAATCTCGTGTCCAAGTCATCAATTACCGTGTGCTGGAATCACGAGACACCGTGCACCCTAGAAGGACCTAGTGCCTACCTTAGGTACAGAGGACGTGACCGTCCACCTGAGAAATGGTGATTCGGTGGTCCCTTCGGACGTTCAGAAACTACTTATAAAATGTCTTTTGAGTTCGAGTAATATTAAAAATTAAAGTAAGGATACTCATACTTATGGTTCTTTTTCGAGTAATTCGGTCATTTTATGATCATGGTAAATCTTTTGATAATTAATATAATTAATAGTTGATTTCGTTGTACTGCTACTGGGATGGTTATGTTATACTTTCCGCTTTGTTACATTACTAATTCATTTATCTGAGACCTTGGTTCTAAGGAACCCGAGTTTAGAGACGAGATACTGGATAATCGATACCCTGGAGTCAAACGGAGGGAAGTCAAATCAGAGGAGAAGAGACTTTACCCATGTATCATTGTGAAGTAAACGTCAACAACCTAACTCATTTGTGTGTGTGTGTGTGTGTGTGTGTGTGTGTGTGTGTGTGTGTGCGTACGTATACAGTGATTTATTACCACGGACCGTACGACCCTGAGTTTAAGGTAGAGAGAGGACATTGGGTGTGTATCGTTTCACTCGAATTTTAGGTCTAAAGTAGAATAACGATGGGGACGTGAACTCAGAGTTACCAAAGGGGACAGAAGTTCCAGTTCACGTTTTGGGAATTCGTGTTGTATACCCCGGAGACTGTTGGGCTAAGGGTGGGTAAACGGTGAGACCAGGCGTGTGACTTTTTAGATAACGAGGATGTTGGTGACATCCTGGGTGTTACCCGGTGGGAGAGTAGAGTCCCAGAAAGGGGTACCAGGGGAGAGAGGAAACCAATGTGGGAAGGGATTCAAGAGTAGTGTAAGTCCCCTTTTAGTTTTAGGAATCTACCAGGTACCAGACTTCGGGTGATTAAGTTTAACTCCTAGCTATGGAGTTAAACTCAAACTAACGGAGTTTGAAATCGATACTATGTACATAAGTGTACTCTTTCGCACGAGTGGGGCATTTATAAACAGACGGTCAGAAATCCTGTTAGTTCCACTTTTGTCAACAATGCCATAGCAATGTAGGAGAGTTCTCCTTTTGGACACTTAGGACTCAAATTTATCCTAGGACAGACATATGGAGAGAAGACAGACGACATCCACGTCAAAAATAAAAGTACAATTTGTCAACAGACAGATAAGTGCATTGATTTTGTCGTCTCTTTCTGTGAGAAAAATCTTTTATGTTTAGACCCACAAAAATTCCTGTCACGAGTAAACTAGAGTAATAAGATGGTCAATTAACTGTCCTTTCTTACAGGATTATCGAGTAATTGAGACTTCTACAGGGGGAACAGACCACAGTTCCTGACTCTATGTCTCACGTCTCGTCGACATGCTGACGACGACGAAATCCTCCTGTTTCGGAATCCAAGCATGTCAACTTTTTGTCGTCTACAAAACTAAACCCAAAGTTTGTTAGGATAGATGTGATACCGTCTTAAACCACTACTCACTAAAAGGGGAGTCCGATTATTCTACTTGGTGTACCGACCAATTTGTAATAAAAGACCCCGGTGTTCCAAAAAAGTGTCGGTGGCGAATACCTTTATTAAGAACCAATCTAATATTAGACGGTTTTACCATTGACCACACTTTCCGACTCTTTCACGAGGAACGACGAGAAAGGGAAGATACGTAGGAACAGGGAATGTGCGTCCTGACAGACGAGGACGTTAGTACTCGCTTTCACATTCTCTTTGTTCGGTAGTTGTGCCCGTGACGAGTCGTCGATGAGTCCAGGGAAGGAGTTTCGTGTGTCACTTTAGTACGGTAAACGCCGTTGTGTTTGTCTGGCTCTCTGTCAGTATGACTGACTTCAAATTCAGTTTGTCTCTGCCTCTTTATAGAATGCCGTAAGGAATATACACCTTAGACTTTTCTTTGCGATGTTCATTTGAATGTTTTGTCTTTCTCTAAGCGACTGAATCTCTTGCCTAAATACCAACGGTCTCATCCTCCCTATCAACCCCTCAAACCCTACCCGTACATGTGTGACGACATAAATCTTACCTATTGGTTATTCCTGGATGACACATCGTGTACCTTGAGCCGAGTTACAATCCACGGTCGGACCTACCCTCCCCTTAAACTTTCTCTTACCTAGGTACATGTACATACCGATTCAGGGAAGTGACAAGTGGACTTTGATAGTGTTGTACCAATTAGTCACTGTGGGGTTATGTTTTATTTTTCAAATTTTAATTTTAATTTTTTTTCTTTCTTTAGGTCTTAAGGTCTTTAGTCGATACGGGTATTTGGTTCTTTGTGACAGAAGTACGGAAGGACTACGTATTTTGTAATTTTACTATTATTAATCGTTTATTAATCCCGACGACTCCCCCATTCTTTTGTAACAGTATTGAGCTGTTCACAGTGTCACAGTTTCGATACGAGTGTTACCAGGAGCGACCCGGACTCACTAGCTTCCGTCCCCGAGTAAAAGGAGGAGTCGGGGTGTACAGAGTGATTTTTCGTAGAAGGTGTGTTACCACTTAATGAACCCCGAATTTCAAATAGAGACAGTGTCGTGTCACACGGTTTTCTTCCCGGACGATTGGGGGTCTCTGTGTCGAGTAAATTTCAATATTACTTCTGTCGTCCACAAGGTATGTCTACAGTGAAGAAAGATCTTCTGTGACTAATTTGTGAAATAGAGGAAATTACAGCCACCCGGTCCGATGTAAAATAAAGCCGTAGTGGGGCTCGAGGAAAGTCAGAGTGACTCGACTTTTAATGTTTGATGACCAAAACCCAATAAGACATCCCTAAACATCCCTTAGGACTTGTGATACTAGACTCTCAGTTGAGGGTGACAAAGGATCTTTGTGTTTTTCACATAAAGCGCTATGTTTTTAAGAGAAGGTGTCTTTCGTACGGTATGAGGGGGAAAGGAACCTCTGGGTTTGAAGACTCACGGTTAGTGATCTGTGGAAGGTGACTCCACTACGTGTTGCCTAGACTTTTTTTTACACGAACCATTTTACACGTGTCGAAATTGAAAACATTTGACATTTCAGTCTACCGTTGCGGACCACGGCACCGAGGACTTCCGAAGTTACGCTGTCCTAGGTCACACAAGACCTAGGGAATTAAATATCCCGTTGTTACCTCTTTGTCTGTATCGCTTATCTGAATACCTGTACCCCTGTCCCTTCCTCTCCCACTCTACATACCTTTCTCATTGTACCTTTGAATGTAATGGTATACATTTTATCTATCGTTTGCCCTTAAACGATATACCGAGTCCTTTGAGTTTGTCCCAGAGTCATAGTTCGACCTCCCCACCCTACCCCTCCCTCTGCCCTTCCTCCAAGTTTTCCCTCCCTTATATACATGTGGATACCGACTAAGTACAACTCCAAACTGTCTTTTGTCGTTTTAAGACATTTCGTTAATAGGAAGTTATTTTTTCTTAATTAATTTCTTTTTTTTTCTTTAGTGACGTCGTCGGTCCCTCTCGATCGATGACCATTGACTTCGGTGACAAGAAGGACGGGTCTCATACACCTATGAAAGTCGTACCTTCCTAACTTCCTATCTATTCTTTTCTTTCTTCTTTTACTCGTTTTTCCTTTTCATCTCTGACCTATATCTCTTCAGGATCAAACATATAGTCGAGACGTGGTAGAGGGAGTAGTGAGACTACCGCATTCAGTCTGGTGTCTCCGACCTCCACTTCCGCACTCTGCCTCAAAAGGGACGTAAAGAGATGTCTTTTGTCGGGCTACGGAAATTGTCTCACCCTGACACCTATTGTAGTTTCTTTTCCTTCCGGTTATGACGTATAAAAATCGTTACACATCTAAAAGTATTTTCAAGATGTACTAGAACGTCTGTAAACTCTCTTACCGTATTTCAGTTTTGTTCTTTCATTCAGTGGTATTAGAATAAGGGCTCTTTGTCCTACTCACCGTAAAACGATTTATAATAAGGTTAGAAAAAATATCATGTAAATGATCCAGAATGTTTTTATCTACACGGAGATGATTCTTATGCCGATATAGGACGAGTAAACTCAGTGACACTTGGACGAAGAGAAAAGTCACCGACTCATAATAAGATCTAGTACCAAATAAAGTGGATGAAAAGGAAAACCCCATACTAATCCGGTAAACGCTAAAAAGATTGCGTCTACTAATGTTACATTAAAATTAGTCGAATTATAAATATCATTAGAATTATTGCGACGTGTTAAAACCAGGACACAATGTTGTTTTCATCTAAATTTATTGTGTCTACACTGTGTCCTTCTGACGACCAGGGCTTAACTCTAAGTGCCTCTATATATTTATGTATAATACGTACTGAGAGTGTAGACCGAGAGGTATTGTTTCATGTTGTCTTAATATTTATCAAAACTTAGGAACCTCTTGACGGTACACTACTTTGATCTGGTGAGACTTTCGATAAACACTAAGACATTATTTACCTTTGGTTGTATACTGAGAACTAAAAAGAGCGATCGTTTTGTTGTGTTGTTTTACCTACTTGTGCACGTTGAGGTTCACTCTAAGTTCTCCGACTCATTTTCTGTCACTTTTAAGAGTGTACTTACTAAGGATAATTGTTCTTCGATCGACGACGAATCAGCGAGTCGACACAGGCTGAGAAATACTGGGGTACCTGACGTCGGGAGGTCCGAGGAGACAGGTACCCCTAAGAGGTCCGTTTTTCTGACCTCACCCAATGGTATGGGAGAGGAGGTCCCCTAGAAGGGTTGGTTGCCTAACTTAGGTTCAGCGAACGTAACGTCCGCTTAAGAAATGACGGATTCGGTGGTCCCTTCGGGTCGTTCTTTGGTCTTCTTACACATCTTACAACGACAAAAACAGAACACGAGTCAGGATTCAGGACAGGGTTGGTTCCCTAACTTAGGTTCAGCGAACGTAACGTCCGCTTAAGAAATGACGGATTCGGTGGTCCCTTCGGGTCGTTCTTTGATCTTCTTACACATTTTACAACGACAAAAACAGAACACGAGTCAGGATTCAGGACAGACTGAGAAACACTAGGGTACCTTGACACATCGGACGGTCCGAGGAGACAAGTACCCTAAAAGGTCCGTTCTTATGACCTCACCCGACGGTAAAGGAGGAGGTCCCCTAGAAGGGTTGGATCCCTAGCTTGATTACAGAGGAAATAGAGGACGTGACCGTCTACCATCGAGTTACATTTTAAGACTACAGAATTCCGTGTGAATCACGTTTCACGTAAATAAGGAAAAACAATACTTAGAAAAAGATTTTTCTTTCGGTATCTTCTGTTTAACTCAGGATAAATTTACTTGTCACGTTTAAGTTAAGTTTACTGTAATTAACTCCGGTGTCATTTCTGTTATAAAAGTTTGAGTGTACGTTATTAAAAACCATCTTTATTTGCTGACGGGTCTTCTAATAAATACTGACAGATATCCTTCGTATAAAAAACCACACACAAGATAATCTATGGATTATACGTTCAAAGAACAGTATTCTTCCCGTAAGAAGAGGATATGTTTGATAAATAAAGTGTTAAAAATGAATTACAGTCCTAAAGAAAACGAATTTTTTTTTTTTTTAGTTGGTTTCTTGAACCGGTTACTACACTCCTGTTATCATTCTCTTTACAGTGACAGTAAGATATTTATTATGATAGAAAAAGTCAAATGGACTCTGACAAGATAGCACTGGTACGGATGGACTCTCAAAAGTCGCAAGACTACAGTCCTACTAACGTTACCGGTTTGGTGGAGGTGCTTGAGTTTGTATTGAGGTCGAGTCGGTACACCGGACTGATACACCTCCCGATGTCTGTCTAAGTACGACCTGAGAAGGTATAGACTTTTAAGTGTCATCGGGTGGTCATGAAAAAGACTTCTCCGACACAACCTGTTGTATCTTTCACGGGACCGTTCCTTGTCTCCTCAGACCGGAAGAGTAGACAACAGATGGTGAGTCGTACACTGGGGCCCGGGCCGTTAATCGAAGAGACACGAGACAAAGGTTAGATTTTGTTACTGATGTTACTGTTTACGAATAAAGTATCCCAAGACACACCCCTACACTTGGAAGGACCGTGTCTTAGTAATTACGAGTACCTGGACCCTTTTTTAGTGGCTTTGTACATGTCGTCATAGAAGACCCACAGATGGAATACCCATCGACGTTCCTAAGTCACCCTCACCAAAATTACGCCCACTACCTCAATACTTGATAAAAAACAGAAAAGAAAAACCACTAAACATAAAAGGTGTCAATTATATAAGAAAAGATTGGTCGTACTGTTTTGAACAGGTTTAAGATCTTCTGGTATTATTGACTTGACTCGAGTCCATGAGTAGTGGTCGACACAGTCCGGGAGTCGTTGTGGGTGGGACCCTGTAGACCTTAAATCCATCCTGAAACCCTCTTTCGACCCTCAGGGAAACGTCCGTCGGGTCTTCTGTCTACACCTTCGATTAAGTTCCAAGTCGAGACGAGGGTGGACCTAAGTATTCTCGTGCTCCTTTACACCTAAGTTAGAGCGTGGAAGGTCCTCCCAAGACTGAGGGTCCTAGGAGTACGGACCCCTTCGGCTGGATACAGTGCGGCCGTAGGGGTCCCGTCCGGTGACAGGTGTCAATTGTCTGTGTCTATGTGTGACGTCATCCTACATTCAGAGGACTGAAGAGGATCAGACGAAGGAGTAACCCATTTTAGTTCCCAGTCTGTTACTACTGGAAATTCCAGTGACAGGCGCGGTAAACACAAACTTTTACCATACCAGAATATAGTAAGAGATAATGGATGAAATTTTTATTTAATTCATTTGATTCGTTTCCTAACTATATCTCTAGGGAGGGGTTCTGACGTCAATACATGAATTTTAAAATACCATGTCAATATACCATATACAATGTTCTTTCCGAGTTTAATTTTTTTATTTAAATAAATTAAAATAAGTAATTTTATAGTTGACGACTCAGTTACTTTGTTGCAGATCCGGAAATCGAGGTTTTTTTTCTCTCTAAACAAAACAAAGGATAAAATCATATCTCTGTATCTTAATCTTTTTAAAAGTGTGAAGGTTAACAAACTAATTATTCTTACATCTTAGATGATATTAAAATTTCGTGATAAACTGTTGAGAGAGGGATTAATTTTGTAAAATATCCTTACTTCTCAGAGAATTTGTCCGGATATAATTTTCTCAAAAGATGTCAATTCAGACTAGAATACTCTGTGACTTATATGAGTAGTTATTGAGACCATAATTTCTAACATGTCTAATTTTTTTCTTTTTTTAACATATCTATTGGACTCATAGGTTTAGTAGTATAATTATTTAAACGATAAGCTATTTTAAGAATGTGTCGAATTCCTTAGTGTCAACGACTTAGTCTCTTAAAGTATCTACCCATTCATTTCCCTGATTGAGTAAAGTTTTCAATGAAATAGAGAAAGGATTTAGATTATATAACCCCATCGACTTCACTTCTGTGAATTTAGAGGATAGTAAGTCGTTTTTCTTATTATGAAAACCAAACTATCGTTACTTCTTCTGAATGAGTAAAGACATGGGACAATAATGAGTTGTTGTCATAGTGTGTATCTGTTCCCTGAGTCTCTCCCTAAACGATTATTGTCTTACTTGTTAGTAGGCCTCGTTACACTGCCTCGTTACACTGCTTACGTGGTCCGTTGTAAGGACGTTGGAGATTCTGGACGATCGGGGGTTTTGTCCTACCTCTTCTACACCCACCCACCTTGGTGAAGCAGTCTCAAAACAAATAACAATTTAGATGAGTAATCGTAGACTTATTACGAAATTTATTTACCACTAACCCCCCCATCCACCGTTTCCTTTTTAATATTTTATTAAGTGTTTCTTGGTAATTACAGTTGAAGAGTTTACATAAAGTTAAGGTACATAGTAATAAAATTAAAAAAAAATAAAATCGTTTCCGGTTCTATATCAATTAGAAAGATTCATATTTTGGAGTTGTCTTCGGACGAGGAAGGGTTGCCGTTGGATTTGTCTTGGAACCAGGTGAATAAAATAAGAAAGAGAAGGACTGACCCTATATAAGTGTGCAATCAAGTGTCCAAACTTTTTCACACATAAATATAAAGAAATGTACGTGTTAAAGTGTAGATCGATGCCAGAGCTTATAGTCTGAAATGAGTGACTTTACGCATAGAGATTTCAGCTCTCATCCCTCATTCTGGGTCACTAGGTCCCCTTCGTAAGACGTTACTTTGACGTAAATCCTTTAGACCGTCTACCATGAAAAAGTAATGTCTCTTTCAAAAGGATCCTCTTTTGTGTGGTTTAATGAAATTTTTTTTCAATTCACCAGTGTGTCTTACTCTACACGTAGAGACAGGACCGGAGGTTGTGCGGACGTTTCGGTTCGTCTGGTCGGCACTTATAAACGTATGTAATTTTTAGTGGTTGACGCAATACGGACGTAACCCGGTCACTTCTGAGTACATTAGTCCGCTGATTTCTTCCATGGTGGTAGTTTGCATAGATGTATAGTCACATCTAGACGGAATCTGTCGACACACTGAAATAGAAGGCTATGTCTTTACTAGAAAGTAGGTAGTCGGGACTCTGGATCTACTCTTTGTGCAGTTATAAAGACTGTGGAGAGTTACAGGGGTAAAGACCGATACGGACGGGATGAGTCAGGTAATGGTGTCTTATTACCTTTTATTTCTTTTGAAACTTCCCATGGGTGAAGTTGAGAGAATGATAATTTTTTTCTTATCATTATCACGTTTGTAGCCTAATCCAAACCACTGTGTGTAGAGTTCATTTCAATCAAGTGACTCCTGACTACGAGTCTGGTGACGCCAAGGTTCAGAGAAGAGAAACATGGTATACTACATGGTATACTACTTTCTAATTTTTGTACATACGTTAAATGAGATAAAAAAAAAGTTTTAAAAGGTATGTTATTATTTGTTCTGTTTACATTAGACGTATATGAAACCACATCGAAGTTATTTTCCGTTTTGTCTGTTGAGTCAATTTAAGAGAGAAACAAAAAAGTGAATTTTATATGGACGTAACCAGGGATACTTATATTTACGGATATTTTTCCTAAGTTTCTATGACAGTTCACTAGAAAATCGTTGTTTTCGGGATGTATGATTAAACCTTGGATGTATGAGAAATGGTTATACCGAGGGGACCAATTAAAATGTACACTTCTGAATCTCTGTTTCGTCCTTGGGCAAAGTTAGATTTCGGTTCTGGAAACATAATATCAAATAGGGTGGTATCGAGGTGTATACCGGTCGGTCATTGGGGTTGACATGTCAGACCCCTCCCCCACTGTTGAGACGAACTAAAAACGTTCTCTCGGCCTCACACTGACACCGGTAAACGGAAAGTCTCCTCAGATCCTTTTCGTTGTGTGCAATGAGGTGTACAGTACTCCTAAAGGTCAAAATTGGTCATGTGTACGAGGTCCGAGCGTCTGTCTTCAACTTTTCCTGTGTCGAAACATGGGTCGGCGGTCGACTTGAACCACCGTCCGATAAATTTTTTTTTTTTTTTTTCCGTGTTTAATATGTATCTTCCTACACCCCCTCCCCCTCTCCTTTTACCTTACTCGATTACAAAGATCAACCGTAGACGGAAAACTGAGTTTCTTTCTCTACCGAGAGTAGGTCTTAAAAAGATAATAACACCGTAGTCGACGGAGAACCTAAGCAAATATTTTCGACTCTGACGGTTGTCTTGTCCTGTTCTAAAAACAATTACCATCATTTACACGTTTTCGGAGAACTTTATTATCCCTAAAGATATAAAGAAGATGTTTCCGATGAAACCATGATAATAAGGACCGTACTCGAAATCCTGAACATTAATATCGGTCCATGTGACAATCCTTTATACTGTTGTCGTTTAAGACTCCAATTTTCTCAACGATGGAACTAAGAAATTAAATGAGAAGGTCATATAGCTTGATTTCTCTCCAGACTTTGGTTAAACCACGACCTACAAAGAACGACCTGACCGTAAGATGGTTTACTTAAAGGTGATAAACCGGGAAAGTTTAGGGTCGTAATAACTACTGATGATGTGATTGAAGAAACTTTTGACCCTTAGTTTCTTTTTCTTAATTCGCAAATGGGACGGAAAATTTTGTTCGGATATCTAAGATGGAAGAACTACTCCCTTTCTAGAATAAAAAAAAAAATTCGATTATTTATTTACATGATTCTACTATTCAACTTTGGGGGTTACTTCTTAGTCTTTGTGAAGACCAAAGGTGACCCCTATATCTTTTGACCTTTTTCGTGGTGATAGTAGAAATTCGTATTTAAGACGTGTTAAACGTTTAATTATAAGACAGGACTTGGATACCCTTTCCCTGTCGTCATCCCGTCAGTCGATCTGACTTCAGGTTCTACAATGTCCTCGGGAACAAATGGGTCCTGTCCCAGATGGCCTGTGAATGTTCTTAAATCGGTTGTGACAATTGTGTAACGATTCCGTCTCACTGTCGATCGTTCTAATATAAGAATCTTATGTATTGCGTCTTGTGTATCGCCCGACGTTATATTTCATTAAGTGTCCGAGAAGAGTCCTGGAGGTCACCAGGAATATTTCTGTGTCCACTCTAGTCTCGTACACAGGAAACAGGAGACAGGAAGGACCCTATCAGGACTCCCTGTCTTGTCGTCGGTGGCGTCCTTTCTGACGGACCTAGAAAGGAGGGATGACAGGGATTCCTTGTTTCCTGAATTCACGGACGTTCTTTCTGTTTTTGGTTCAAAGGGGATCCCTTTATCATTCTCGGAAGACGTCGAAGCTTTTCCCTTCTCCTTCTTTTTTTTTAGTTCTTGTTGGGAGATTTGACCTCCCAGTCCCTATGACTCTTCTGGTACGGAGGTTTGGTTCCCTGTGTCACTGAAGAACCTGACTCGGAATTAGTCTCGTGTGGGATGTGGTCGGAGGGCGCCGGTCCGATTTTTCGTCTCTCGTTGTTCATTTACCCCGAAGGGACCACCGAGTCTGCCATTTCCTAAGCGGACGTTGCGTTCTCTGGACCCAAGTTATGGACCCAGTCCTTGCTTATTTCCTGACTACGACTTCGAGGCTATGAAACCGGTAGACTACTCTTATCAGTTGAGTGACCTTTTCTGGGACTACGACCCTTTCTGTCCTCGTCTTCCCCCGCTGTTGCCTACTCTGCCAACCTACCGTAGTGGCTGGACTACCTTCACTCAAACTCGTTCGAGGCCCTCTATCACCTCCTGACCTTCGGACCACACGACGTCAGGTGCCCAAGTGTTTCTCGACCTGTACTGACTCGCTGTCTTGTTGTTGCTCATTGTTGTCACACGGTGGGTGACCTCTTCCCCATTCCCTCCCCCGTCTCATGGATTGGGTCAATGTCGTGATTCTGAATTTTTACTTCAGGTTCATCTGTGACTCTTTGTGAGTCCGTTTAGTCGGGGGTGGGATCTTTGTTCCATTGTCACCTCCTCAAGTTTCAGCAACCATGTGACTCCCATTGGAATATCATGTATGACTTATAATATCGTTAAGATGTTTTTAGTTTTATGTCACGAGTTATCTTGTTCATCCGTCTATTAGGCGTTCCTAATCTTCTGGACCCGTTGTGATAGTTGAGTTAATTATATTAATTGTAAACATCTTATGGGGTGGGTTGATCTCGTCTTGTGTGTCAGAAAAACCCATGTGTACCGTGGAGTGGTTCTACATGGTCCTTGTGGTGTTTGTATGCTCTAAATTGGACCCTTACGTTTGGACGGAGTTCAAACTTTTAGGTTTAATGAATCATGCAATAATTATTATCTCACCCCGAACGGACCACCGAGTCTACCGTTTCTTAGACGGACGTTACGTCCTTTGGGTCCAAGCTAGGGACCCAGTCTTTCTAGGGGACCTCTTCCCTTACCGTTGGGTGAGCTCACAAGAACGGACCTCTTAAGGTTCCTGTCTCAAGCTTTTAGTTTTAATAAATGATACAATAATTATTATCTGATTTCTTCTTTTTCATATATTACTAGAGTTGTTTGTGTCTTAATTTTTATGATAATAATTATTGTGTGACACGGGCGCACAAGTCAGCGATTCATCACAGGTCGAGAAACACTGGAGTACCTGACACCGAGCTATCCGATGAGACAGGTACCTAAAAAGGTCCGTTCTTGTGACCTTACCCAACGGTAAGGGAAGAGGTCCCCTAGAAGGGCTGGGTCCCTAGTTAGGGTAAACAGGACACAGAGGAGATAAGCGTCCGTCTAAGAAGTGGTGACTCGGTGGACCCTTCGGGGATCTCGTATAGAGGTCAGAAATTTTTTTCTTTTTTCCTTTGTCCACATTCAAATTCTTTTATATACCTCCTAGACATACAAAGTTTCAAAAATTACCGTACTTTTCTACTAATGTTGTATTATTACTTACTTTTTTTCATTCCAAGTTTTGTTTCCATGGATGGTATTCATTCCAAGTTTCCATGGATGGTATTACCGGTTACCAATATTTTATTTGGTTTATAAAAAAGATATCCTTTATTTCCTTTTTTTATTATTTCCGGTAAATTTTTTTACAGAGGAACCGCAGAGTAAGAATGATTCTGTCTGTACTTATAAAATTCCCTTTATTTTAACTTTAATTATATTTGTTAAACGTTTCAATAAAGGAAACGACAGTGGGTAATTCCATGTATATGTGTGAAATTCTCTAGAGAAGTATAGTCAAAGTAACGTTGATCAAGGTATACGAGAATTTTTGTAAGTAACTTTTACTTCAAGACACCAGTTCATTCAAACCTTTTGTAATTAAAGTATTTAACCAAAGAATTAACGTCTTGATTAATCTTAACAGTCATAACAGTAAGACCTAAAAGTTCTCTATTTAACGTCCCATTTCAAACGTCAAAGAGTGGAAATAAACTCACTCACTCTCTCCCTCTTGCTTTTCCTCTCTCTCCTCTCTCGACAAAAGTCGATTTTTAACTTTCATTCGACGTCTCTATAATGAAACGAAGGTTTATGTTATGAAGTCACCTATAGAGGGTTCTTATTCCCTGGAAGACAATGAATAGGTATTATGGTGACAGTCGAGTTTCTTTCAATCAGGTTAAGGGTTTATTGTAGACGGTGTATCAGGTTTGTGTTTCAAAGACAAAGGAGTTTTTTCCAGAGAAATATTCTTGGTCAAAAAGTTCCACGAGCACAACAAACGAACAATGAAGGAAAATTATATTTTTAGTGTGGAACGAAAGAAAGACTGTTACTAAAAAAAGTCCTCTGCTCAGAGTGACTTAACATCTTTGGAGTATAAAACATACTACAGAACTGAATAAGGAGACAAGGTACATAAAGGACATGTACCCGGAAATGAGACCTTCTGCTTCGTAAAAATCATTCTTATACAGTATCAACTACGACACAAGGAGTATACCGTAGCTTAGTCCTCTGTATGTGATAGTCCGGTAGGGTATTATTACGACGATTTAAACTAGTGACCCTAGTCCACTACTGAGGATTCAGAGGGACGAAGGGATAATTGTGCAGGAGATCCTTCATTGGGAAATAGTGGTACACTTACTGGGTAAAGAAAAAGAAAAAACCCACCCCCCTCATATCGATTAAATGTCACACCTCAATCGGAGTCCACATGTCGTTTCACTTATTGTTACAAGGTAAAGATTTGTTCTGGGTTTCACTTAGGCAATGTTGTTACAAGGTAAAGATTTATTCTGGAAAAGTGACTACTAAAAATATCACAAACAAACGTTCTGATGGTCAATAAAGAAACCCAAAGAACGATTAAAGATAAATGTAGAAAATTTTGAGGAAAAATCCTTTTACAAGAGAAACGCCCTATGTCAGTCCATTCAAAACTGTTTGCGTTTCTCATCACATAGGTAGTGTTGTTGGTTCTATGTCTTATCACGGTAGTCAGGTTTTTAGGGGAGGACAACAGAAAGATACCATGATTTATTTCAAAACATGTTTCAGGTCCGAATCATCGAAACGGGACTGAAGGAATGAAAACACACACACACTATACGTCCCTAATTATAAAAATAGTCACTATTGTAAAGATGACGTGAAGATTCTAAATGTAGGTTATCTCGTATGGCATAAATGTACGTTACCTGTCAGGTTCTATTGTTTAAGTCTGTACCAAGACAATTTAATACTAAACAAGGTATAATTTAATTTATGTTTTATAGGAATGGAGGGTATTATAACGTACAGAGTGGAACCTCACAATTCGGGGACGACACGGGTCCTGATTGGAAATCTTAAACAATTTTATGTCGGAGACCCGGAACGGGGGTCACAAATCCTAAGGTTCCGATTCCGTGCGAAGGACACTGACACTACAGTCGCCAGGTAATTCCGACCACTCCCGTTCTTATGTGGACCAATAAGTGGAGACAAAGTCACGTAGGAGAAACGTTACTCTGAGATGCCGAACCGAGTCCTTCTCCACCTTAGATGAAGGAATAGGGGACTTAGAACAGACCAAAGGACTAAACGAAGCCATTGTTTTATATCGCCTTGGTTGTTACGTGGTCGGATTCATACAAGGGTGTAAGAGGGACCCGTGGGAGCACGACTCCGGAACACTTGCTTGAACCCGACCGGCCGACCTACTACCCAGTACACACCTGGTTAGCGGTGGTAGCATAGTCTGTCGCCAGTCAGTCCATCCATCTCCTCCGACAGGATCTTCTCGATCGGGGCCGAGTGGTGACGTCTGTGGAGTCGTGTGGTCGGCTCTGGTCACTTCGGACGGGGTACCCTAGTAGGCACGTCTTGGTATTTACACCTTGTTTGTACATAACAAAATCCGGTTCACACAGACCCGTTAAAGTGGGTCATCATCTGCTGACTCTCTGGTGTCGAGACTATGAGAAGTAGACTCTTCAGGACTAAATAGAGAAGGAGAGGTAACGGAGTCGGTGGAAGTAGTACGTCTGAAACGAGGCACTAATCTGATGAAGTTCGGAAGACTAAACAGAAGGGGAGAACGACAGTGACGGGTGGAGGTACGTGTGAGAATGACGATTCTGGCATAAGGATTGCAATCTTTGGTTCAACACCCTTAGACACACAAGGGCAGTATACAACATTACGGACTATAGGGGAAGTACGAGTCAGGAACAAGGACCGTACTGACAACGACCTAGGTACTTTGTGTCGAGACTAGTCTAGTGAGAGGGCACGTCTTGAGAAGGACCTTCAATGTAGTATACGGTCTGGGTAGAAGGTGCACCGGATAAATTAAGGCCCTGGAGACACTAGTCCGGGGTCGGATCGACGGGTGAGAAGAAGGGGAAGAAGAGAATCGTGAAATAAGTTTTCGCTCCTACCCTACTGGTGTGGGAAATGAGAACACAGACTCTTCTATACTAAGGACGGACCTTCTGGGAAAGTCTAGAGCCGTTTACGATGTGTAAGAAGTTCCTAGTTGAGTTTATGGTGGAGAAGACACTTTGAGACTATCTAGATCAATTCTTTTTCGAGTGGGGAAGAGTACCTAAGGTCGTTTACTGACTTCGGAGAGAATTCATGGACTATAATACCAATGATTACCATAGCTCGTCCGAAGGGACCACCGAGTTACCATTTCTTAGGAGAACGGTTACGTCATCTACAACCCTTCTAGGGAACCTCTACCATTACCGTTGGGTAAGGTCATAAGAACGGACCCTTTAAGGTACCTGTCACCTCGGACCGTTCGAAGTCAGGTACCTCAGTGTCTCAACCTGTACTGACTCACTGATTGTGAGTCTGTGTGTTTGTTATTTTTGTCCTTATGGTTTTGAATAATGGTTTGGATCTCCTTTCTACCGTTTTATTTATCCCGCCAAAGGTATATGATAAAGTATATCCCGAAGGGACCACCGAGTCTGTCCTTTCGCAGACGAACGTTACACCCTCTGGAGTCAAGCTAGGGACCCATCTCTTCTAGGGGACCTCTTCCTTTACCGTTGCGTAAGGTCATGAGAACGGACCTTTTAAGGTACCTGACTCCTCGGACTATCCGATGTCAGGTGCCCCAGTGTTTCTCAACCTATGTTGGCTCACTGAAGTGAAAGTGAAAGAAAAGTATATGATTAACCATTCTCTCAGTAGACCTTTCAGTCAATTTTTATATTTAAAGATCCAAGACGAGCGTCCCTCTGACCAAGTCGTCCGGACGTCGGTTTGGAACTCAAACGTAAGAGTGGTTCGACGGGTACACTAAAACTTCTTCCGAACATCCACTGTCAAACTACATATCACTGTATATCGTACGGAATATCTATACGTAAAGTTTCATTTGGGAAACAAGTACATGGATTCTTAAAAAAAGAATCTAAAGAACTGAAATTACGGTTTCGTGACTCACGTCGTCCGGATATTTTTCTTGGTGAAATTGTTATGTATGTATCAGACCGTGGAATAATCGAATCCAACGACCCTTATACCGTAGCGTGGGGCAAGAAACATTAGTGTTAGACGTGTGTAAAAAAATAGATGTAGAGGAAAAATATTTGATAAATTTCAAATTAAACGATGTTTGTCGGGAAAAAGTCTGTAGTGTGGTACACTCCATACATGAAATTTTATTCACTTCCCACGTTTAAGGGATGGAACCAGGTTCTCCGACCGAGAGTTACGAGAGAGGTCGACGAGGAGAAGTGAGTCAGGGCGCCATATGTACAGTATCAAGGACCCCTGTAGAAGTATCCGTGGAGCGGGTGGTATACCCATCATTAGGACTATAGGTCTCATCGGACGTCCGTGTTACTTGTTCAATACCTTGTTACGGTACCTGATAAGGAAAAGTATGAAGGATAAAACATTCGTTTCTGTAATTTTATTACAGTAATAAAACTAATATCATTATTAAGAGTTTTATTCTTTTCTACTGACCGTGACATACTACTGGACCCCCCTACTCTCCCCCATCCCTTTCCTCTGATCTCTCCCTCCCCTGTATACATATTAATACCGACTAAATGTAACCTCTTCCTTTACCGTTGGGTGAAGTCACAAGAACGGACCTCTTAGGGTCCCTGCCCTCTCGGACCACCCGACGACAGATACCCCAGTGTGTCTCAGTCTGTGCTGACTTCACTGAATCGTCGTCGTCGTAGCGAATCTCAGCCCGTGCTGACTCGCTGAAGGGAAAGTGAAAAGTGAAAGTACGTAACCTCTTCCTTTACCGTTGGGTGAGGTCACAAGAACGGACCTCTTAGGGTCCCTGCCCTCTCGGACCACCCGACGGCAGATACCCCAGTGTGTCTCAGCCTGTGCAGACTTCGTTGAATCATCGTCGTCGTCGTCATAACGATATATCGTCTTTTGTTATGTTGTAACGTTTTAAAATTTTATATATAAATTTAATTTTTTTTCTTTCAATTTTTTTTTTCTACTGGTTACCTCTTACGGAAGTACTCCCACCCACTATTAATAGGACAGTGGTGCCATGGTGTCACCGGTGTACCCTGACCTGTACGGACTCAGGAAGACACGACTTCTACTTCACCTATAATTAAATACAAATTAACGAAAAAATAACCTCATATAGACTAAATTTTATAACACAATCAAAGATGACATGAAGTTTCACTTAGTCAATATGTATGTGTGTATGAATGGGTGAGAAAAAATCTAAGATAAGGGTATGTCGTCCCGAAGGGAACACCGAGTCGACCATTTCTTAGGTGGACGTTACACCCTCTGGACCCTAACTGGGGACCCAACCCTTCTAGGGGACCTCTTCCCTTTCCGATGGACGAGGTCATAATACCGGACCTCTTAAGTTTGTACCTGATAGGTCAGATACCCCAACGTTTCTCAACCTGTGCTGACTCGCTCAAAATAAAGTGAACCCGAAGGGACCACCGAGTGTGCCATCTCTCAGATGGACGTCACGCCCTCTGGACCCAAGTTAGGGACCCAGTCTTCTAGGGGACCTCTTCCTTTACCATTGGGTGAGGTCTAGGGACGGACCTTTTAGGGGACCTGCCTCCTCGGACCGTCTGACTTCAGGTGCCCCAGCGTGTCTCAGTCTGCGCTGACTCGCTAAAATGAAAGAAAGTGAAAGGGTATGTCGTTCCTCTGGTTTGGTCAGTTAAGATTTCCTTTAGTCAGGACTTATAAGTGACCTTCCTAACTACGACTTCGCGGTTATGAAACCGGTGGACTACACTTCTCGGTTAAGTGACCTTTTCTAGTACCCTAAAAGGTCCATTCTTATGACCTCAATCAACGGTACGGGAAGAGGTTCCCTAGAAGGACTGGGTCCCTAGCTTGGACGCAGAGAGCGTAACGTCCATCTAAGAAATGGTGACTCGGTGGACCTTTCGGGCACGAGATATAATCCAAGAATAATTGATAAAATGTATTCTTCTATGATTAAATCTTCCGTACTCATCATGACCTTCCCCTGACCTTACCCGATAACTACATACCCCACCCAAGAAAGTCACATGTCGATGAATTGTGACAGTCACTTCTGAACCGACCTGTACTCTCTTACCAATTTTACTGTCAACTATTTCGGAATGACAGGTCACCAAGGTTTGTTACTGTCTGTCTGGTTATAAATGATGGATATGACATCCTGAAGACACAATCCATACTGTGAAGTCTACCATTATTGATGTCACTCTATATTTTCTATCTCAAAGAGATTAACATTAAGATACGGTCTCTAGTATCAAAGATAATAATCGGGAAAGTTCTTTGACCAACGATCTAGTTTCCTCTCTACTCTATCACACCGGTAATTTATTACAAAATTCTCAGTTTGAAAATGTATGATAATTGTTTCCCGTTTAACTGAAAACGTTCTGCAAAGGTAGTTTGAAAAGTTGAGTTAAACTCAAATAAAATAACGAGTATAAATACCTTAAACAAACCTTCTCCAATAAAAAGGGGTGTATTCTGACTGTTGAATTAAGACCGTATTACTCTCTCACACATGTACGATTCAGTAACGTCAGCACAGGCTGAGAAACGTTGAGCTACCTGACGTCGGGTGGTCCGAGGAGACAAGTACCTCTAAGAGGTCCGTTCTTTTGACCTCACCCAATGGGACGGGAGGAACACCCCTAGAAGAGCTCAGAGAATACAGAGGCCGTAACCATCCATCCAAGAAATAGTGATCCCGGTGGACCCTGCGGGTATTACTCTCTCTTAGGTGAACTAACAAAAAGGAAGAGAGGACGGTGACAGTATGGGAAACTTCTATTGCAAAGTTTACAAATTAGTTACACGAAGACAACGACTACTTTTAAGGATGGCAAGTGATACGTAGAACACGGTATACGGAGGTATAGTGGTGTCATGTCCGGACTCAAATTTGAATAACGAAATTATTCTGATATCCCCACACACCGCCCCCCCTTTCGGTTGCTCTTCTTGAGACATCCCATCTTGGACCAATTAATTTTAAAGTACAAGTTTTAAAGATCATTAATCAGAATTTTTTCCTTTACTGTTATCTTGAGTCGACCTATTAGATTGAGAATTCACGAATATATTTATAAACGGTACATTTCATAGACACAGACAACCAACACAAAAATGTTGTTGAAAGTTCTCTAAATTGACTGTATGATATATTAAGTAGTTAAATCCCGTATATTGAGTTACCTAAAATCATTTAAGTACCTCAACACGGCAGTACTGGTATTTGTTGAACTCTTGTGAAAATAGTAGGGGGTTTCTTTGGACGTGAGAAAGCAATGCTCTCTCAATTGTCCGTCCTTCCGGCCTCCAAGGGGTCGCCGTCCTCCTTTATTTGACGTTCGCCGTCAGACAAGGAGGAGATGTGCTTTAATTTTCGCCGAAGAGGATTAAGACATAACTCCTGTAGGCCAAGCTGGAACTCGATTGGTTACACAAAAAGAATACAGTTACTTTGATACGCAAACGAAACCTTAAACGGAAAGAAGTTTTACCAAGGGGGATTCTGAAAAAAAGAAAGGAGTGTGGAACCCGACTATTACTGAGTTGTTCGGTCATAAGGACAGTTAACAAAGTACCGGACCCCTACTGTGTGGAGTCCGGTTGGATAGAGTTTTCACGTATGACACCCTTTCCCCGGATCACGTCGAGGAAGTTGAAGCTCCGTAGCGAGAGTAGACTGATTATCGAAAGATTGTCTGTATCTTGTGGAAGGATTTTTGGTCTTTTCGTCCGTGAGAAAGACCGGGGAAGACTACAGATACAGTCTCCGAAAAGGATAGAGATAATATGAAATTATTTTGAAACGATGTGTTTTTCGAGGTTCATCAGTTCGGAGTAGAGACTGGGGCCTAGTTTTAGGAGAGGAGGCCTCCAGTGTTTAGGGTGCATTGTGTGTCGAGTGTCGTCGTTGGAAAGTAGAACCCCCGAACAGACCCTAGAAGTTCTGTTTCTTTCCTACTACCTTCGAGATCAAGGAATGAGAGGATCATTTGTACAAAAGACGATATGAAATGATTGAGACACCACACGGACACACACACTTTAGTTGTTGGAAAGTGAATGGTCGGGGGCTAGTCGGAGTCAAGTCAAGTCAGTGAGTCAGTACAGGTTGAGAAACGCACACTTGACTTCGTGCGGTCCGAAGTGGACCTTACTGGTAGTGGTTGAGGACCTCGAACAAGTTTGAGAACAAGCTCAGTCACTACGGTAGGTTGGTAGAGTAGGAGACAGCGGGGGAAGAAGAGGACAAAAGTTAGAAAGGGTCGTAGTCCCAGAAAAGGTCACTTAGTCAAGAAGCGTAGTCCATCACTTTCATAACTTCAAAGTCGAAATCGTAGTCAGGAAGGTTACCTATAAGTCCTGACTAAATGAAATCCTAACTGACCAATCTAGAGGAACGTCAGGTTCCCTGAGAGTTCTCAGAAGAGGTTGTGGTGTCAAGTTTTCATAGTCAAGATGTCACGAGTCGAAAGAAATACCAGGTTGAAAGTATAGGTATGTACTGATGACCTTTTTGGTATCGAAACTGATCTGTCTGGAAACAGTCATTACACAGATGAAAAATTACGACAGATCCACACAGTAGCCTCTTCCGTTAACGTGGGGTGAGGTCATGAGAACGGACCTTTTAGGGTACCTACCTCCTCGGACCACCCGACGTCAGGTACCCCAGCGTTTCTCAGTCTGTGCTGACTCGCTGAAGTGAAAGTACGTAACCTCTTTCTTTACCGTCGGGTGAGGTGACAAGAACGGACCTCTTAGGGTCCCTGTCCCCTCGGACCACCCGACGACAGACACCCCAGCGTGTCTCAACCTGTACTGACTTCGCTGAATCGTCGTCGTCGTCCACACAGTATCGAAAACAGGGTTCCTCTTTCACAAAAAATTAAAGTACCGACGTCAGTGGTAGACGTCACTAAGACCTCGGGTTCTTTTATTTCAGACAGTGACTAAGGTAACAAAGGGGTAGATAAACGGTACTTCACTACCCTGGCCTACGGTAATAGAATCAAAAAACTTACAACTCAAAATTCGACTAGTAGGATCAGGATTTGTTTGCGCCCAGATGAAAGACGGAGGTATCGATACGGATAATACCTGTTAAAATAATTTCCTTAGTATATTATACAACACTAAGTACATACCGAATAAAGTAAGTCGCATTACAAAAGTACCAAGTAGGTGTAACATCGTGTTTAGAAATAAAGTAAGAAAAAACACCGGTTTATTATAAAGTAACATATTTATATAGTGTAAAACAAATAAGTGAGTGGTCAACTACAGAAAACCCAATAAAGATGGAAAAATGATAACACTTATTACGATGATGTTTATAAACATATGTTCAACAATAAACCTGTATACAAAAGTAAAGAGAATGGATTCTCACCTTAACAATCCAGTATACCATTAAGATATAAATTGGTAAACTTTGGCGATCTTACAAAAGGTTTCTTCAATGTGTTAAAAGATAAAAAATCCACCGAATCTTATAACCTCACCCATCGACAAGGCAAGAGGTCCCCTAGAAGAGTTGGGTCTCTAGTTTGGGTCTAGAGGGTGTAACGTCCACCTAAGAAATGCACCGAGTTGACCATTTCTTGGGTGAACGTTACACCCTCTGGATCCAAACTGGGGAACCGACCCTTCTAGAGGACCTCTTCTCTTGTTGATGGGTGAGATCATAAGACCGGACCTCTGAGGATACCTGATATATCTAGTACCCCAGTGTTTCTCTACCTGTGTTGACTCACTGAAAGTGAAAGTGAAAGAAATGGTCGACTCGGTGGTCCCTTCGGGTCTGTAATCACCCCTAAATGGTTTGTGGAGGACATTGGGTTGAAGACATAAGAGAGAGTGTAAAGGGTACAGTTATATATTTGTAATACTATAAATTTAGTCCTATTCCTATATAGGAGTTTAAGGGAGTTGCTAAATCCTGACTTTACCCTAGGCCTGTGTTAAAAATTATACCTGTGAGAAGGAGTTTAACCGAAGATGAGTTGTCTTGTTAGTCTTTTTAAGTCGAGGGTGATGACACAACCCGTTGTGTATGGTCGTTCAAAGTATAGGATTCTATTTCCTCTGATACCGTGACGATGTTTGGAACGAAAGACACGCAAAGTGGCTTTTCGGTTTTTTGTATTGTTTTGTTTTTTTTGGGTGGTTGGTTTTTTTTTATTGGGGGGTTTGGAAAGTGTATTCCTGTTTACTAGTTATGTATTATTTATGTAGATGAAGTGTTTCTTGTTTTTCTGTCCCCGTTGGTAAGGTGTTGTATTATCTTATAAATACCTGTTTAGTGACTTATGGTGTCCTACGAAGTCGTTAGGACTTATCTCTCTGACGGGCTGAGGGATTCTCACGGTCAATAAGGTGACGTTGTACTCTTCGCGTGACCCGTGAAAAGGTATACCGAGTAATGGTGACAGTTTGGGGTCACCTTTCAGTAAAACAACGTCTTCCAGATTCGTCGTAAAGATGGATAGGTGGGAGTTTTTATAAGCCGATTAAGTTTTAGGTTTTATCGGGGTTTCGAGACTTATGGATAGATGTGTCTATGGTCTTTGTGCTGTATGTAGACACCTCAAAGTTAACCGTCTATTTAAACGATGCTAAACTCCGTTACAAAAGAACTATTTCTTCTTGTAGAAAGAAGCACGATAAAGAATAAATTTCATGTTGACTCGTCACGGAAGTGTTTTATTTCGGATGTTGAGGTTTGTAGACTTATAATATTTTAGATTAAACCATGAACGGTCTGTTTTGTACCCCTCTCTCTTTCCCTTTCAAAATTACGAAATTCAGTTTTTCTGATCACACCAATTTGCAAGATGTAGCAGTCAGTACTCAATAGTTGTCCTGGCTTCTAGGGTAGTTATAGATAATGTTACTCTTCTCCAGAGGATCCTGGTTTTTAAAAGATGTCGACAAGGTGACCGGGTTAGTTTATAAAATTTTAGAAGTATCATTTGTACCGACCTTTTTGGATTGTTAGTATGTGAACTCTATTTATTCAAATTTAATATAGGACACGACTTACGATCAGATTATAAGAAAACATCAATATGTGAAACCGAGACATTATTTTCTTTAAGACCAATAGTAATAAGATATTTGATGAGGTAGACAAGGAATATGTGTATGGTCCTAAAGTACCGTTTTCTCTAGTTCTTTGTGGTGGTTCTAGTCTTTCTGACCATTGTCGAAAAATTTGTAAGTACTCCAAGACACTGGATATTTAAGAAAAGGTCGATTCCTGCCGGTATAAGTCTTATTTAGTAACGGACATTCTCTATGTATACGAGAGTATTTTCAAGGGATCCACTGGTAATCGTACCGGTGGACCGGAATACATCACGACGGAAACTTCTTTAGGTTAGTGAAGTCACCTTCTTTATATTTATACTATTAGAAGGTCCCCTATCCTTTCCTTCCGTTCTCTCCGAAAGTGACGACCGAAAGTAAGAGACCAGACACACAGACGAGACGAATATGGAGAAAGTATACTTCCTCCGAAAATCGTCCAAAGGGAAAAAAAGAATCATTCAAGTTTTTTCTACTTTCTTTTCAGGCTTCCCTTGGACGGGAGAAACCATTCCAATTTAGTCATCTTACGGGGTACAGTATAGGGACATGTTGTCTTTGTCGTCTCCGATCCTTAGCCACTGAACGTACAAATCAGGATCAATACATTGATTCACGGGCATACTGAAATCGGTTTTATAAATTGTAAAAATTTGGAGTTAAGGGTTAACAGTGTCTTCTACAACCCTACTCCAGTAAATACTATCAAGTTCGGTGCAGACACGTGTTTATACAATAATAAGAGAAGTAGGTCTCCTAGTAAGGACAAAGAGAGCCTATATATTTTTTACTTGGTCCTCTCTTCGGGGAAAAGGAACTCATGAGACTCCATAATCCTCGGTATATATGACCTCTCTTATTCCAGTTGTCCTTCTCTCTTTAGTGTTACCCTCTGTCTCGGTTTTGTCAGAAGGACATACTAAGTAGAGAAAACTCAGTGTACCCGACTCTTTGGAGATGAGTTTGAATTCAGTCACACTCGACCGGAGGTATTGGTTGTTGGTTTTCCTGGGTCACAAGAAGGTATTCTGACATAGTCGAGACAACTGTTGATTAGTAGTGTGGAGGAGAGAAGTCCACTCAAGTCTATCTTTGTTCACTCGAACGTGACACATCGTTGACAAGGAGAGGACGTGGTTCTGGTGTCAAGATCCTAAAATTCGGAGGTCTCGTAGTCTTCACTTTCGGAGTCTCACTTCGTCAACCCCTTGTTGTCATAAGAAGTGATATCAGATATTCGGATACATTAAGGTTAGTAGATTCGGATACTAAAAAGAAGGACTTAGGTAATCTTAGTGAACTCTTCGAAAAAAAAAAAAAAAAAAAATTTTCCGGGTTCAGGGACAGAGATAGGGTTAATATTGAATTGACCAGACCCAACTTAAGTTCGGTACCTGTGTGACATTTTCGAAGCGTCCACCAAGTGTATTTGTCGGTTCAAACTGGTAGTACTAGGTTCGGAAGTGTTGCTGTAGTTTTTGCATAGAACTAACATTGAGAATTGTCATAGTAAGATGACTCATTTAGTAAGTCACCGTGAGGTGATGTAAGACCTTTAAGGTGCGTCCGAAAAAGTATTTCCCAACTTTTCGGGAAAGGAAAGTAACGAAAGGAATTGAAGTAGTTCAATTCATTCCTACGAACGAATTGAGTAGTTCTGTGTCGTGAGGTGGAGAAGACCTACTGGCGGTCATTGACGTTGGGACGGGGGAGGGAGGTCCGACTCGTGACTGACGTGACGTAGTCATAGAGACTTTACCCGAGGATGGAGACGGTCCTTCCTTGTCGACCCGGACCTAATCTAGAGGATGGTTTAGTTCATCCTCTACCCTCTTTTGTATGCTCTACCTACAAAAGTCCGTAACATATTAACCGTCAAGTTCTAAGACTTAGAACTCTCTTCCCTTTATTTCCTTTACTCGGACTTCCGTGAGAGATCTGACACTAAGTCCCTCGTCCCTCCCTGTGTCCGTCTACGTCGTCCGAGGGACTCATCTCGACCTTAAAAGTCCCGCCTTATGTGGTTTCCTCTTTTGATACACATGTCTTTTTGGAAGCCTTTAGAAGGACCCCAGTTGACCTCTCAGACAACTTGTAATTGATAGTAGTACAATAAGACATGATGAACTAAGGTGCCAAGTGGTAAGACAAAAGATATGGGTCTAATCAGGATAAGCGAAGATGACAAAACGGAAAGGTTTACATACCGTGGATGTTAGTTCAGGACCAATATTTGAGACTCTGTTCCTGATATCGAGAAAGAAAGAGAGGGTGTCACCAGTCAGACTGTTTGCACGTGTTGTACTGGTGAGTGTCTCACGATGACCCATTTGGTCTGACTCCCAGTCTTATGACATACCCTTTTGTTTCGTTTTCGTGGTTATATATAGATTAATATATTAAGAAACATGAACATAATAAATTCGGTCCCCAGTTTTTCGATGTTCAGCCTCATGTTTATGTTGGGTGACGGACAAGAATATTTATTCCAAAATGACCTTGTGTTGACTCCTGGAAACGAATACTTATCGTAGACCAACCGAAGGGTCCACTGTGATCACCATTTCTTGGGTGAACGGTTACGTTCTCTACGTTTCTGAGTCCAAGCTAGGGACCCAACCCTTCTAGGGGACCTCCTCCTTTACCGTTAGGTGAGGTCATAAGAAAGGACCTTTTAAGGTACCTGTCTCCTCTGACCATACGATCTCCGGTACCCCAGTGTTTCTTATCCTGTGCTGACTCACTGACTTGTCACATACCAGTAGCAGTGTGATACTGCTGTCCAACGGATCAACTCTGTTTTTGATGTATGCCAGTTGTTTCGGAAATCTGAGAGTTTGTCATCGATGGACCGGGAAATGTCCTTTCCAACGACTGGGGTCTAAATTCAATGTTACCAAGAGCTGTCCGTCCTGATGTTTCGGTGGGTGACGGAGACCGTGAATCCGAGAGACGACGAACAGACGACCATGACTAGACCCTATAATGTCACGTCGGGTCGGTCCGACCTTGCATTCCCGAAATCGAATTTTTTCCAGTATACGAACTTATCCTTCAGGAAAGATGGATAAATGTTTCTGGAGATCTTTTTTTTATGGAAGAGGAGAAATTGACAATTTCCTTACGGATAGAATCGAAGAAGGTCATTCACACTAAGAAGGACTTATACATCCACCTCACCTGGCACCTCTTGATACTTTCATATATACTTTCATATATACTTTCATTGAAGATTGTGAATCGGTCACTTACCAGAGAATCCGACTCATAGTTCCCCGGACAAAGGGTATGTTTAGAATTGTTCAGACTCTTTGGAGTTTGGTTAGTAAATTGTAAAAGACCGACCTCAAGGGAGAAAGGGATTGTTGCGTGGGTTTATACGAGGGACCTGTCGCGGCGGTAAATCGAAAGTCCCTGTAATCTCCGTGTTCCTGGATTTCAGACCACATGAGAAGTTGTCGTATTGAGTATAATAGAATACCCTCGAGACATCATTGTTTGTCACATTAAAATTTTTTGTTCAAATTGACATAATTTACTTTATTTCAATGAATGGACTTGATAATTTCATCATGACGACAGGACCCATTAGTTATAACCTACCCTTTTACGGATTTATACTTCCTTTTTTGTTTTGTTTTATAAAATTAACATCGGTATCCGAGATGGGACTGGGAATAACGGTCAAAATGACTCCATACTAATTGTTTAATTTTAACATGCACAAACCCAACCAGTACTAAAAAAATTTTCCACATGTTACCCTACTAAATTATATGTATACAATACTTTACTATTGGTGGTAATACAATTAATTGTGTAGATAGTGAAATATATGAATGGTAACACACACATGTATATACTCTTTTGCATTCTAGATAAGAGAATCATTTAAAGTTCATGAGAAAGTTCATAATTATTTCACGATAATTTATATCAGTGTTACGACTTGTAATGTAGGGGTCTTGAATAAGTAGAATATTGACTTTCGAACATGGGAAACTGGTTGTAGACGTAGATGGGGTGGACGGTGGCGGACCTTTGGTGACAAGATGAGAGACCAAGACACTCAAGTCGCAAAAAATCTAAAGTGTACATTCATTGTTGTATGAATTAATAGGCCGAATAAAGTGAATCGTGTCACAGGAGGACCGAGTGGCTGAAATAGTTTTTGTCCTACTCACAAGAAACGTACTGACTATTATGAGGTAATATATATGTGTGTATGGTGTAAAAGAAGTGGGTAAGTAGTGGGTAAACCCTACAAAGGGATTTGACCGATATCACTTGTTTGCGATATTCCTTGTACCCTCATGTCTATATAGAAACTCTGTAGCTAAAGAAAAGGAAACCTTATGTGTGTCTTCACCCTAAGGACCTAGTATACTATCAGAATAAAAAATAAAAAACTCCTGGGAGGTGCGATAAAAGGTATCACCGACGTGGTCATATGTAAGAGTGATTGTAGGAGTGGATTGAAACAATAGAGAACAGAAAAACTATTGTCGACAGAATTGTTAAGGACTGACGGTAGCTACAATATTTCGATGTCATTTGTTTCGTCATACACGTACACACACGGGTCAGTGCATCGGCACGGGTCGAGAAACGTTGGGGAACCTGACATCGGGCGGTCTGAGACAGGTACCCTAAGAGGTCGTTCTAATCACTTCACCCAACGGTAAAGGAAGACATCCCCTAGAAGGACTGGGTCCCTAGCTTGGACACAGAAGAAACAGAGGACGTGACCGTCCCTCTAAGAAATGCTGACTCGGTGGACCCTTCGGGTAACATATGATATTTCGATATCAGTTGTTTTGTCCTACCATGACCTTATTATTATCTGTACAACAGACTATCTTGTCTTATCGGGATTTCGACATTGATGGTCGGAAAGGTTGTTAATGATGGAAGAAACATTGTTTCGAGTTTCAGTAATATTTATTAAAGACTTGTTAATTTTATATAAGAGAAAACAAACCCCAATCAGGATGTCCCTTGTCTTACACCACCCCTGTTACTTTGAGATTGAATATGAGAGACTTCAAGGAATTCCAAGGACTGCTGTATTCTACCAGAGACGGAAGATTTCCTGGTTCGAACCGGAAACTCTAGAGACATGTTCATCTCTACGAGACCGATATCTCTCTTGTACGGGGTATTGTTCCCACAAGCACTCGGTACAACAATGGGAAGGATTCCCTGAAAGGACAAAGAATGGGGGCTTTCCCGTTATCCTGTCTTTTAAATCGTGACCACTTCCTTTCCTCTCTCCCTTCTCATTGTCCCCTGTGGGAGTCACACTACGAGGAAAGGGTCCTCAATAGTCTGTCAAGTACATAAAGGTGTCCCGAGGACACAGGGAAGTCAAGAGTTTAGTGAGAAAGAGGACGAAATGACCTTTTTTCCGTCTCTAACGTCCGATAAACACTTGTCGTGACTTACAAAGTTGAAGATCATAAGTTAAAAGATGAATAATATGACTTTTATATTACTACATTTTTATTCAGAGGAATCTTTTGTCCGTTCCAAAGTCCCTCTTTTGATTTTCAATTTTACAATGTTAATACCCCTTTTAGGAGAAATTTTTGTTTTATAAACGGATTTAAAGTATTATACAGACATTCTTTCGAAATTATTGGTGAATTAGCAGTGTGTGTGTGTGTGTTTTCTTTGTTTTATGATCTGAAGATTCTTAGTAAAGAAAAGGATATAGTCGTGACTCCTGTAAACCCGTTGTTTTGAGTATTGTTCTAAAGGTATTAATACAACATAGTTTTTATATTATTTTACGATGTAAAAGTTATGTCCCCCGAGGACGACAGAGGAGGTCCGTGTGTGTGGTCTTTGTGATATTCTAAGTTTACATCCTTTTATTTTTGAACACACCTACGTTGTGTCAGACATTTTTAGTGGGTTTTCACTTATGTTGGTCGATTATTTCCGTTCTCGTGTTACAAATCTTTCGAAAGATTATAGTACTTATAATATACCAAACATTCTTATGGTTAGTAGCCGTGTTTATCACTTTTGTTTAATAAATACCAAGTTCTCTTCCATTTTATCAGAGTCTTCTAAGGGGCACTCATTTTCTACTTTATAACCTTAAGTATACCAGATATCTTGTTCACAAACATTTTGTCAAAGGAATATTCAGTGTTGATCATATCGTAAAAGTTAATTCTCTCGGTTTGTTAAGTATCCAAAGGATTCATTTTATTTCATAAAAGTAACTCGTCGTTAATCTTCCCTTTATTAAAAAAATTAATTTTTCATCCTCGGTACGAAGTCCTTATTGTCTGAACCAAACCGGTGCGTACTTTTTTGCAGAGCGGGCGGTTCCTGGATCATCAGTAAGACTTAAGAGATTTTATGACTGGAACATGAAGTCATGTCTAAACAGAAAGAAAAAAGTTGAAACGGAACGTGAAACTTAAGTTCCTTAAAATGTCTTCTTTCGTATAAAATTTGGACGAAATCAAGAGAGTTAAAGTTCCTTTATCACCAAAAGCCATTCACCATTATTACGACACCCACAAATTCACACATGGAGTAAACAGGGGATTCTTTCGTAGTCCAAATTTTGACCCCGAAAGTCAGAAGAAAAATCTCGGTACTCTCCTGGTCGTGGTCGACCAAGTGAAGAATCAAATTGTTCTCGGATAATCCCTTAAGGATTCAACTTAGTGTCCCTTTGAACCCCAACGAAAATAAGCGTAATTTTGCTTCTACTCGAAGGTTGATCAGTTCGGTTTCCACAAGACGCGAATACACGAGTCAAGGAGTCAGCACAGACTGAAACGCTGGGGTACCTGATATCGGACGGTCCGAGGAGACAGGTACCTTAAGAGGTCCGTTCTTATGACCTCACCTAACGGTAAAGGATGAGGTCCCCTAGAACGGTTGAGTCCCTTTACTTGATCGCAGAAAATACAGAGGACGCAACACCGTCCACCTAAGAAATGGTAATTCGGTCACTTCTTCGGGACAAGAGGTATGGACACGTGCTAAGGTACTAGAAGAAGTCTCCGGGCACTCACATGTAGTCGGGTTGTTCTTAAGGTCGGTCTACGGGCCGTTTCCTTCAGGATCCTCTCTTCCTCTTGGAAGTACTCACAAACGAGACGACACCTGATGTGTGACAGAAGAGTTATCGGTCCCCGCACAGTCAATTAGCGTCAAACGTCCGAGATCAAGACGTAGTGTAGAAAGTACGACTCGTCGTAAATTGAGTCAGGGTTCCCGTAGTGAAGGATGGAATGTTCTTTTTTTTTCATGTTACTTATTGTTCGTATTGTCCAAATTTTCCGTTAGAGGAAGGAACTGGTTCTCTTCACTGGACCGAGGAAGTCCTGTCGTCTTCGCAAAAACAATTCTGTTGGGTAATATGAAGAAGGTCAAAATACGGACATCGAGAATAATCCTTCATAGTTACTTTAGGTAAAGGAGACTTAATTTTAGAACTTAATCAGTCGGTGACACTCCCTGCCGACAATGGACACAAGTGACGTCTGGTCTGTCGATGTCAAAAGGGTGAGACTGATCCCTCCGTTTCTCGTTCTCTTTTGAAACGTCTTCTCTAACTCTACAGGTGGGAGAGAGCGTGAGGAGTGTATTTACACCTAGAAAGTCAGGGAGTCGGGGGGTTTTTGGGGTTTTACATTTGGAGTTCGAACTTTCTACTCTATCTCGAAATTTAGTCAAGGTGAGAAGAATTTTATCGTAGATACTAAGCTTTAACGAAGATTTATATTTATGTTCCGTTCGGGGTCGATGCATATACGACTTACTCATTTTCCTCATTTAACTTCTGGTAGGTCGGACCGAAAGACGACGGGGGTCGAGGGCGAGAGTCACGTCGGGTGCGGGAGGTAGTCAATAAAAGGGGTTTGCCTCCATTCCAGTACATACAGTGACGGTAGGACAACCCGAGTGACTGAGGAGACGAATGTCTGTGAAATCGGACACGAGTTCCGGAAGGGTGAGTACCGGGACGGGTAGAGAAGAGAGACAGGAGTAGAGGATGATTTGGGTGGGGATGTCGGGTGACGGTATGGGGAGTTCTCGAGTGACCACTGGGGTGCCGATTTGACTTCTCATGGGGCAGTATTTTTGAGAAGTGTAGAGTCCACTTTCCGAGGAGAAGGAAGCTTTCAATGGTTCCTCGACTACACTTGAGGTTCTCGTGTCACTCAAAACACCAGATGTGTCTCCATAGAGCGTGTGGATCCTACCACGGACCGTGTCCTGTCTGTGGGTTTATACACACCTTACGTATTAAGGTCACAGGGTCCTACCAAAGTCGTTCTTCTCGTCCTCCGTTGAATTTCAGCGACATGGAAGCCGGAGTCTCGTGACCGACACGGTACCGTCCCTGACTCGGCACGGTGACTGCGGTAGTGGGAGCGCTCTACGTCTTAGTTCAGGTTATAGGGAACACTGGTACCGTCGTTTCCTGTCCCCGTTCTCCGGGAATTGCGGTGTTCACTCCGACGGTGTCCATTGACAGTGCCAGAGTCCCGGTCCCTCCCAACGACCGAGTGTCGTTTCTTTGTCTGTTCCCTCGTGAAGTCTCTTTTTCTACTTTCCTTCGGAACACATCAGTCCTGCCAGGACGGGTTATCGGTTAAGTCAGTGTGATGACGGGTTTGTTCCGAGGCGTACGCAGATGTGTGTGACTTTCTGTATGGTACACGCCCGCACGTACATACGTGCGTGTATGTGTGTATGTGTAGTAAGGAATTCCTATCGACAATAAAAGTAGTTTATAGAGATTGATTGTCGTACAAACTGGACTATTATTTTTGTACCCTAGTCTGTCAGTCAAAAGGTAAAAGTCCCTTCTTGTTATAATTGACACGAAAGGAAATCGAAAAGGTTTTTTTTGGGCTTGACATGAATAAAATAAGATAAAAATCCGTTTATTTGAGAGGTTGATCAAGCTCCTTACCGTTTCTTTCACCACCAAACTCGTTTCTGCTCCGGTCTTAGTTTTGAAATTTTTGTCATTGAAGTTAAATTGACTTTTCTTATTTTATGTAGTTATAGAAACTTTGAAAAATTCGGTTAGAAATACCATTCAATATGTAGATATTGTACTGTACCCTCTTTTAAAGTCAAAATTTGGGGTTGGATAATTTGTTAGTTCAAATTTGGAGTAAATATTTAATCTCGTGTTATCAATTATATCATTTTTTTTTTTTTTTTTTTTTTCTGCATATAAAACATAATTCGAAGGGCCACCGAGTCGTCATTTCTTAGACGGAACGGTTACGTCCGTTGAACCCAAGACAGGGACCCAGCCGTTCTAGGGGACCTCCTTCTTTACCGTCAGGTGAGGTCATGACAACGGACCTCTTACGTACCTGTCTCCTCGGACCGTCTGATGTCAGGTACCCCAACGTCTCTCAGTCTGTGTTGCCTCGCTGGTTTGTTGTTGTATTAAAGAGAGAGATTTACCCAAACATCTTCAGATTCAATATTAGTGTAATGTCTATTGATTCCTTCCCTCCGCCCGTCTGGTCTCTGATATAAAGTAATAGACGGATTTAAGTCGTAAAAGATGATTTCAGGGTAAAGTTGTGAGAATAACAGGAATAGTAAAGTAAATTCGTTATGTCTTCACAAAAGAAAATTTTATTTTTTATGCGTCTCGAATACCAGAATAAGCTAGTTTTGACTCTTGGAGAGTCCTGAAGGGGTCACCAGGTTACCAATTCTGGGACGCAAAGGTTACGTCGTCCACTTCCGAACTAAGGACCAGCCCTTTGATTCTAGGGTGGACGACGTGTGTCGTATCGATTGTGTTGGTTGGTTGGGGACTCTTTCAGAGTTGTAATATGTGTCTTTTCCCTTCCTACGGTAGGTACTGTTTCCTTAGTATACGAACAGAGTTCTCCACTCAATTGGACGAGGTACGACATCCATTGACAAACTGTTTGGTGACGGGAAGCGGAAGATTCTCTATCGGTACAGTACTCTCTCCTTTGTATGGACGTCTCCTCTTTGCCTTCACCTCGACCCTCGAAGGAAGAGGGACCATCCTACCCCATCAGGTCAGGATCCTAATCCTGTGAAATAGGACCGGGGACCCCCACGACCCCTCCTCCGTCCCTATTTCCTCCGGGACCCCGAAACTCCCTTCTTCTGTGTGGATCCGAGAGACTAATCACCGACCCTTACAGTTTACAGTGGCGAGATCTTTGTCTGACACAAGGATCCTAGTATTACTGTGTACGATTTGACTACAAAGTTGTAAAGACTGTAGACTCCGAGGGACTCGAGGTGTCGTCGGGAGGATCTTCCACGTGAGAGGAGACGAGAATGAATTTGGACGGCCGACTGTGGGGTTCACCGTCCGACCCCTTTGGGACGAAAATCCTTGTCGGACTCTTCCAGAGTCCAACCGTACTCCTAGACCACCACTGGAACAGAGGAGGTAGGATTCGATGCCGTCAAGGAGTCTCTGTCTCGGTGACAGGAGTTGAGACGTAGGTGCTGGAGTGGACCGTGTCGTAACCGTCGTGACTCTTCACCGGACTGAGATCAAGAATCCTTTGTTGAGGACTTCCTCACCTCATCTTAATTCGAATTGTGTGTTTTGCGTGTGTGGACTGGATGTAATGTTGATGTGAGGTCTTCGTGTTCTTTGTGGCGAGTGGTCACTTATCGACGAAATCATAGTTCGAGGTGACCCTCTCTGTTACTAACGTGTGTGTGAAGGAGGGGCACGAGTGAGGACGTGTGAACCTGTTGCATAATGTGTTTGGTACACAAGTGACTTGTTTTGTTGTCGTGATTCAGATAATAGTATCGGATTTTAACTAGTGAATCTTCGAAACAAAGAAGACTATCGAGTTCTCCCTGAGAAATCTTTTAGGATTGTCGATATCAGTTTGTAACTGACACTACCACTCTACACCAGTGTTCTCGGTCTATATGGTGACGACACACACCGGTGTATCCTACACGCGACACACTTGATGTCTGTCTTCCGTTTAACGGACAGGTCCCAGAGTCACCAAGACGTTTCATTGACTGTCTAGACTTTAAGTTTAGGTCCACGAGGCTAGAGTGGCAGTCTTGCTCAATTCACGACTATATTAAAGAAGAATTGACCCCCTGTTATGTTACTAGGTCATCAGGAAATTGAACAGGTCCAAGACTTAGAGAAATTTACACACTGTTTGCGGCACTTAGAACAAACGCCTTTCTGAGGTGTAAGTGTTCCATACAGTCAATAGTAAAATTCTTCAAGTGTCTACGGGACTCAGGATAGGTACCTGGAGACTAATTTTTAGGAACGGACTTTTGTTAAATAGTGTTTCTCTTCTTAAAGCTTATGACCGTGATTCAGATTCGTCAATGTATGAGTTAACCTTTTTGTAAAACAAACATAAGTTTAGGATTGTGTCTCCGTCGGTAAGGGAATCTAGTGAATGCAAATACTTGTACAGGTTGAAGAAACAACCGGGTACCGAGAGAGTACCACCTTGGATGTAGACCCTAGTTAAAGAAAGAGAGATTTTAGGTTGCAAATCGTTAAGAAAGTAAAGTTCGGACTCTCGTTTTTTAAGACGGTCAGAAATACCCAAGTTCTTCCAGGATAAAGACTTAGATGATGCCGACGATTCTTTACGAGACTGGTAGCCTGTCAGTAAAAAGATATCCACTAGACCGAGAAGAGAGTCGCAAATTCTAAAGGAGAAATACAATCTAAGTGACGGTAATACCTAGTAAGGTCAACATTTGACCAAATTAAGAGAGGAACTCTAAACGACGACGAAAAAGTTGGGCTCCAGAGTACAGAAAGATATCAATACTTTTTAGAAGTAACAAAAAGTAGGACACCTGGAGGTCGCTACATCGTGAAGACATAACTCGTCTCACCCCCAAGTTATGCACAAATATCTTTTTTTGAAGTTTTTTTTTTTTCTTTTCATTTATAGTTTAGTCACAACGATGTACATTCCTTATCACTACCACCTTTCTATTAAACCCTCGTTTTGATTCTATGATAACACCTAGTTTCCAGTTAATGGAGAGTCATTTCGACTTCTTTTCTATGGTAACACCTAAAATCAAGATGTCTACTATACGTCTGTTATAATACTTATGGTTGTGTGTCGTAAGAAAGGATGGTACGGTCGCAGTCGACTAGGGGGGTGAGGAAATTGTCCGTTTAATAAACAGTCTGACTCGATTCACCAATACGTTTACAAGGATGGCAGTGTGCGTGACAACTTCTTCGTTTAGATTTCAATACTAGCCTTCGGTTCTGTTCGAGATGTCCCGGAGACAATTTGCCACTTGAGACGGGTGTCAACGTCTCCACTAGGAGAGTCCGTGTCAAGTCTTTCGTCCGTTACTTAATGAGATTCTGCACTAGAGTGATACCTACTTGTCGTTTTCTGGAGTAATTCCTGCGTTGAACCACCTCTGGGTCACAACCTGTTCCATTCTACTTTTCCATCCCAATTTCTGTCGGTCGATCTTCACCGGAGACCAGGACCTACAAGGTCTTAAAGGAGGACATTTTCGTCGATGATGGTCCATCCCTGACTCACCTAGTCTTCCAGACCCCTAGAATTATTTTCCGGGGACTGACGGTGCTGTCTTTGTTCTACATCGTTCTTACAAAGTCGAAATTACTTGTAGTGATACCTTTTAGAGGTAGTCTACCGAAGAAGGGTTCTATGGGACAAGAATTTGGTAGACAAAAGATAGACACTACGAAACAAGTTGGTGTCGGTCGGACTAAGAAATCGTTACCGTGACACCCTCTATGGAGTAGACACAGAGAGAGTGGTATGGAAGGGAGTACGGGAGAGGTCGAGCGACACCGGAGTCTTCCTTTTTGATCAGAGAAAGGTCATAATATAGAGGAATTTCCATTACGCTAGAGATGAGAGGTACAACCAAGCTATTTGTACCGTGGCTGGAGTTTCTGTCTCGACCCTCGACGGGCGACTGTAAATGAAGTCCGGGTCTGTTTGTTCTGGATCTGTTTTTATTCGTACTGTTTCCAACCTTCTCGGAGAGAATGTGTTCTCGAAGGTTATATTATCTACTATGGTTCGTTAACGAACCGAGAGTTCAGGCGCAGAGAGTCGGACCGTCGTTCTCTTAGGGTGCTCGACCAAGTTCCTTCATCGTAAGTAAGTAAGTGGTTTATGAATAACTGACTGATGATGTATTTGTTCTGTTTGTCAGTGACGGAGTGTCTCAAATATTAACCGCCCCCTTTGTGTGTGATTGTCATTTAACACAATTCACATCCCTTCACTGCGGTGAAAGGGATCCCGCCAGACCCTACCGAGGAATTCACTGTAAATGTCACTGTATGTGTCCTAAACTTCGACCGTCCGGTGCTCCGCTCCTACCCTCGGAGACCGTCCCTTTTCATGTATACCTTCTTGAAACTCCCTTCCTTCTTGAGCCACAAAATTTTTGTGACTCTACCGATACTCCACCGACTTATGTCACTCTACTACCTTTGGTACTTAAAGTCGTACTCGACTTAAATCTTTTTGTCCATTTCCAGTTCAGGATATCCGGAATCCACGGTACGTCTCCTTAAACCCAGTAAAGTATTCATGTAACCCTCCGGTGACCTCTTCAAATTTTTCCTCCTAAGAATTCTCACTAGATAAGACAGACGACTCGTCTGAGAGGTCACAGTCGTCTGGTCCTTCCTCCGATTACATCGAGTCCACTCTCCGTCGTCGAACCTTCTCCCACCCTCGTCATTCGCACCTCTCTTTTCTTACCGAACTCCAGATAAACCACCGGTTCTATTTCCTAAACAACTATGTAAGTCACGTCCCCCACTCCTTTTCCCTCTTTCGATCCGAAGATCGAACACATTACTCTGTCTACTCTCTTGATGGATGATTCTACCCATTTTGGTCTCTTTCTCCCCTCGCTCTCCCCTCTTAGATTCTCGAGGTAAAACTACACAAATGAGACTCTACGGACGTTCTGTCAATTTTGTCTTTATGGATCCCCTCACAAGCGATCTATAGACCTATGGTTCAACCTTTAACTCTCCTTCTTACTGAGTTTTAAGTATATAAATTGAAATGAACTGAGGATCTTATAGACATATGTATCCCGGTACTGTAACATAGAAATTCATATATTGTATGCTCCGAGGAGACAGATATCCTAAGAGGTCCGTTCTTATGACCTCCCCCATCGGTGAGGGAAGAGGTCCCTAGAGGAGCTGGGTCCTTAGCTTGAGTCCAGAGGACGTAACGTCCGTCTTAGAAATGACAGACTCGGTGGTCCCTTCGAGACCAAGACTACGTAATATGTGTGGGGTTATGTGCATATGTATAGATTTTTATCCTCTATGTATCTTTCTCGTTGGTTAATATACCCCCTTTTCTTGTAGGGGGGAAGAAACAAGGGTTAAAGAATTTTCTCACAAAAATGATACAATGACCCCCGAGTCAGTACAGGCTGAGAAACGCTGGGGTACCTGACCTCGGTCGAAGAGACAGGTGCCTTAAAGGGTCCGTTTTAATGACCTCACCAAACGGTAAAGGAGGAGGTCCCATAGAAGGACTGGGTCCCTAGTTTTGACATAAAAGGATACAGAGGACGTGACTGTTTGTCTAAGAAATGGTGACTCGATGGAACCGTTCTTACAGTAATAAAAAATTTTTATATATTTCTTTTGTCATTGACCCGTTCCGAGAGTAAATTTTCTGCTGTAAAGAGAGTAACTACACCATCTATTTAGGTTTATAAAAACGACAACGACAACGCCATTTAGCAATTCTTTCGAAAGGAGGTAAACCGTGTCCGATCACAAAGATTCAACTGGAGGTCTACCTTTAGTCCTAGTGATCGAAACATCGTAATTAGTCAAAGAAATCTCCGACACGATAATAAGTTTAGAGGAAGTTTTGTATTACTCTTCAACACGGTTTAATTTACTTTCGTTGTCCATTCACTTTAATGTGTGTGTTATTTACTTATTCGGTGTGTGAATTGACCTCGTGTCTACAATGTCTCAGTCACATTAAGAGATTCACTCCGACCACAAGAAAAGGAGTGGTCTGTGAAGTACATCGACCTATGGAGGATCTCAAGGGAGAGGGTATAGAAGGTGTAGTGACAACTCATCCAAAGTAAACGGGGTTTAGAGAGGTAGACGAGACGTGACGGGAGTTCGGGACAGGGTAGGGTCCGAGCTCGGTAAACGTTTCCGGTACTAAGGTGAGGCGTGTCGAATTACACGTGACACGGGAAACGGATCGACTCGGGTTCACTTTGTCGGAAGGACTAGTGGGGACTGACGACGGAGTCCTGTTCCGTCCCCACCGAAGAACCGAGAACCTCATAGCAGACTCAAGGAGGTCGTAAATTCCTTGAAAGAAACAGACGTCCACACAGACGGTAACGGGACGACGAATAGGATGAGCGATACTTGGGATAGTGTTGGTTGTTGGGGGTTCGGGTTTATAAGAAATTACGAGTGAGACAAAATAATATTACCTTAAATATTTATTGCATAGATGTGTGTGTAAAAATTTTTGTGTCTGTGTTGTGTATGTGAGTTAGAGTTAAGTTACGGGGTCGACATTTGTGATCTTTTAAAATAAAATAAAAAAAAATCAAAAAAAAATTTAAAATAAAAAAAATAAAAAATTTAAAATTTTAGAAATTAAGAATGTACGCAAGGGTTTGTACTTGGGGGGAGGGTGGAGGGAGGGGTGTTGTAGAGAGACCCAGTAGGGGTACGTGGTCGGGGTTCGTTCGACGTGGGATGCAGTCTGTACCTGACCGCTAAGTTAAGAATGTACTGTCATATGTACAATCTTAAGGGTAAGAGGGTTTAGTAGGGTGGGAGAGGGAGAGGGAGACTCAGGTTTTCAGGCAATATGTGTAGACACAGAAAAAAGGACAGAACGTATGTCCCAGCAGTAACGGTAGAAGGATTTAAGGTATATATACACAATCATATGACATAACCACAAATAGTGTGTTATTTTATGATACTTAATGTTTACAAATCCCTGAAAGGACCACCAGGTCACAATCATCGGTGGACGGTCACGTCCCCAGTAACCAAGTCAAGGACCGGACCCTTCTAAGGTGTTCGGCACGCCGTTGACTCAGGTACGTGGTGTTACTGTTTCAGGTGTGACGTTGATGACTTCGGGGGCACGGGGTCTCGGGTACGAGGGGTTGTTCTCTTCGGGGATGAGCGGCGTTGATCTCTTTCGGGAGTGTTCCGTTACTTCTGGGTCGTGTCGGTTTTTAGCATTCATTCTAAAACATTTTTTACAAGTCAGTATGGTGGTGGTCTTCTGTGTATTTCACTAGGGAAACAAACGGGGATACATACCTTAGACGTACCTCTTTAAGTGTTTACGTCCACCCCTGTCAACCCGAAAGACACTGAGTTTGTGGCGTCCGTCCCAAAGTAACCACTGTACTGAAATATCTTCCGAAAACTGAGACTTATTACGTTTCATGTTAGAAGAGAATTCAATGTAAATGTTAAGTTAAATGTTAAAAGGACCTTTTTCAGTGACTGATAATTTAGGTACGGTTTCTCCTTTTAGAAACACAAATGTACTTTTCGTGTTAATCCAAAGTCCGAGTCTATTAGTATTTGTCCAAAAAGTGGATGTATTTTCGGGAAAGTTGTCTTATCCCCACACCACACACGTCCTGTAAGAACAACTTCCCCTGTCAGGACGTCCGACGTCCCGTCGACCATGGACACCAGAAGTGTTTGGTTCACGGTCATCGAGGGGGTGATTAACAATACTATGGACTTTTGTTGGGACATTTGAAGGTTCTCGGAAGGACCTCTGGTGCGGTGGATCGGATCACCTTTTGGTGATCGAATCGTGTGTCGTCTCCGAATGCTTTACAAGCAACTTAACTACTGGAAATTAGTAATTCGAAGTTTTTATAAAAAGTTTCATGAAAAGTACACTGATGTGGTACATGTGTAAGGTTCCTAAGGTTCATTTAAATGTTGTATAACTTCACTATGCGTTCTTTTGAAGGGTGGTGTTGACTTTGCGTGTGCCCTTCAGCCTGATAAACTTTCTCCGGTACTAGTGAAGGTGTGACACGATGCCGTCTCATTTACGTTGAACCGTGTCCTTTTTACGAGACGGTAGACGATAACGATGTCTGCTTTTATAAAGACCTATGGTGTACTTACCAATACACGTATAGTGGAGGTCTTTCATTTACACTTTACTTTCTCTTCACCCTAACAAATATCGGACTAAAATTGTATACGATGACAATGCTTCGTTTAGTCGGAACATCTCCATAAAAGTCTTCCTGACAGTATTGACCTTTAGAGTACCGGGATACCATCAACCCGAGAAACTCCGACATTCTTCTCTGACCGAATCTACTGGGGTTAATTACTCTCAAGTAACACCCCATGTGACCTTCTCTTCCTGTCGTTCCTTGTCAGAACCGACACTTGACACCGTCACTGAAGATGTGACGTGACTATGTATGGTCTTGTGGTTACCATCCGAAGAGAATGGTCCACCATCAGAATTAGGTGACCGAGAGATAGGATCGAGAGTTGACTCAGGGAATTTCTCTAAAAGTTTCAGTGTCGAGGAACCTGTGGTGAGCGTCTTTAAGACGTCTTAACAAGAGCTCACCATAGGCCTGTAACGACAAACAACCCAATGAACAACTAATACAACCAAAATTAAGGGGTCCACTAAAATACACAGCCCCAACTCCGGGTGACTAGAATTCGGTTTTAAGTTTAAGATTACTACTCTAAAGTCGACCGTACCGTCCGATTGTTCTTTTTGTAAAACTCACAACCGTTCTGAGAAATGGGACGTTACATGGGGGTCTCTTCACTGTAGACAAAGGGAAGAACCATTCAACCAGAATTATATAGGACTTTCCGTCGTTCTCTCATCCATATCGAAACTTTTATACACGTTCCTTTGTACACTTGAATGAAGTTTTCTAAATGTTCAAAAAACAAGAAACCTTTTGTGCTATTAAATCGATTACGTGGGTGCATAAGTTCTCTCAGTATATTTGTACCAGTTTTAACTTCTGTCATTTCTCGATCCCATTAGGGACTCGGAGATTTAAGTTGTCTTTCTAACCCTTTGTTTTGACCTAGTATTTCGATTGGATATTAAAGTCTTTTCCATTTAAGGTAAACACCAATTTAGACCAGACTTAGTTTTAAGATGTTTACGGGTTAGAAGAGGTACTGAATCTGGGTCTGTACGGTACCTGTAGTGTACGACGAGGACATCGGTGAAATAACCATACGGACACTCCGTATCAACTACAACTTGTTTCTTGGTAGTCGACATGTCAAGACTTTTGGCGGGTAATCTTATCTTACACAAATACATTCTGTTGTATGATCCGGCTTGTAGACCCACCTGTTGCATTAGGGTCACTTCGGTACTCTAGGTGTCCCCGAGTAGAGTCCTCGTGACAGTGTCAACTTCTATGTGTCAGGGTGGAAACTACCTCCGGGTTCGTCCCGTCTACAGGGGAGTAGAGGGGACGACCATCGACCTCGCGGCTGTACCCTGGTTATGTACCGGTCACTCTGTGTGGAGTGTGGATTAGAACTCTTCTGTCACGACTCTCACGTCACTCCGTCACCGTTACCGTCTTCCCAGGTAGGTCAAGAGTGTCCAGAAGGGGGTCGGGTTATGAAGTAATAAGAGTTGTTAAGATCCTCAACGAACAGTAGGGGGTCATGTAGAAGGGTACTAGTTTATACGGTCTCAATTAAAGACAAAAGGTAGTTCTTAGGATTGACCATTTTCTTGTCCATGTATATACCTACTGTTCCTCCCTTCACCGAGATAAAAGAGATCTTAGTGATCAAAATACTACTGCATTCCGTCCTCGACAACCAGTTGGGACAGTGACCCACCTCTCTCGAAAAGACTCTTTCTTCGAGACCACCTGTCTAAGATTCTCCTTGAACCACTGAGGATCATAAGTACGGGAAGTATTTGGGAAGGAAGTATTCGTACCTACCCTAACCCTGAACGAAGATTGGATATCTTATTTCGTACGTCGAAGGTACTAGTATACTGTATTTTGACATTAAAAACGGAACACTCGTCTGAGAAGGAACGATCGAAACTACTTCCTTCAACGGTATACCACTCGACTGGATGTCTCTCTAAGTTCACCGTCTCCTGATTCCTACCGGAGACCGACTTTCGGCTGTCGTTTCGAGAGTCAGGTTGTTGGGTGTTTCTGGACTCAAGAAAGTTTTCGATGTATTCGTACCTTCGTCGAGGAAGGGGTCAGTACGGAAGTTTACTCTGGAGTCACGACTGTCTGTAGAGACGACGTCAGAACACTCTTTCGGACTGTATATTCCGAACTTTTAAGATTACTTTCACAGTCTTTCCTACGATGGTGTGATTTCTTTATAATTGGGTTTACAAGTTGAGTGACATACTTAAGGGCCACTCAACATAAACCTCTTCCTTTACCGTTGGGTGAGGTCATAAGAACCGACCTCTTAGGGTACCTGTCTCCTCAGACCGTCCGATGTCAGGTAACCCAGTATTCTCATCATGTACTGAATCACTGATCTAGTTGGTGTATGGGAACATAACCTATGTCGAGTTAAACAATACACACTCCCTTTTCTTTTTATGGTAACCTTCTTTATTTTCTCTTTTATGTATGTTTTCACCAGGTATATTACGAATTATATGACCTTCACAATTTTACACTCAGTTTTAGGTGAGTGGAGTGAACAATTTTAACTCTTTGTGATAAAAAGTTATGAGTAAATGATAGAGATTTCCCGAAGAGTCTACCGTGATCACCATTTCTTGGACGGACAGTCACGTCCTCTGTACCCTCTACTCCCAAGTTAGGGACCCCACCCTTCTGGGGGACCTCTTCCTTTACTGTTGGGTGGGGTCATAAGAGCGGACCTTTTGAGGTACCTGTCTCCTCGGACCGTCCGATGTCAGGTCCCTCGACGTTTCTAAACCTATGACTCTAGGTTGGTCAGGTAAGACTTCCTATAGTCGGGACCCTAAAGAAACCTTCCTTACTACGATTTCGACTTCGAGGTCATGAAACCGGTGGAGTACGCTTTCTCAACTGAGTAACCTTTTCTGAGACTACGACCCTCCCTAACCCCCGTCCTCCTCTTCCCCTACTGTCTCCTACTCTACCGACCTACCGTAGTGCCTGAGCTACCTGCACTCAGACTCACTTGAGACCCTCAACCACTACCTGTCCCTCCGGACCGCACGACGCTAAGTACCCCAGAGTTTCTCAACCTGTACTGACTCTCTGACTTGACTTGACTTGACTTGACTCGCTGTCTCGTGGATGATAAAGTTCTCGAGAGACTTTATGCACCTATGAAAATAGGTCGCTCCGCAGTAAGAGTCCCCGAGACTACAGGAGTCTGAACACACTCGAAGTAGGCGGTAAGAAGAACATGGGTGTCTTCTGTCGAGTCTCCGTGACTCTACCACCCTCGAAAAGGTTACTCAGACTATGACTAAAGTCCTGAAAAAGACAAATAGAAAAATCAGGAGGGTTGTTTAAGTGCTCTACGTATGATAACGTCAAGGATGTATTGTCTGCTCCTTGACTTAAAAACTCTTCATTTTGGTTCCCGGTCCCAATACTTTTCCTCTAGATTCTCTTTCATCCTCACTACGAGTTATTAACACACAACTTTCCTCCTCTTGACTCATTACGTAGACATGGGTCATGAAGGAGTGACTACCTATATGGAAGACGAACGAAAACGAGTCTGAAAAATTCAGACCCTTTCGTATTCATCCTACATATTAGAAGTCACTCCTTGTACTCCTATTCTGCGGTGTACACACTGGTCTTCGGTATATTGACAAGTACATTGTGTTCAGATTGCTATATCACCTAGTACAAAATGGGTATTTTGTAAAGGGGGTTTACTTGATTAGATGACTAAAGATTAAACATGGGGAGTTGTTTGAAAAAGTTTTGTCGATACACACGGAGGAAGTTTAGATGATTTTCTGAACAAAGTGGTCCACCAAAATTAAAAGAAATGACAAAAGATTCTAGAAAACGACGGGCAAGGGGTAGGCTAGAAAAAAAGAAAATTTTCACGACTAAGACTCGACTTGGAATACTTTTGAGCTGACTTTGGTCGTACGTTTTAAGATACCTTATATCTAGTTTTCTGCAGTTTCAGTAGTAATTTTTACTTCTGAAGTCTTCTCCTAGAATCTTGTTATACCTCGTCTCCTCTTTGTGGGTAGAGCACTCGACGCGTCGGGTGGAGATACACCTGTCCCTTGTTGTCGAGAGTACTCAGTAAGGTCCGATTTATATTGTCACAGGAGAATAGGTAGTAACACGTAAGACTCCAAAATCGTTGGGTTCCAGTTGGTACCAGGTTTTTATAATGTACCTTTTAAGATCTTTATTTTTTAAGTATTTAAAATTGAACACACGACGAGACTCATCGGACTACTTTGGACAGCGACAGAACCAGACAGTCGATAGGAAAACAGGTCGTATATACGGACCTCTATGACTCATCGGTAGACCCAATAGTCTAGTTGACGGTACCATAGCCTCCTAAACACAAGTTCAGTGAGAATAAAATGAATTATTCTCGGAGTTTCATGTTCCCGTTAAGTCTAGACGGTTTCTATTCGGTATTTCACAAAGGAAATTCACTTTTCCATTTTCAAAAGTTGAATTATTCCTCTTTTTTGGTTTGCGACTCCAACGATTTTAGACGTTATTCTTACTTAGAAGATAGTTACTTTAGCTCTTCTTCCCTTTTTTTTAAATACGATCGAAACGACCGTGTAGAGTTTGACGTTTTCAACCGATAGTACCACACATTATTCGTAAATTAATTCTACCTTTTTATAATTTGAACATGTCATTCCATAAAACTCTCTGGTGTAAGTGTATTGAAAATAACGTCCTATAACAACACTAACAAGATAAAATAATAATAATGGCAATGAGAAAGACCATCAATACATGCCTACACTTACAACCTGGTATTTCTTCCGACTCGTGTCTTCTTACCTACGCAAACTTGACACCACAACTTCTTCTGAGATCTCTGAGGTGACCTGTCATTCCTCTAGTGTGGTCAGTTAGGATTTTTTTTAGTTGGGACTTATGAGTAACCTTCCTGACTACGACTTCGACTTCGAGGTTATGAAACCGGTGGACTACACTTGTCGATTGAATAACCTTTCTGGAACTGCGACCCTTTCTGACTTTCGTCCTCCTACACCCACTGTCTCCTACTCTGTCGACCTACCGTAGTGACTAAGTTACCTACACCTGGACCCGTTTGAGGTCCCCTACCACTCGCTGTCCCTTCGAACCGTACGACGGCAGGTACCTCAACGTTTCTAAACCTGCACTGAACCGTTGACTTGTTGTCGTTGTTGTTATTAATTAGAAACACAGATTAAATATTCAACTCGAAATAGGATCCATACATACATCTCCTTCTTGTAAGTATATCCCATGTCGTACTAGGGACTAAAGTCCGTAGGTGACACCCAGAGTCTTGTATAAATGAGTCTTCTTCCCCCAGGGATGACATGAGTCTTGCTCAGTCAGAACGTAATAGACTTTGTGGTAATGTTTCCTACACACAATTTGTCATATATTAGTCAGACGAGTTCTGTAAACTATCGTTAGAACTATCGTTAGTATACACCACGTGACTCTCTCTGTGACTTCACCTTAAATACTTAAAATTGACTTGAAAATGGTAAAGGATCCCGTTTAGAAAACCTCTTCCTTTACCGTTGGGTGAGGTCACAAGAACGGACCTCTTAGGGTCCCTACCACCTCGGACTACCCGACGGCAGATACCCCAGCGTGTCTCAACCTATGCTGACTTCGCTGAATCGTCGTCGTCGTCCCGTTTAGAAATTTTAAACGGGATTTTGACGATGTTGCGTTTTCTCGAATTTCTGTCCACAAAAGTTGGTGACACTGAAATGCCAGTAAAAAGGTAGGACTGTTTATGTGGAATTTAGAAAACGGTACTTTCGGTAAATTACGGATTGAGACTCCAAGAGTCTAATCTCTAGACTGTTGAAGTCTTGTACTGAGTCAAGTCAAGTCAACGAATCAGTACAGGCTGAGAAACGCTAGGGTACCTGACGTCGTGTGGTCCGGAGGGACAGGTAGTGGTTGAGGGTCTCAAATGAGTTTGAGTACGGGTAACTCAGTCGTTACGGTAGGTTGGTAGAGAAGGAGACAGTAGGGGAAGAGGAGCGGGGTATTTAGAAAGAGTCGTAGTCCCAGAAAAGTTTCAGTCGAGAAGTGTAGTCCCCGGTTTCATGACCTCAAAGTCGAAGTCGTAGTCAGGAAGGTTACTTATAAGTCCTGACTAAAGGAAATCCTACCCGACCAACCTAGAGGAACGACAGGTTCCATGAGAATTCTCAGAAGAGATTTGGTATCAAGTTTTCTAGTTAAGAAGTCACGAGTCGAAAGAAATATCAGGTTGAGAGTGTAGGTATGGGAATGTACTGATGACCTTTTTGATATCGGAACTGATCTACCTGGAAACAACCGGTTCATTATAGAGACGAAAAATTATACGACAGATCCAACCAATATCGAAAAGAAGGTTCCACATTCGTAGAAAAATCTTGTACTGATTATGGTGATAATAATCACGTTTTGTGGACTCCCTTTGTTTTAGTTTATACTCGGTATTATTACTGGTAGTACTTCTTTTAAGAAGACGGAAGTCTTTTGGATATTAAGAAATACCCGTCCTTCTTCTTGACATGTGTCCTACTACGTACAGTGAATCGAAAAGGGTCCCTACTCGAAAGGACCTACTCTAGTCCTCTTTATACTCTCGTCACTATTTAGTTACTCTTTACACCACTTCTGAGTATTATTAGGTACCGGGAATGAAAAAATGAGGGTTAATCTGAGAGCTTAGTTCCTCTCCTGAAAATGATAAGGTGTTCCAATGAGTCTGTGCTTGACAGACCTACCCGTTCGAGACTCCTGAGGCTGTGAATGAGTTTCACTTGATAGAAGGTGTACCTGAGAAACGAGTCGGGAGTCAGTCGTCGTGTGTTCTCCCTTCTTTCCCCTTCCTCGGACGGTCCTCAGTCGGTAGTCCTATCTGTTTGGTCTGTGACGAGGACGATCTTTGGATAAAGTGGTATTCATGTGTACTACCGAAGGGTCCACTGTTTCACCATTTCTTGGGCGGACGGTCACGTCCTCTGCGTTCTCTGTGTCCAAGTTAGGGACCCACCTCTTCTCTGGGACCTCCTCCTTTACGTTGGGTGAGGTCATAAGAAGAGACCTCTTAGGGTACCTGTTTCCTCGGACCTCCCGATGTCAGTACCCCAGCGTTTTCTCAGTCTGTGCTGTCTTGTGTGTGTGTGTGTGTGTGTGTGTGTGTGTGTGTGTGTGTGTGTGTGTGTGTGTGCTATGGATACGAATTTATTGAAGTTCCGTTAAAAGATTACCCTTTTACTTCTTTACCCTTTTTTGTTTCCTTTTTGTCATTATCACTTAAAGGTAGTTGTGATGTGACCAATAATCATTTTTCTACCTTACCGATCACAAGTAAAAATTAAGTATCTGAGATGAACATATAAGTCATGTTTTCTCGTGACGTTCAAATATTTCGGCAAAAAGATGGCGGACGTATCATGACTTAATAAATTTTGAGTAAACTTTTTGTGTGTGTGGACTGTCAAAAATTTTATGGTAAACTGTTGTTGCAAAAGTTGTAGATATTTTTATACACGATCTCTCCGTCTGAGACATATGTCAGAAAGTAATAGTTCAGGAGTTCATAAAAGTGGGCGACCTCGTAGTGTGAAGTGTTTTGGTGACCTCTCCTTGTCCTTCGTTACGTTCGGAAACAAGTCTCAAGTTCAATGAACCAAATATAGTAAGTTACTTACGTACGGTGGGAGGTTCATTTTAGTCGACCAAGTGGTTTTAGACGTGTTACAGTCCTGAAGGGACCACCAGGTCGCCGATTCTGGGACACGGAGGTGTCGTCGCCCTTACCAAACTAGGAACCAACCCCTCGATTTCAGGGTGTACCGGTGATTTTGTTCTTCAAGATTTGTTTGTTTGTTTTTAGACACGTTACAGTCGATGTGACCCTGTAGAAGGGAGGTTTCAATGTCCTAAATTCAGGAGTGTTTGACTGTGAACCATTCTAGAGTAGTTTATTTAAGATGTTCCAACCTACGTTATGACTACAACCTTATGGAGAACCTTTGAGTCTCTGAACATTTTTTAATGTATAGGTATAATAAACAAGGTATTACAAAAGAAAATATTTCTTTAGACCCCAAATTACTTAGATTTTAAAATTATTAGTTTTTTCGATAGAGAATTATGTCCTTTTTTTCAAATACTTTTGTATGTAGGTAAACTTTCAACTAGGTCGAAGGAAGTATGGATACGAATGTAGAAAAAGTATAGATGACAAAGTTTAAAAGGAAGATTCAAAGGATTAATTCGGACGGTGACCAATCGGGTAAACAGAAAAATTTCTATACCGGGAGGTCAATAGATAAAAAAAGAAATTTTTTCAAAATGAAAATAGTTAAGGTAGAAAGGAATTAGAACATAACTAAGGAAAAGAGTAAATTCTACTCCTGAAGTAAATAAATGGAAAATTTCGAAAAATTTTTTGAAAGAATATTTTTCTTGAATTCCCGACCTATACCTCACGAGGTCGATAAGTAAAGATTTCAAAAAAAAAAAAATAGTAAAGGAGAAGTAGTCCCTCAATAAATTTAAAGGTTCACTAATACTTATTAATAATCCTAACCGAAAAAAAGGAAAATGAGTATAAGTTAGAAAAAGGGGGCGATTCAAAAATACATAAATCGACATGGTTCAGAATCACCGTCGTACACCCTAGATCAAAGGGTTGGTCCATAGTTTGGGTCCAGGGGACGTAACCCTCGAGTCTCAGAATCGGTGACCTGGTGTTCCCTGCGGGGAGTATAAATCAAAAATTTCAGGAATGGTAATGAAACACTAGTCTATTATATCGGAGATTTTAGAGACGTCAAAGTCTCCACTAGTTTCGATGGAAACATCGGCCACGTGTCAGTGACAAATAGAGTCATAGACTACTTCCTTGCACGCCAGAGAGTCCTCCTACTCTACTCGGGTCCCGTGAAGGTGGTAAGATCGGGGTGACAACTCGACGGAGAGTTCGGAGGACTTACAATAAAAGAGAAACGGGTAAACTTACTTGCGACGGAAGAATGAGCCGTAAGTCCAAAATGTAGACTAAAGAAAGGTGCGATCTGAAGACTTGTTCCAGTCATTGAGTTAAATGTCAAACGGATAATAGAAATTGTCCCGATCAGTGGAGTTTCACAGAAATAAGTTGTGTACATGTAAAATGACTCATTGATACTACATGGTTCGTGATAACATCTGTGACTCCTATGCGTCTCTTGTCCTGTCTACTATCGAGACGGGAGGACCTTGAACCCTCCCTACTCTTTCAATTCCTAGTACGTTTATACGACAAATATAAAATTATTGAGTTCAGAAAGGTGCATTTATTACGTACGAGTGATATCTCTTAGACTGGTTTTTTGTCAATTTCTTTTTACTATTTTAAGGTATTGTGATTGTTATAACAATAGACAAAAAGGAATCGGGAAAAACACTGATAAGAATCAAACCTTTTTTTTTTTAACTTTGGTGTAGTGTACATTATGTAACATAAGATGAAAGATGAGTTGAACTCCTAGAAGGTTAAGATAATTCTATTAGAGACTTTTATCGTAAAATTACCGATATATTATAAGATATATGTAATAGTAAATTGGTAAATGGATAATAACCCAACAATTCACCAAAGGTTAAAAGGTTGTGAAATACTGTTATTTATGCAAATGTAGATAGTAAAAAACATAAATGACAATAAAGATTAAACCTGTTAAAGGATTTTTTCATTAATGATTTAATTTCCCATATTTGTAAAACGTAGAAAGTTATGTATAGTCGTTTACTGAAAAGTCTTTCAAATATGGTTCTATGTCGTGGTCGTCTTCAAATACATTTGAGAGTAAAGTGGTTTGAGAATTGTTGTCACTTTTAGAAAATCAGAAGAACCAATTTATTCATTTTATCGGGTAATAAAATTGTAAGTAATAAACCAGTTATTACTTAAAAACAGTATGTAAATAATCCAGTGCGTAAGAAAAAAAAAAAAGACAAATGTCAGATAACTACCTGAAAAAGAACGTCAATCATGATAAATGGTGTTTTTATACTAGAAGAAAAAGGTTTATATAAAGATTATATAAAAACCAGAAAATTGATTGTTATATAAACCTGGATCTCTTTTAACGAAAATGGATGTAAACTCTAATACAATAAAAAATACAAATCTTCAAAGAAGAGTTCTGGACTTTTTAAATGGAGTGACTTTAAAGAATCTGTAAAAAATCTGATAAAAATTTTAGAAGATTTGTATTAGATATACTTTCAACAAAATCCCATATGACTTAATTTTGATATTCGACTTGTTGTTGTCAAAGAAGGTTTACCAATTTGAGAAGAAGTTCATGGTAAACGATTTATTGGGAATAATAGGGGTGTCTAAATACTACAATAGAAATGATACAAGTACCGAATAAAACGGGATTTTTCTACGTCCCCCTTTTTCATACAGAATCTTAGTTCTTTGATACCATTATATTTAGTATTTCCTCTGTATATAACGACCTTTATTTTAAACAATAAATAAACTGGACACACAATATTTGTCGACGTTTTAATTTTACGAGAGGAGAACTTAAGTCTCCCCTTGTTACAGGTAAATCTCTCTCTATTTAATCTTAGTTTAATAAAATAGAGAGTATATTCGATTACTCTTCGGTTCAACTTTACCTTCCTTGTAAGTACATCAGACGTCGGACAAGAGTCGACCAATAGTACCTTATTAACTACGTAATTACTAAAATTAAGTATCGTGGCTGACAGAAGTAAAGCGTATTAAATTTGGTTTGGACTTACATTTACCTTTTGTCAGGAGAACTGATAAATTGAGGGTTCTGAAAATTGATTTTTAGTAAATTAGGACGTCTTCTCCTCCCCTTTTAATCGTTTATATTTCTTGAAAGATAAATTTTTGTAAGGAAGAATATGACTTTAGCCTTCTTAATTCATTTATGTGGTGTTTTAGAGGTCTCTACACTAAATAGTAGAATAATCCACTCTCACTTGACACATTGTAAATAGAGGTTATATACAGAGGACTTTTTTTCTAGGTTCATCTGGTTTCATGTGTAAGATTTATGACTATGAGGGTTCCCTTTATTTACATGATATGAAGTGTCCCGAGTAAAAAAATTACTTTTTTGATAATCATTCTTTTGTTAGTTGAGTTTTATTAACGACGTTAACCATTAATTGAAAAGTCTAATTTTTTGTGGAAAAGGACATTTTGTGTATAATGTGTCCCGAGAAATTAAATTATTCTACGTAGATAATTGAAAACCGTATACTGAAAAAATTAAAAATTTTTTAAAGTAGAAAATTTTGATTGAACATCAGTAGTAATGGACTCTGTCAGTTATATCATTTGGGTTCGGAACGTGGACAGTGGTTCAGTGGTCTTAACTAGTAATTGTTCGGATCAATCAATTCATGTCTAATCCATCCATAATAGTAGGTGTTTGGGTGTTAATGTAGTGTCGTACTACCGGTTAATCAAAGTTGGACGCGTCACTTGGAATAAGGTCTGTTGAGACGCGAGTTGACCTTTTTGTCGACGAAGGAGTAAAGACGGATGACAAGAAGAGACAATAAGACTCGGTTGGTTAACCCACTTCGTCCAGACTTTGTTCCAGACTCATTAAATGGTTGTCGTCCTCAGGAGGTGCGATCACACGAGATCAACCCTACCTTTAAAGAGTATAGATGGAGACACATACTACACGTGTAGAATGTCACCTTGGTGTCGTCACGGTAAATTCTTTTCTGTTATATATAAGTATGTGGATTTAATTTTGAACGAATCTCCTTACCGTCAAGTCCTACCCCCTGTGTACATGTGGACACCGACTAAGTACAGTTACATACCGTTTTTGGTGGTCTTATAACATTTCGTTAGTCGGAGGTTAATTCTATTTAATTTCTTTTTTTCTTTTGTTTTTTGAACGAATCTTTGGTACGGTTAACAATTGACTTGTGACGAAGACTTAGTGTTCTCCCGTTTAGTTTCTTCAATTACGAATATGTGTACCTGTAAATTCTTTTTATCGATTGATACTGGTTGGATCTGTCGTATGATTTTTCGTCTCTGCAATGAAACAGTTGTTTCCAGGTAGATCAGTTCCGATACCAAAAAGGTCACCAGTAAATACCTACACTCTCAACATGATATTTCTTTCGACTCGTGGCTTCTTAACTACGAAAACTTGACACCACAACCTCTTCTGAGAACCCTCAGGGGACCTGACGTTCCTCTAGGTTGGTCAGGTAGGATTTCCTCTAGTCAGGACCAACAAGTAACCTTCCTGACTACAACTTCGACTTTGAGGTTATGAAACCGGTGGAGTACGCTTCCCGATTGAGTAAACTTTCCTGGGACTACGACCCTTTCTAACTCCCGTCCTCCTCTTCCCCTACTGTCTCCTACTCTACCAACCTACCGTAGTGACTGAGTTACCTGTACCCAAACCCATCTGAGACCCTCAACCACTGCCTGTCCCTCCGGACCGCACGACACCAAGTGCCCCAGCGTTTCTCAGTCTGTGTTGACTCGCTGACTTGACTTGACTTGAGAAGTAATTTTTATTTTGGTCAACAGTGTCGGTTCTCCTCGACGGTACCTGACTTAAAACAGGGATAGGTTTAGGCAATACAACTTCGGGAACGAGGGTGACACTTTTATCGACCTCCACCCTGGAGACCCTCTCTTAATCCAAATCCGTTCCATTACTACCAACGTACGAGAGAGAAAAAACCATAGAGAAACAATACACTTCTGTGTCATTCTTCTATCGGTAATATTCGATCCTTCTCTGAGGAACGATCTGTGGTTGGTACGTCCGTGGAATTAGAACTTGAAGATCGGAGATCTTGACACTCTTTTAATTTAAGACAATAAGTTCGGTAGGTTAGATATCATAGAACAATACTGACGGGTTCGACTAATTGTTTCCTCGGATTCCTCTGTACTTTACAGTGTATCCTCAGGTCAATTCTTGGATCTTGTCTTTTTCCTGTAGTCCATTTTTGATCCCTTTAGACATATTTCTTCAAATCCATTATTATTACACAATATAACCTAGTAGTTGACATTGTTTATATGGTATGATTACAAGTCGAGTCAAGTCAGTGAGTTAGCACAGGTTCAGAAACACTGGGGTATCTGGCGTCGTGTAGTCCGGAGGGACAGGTAGTGGTAGAGGGCCTCAAATGAGTTTGAGTACGGGTGACTCAGTCATTACGGCAGGTTGGTAGAGTAGGAGACAGGAGGGGAAGAGGAGGACGGGAGTTAGGAAGGGTCGTAGTTCCAGAAAAGTTTACTCAATCGAGAAACGTAGTCCACCGGTTTCATGACCTCAAAGTCGAAGTTGTAGTCAGGAAGGTTACTTATAAGTCCTGACTAAAAGAAATCCTACCTGACCGACCTAGAGGAACGTCAGGTTCCCTGAGAGTTCTCAGAAGAGGTTATGGTGTCAAGTTTTCGTAGTTAAGAAGCCACGAGTCGAAAGAAATTTCAGGTTAAGAGTATAGGTATGTACTACAATTCTACAGTTTTAATCTACTTTGACCCACGTTTCAATACCCCCTTGAAAGACATAGAGAAATGTTAAAAAAAGACATTTAGATTCCGATAAGACTTTTCATTTTAAATAAATAAATTTTGTTTGTATGTTTATCCATTTTGGACAGAAGTCAGATGAGGATTTCGTTGGATAGTCTAAAGAATAAAAGTCACATTTTCTGAAAGACAGGAATCGATATTAAATTCAGAAATAGTTAATTATAGTCTGTTTTTTTTAGGGGTATTTGTAACAGATTCAATAATAAACACACACGGACGAGTCAGTACAGGTCGAGAAACGTTGGGGTACCTGACATCGGGTGGTCCGAGGAGACAGGTACCCTAAGAGGTCCGTTCTTATGACCTCACCCAACCGTAAAGGAAGAGGTCTCCTAGGAGGACTGGGTCCCTAGTTGGTTCAGAGGAGACAATGTTCAATTAAAAAATGACGACTCGGTAGTCCCTTCGGGGTTCAATAATAAGCGTCTTAAATTTTGATGACACATGAATTCCAGGGACGACGACGACGACGACTCAGCGAAGTCAGCACAGGCTGAGACACGCTGGGGTACCTGACGTCGGGTGGTTCGAGGGGGCAGGTACCCTAAGAGGTCCGGTCTCATGACCTCACCCAACGGTAAAGGAAGAAGTCACGTACTTTCACTTTTCACTTTCACTTCAGTAAGTCAGCACAGACTGAGAATCGCTGGGGTACCTGACGTCGGGTGGTCCGAGGAGACAGGTACCCTAAGGGGTCCGTTCTCATGACCTTACCCGACGGTGACGGAAGAGGAATTCCAGGGAATCATATATATTAGATTATTCTTGGGGAACTTTAAGTCATAGTGGTGAGTAATTGTTATTTGTTAATTGAATAAGAATAACAAGTCAGTGATTCAACACATCGTAGAACTTTCATACAACCCCTGTGTTTCTATTCAGTACTTGTTCCTTTATTTTGAATAATTTTTCCTTATTTTTCAACAGGGTAAAGCGATTGTTTTCTAATATTTGTTGTCTTTCCCTTGTTGAAAACAATACATAGTTTAATTTTTTTATATCGTTTATAAATCAGACCAGTTCTTCACCCCTTCATCCGTGAGGGTATACGACAACCACCCGACATTTACTCTTGTGTGAACCTCTTTTGTTCTATCATTATACATATTTTCTCGGTACTTTTTATCAAGTTTGGGTACTTGACTAAGACCTTTAGATGAGGTTCCTGTATAAGTCTAGACCCTCGGTTCTGATCGTTGATTACGAAATTATTTGTAAGAGTGAACATTAAACCTACTAATCCATTATTTTAATCGTACATTTTAATCACTTACTCTTTTATTCCTTTGATGTTGTGCTTAGTAATATGCCGGTAATTTTGACTCCGAAGACTTCTCGACATGAACATTGTTCAATTTGTTCTCTCGTCCTTTGTCTTAACTCATACCCCCTCCCCACGTTACCGTCTTGCGACGTTCATCAAAGGATCCTCCCATCCTCTAATACCCGTTAAACATAAGAAATAGACATATATAAAGCTTGAAAGGATGTCACTTATGGGGAAGTACCTAATGTCGGAATAGTTCCGCTTCCCCGAACTCGTTGAGTTACTTCGATACTCGGTACGGTACGTCCGTACTTATATGACAAAAAGTTAATCCTCGACTCTTTAATCCAATGTGAGAGTAAACCGATGACAAAATAAAAGTCAAATTAAGAAATCCATTATATTGGTCTAAAATTTTCTTTGACAATTGTGATTTAGAGAGTCTTTTTTTTCTTCTTTTGTGTCATCAGTCTATTTTAAGAAAAGACTAGAACTACGTGAAGGATAAATCGACCTCCGAGAACCATTCACCAGTCCCTACCGAGTCGACAGGTCCTGTTCCGGTCCGGAAGAGAGAACGGTGTTCGAACCTGAGGTCTCGATCCGTTTTCTAAATATGTGAGGAAACAGGGAGTCTTTCAAGGTCAGGATTACCCTCCCTTTCAAGAGACGGAGGTTTCAAGAGTAAGAGTAGAGTATTTTGGATTGGGTTCCCTTAGTGACGAAAGCAATTCGTGACGAGAGTGACTCAAGACAAGTTGACGTTCGGGAGGACCCTCTGTTTGTTTGATTGAGTGAGAAAAGGTATTGAGTATATTGAAAGGAAATACCCTCGGACATTTCTCTCTTCCTTCCTTTACATATTTACCTGTGGGTTCCCTACGTCTTCTTCTTAGACGAGTCCTCTCAGAACCTTACAACTGAGTGTCCGACACTTTTGTACGAAGGTACTTTATCTCCCACTCATAGTTAAGATATATGTACGCAGTAGGTTGAAATCTTCTTTTTACGTTGGTACGGTCATCTATGTTTTATTTTCTACAGTGGCATATTATTTTTGTCTTTTTGTTACGAAGTCTTTTGCGAGTGGGACCGGTTATTTATGTAAACATATATGTGTGTATGGGTTCGTATGGTTTGTTGGACCGTTGTTATGTAATATGGATGATTTTTTCACCCAAATTTTTTTTTTTAATACCGGGGAGGTTATGTCCATTTAAACGTAATTTTGACTGTTTTTACTGTATTACTTAACCATATTGAAGAACTTTTTTTTTTAATTGGGTGTGAACTTTTTGTCCTTACAGAATGTCGTCGGCAGAGAGGAGAGTCACTCGACGGTGATGGGAGGGACCGGGACTCTCCTGGTGCGAAGGAGGAATCGAGAGTAGGTAGTCCGGTAAAAAATTTTGAAAAATGAAACCTAACCTCACATCGGTTAATTGTTGCAACACTGTCAAAGTCCACTTGTCATTCCCTCTTCCGACATATATGTACATAGGTACGAGGGGATTTGAGGGGAGGGTAGGTCCGACGGTGTATTGTAACTCGTCTCAAGGGACACGATATGTCGTCCAGGAACAACCATTAGTCAAAATTTATTCCTCACACATGCACAGGTAGAACAATTTCCTCGAAAGAGAGGTTTCGTGTTAATTGAACCCGAAGTAACCTAAATGGGTAAACAGTAAACGAACAAATGTGTTTGAGGGTTCCACATAAAATTGGGATATAAGTAAACCCAAAATAAAAGATGATTCGATAACCTTTATTTAGATAGTTATGTAATTTTTCGAACCTTTCCTTACAACGTGAAAACCCCTTTTACACAATTGAAAATGTGAAGTAACAGAGGAAACGAGATCTAATTGAGAAAGAGAACTTAAGGTTTCCTAAAAATTCTTATTACAAATATTGACTCGTTAGCAATGATCGTTAAGACTAAATCCATCCACTTCAGATTTAGACAATCGTGTGTATAAGTATGTCTGTCGATCTCGCTCGTATAATAATTAATTATTCGAACGTTTAATTATGAATAAGATTACTTTTTATCGTTTAACCGTCTTTAGACAGTAGTGTCGGGTAAGAGTAACGGGGAGTTCTGGACGGTTAGATTACAAGAAGGTGACTTCTGTTATTTACAGGGACTGGAATCTCATTTACGTAAATTGAGATCAAATTCGTTGATTATCGACGAAATTTCGTCGTGGAGGGGTTTAAAAACAGGACACAGGGTGTGGTTTTTATGTGAACTCTTTACGTCGTGTGTCTGTGAATTTTGTTTTCACGGACCTTTATTATGGGAGTGGTGTGAGTCGTGATCAGACAGAAAGAGAAAGGAAAGGGGAGAGGGAAGGAAGGAAGGAGAGAAGGAAGGAGAGAGAAAGTTTGTGACGGACCCAGAGTGATGTGACTAAAGTCTTGCGAAATTTCCTAATCTTGGGTGTTCACGGTTGGTGACGAAATTTCGGGACAATCGACTACCCACTACGACGACACTGGGTACCATGGTGCCGTCGGGTCGTACGTGAGGAGGGGGTCGGCGGGAGGAACCGAGAGAAGGTGCAAGTGAGGTCTGGGGGAGGGTGTGACAGGAAACATGAGGAAACGAAAAGTAAGATGAAAGGGGTGAAGAAAAAGTAAGTGGACAGACCGTAATGTGTCCTCTGTTTAGAGGGGTGTACGTCTCCGTATTTTATTGTGAACGAAAGAAGGTGAACGTCTAAGACACCCAGTCCTTAAAGTCCTTCGTGTGTCCACCGGCCAGAGCGGGGTGGTACAACTCCGACCCGACTGTGTACCGATATAGATTGTCGGTAAGTGAGTGCACAACACACGACGAAGGAGTGTCGTGTCCCCTTGGTCCCTTACACCCGAGGTGTCCGGTCACAACGGCGAGTATTCCGTTTCCTGAAGAACGAAGTCTTCATTGTACCGAGAAGAGGACGGTAGATGACTGACGTTACTCGGTGTTTGGGTGAGTTAAGTCCCCGTCCTCGGGGCCTACGGTAGAGATTCACTTCAAGATTTTCTTGTGTACCCTGTCCTCTACCACATTGGTAGTAGTAGGTTTAACAATAAGGAGTTGGAGTAAGGATTAAGGGTTCCGTTTTTAGGTTGTCTGACGATGCTTCGACTGAGGTGTCTCCACAGTTGACCGTGAGTTTGTATTCCATACGGAAAATACAAGGGATAGAGTCGTGATGACCTCTTCTTTCTTGTACGTACAACGTAAAATCTACTTATACGGTCTTCGTGGAATAGTGTTTTACATTCGTTCCTCTCTTAAGTTTCATCCTACCCTCAAGGGACGTAGATTCAAGAACACCTTGTCTTGAATGTTAGTCAGGGAAATTACTCTCTCTGTTCACCGGGGAGAGGACTGTTTCGTAATTGTCAAGTCCCATTAATCCTTAACAATTAGTCGCTAAAGTTACCAATGTACACAAGAACGTATGAAATGACGAAGGGAAAGAGAGGGTCGGGACCGACGTACTTCGAGGGTGGAAAGGAAAGTATGTTCAATTCTGTGTCGGTTCACGCTACGGTCTCTCCGTCGGACTCTCGACCCTCGTCACTAAGAGTTTCACCCGAGGTACCTGGTACCCTCCAGGGTCTCCGGGAAGGTCGTCAAGTACTTCAGTTTTGATAAAAGTATTCTTATGACTCCGTAATAAACGGGAAAGGATACATGACCGTAAAAGTAATCACTATATTTTCGTTGTCCTCGAAGGGACCACGGAGTCCCCATTTCTTAGGTGGACGGTTACTTCCTCTGTCCCTAGACTAGGGACCCACCCCTTCTAGGGACCACTTACCTTACCGTTGGGTGAGGTCATAAGTACGACCCTTTACGGTACCTGTCCACTCCGACCATCCGACGTCAGGTCCCCCAACGTTTGTCAGCCTGTTCTGAATCGTTGATTTGTTGTTGTTGTATTTTCGTTACTCCCCATGTTGGCGACACAGAACCGACGAACTTAAGTCACTTAGTTCGTTACTGAGGTTTTTTTGTAGTCCTCAACGACACACAGAGTGTCGGTGTCTAAGTGTGAGTTTCTCTTTTTACCTTCGAAACGAATTCTTATAGGAACTATTTATCATTTTAAAATTAAGGAATTTTTCGTATGTAGAAAAAGTATACGATACATTGCTTTACCCTTTATCCGTTTTTCGTGAAATTGAGATATAGGTTGATTCCACGAATAGAGGGTCACTTCGTGGTCACACCAACCAACTTGACACTCTACTTGACCGATGACAAAAATACTTAAGAGGGAGTAGTCTGAATGAGTTTTCTTTTTGACTGACGGGTACCAATTTATTTACCTTTTACCGTGCGTAAAAGAATTTTTATTTGTTACGCTCGGAAGTTTTTTTTTGGGGTGTTTTTGGGTCACCATAGATGACAGTTATTTTAAACTCGAAATTCCACTTTTAATCTTAAAACCTTAGAGGAGGACGGACACGGTGGAATCTTCGTCCCAGTGAAGAAGTCTGTGTTGGTGGCTCGTCCCAGGGTCCTGTGTGTCCCTTTCCTTTGTTGGTTCACTCCGTGTCGACAGTGACTGTGTGCGGTGTGTGCCCTTGGCACTGTCCCTGTGGCACGTCCCCGGACGCCCCGAGGACCCGTGTTCCGGAGACACAGGGCAAAGAAACTGATATCCTTTGTCGGAAGTAAGTCGGAGGTCCTGGAAGGGACTCAGGGTCACCCGCCTAAGTTCGTCGACAATTAGTCCCTTCCCTCTCCTACGTTTCGGTCTCTCTTTGTCAGTTCTCGTCGGAACTCCGTTCCAGGACAAAGAGATAGTCACCTATGTGTGTTGGAGAGACTCGACGAGACGTCTATGACTGGGGACGAGTTTCACCCTCTCCAATTACCAATTCCTATCACGTGACGGGTGTTCGGACATCTGGGGTCTGAGCAACTTGGACTTTCAACTACTACGACTGAGGATGAATAGAGTGGTGGTTAAGTAGTCTTCTTTACCGGTCCTGACTAGTAAGGGAGAAGTTTGTACATGATATTTTGAAGATAGAAGGGGTTCACTCCTGTGTTCCAAAACTCCTGTAACTTGGACGACACACAGGGGGAAACTGACCGTTTCGTTGTTTTGGTAGGAAAAGATGAAGTGGGTTTTGACAGAGACTTTAAACTAAGTCGTAACCACATGTCTCTTCGACTCGAAAGTCGTAGTTCTCGTTTTCCGGGTCGTTTCTTCTCACCAATGAAGTGGGACGACACGTCCAGGTATGGGGAGTGTCCCGACCGACAAACCTCACCGAAGGGAGGTATTTTGAGGGATTGACCCCCTTTAATGATTAAGACGCCTAAAGTATTTTGTGTCTCCCGGTATTTACAAACGAACCGTCTAAAAAAAAAAAAGGGGAGGGTTTCCCGTCGAGTAATTCAGGTAGTTATTTCGTCCGAAACAAGATTTCTAAATGTTACAAAAGGGTTACTTTTAAGATTAACTGTTGGTGGTCCTCTTATTGTTACACCTTGTGGTCTCGAGACCTAAGAGGGTAAGAAGGTTCTAGGTAGAGTCTCTTCGTGAGGGAAGAATCCAAAGGACCTGGTCGTGAGTCGAGACAGAGATAACCTGTGTGTGTATTCCTCTACGAACCGATAGTAGTCAAATAGTAAGTTTCATCAGTTTGGAATTTTTTGGTTTTCTAAATCAGAAAGTTTGAAGTTTCCTTTAAGGTAAACTAAGGGTCCGAGTCTTATAGTCCAGGGAGGTACGTCTTATTCGTATAATGTATTTTTACGTTGGTACGGAAAAGATACATTTTCCTTACCCCCACCCCCCCGACCATAACGATTTTTTATTTTTACGTACTACTCTCAGAACTCGTTATCAACGTACTCTTATAATTTCCGCGTCGATAAGTCACCTAAGTAATATCTTATTTTCAAGTTCATGGTCTCCCTCACTAAAAGTATACTTACAACCCACAACGGGAGTGTGTGTTCTCAGAGACCAGATATGTCTCTTGGCTCAGTGTAGTTCGTTCAGTCCCTCGACACTCACTGTTCCATATCTCTCCCGACAAGTCTATACCCTGTGTGTAATGACCTGGGAAAAAGTTTCTTTTGAAACTTCTAAAACAATCCGAAAGAACCACCTTGACAGTGTTCTATTGTTATGTCAACGTTTACTCACCGCAAGTCACCGGTGTGGTGACGGAAAATGTCTGGTCGACCGCTTCCGACGGGACTGCCCTACCCTTTAATCGTAATTTCTTCCTGAGTTCCAATGACCGGACTGTGCGTCGGGTTCTTGTGAGAGGTTATTTCATGTGCTGTGGGTTGTATCAGTGTTTTGGTTTTCGTTTTGTTTTCTCGAGGAATGACTTTTCTTTTCGTCGGTTTTTTATAGGTATGAGGAAAGACTTGGAAGAACTTAGAGAGGGAAGAGGTTTGTCGAAGGTCCAGGGGTCTCAAATTTTTATTTACACGTTTGGTACCCGAAGGTCAACGTAATGTGTCTAATTCTCTTCACGTCGACCACCTTCTCCATCCCTTTATTTTTTGTTAAGTGAGGAAAAAGACTTCTCTTTCATCTCTTTTCTTAGTTTCACCTTTTCGTTGGGGGTTGAGGTAGGGGTGAGGGGACCCTTGTAAGTCTGGTCCTTAGTCTTCCGATCTTAGGATTGATCGGACCATAGATGGTGGTCGACAAGTTACTCAGAGGTTCGGAAGACTTAAAGGACCAGGAGTAGAAATCTCCTTTTCAATATCTACAGTCCCTAAGGGTTTGACACAAGGGACCTCGAGGTCCCAAGGTCTCCTCGAAGACTGTGTCGGTGTCATTGTACCTCCAGTTAGTTTCCCTTACCCCAGGACACGAAGTTAAGTCGGGTTTGTCACGTCTCAACTAGGTCGAGTATACAGTTCTGACACCCATTTTAGAAGACGAATAGAAGTTTAGTGGTTCTGTTAGGTGTTGATTTCACCGAATTTTCGTAATCAGGAGATTTTATAGACGACTAAAAAATAGAAATTTTAATATACCAAAGATCGACGGAGAGACTTAATAGTAATAATCTTAATTGATTAACTGTCCGACCAATTATAATTGGGGGATTCGACACATGGTCCAAGATGAATTTTCCACTCTTTTACCTTTGAGTGCATTCTGTTCATGTAGTTTTAGTGTGTCAAGTCATCGACTGTTCTAAGTTTGTCTCCTTATAGACTGTATTTTGGTAATTGACATAAGACAGGAGTCTCAATTTCCTGTTTGAAGTGAGTGATATTTTCTCTCGGCCAATGGAGTAATAATGATGTTAAGAAAGAGGCACCTTGTAGTCCAGGAAGTAAACGTAAGAGATTCTCATTTGTGAGTGGGACCACTCTACTTTACTTATCGGTTCTCAAGGTGGGTTGTTCGTTTAGACAACCTATGTCCCTTCGGGTTTTGCAACTGTTTCGGAGGTCCCGTTGTCACCAACAAGTCTTGAAAGTTTCGTTTGTTTTGAGGATTTTCTCTTATTTCTCGTAAGTTTATAGTCGTTAGGTTTACGTCTCTACTGGTTGTGACCGTTTTTTTTTTTTTGATTGACTTCACTTTTACTAATAGACTGATCTAGGTTGAGAACCGAAACTTTGTATGAGATAAGGACTATTGCTCAGTTGGGTTGTAAACTGTCTTTCTATTAGGAGTTCCATTGGTAAGGAAGCTACAAAGAAGAAGAAGAAAAAAAAAAAGAAACTAGAAAACCGACGTGACTTTTCGTACATCCTGAAATCATTAGGTTGGTCCCTAGTGTAGGAGTTGGGGATGTTACCGTAGGGCCTCGGAATTCGTGACCTGGTGGTCCCTTTAGAGGAAGTCACAAAGAATTGTCTCAAGTATGACTGAAACTCATACGACGACGATGACGATTCAGCGAAGTCAGCACAGGCTGAGACACGCTGGGTATCTACCGTCGGATGGTCCGAGGGAGCAGGGACCCTAAGAGATCCGTTCTTGTGACCTCACCCAATGGTAAAGGAAGAGGTTACGTACTTTCACTTTTCACTTTCACTTCAGTGAGTCAGCACAGACTGAAACGCTGGGGTACCTGACGTCGGATGGTCCGAGGAGACGGGTACCCCAAAAGGTGCGTTCTCATGACCTCACCCCACGGTAATGGAAGAGGAAACTCATACGATGATTTATATATTGTGTATTTTACCCTTATTGTGTGATCATTACCATGATTTACGCTGACTTAAATTTGAAGTTTTAGTAATTAACATACGACGATACACTAAAAATTGAGTTAAACTTTTTTGTGGTAATTACACAAAAAAAGATTGAGGATACCTTTCTATATAACTTCCGTCCCGTAATACAGGAAAGAAGAGTGTGTTAATCTACGTACTTCTACATAGAATCTCCTTTCCCCTTCCCTGTCGTCCCTTTCCCCTCCCTTCCCAAACAAAAGGAAGACAAAGTCCTGTTAAAGGGAGGATGGGAAGTGTAAGATTAAAAATCTTCTAGATAAAATTCAGGCTACCGTTAAGTCAGGATGTTCTTTTTAAATTCTTTTCTTGATCACTCCCCGTTGTCACTCTCTGTTGCATTGTGCACCAATTCAGTACCTTTTATCCAAGTCTGGGGTCGAGGTAGTGAATGCTCCACATGTTGGTACTGACTAAAGAGACACGGAATCGAAGGATTGAATCTTTTAGTTGTGTTCCGGTGGAGGGATACCTGGACAATGTAATTAATTTATCGTATTTAACACGTATCTCGAGTTAAATGGTGAGGGGTTCACCGCGTCGCCATTTCCTAGGTCGACGGTTTCGTCCTCTACGTTCTCTGAGTCCAAGTTAGGGACGCAGCCTTTCTAGGGAACCCTCTATCTTTACCGTTGGACGAGGTCATAAGAACGGACCCTTTAGGGTGTCTGTCTCCTCCGACCACCCGATGTCAGGTACCCCAGAGTTCCTCAGTCTGTACTGACTCGCGTGTGTGTGCATATCTCTTATAGTACCATTCCTCCACGGTAGTGTCCCACACCATGGAAATAAAATTACCGCAATAACTCTCCGACGACTAGAAAAATCTCTTGAGGGATAGTGTTTATGTGGTCACGTAGAGAGAGAGACCGGGGTAGTGTTACTCGGTCCCGGATAGAGGTTTTAAGATAAAGGACGTTTTGGTGGACACCCGTCTGGTATCAGATTTGACAGGCTCTTACTTATTGCGTCGTATTACCCTTTGTCGTTTTAGCTACTGAGAGGACACGAGGTTGTCGGAGAAGAGGTTTTAGGTTCGGGGTCGTCAGGAATCGGTGAGTCTACAGTCAAGGGAGTGGTCGACCCTGGGGGCGACGTATTTTGTTCTTGTCGACATGGAGGGAATGACAGAAGTCCGTCCGATGGAAATCTTTACACAGACGGAATGGACTCTTTGGCTATCGTGTTAAGGAAAACTTCAGTCCGAGTAAATCTTTAAGACGGTCTCGTTTAAGGTTCTTGTCCATGTGTTGGGGTCACTCCTCCCTCTTGCACTGCTACTACATCCGTTTGGTAGATGAGGGGTCAGAAGAGAGGTCTACTTAAGGAAAGGTGTCGTACCTACGGTATAACTTTATGTTCACGGTCAGTAGGCGCACCACTTATCCCCTTTCGTCGTCCGCAACGGTCAGGAAGACGACCATTGTGAAGAGGTGTGACTCCGTCCTCGATTCGTCGCCGAAGTCCCCTAAGTTCTTCTTGGTCTACAACTCTCGGTTGCAACGGTCCCACTGTCCACCTTGTAACAACTAGGGCTGGACCTTCTAAACTCTTTCCTCGTCTTCATCGGGCTACAATTGAGGAGAACTAGAGGCTACGTACCACTCTATAGTTCGGCCTCTATCCTTCTGCACCAGTCCAGACCCCTTATGTGTCCGTCGACTGAGATTTTATGTTATTTTTTTACGTGTACTTTTAGGTGGTTAATTCTTAATCCCGTAGCTGTTCTGTACGAGTGGGCTTCTACTCGAATACAATGTATGTAGAGTAGAGGGTAAATTACCTTTGTAAATATAAGGTACAGCAGGTCTCGTTGAGGGTCCTGTGACCGACGGTAGAGAGGAGTAACATGTAGGATTTCCTCTTTACAATAGGGTTTAGGGTCACCCGGTCACTTACCGACCCATACGAAAAAGACTGTTTGTACGGTATTTTTACACTGAACGGAGAGCATATTTTTTTGAATATTGGATTGTTTTTCTGTTTCTATGATGTGTTTATAAATTACTATCATGTGTCGATGAATAACTAAAGAAGAGTCTTACGATTAAAATTTCTTTAAAGCTACAACTATGTAATCTCAGACGGGGTTTCAACAAACTGTGACCGTTCAGAATTTTACGTTTGTATATAGTAGAAGATCAGATAAAACGGTCTACAATTGACGATCTTACGAAATAAAAGTGTTTTTAAAGGAGAAAATTTACAAGGTGATACACAGTTTAGGACCTGACTTTGAACCAGTGACAGAAATTCCTTGAGTAAAAGATGATTCTTCATTTGGTTGTCGTCGGTGTGTCACAAAATTTACGTCCCTGTCTCCTTCGGCGCTTGGCTCCGGCGCAAAGTCGGACTGCACCAATACCAGAACTTCCCGTTTGACCTAAGTGGTCACTCCTTTCTCATGGGACAAGTGACCAGATGAAGAGGTACGGGACCCGACTGGAACACTGGATGAAACCAACTGTCTTACTTCTCGTTTCCTGTGATCAAGACTTAGATCCGAAGTTCCTCTAAACGTCTGAAGACGAGAGAAAACCTTGGGAGGACACATCGGTACGTGTGTTCAGGCCCGATCGGACGACCTCCTGCCTTCTGTGCACGAGATCAGTGGACTACCGGCGTCGGTGACTGGTCGAGTCTTTGTCTGGACAACTTGACTGGTTTTTACTTATTCATTTAGGTTGACCCCCGAAGGGACCATCGAGTCGACCATTTCTTAGGTGGACGTTACGTCCTCTGGGGTCAAACTAAGGACCCAACCCTTTTAGAGGACCTCTTCCCGATAGGTGTGGTCATAAGAACCCGAAGGGACCACCGAGTCTACTATTTCTTAGGTGGACGTTGCACCTCTGGACCCAAGTCAGAGACCCAACCCTGCTAGAGGACCTCCTCCCGTACCGTTGGGTGAGGTCAGAAGAACGGACCTCTTAGGGGTACCTGTCTCCTCGGAACGTCCGATGTCAGGTATCCCAGTGTTTCTCAGCCTGTGCTGACTCGATGATTTTGTGTTTAGGTTGACTCGGGTCTGATTAAACGACTGAGTGTTTTGTCACTCGATTTGTTTACTATCGAAAATAGGTATTATTCTATAAAGTTCAAAAAATAAACAAATAAGAACCGACACGAACCAGAAACGACACGTCCGAAAAGAGATCAACACCACTCGTCCCAGATGAGAGATGGAAGTCACGGGTGATGAGTCACACCACCGAAGGGAATGACACCTCGTGTCCGAGATCACACGCGACCGAAGTCCTCTGTGTTGAGGGTCCGAGGTCTCTCGTCCGAGTCATTAGCGTCACGAGCCCGGATCGACAAGACACCGTACACCCTAGGAGGACCTGGTGCCTAGTTTAGGTACAGAGGATCTAACTGTCCACCTAAGAAATGGTGTCTTGGTGGTCCCTTCGGGTGATTCATAAAATTAAAGTGATTCAAAACTCACCAAACAATGTGTCGTTACTGATTTGTTATGGTTTCCTGAAACGAAACCTTTTTCAGACCCAATACGAAAGCCCTCCTTCGATCATTTCTTTTCCCCGTGTCTAATTTCCACGTTCTCTATTTGTTTTCCTTAGTTCAGGACTCTCCTTGTCGGAACAGGTGGTGTTGTTTATTCTTCTGTTTACAGTCCATATCTATACCCATTTGTCCGTCTAATCCCCTTTCCTACGACTTTTTCAAGAGTAGATCACCAAAAGACTAAACGGACTAAAGGGAAAAAGACTCGAAAGAACAGAAGGTTAGTTTATGTATGGAGTGAGACTATGCGATTTCTAAAGTAAGTCTGTCGTGTGACCTTTCACGTATCGAAACCTAAATTTTTTACCGATCTAAGAGGATGAATGATCTGGACCCTGTAACCCGTTTGATGAATTTGAAGTTAATCAAGTGAAATTTAACCATTATTATGGAGGAAGGGTCCTAGTGACATTGTGCAGATCTTGTTTCATCCACGACTTATTTACCATCGATGAAAAAGTGACCCCGAAGGGTCCATCAAGTTCCCATTTCTTAGGTCAACGGTTGCATCCTCTGCACCCAAACTAGGGATCCAGTCCTTCTAGGGGACCTCTCCCTTTACCGTTAGGTGACTTCATAACAAAGGATCTCTTAAGGTACCTGTCTCCTCCGACCACCCGATGTCAGGTACCCCAACGATTTCTCAACCTGTGCTGACTCGTTGATTTATTGTTGTTGAAAAGTAATGTTATTTCATTAGAGTGAATTCTCTTTTTCGAAAGTGTTTAATGTTGTAAGATTATTCTGAGTTTACATGAAGGGTTGGGTGGGGGGTATACCTAAGAATAATTGTAGTGTGGGTTTTCTTTTTTAATATGTATATACACGCACAGTATACACATAGGGATAATAATCGTGAGTTTAAAGAAATGACGGTCCCGAATAGCAATATCGAAACATCGTTAGAGTATGTGATCTCTTAAATTATTTTAAAGTTGACTTTTCGAGGGTCTATTAAAACCTCTTTATCAGATATAAAAAGGGTAACTGGAAGTACAACTAAAAGTTTAGAGGTTGATAACACTGTTCAAACGTTAAGGGGATTTATCAATAGATATATAGCTTGTAGTAATGAACATTACCCTCATTACCTTTTTATACCGGTACCAGTAATTCATTGGCCGAATTTTCTTTAGTGTTTTATTTGGGAAGTCATAATCATGTCACAGGATACTATGGTCCGTATACGAGTCGTCTTTTGGTTTTCATTAATACAGAAACGAATTCTTCTCGTTTCTGTATTTTCTTTTCGTTTAAGGAGAGTTGACCTTAATGATCTCTACTTCTCATGTTTGTTTTTCTATCACCGTAAGGGGGTTCGGAGAGAATGCGACACGTGGGTCCGAGTGCAAGATGAACGAACTGAAGACGAGTCTGGGTTTCCGGGGAAGAACAAGAGGAGCGAAGAGTGGACAGAGGGGTGACTACCGACGAGGACGAGGGGACCCGACGACCCGAGAGGACATCCAGAGGACTGAGGAAGGTTGGGGGGAAAGAAACGAAAAGTCAAAGGGAGGTAGGAATGTGAGATAAAATGTATATGAGTACCTTAAGGTGAGAGTACCAAAGATATTAAGAAAAATAGTCCTACCAAGGGTTGAAATATAAAATGTCGGAAATAAAGAGTCTAAAGTCTCTGTATTGGAAGATCCTTCTTATTTTAGACAGGCTATAGAACGAGAGTGTCTTACTGATAAGTCGGTATGGAAGTTAGTGATTAAATAAATTATTGATTGTTCACGACTAACGTACGGTCGGGGACACGGTCCGTGGTCTCCGTGTCGTTTCTGGTTTTGGGATCGTTAGAGTCAGGGATTTACCGGGTAAAAGATAAACAACTTCCTTTATTTTTATGACCGACGGTTTTTTAGTGTCGTACTTATTTTGCTGTACGATACGAATTGTCACGTTTCCGTCTATTTTAGTATTGGTTACACTCTTCACGTATTATACACAGTCCGAGACGAAAGTGTTTCCGGTTGTCTTGTATTTCAAAACTCAAAATTCATCGGTTCTAGTTAGGTTCAGAAAATTCATCGGTTCTAGTTCGGTTCATAACAAAGTATAGTCTAGACACCGGGTCAAAGGAAAGAACATTCAATGTGGTTCAGTCTGTAGGTTCCACTCCCCATATCGGACAATTGTTCCATTGTCTTTTAGGTTGATCAAGTACACCTCTAGTTTATACATTAAACTGGAACACCCAGTCCGTCCGTGTCAAGATTCTTGTGGTTTCTGTTGTCTAGTGTTCGCCGCAAATGATATTCTACTTATAACAGGACATATAGTTATATGTCTTTAAAGATCTCTCGATTCGATTCGAATAAATTTAATATACGTCTCATGTAGTACGCTTTACGACCCGACCTACTTCGTGTTCGACCTTAGTTCTAACGTCCCTCTTTATAGTTATTGGAGTCTATTCGTCTACTGTGGTAAGAGTACCGTCTTTGACTTCTTGATTTCTCGGAGACTACTTTCATTTCTCCTCTCACTTTTTCAACCGAAAAAGTGTCTTTTGATTATAGTACCGTAGGTCAGGGTAGTGAAGTACCGTTTATCCACCCCTTTGTTACCTTTGTCACTCTCTGAAATAAAAGAACCGGAAATTTTAGTGACGTCTACCACTGACGTCGGTTCTTTAATTTTCTGTTAACGAGGAACCTTCTTTTCGATCCTGGTTAGATCTGTCGTATAATTTTTCGTCTCTGTAGTGAAACAGATGTTTCCAGGTTGATCAGTTTCGACACCAAAAAGGTCATCAGTACATGCCTACACTCTCAACATGATATTTCTTTCGACTCGGGGGTTCTTAACTACGAAAACTTGACACCACAATCTCTTCTGAGAACTCTCAGGGAACCTGACGTTCCTCTAGGTTGGTCAGGTAGGATTTCCTTTAGTCAGGACTTATAAGTGACCTTCCTGACTACGACTTCGACTTTGAGGTTATGAGACCGGTGGACTACGCTTCTTACCCGAGTAACCTTTTCTGGGACTACGACCCTTTCTAACTTCCGTCCTCCTCTTCCCCTGTTGTCTCCTACTCTACCAACCTTTCGTAGTGGCTGAACTACCTGTACTCAAACTCATTTGAGACCCTCAACCACTACCTGTCCCTCCGGACCACACGATGTCATGTACTCCAGTGTTTCGCAGCCTGTGTTGACTCGCTGACTTGACTTCGACACCCTCTGTCGTGTCTTCGTTCTAACTACTCGACCTTTGACCTCGTTACACAAACCAAAACTTTCCCTGAACAAATAAGATTAGACATGGGTCTGGTATTGGTCAATATGGTCGAGTTCCTTCTCGTCCAACCCGGGAACGAGGTTGGGACGGGAGCGTAATATTTGTGAAGGAAGGGGAGTGTGAGTCGTACAGGGTTGGACTTGTGACCTTCCAGGGAAGGTTCAGACCGGGAGGGGGGTGCAAGGTCTAGAGTCCTGTGTCTTAGGGCTGGATGGATCGATAAGTACAACCTCTACGACTATTGTAGGAGTTGTGTATGAAAGAGGAGAAGTAGGGGTATAGGGTTGGTGGTGTGAAATTAAGAAGGTTTGATGAAAAATAGTTAGAGGGAGAAAGATGGGGATCTAGGTGATGTAATTGGATTTGGTGGTAGTATCGAACGGACCTAATGTTGTTTAAGACGAAGAGGAAGAAGATAGGTGGTTGGTGAAAGGTGGTGACGAGTCTCATTAGAAATATTTTGACTTCAACCTTATGGGACGTCATTCGGTAGCTTCCGAATAACAATTTCCGACCTACTTCAGGTTTGAGAACTGATGTTAATGTACGAGTACTATTGGTCACGGGACGGCCGGGGAGACCCGAGTAGAGTGTGACGACGACGACGACGACGACGACGCAGTGAAGTCAGCACAGGTTGAGACACGCTGAGGTATCTGCCTTCGGGTGGTCCGGGAGGGCAGGGACCCTAAGAGGTCCGTTCTCGTGACCTCACCCAACGGTAAAGGAAGAGGTCACGTAGAGTGTGATCAGAGACAGAATAGGCGATACTAGGTCGGTGAGTCCACGAAGGTGGGTTCCTTGAAGTGCCAGTGTCGTATTTACGACTCCCGTCTCAATAGACAAAATCGGTGGTGACTTATGGGTCTCGGACCGTATCATTGAGTATATGAGTATATTCAACATTCACAAACAGGTTACTTAGTTTTATAAATCGTACAATTTATATAGAGATGGAATATGTCATTTACTCTGACTGACTGTTCCAGACTTATGGATACTATGTAAGTAGGGATTCATAAAAAGAATATTAACGTCGTCGGAAGGAGTGTCGTGATATGTATAATAAGGTGAATTATGAAAGTCAAGGACTTATCACAAACATTGCAAATGGAGTTGAAATGTCCTTATTTGAAGACGAGGTAAATTTTACATAATCATTCAACGAAACGGTCTTGATAAACTATTTTATTACCGTAAAATTAATACATCATTATGTGTGGCCTGTCGCGATGTAGTTCCAACACTGTCTCTCTTTACCTTCTGGAGAATTTTATAACTATCCTTTTAATCGGCGTAAATGAAAGTTACTCTTTAATTTTTAATTTGTCCATACATTATTCTTTTTGACTCACCAATCTTGTTTGTTTTCTTTTACTTAAATATTAGACCCTTGGGTTGCACAGAGTGTCCCCTTTCTTTCCTCAAAATACTTTTCCCTTTTCTTTGATTCATGTCACTAAGAGTTAAGATGAATGTTTTCGTTCTTTATAAAGTAGTAGTGGTAAATGGTACCACTGTCACATAGAGTTAAAAGTCAAATTTACAAGTTCTTGAGTCCGATAATTTGACGTTTGTATATATGGTCAATATTTAATATAAGGGCTAAACCGTAGACTATCATTGGTTTAATTATAGTGTTCTTTCTTTGATGTCAGAATTATCCTCATTGGCTTGTGATAAGACTTTTGTCGGAAGATACAGTAATCTTCACGTTGTCTAGAATTTTAATAAGTGACTCTCGAAAATTTTAACACACTCTAAAAAGAATTTCTTAGTTATTTTCCTAATAGTTATGTATAAACTCCATCTTATTACTATACAGTAATAATGATAAAAGTGCGGAAACCTTTTAAAGTAAATCCAAGGTATGTATAAATTCGTATAGGAGATTTTTTTTTAGTATCCCTTCTTACATACAAACAGGTTCAGTGAAGCGTTCATAAATAGTCTCCGGGCGATGGTGAGTCCAACTTATAAAACGATTACGGACTAAAAGGTCTACGAATTCGTAACTAAAAATTTTTAACTCGATATTAAGTGTGTGGTATTTAAAATGAGTATATGATGTGTAGAGTCACCCAACACATATAAGTGTTCCAAAATGTTAGTGGCGGTGGTAGATTAAGGTCTTATAAAAACAAGGTAAGTTTACTTTGAGAGAGGTGAATGGAGGAGTTGGGAGGTGGATGGGTCATGGACCGTTGGTGATTAGATGAGAAGTGGAGTTACTTAGACGGATAAGACTTGTAAAGTATGTTTGTCTTAGTATGTCGTACACCGGAAAGCACAGACCGAAGAAAGTGAATCGTGTGATAAAAGTTCCACGTAGATGTGACATAGTTCATAGTCATGAATTCTCAAGGAAAAGTACTAGGTCGTTATAAAATAATATATCTATTCGGTGTGACAAAATAGGTAAATACTACCTGTAAACCCAATGAGGGTGAAAAAACCGATATTTCTTACGACGACGATACTTGTAAGTGCATGTTAAAGAAACATCTTTGTATAGAAAGGTCAAGAGAACCTGTATATAGATCCTTCTCTTAACGACCCAATTGAGACCCCGAAGGGTCCACCGCGACGACGACGACGACGACGATTCAGCGGGGTCAGGACAGGCTGAGACGCGCTGGGGTATCTGCCGGCGGGTGGTCCGAGGGGGCAGGGACCCTGAGAGGTCCGTTCTTGTGACCTCACCCAACGGTAAAGGAAGGGGTTACGTACTTTCACTTTTCACTTTCACTTCAGTGAGTCAGCACAGGCTGAGAATCGTTGGGGTACCTGACGTCGGATGGTCCGAGGAGGTAGGTACCCTCAAAGGTCCGTTCTCATGACCTCACGCCATGGTAACGGAAGAGGGGTCCACCGCGATCACCATTTCTTAGACGGACGACAACGTCGTCTAAATTCTCTACACCCAAGCTAGGGACCCAACCCTTCTAAGGGACCTCCTCCCATACCGTTGGGTGAGGTCCTAAGAACAGACAGACTTCCTAGGGTACCTGTCTCCTAAGACCACCAGATTGTCAAGTGTCCTAGAGTCTCAGTCCGTGCTGACTTCACTGGATCGTGTCATTGAGATACGAATTGAAAAACTCCTTGATGATCTGACAAAAGGTTTAAAAACACGGTAAAAAGTAAGGGGAAGTCACATTCCTCGAGGTTAAAGAGGTATGAGTATGTATGAGTTGTCGTGAACAAAAATAGGTAGGAAAAATAATGTCGGTAGGATTCACCCACACTTCGTCATGGCTGAACGAAAAGAGATCACTGATTACTACAACTCGTGTACGAATTTAAAAATAACGAATTTTGTGTCTATTCGTACAAGTGACCATGGGCATTGGTATGTCTACTTATACAGGGATAGGAGTCGGAGGGAGGGTGTGGGGGAAGTTCCTTGTCAAATTGTTTACGAAGTCTTTTTTTTTTTTTTTTTTTCTTTATACTACTTTTTTTCTACCTTGGTGTTTCAGTAAGACCAATTTGACGGTCTTAAAATCGTGATGGTAGGTAGAGAAGGGGACACTACTATACACGATTTTCACTTACTCTTACATGAAGTCATCGTCCCCGGTCCGACGCCGGTTCCGTAAGTTGAGATGTGTGACATTTTAGAACAAAACTTTCTACGTCTCCCAGTCACACTAAATAGCTAAGTTTATTTCGTTTTTTTGATACCTTTATAGTCTAACCTATACGATTTGTATTTTTACAGGAGGTGAAAACTTTAATGTTCTCGACTTGTTGTTTAGTCTCGTAGTATTTATGGTGTGACTGAACCTATAAGCGGGTTCACTTAAGTGTTTTGTTAATCTACGTAGAAAAGAGAGAGAGTGACGGTCGTATCAGGCAAAAGAGATTCTTACTTTACTTTACCTAGTAAAGAAGAGTAACGGTGGTTGAGAGTCGTTGGAAAAGTAAGTACCGAAAAGATTAGGTTTGTATTCTCTGACAGAAATGGTGGACAATTATATCCCGGTTATCTACTCTTACGAAACAAGGTTCTGTTATTATTATGTTAGACAACAAGAAGGACATTATGTAGAATCGTATTAAAATAAAAAGGATTTCCATAATCGAGGTTCTTTCAGGTTATTGTTTCACGTCTAAAAGTTCTATAAAAACTTTCATTTTTTTACGAAGCCATATTATACATAAACGTAAATCACCTTTTATTCTTAAATACTTGATTTGTGAACACTTCATTAAACAAGGGGCAAAGTTTATATACTTACGTAAAGTTTTTCGAATGTATCGAATTTTTCACTATGTCGACAATTTATGTTATATGTATCAATATAGTTATTGTGTCCTTCATATGAAAATTTTGAATCATGAATTTTGTAATTTGCATTATCGTCTACCGGACCGAATTGTGGTGACGTGCCACAAGTTAACTGGTCTTACGTAGTAGATGGACTCAACTACTCAGTTGTCCCTCGAGGTCCCCAGGTCACACCTTCGACGCTGTCTCGTGGTAGTTGTAAAATACTGTATTTGTTGTCTAAAAAAAGACCGCTAGTTTTAGACAGTGTACTGGAGTACTCGATACAATTACTATTTTTCGTTTCTTTTAGTCTCATCCTAAGACAAAAGAATAAAGTGTAATCTCCGTCTCTCTATGTTTCTTTACTGTTAGCTCACTTTTGACTGAAGTACTTATTTGTTACTTTTGACCTTAGTTTAATATCCTTCTTCCATTAACCTTAGATCAGAAGTACTTTTGACACTGTGAGTCATTAATGTGAGGTCACAGACAAGTACCTTTATAGATGCCGAACCTGAGACCAGGTCTTCTTTGACCCTTAACACTTGTGAAAGGGAGAAACTTCTGACGACTGTAGAGGTACATGTGTTACCAAGAGGTTAGAGTATGTGAAGTAGAAGTATTGATACATTCTTTGAGAATGGGTCCATCTCTGTTGGTAATTTGAGAGAGAGTCTATGGTTTCCCGATTTAGAAAGACTAAAAGTCGATGGTCTGGATCGAATTTCTGTGTTCTGGATCAAAAATTGTGTACTCTCGAGGAGAAAGGAAGAGGGGGAATATATGGTAGAGAGGTTCACTTTTGTTTATATTTTAAAGGGTATGGAATGACCTTGATCCAGGTTGACAGGAAATGTTCCGGCAGAATTCATGATTATGGTTACGGCAGGTACACCTTCCGTTTTATCTACTGGAGACCCCTCAATCCTAAATTCTGGTGATTTTACTCTGTCTTCAATTCTTACAAGGTCTGTTCATTCGTCGGTAATTATTCCAGTATACACACTACTGTGTGGGTTGGTTTCCAGTCTGGGAATAGTGGACTACGAGGAGGGGGTTAGAATGAACAATACGGACTGAGCTAAACGAATTTTAGGGTACAGTAGTACAATAAGGGACGGGGGTTAGGTAGTACAAAAGAATGGATCTAGTCGAAAGAGATGTAGTAGTAACATTATTCTGACTTGTCATGGTATAAATTGTCTCATCTGAGACTTCGAATTACCGAACCCAAGTTTAAGACCGAGTTGACAAACCTTAACATACTAGAACGACAGTAAACATACTTGAACAATTCAACACAGGTTGAAGAACACCTGACATCGGACGGTCCGAGATAGGTGCCCCAAAGGGTCCGTTCTTATAACCTCCCCCAACGGTAAAGGAAGAGGTTCCCTAGAAGAGCTGGGTCCCTACCTTGGGTGCAGAGGACGTAACCGTGTGTCTAAGAGGTGGTGACTCAGTGGTCCCTTGGGGAATATTTTGTCTATGATTTCTTATTATTCTGGACAGAGTGTCTCATCAACTACTCACTTATATACATTTTGTGTATCCTGTTCCGGACTTTATATGATTCCTTAAACATTCATAATCGACTATATTAGTAGTCTAGTTGAAGTTCGTAAAATCGGATATGTAGTCAGGATATAAACATATGACAAGAGTCATTACCTCAGAGACCACCGAGTCTCCAATTTCGTAGACGGACCTTACACCCTCTGGGTCCAAGCTAGTGACCCAGCCCTTCTTGGGGACCTCTTCCTGTTACCGTTGGGTGAGGTCATGAGAACGGACCTCTTAGGGTACCTCCCTCCTCAGACCATCCGATGTCAGGTACCCCAGCGTTTCTCAGTCTGTGTTGAACTCAAGAGTTATTATTGATTATAAATACGTCGATAGACATCAAATGTTTTATCAATTCATATGAACGAAGTAAAGTGAATTAAGAGTGTTAGACCCCTTCTGTTTCAATCAAGGTACAATAGATGGTCGACCAGATGGGTCGTGACCTGTTTTTTTTTTCAGTGAAATGACAGAACCATCAGTAAGACTTCGGACGAGACCTGTCGACGGGTCTACTCTTCCTCGAAGACGGGACCTCTGAAAGACCCCTACAATTTAAGGAGACAGGTTCCACGATTTATTAATACCGGTAGAGGTGTCTACCCGTCAGGATACCCCGAGAGAGTGGTGGTCTCCAGTGGTTTCACTTAAGATGTATGTAGGGTATCGAAAATTCAGACTCATAAGTCTTGTATTGACGGGTTAAATTACCTTTAGGAAAGTCGTCAAAACCACTCTTTCGAAGTCTCTTTCTTTATTGTAAAGAAAGAGTAAATTTCTCTGGTTCTACTGTTACGAGAATTTAACCTGAAGACGACGACGACGACGATTCAGCGAAGTCAGCACAGGCTGAGACACGTTGGGGTATCTACCGTCGGATGGTTCGAGGGGGCAGGGACCCTAAGAGGTCCGTTCTTGTGACCTCACCCAACGGTAACGGAAGAGGTTACGTACTTTCACTTTTCACTTTCACTTTAGCGAGTCAGCACAGGCTGATCTTGAGTTTTAGTCGAGTAGTCTAGTCTGTCACGAACAAATAGACCGTTCGGGAAGTTGGAAGACGGAGAGTGTTTACGTTGGGAACGGCAATGACAGTTTCGAAAACTCTCTGGCGGTACTAGGATAGGTAGTGAGTTTTTCATTTACAGGTGTAAAGGCGTCCAAAGGGTCCATAATGATCACCGTTTCTTAGGTAGACGGTTACGTCCTCTACGTCCTCTGGACCCAAGTGAGGGACAGAACCCTTCTAGGGGACCTCTTCCTTTACCGTTGGGTGGCGTCATAAGAACGGACCCTTTAGGGTACCTGTCTCCTCGGACCTCCCGTTGTCAGGTACCCCAACGTTTCTCAGCCTGTGCTGACTCGTGAACAGTCGTCGTATAAAGGTGTCGTGTATTCTTTAAGGACTTTACTCTTACTGATATACCCCAAGTTATTTTTAGAAAACCTTAAAATCCAACACTAGATCTCCGTCTGGTCCTTTGTCGAGTTTGAAGACTACGTGTCAGGTAGAAAAAGATTGAGTTATCTTTGGGACTTTGTTCTACAGTCGATGAAACGAAAGTGTATTGACAAAGAACCACCATTTGAGTTCAAATTCTCTTAAGAACATCCAAGATTTTTTTTTTTCTGATTTTGTTACAAAGTAAAAATCGAGTTAGAGAGGAATATATCGTATTTTAAGTTACTCTTGATAAAATCCAGCATTATTCACTCTTTTCCCACTTTCAAATTTATAAAGGTAAATCAGTTCCCAAACGAACATACTTTTTATTCTAGAGTGGTTTCTCGATTCCATCCCGGTGGGTCAAATTCCACCTATAACGAGCACCGTTATTACTCTGGGGGACTTTACCTACGTAGCACTTCACTCGATAGTGACACCCACGACCCGAAATAGAGTGGTCCTTGAGACCCTCGACCATGTCTATTATGGAGTCACAATTACGGTTCCCGATCTTGAGACGGAATTGAGGGACAGTGACCACCGAACAGTCTCGTCCTTTCCACCCACAATCCCCGGTGTCTTTTGTGAGCCCATTTCTTGGCGTCCATGATTTCCGACCTTCAGACAGTCTCCTGTGGTTCCCGTGTCCCTACACTCTGTGTGAGGGACGGTGAGGAGGGTTGGGCAAGTTAAGACGGGGTTGGAAGTTTCGCGGAGAGGACTCAACGTAGGAATTGCAGTCTAAGGAGTCGGTAGAGTCGTAAGTGTTTTAGAGGGTGTTACGGAAGGTACACATACTAGGTGGACACGGTTGTCCTACAGTGGTCTCCGAAAAATAGTAGAGGTGGTGTGACACAAAAGTCCTATGGAGCCCCGAACTCTCGTGCATAAGACCCCAGATTTGATCAGGGTCACGGACCGAAATCGGAATTCTCGACACACTTCAACACGTTCAGTGAATTGGATTCGGGGACAAAGGACGGTACTTTTACCCTATTATTATTATTATCGATTTGGACTAGGACAGGTTCAGAGAACCTGTCGTCCCTCTAGTTTGGTCAGCTGGAATTTCCTTTAATTAGGATTTATAAGTAACCTTCCTGACTGCGACTCCGACTTCGAGGTCATAAAACCAGTGGACTACGTTTCTCGACTGAGTAATCTTTTCTGGGACCACGACCCTTTTCTAACTTCCGTCCTCCTTTTCTCTCAACAGTCTCCTACTCTACCGACCTACCATGATGACTACGTTACCTGTACTTGAACCCGTTTGGAGCCCTCTACCACTCCTTGTCCCTCCGGACCACACGACACCAGGTGCCCCAACGTTTCTCAACCTGTATTGACCCACTGACTTGTTGTTTGAACTAGGACCTTAATGACGTTCCTAAGTCACTGGATTTTGTGGTTCACAAGTAAGATTCCTTACTACAGTTCGTGTGTTAGCTGTGCAAGTTAGAGTCGAGTACAAAGTTACTGAATTTGTCTCTATGGGTAAACAATACCTCAAATTCAAAAGGAGTTGTACCCAGTTTGTGTTTTCGGTTTTTTGAAACTGATTTCAATGTGAGAATACATCAGCCTCAAGTAGGAACCGTCGTGACAAGAGTTCGAAATGTGTACGTGCTAATGGACTGTTTCAATTGAGTATCTAGTCCTGGGTGTATTACTTCCGACGGAGTTTGCAGACCGAGTACGGTGTTTAGATTTGGTTCAGTCGGACGAAAATACCCTTGTCGGAGTGACGGGTCCTTTGGATTGCGATTCGTGTCAGGAGGTCTAGTCGAAATCAGTCTGTGGAATGAGAAAACTTTTTTGTCCAGGACGAGCGGAGTTTTCCTTTGGTAGGGGATGAGGGATCGGTCGGTACGTCAAAGAAGGAACGGAGAAGATTGTAAGACATTTTGAGTACACGCATGTACACACACACGAGTCAGTACAGGTTACGAAACGCTGAGGTATCTGGTATCGGGTGGTCAGAGGAGACTGGTACCTTAAAAGGTCCGTTACTATGACCTTACCCAACGGTAAAGGATGAGGTCCCGTAGAAGGACTGGATCTCTAGCTTGGGTGTAGAGGGCGTAGGGGACGTAACCGTCCGTCCAAGAAATGGTAATCCGGTGGTCCCTTCGGGAGTATTTTGAACGAGACCGGGGTTTAAAGGCTCCTTATTCCGAGGTGACGAACCCTCCGCGGGACAGGGGCGTGAGATCCTTGTTTCCTGTAGTTCGAATAGTGATTCAACAGAATTCAAAACAGTAGGACGTATAGGGTAAGTTAGGAGATTTGAAATACGCCGTCCATAATAAAGTAAAATGTCTACTCACCCCTAAAATTAGTTCTATTAGACCGAGGTCTCAGGAACAAGATTTTTCCTTCAACACTTAGTCCAGACAGACGTACTTTCAACACTCAAAAATTGAGAGTTCTATCGGATAAGAACATGAGATCGTCAAACAGTCTTGTTGGTACATTCGAAGAGTCACTCAATGATGACGAGTCACCGGTACCCAGATCCATTTCGAAATCCCGTCCTCTCCACGTGGGGGTTTGTCCGGTGAACCGTATTCCTAATAGAACTCGACTTATATTAATTCTTGTTCGTCTATGTTGACTTCGAGAGACGAAGGGGTCAGACGAATTTTCGTCCTGTATTTATACACATGGGGAGGGGGAGATGGTCCGTCCTGTTTTCAATTAGTGGTTTCTGTTGGAATTTTAACCGAGGGTTTTTTGGACGTGTCGTTTGAAGTAGTTGATCGGGATTAGAAGGTACTCAAGGGACTGGGAAAACGGAAGGATGGTAAACGACGGGATCTTTGAGTTTCGGAAAAAGGAAACGGAACAGTGAAGAGTTTCTTTACATAACAAGAAAGTGATCCTACGACATATTCGGGTTCAAGATTGGTTGAGAACTCGGTGAGTAGTGATCCATAACATGAAGGTGGTAGACTCGGTGGTCCCTTCGCGTGATTTTCGACATGATGCACTAAGAGGTCCGTTCTTATGACCTCACCCATCAGTAAGGGCAGAGGTCCCCTAGAAGGGTTAGGTCTCTAGCTTGAGTCCAGAGGACGTAACGTCTGTTCCTCTTCACCCGTAGTATCCTACTCTACCGACCTACCGGAGTGACTACGTTACTTGTACTTGAACCCGGTTGAAACCCTCTACTACTCCCTGTCCCCCTGGACCACACGACGTTAGGTACCCCAACGTCTCTCAACCTGTACTGACCTGCTGACTTGTTGTTGTTTCTATTAAGGTGACACACGTGTCGAATCGACGTTAAGAGTTTTATTCGTAAATAGAGGTCTAAACCCACACTGTCAAACGGGGCACTGGAGTTAGGACTGTCTAGATTCTTTTTCAGTGACTAAAAGTCAAACGAGTCCCAAGAAGAACAACACTTTTGGTCCCATTATGGACGTTCGAGAAATGTACAGTCCCGACTTTGTCCTTGAGTGAGGATGACAGAAAACTATTCTCTTTGTTGTGAAGTTGGTGGTTTTCTTAGTCCTTCCTGTAATAAACTCGTATTCCTGAACAGAAACGATTCTTTCACGTCAACCACTGAAAGTAGTGTGTGGTTTTATATATACGTGAAACTTCATAAAGTTTACATCTTTTAAAGTCTTGTATCTCGAAAATGAGATGGTTTACATTGACAAAGTACTGTGTTTCATTGAACTCCATGTTTCATTACAAGTTTATGGGTTGAAGAGAACCATTAACAGTAACAGTATCGAATTTTTTGTTGTTGTTGTTTTAGACAAAGATTTTAGTTCAATTCTTTGTTTTGTCATTAGGTTTACAGTGAAAAGAGTAAAACCTTATATGAGATATGTGTATCTCTTCGACTCCTTGTTTTCGGGGACGAGGTAACGACTGAAAAGAGGGTGGTCCTGGTCCCGAGCTGGACCGTTCCTGAGACCTTTCTTCCCACATTTCGTCCCCCTATACTTCCCACGGGACGGGTCGTAAGAAAGTGGACGTCCGGGTTAGGACGTTTCATTCCGAATTAGATTCGGTGTCTCTCCGTTTGTAGAAAAGACGGAAAATGCACCCGTCATTCCTCTAGTTTGGTCAGTTAGGATTTCCTTTAGTTGGGACTTGTAAGTAACCTTTCTGACTACGACTTCGACTTTGAGGTTATGAAACCGGTGGACTACACTTCTTGACTGAGTAACCTTTTCTGGGACTACGACCTTTTCTGACTTCCGTTCTCCTCTCCTCCCGTCGTCTCCTATTCTATCATAGTGACTGAGTCACCTACACCCGAACTCGTTTGAGGTCCTCGATCACTTCCTGTCACTTCGGATTGCACAACGTCAAGTACTTCAGTGTCTCAGCCTAAATCACTGACTTATTGTTGGAGAAATCACTGTGAAAAGGTTGAGAATCGTGACACAAAGTGGGACCTTCCCCATAGAAGAAAAGTGTAAGTTGTTTATGAATCTATCGTGAGTACTTTACGTTTTTAAAGATATGTTGTCGGAGAAACCCTCCTTTCCCATTGGAAATGGGATAGGAACGAGAATAAAATGAGTCCCACCAGTACTATGTATTCTTTCATGGGTCACTACTCATTGAGTTGTCTACCGATCTTGAACCCGAATATGTCTTAGAATTGTTTTCTTGTTATGTAAAAATCTCTTCACTGTTCCGTTTCCCAAAACTCACAGATCCCGTTTAAAGAAACGGTTTAGAGGTTTACGACGGACCAGCCTAGTGTAGTAAAACGGAAATTTCCTGAAGACGTCTTTACGTGGAAGTATAATAAACTCCGGGACTGTATCCAGAGTACGTGGGCTCCCTGACGACGTCTCCTCAGTAAAAGTGTAACAGCATTTTGTGACAAGTCTGAAGAGGAAGAGACACGTTTAAGGATGGTCTCGACCTTTTCCGAGTTAAAGTGGATTCTTCACGGACACGAGAGAAGACGACTCTCGATGAGTCAGCAAACCAACGAAAAAAAAGGGGGAAATGATGGTCGAAGACAGAATTCAGTAAAGATTTTGACTGTGAAAGACCTTTAGCCGTTTACACGGTTAAACACGGTTATATTTACATGTTTATACACGGTTATATTGTTAAGTCTCTTATGGAATCCCTCCTAAGGAGTGGACGTAGTCTGAAAATTTTTCGTCTATTTTCCTCCTTTCCATAAACACGACAATCATATACACAATCAGTGAGTCAGTACAGGTTGAGGAATGTTAGGGTACCCGACATCGAGCGGTCCGAGGAGACAGGTACCTTAAGAGGTCCGTTCTTATGACCTCACCCATCAGAAAGGGAAGAGGTCCCCTAGAAGGACTGGGCCCCTACCTTGGGTCCAGAGGGAGTAACGTCCGTTTAAGAAATGGTAGAATCGGTGGTCCCTTCGACAATCGTATGTCTGTCGTTTATCCCCTTTGCACGAACACGCACGGACGAGTCAGTACAGACTGAGAGACACTGGGGTACCTGACATCGGGCGGTCCGAGGAGACAGGTACCCTAGAGGGTCCGTTCTTATGACTTCAGCCAATAAAGAAGGAGGTTCCTAGAAGGGCTGTTTCCTTAACTTGGGTGTGGAGGACGTGACCGTCCGTCTAAAAAGTGGTAACACGGTGGTGTCTTTGGGTTTTATACGAATCACTTCAAATTTACGTAATCCGACGAGTCAAGACGATATTACGAACAAAACATTGTTCATCTAAACAAGTTTACGTTAATTATAACTATATAGTCCCTTGTTAGACTTATGTTTCAGACGTAGCCTAAACGCGTCAAAGTAGCCGTTCTTCAGGATTCACTTACGTCCTTTGACGTGAGACGATTTCGTTCGACATGTCTTTAAGTATTTTACATGTGTAAACGTGTGAAACTTGTGGGTGGTCGCCGGATTTCAAGTGACGCATAAATTACTCAATGCGTGGAGGTGCAGAGGTCGATGCATGCTGAGTGGGTAGGTCTATTAGGAAGGAGGTGGTGAACTGTCATTAAGTGTTCGAAGTCAGAAAGACTGTTGGTGAAGACTGTCGCTTCAAGTCTCGAAACCCTTCCATTTCACGGTATAAAGAATACATGAAGACATAAATAGTAAATTCCTCACATTTTGGTACGATTGTAATCAAAGGATAGGAAAAAAAAATTTCCATGGTGACTATTTTCAGACTCGTAAAAAGAGGATCGTGGGAAACGCGGTATTCGAGAGACCAAAAACGACGTACTAAAGCATGTCAGACCACCAAACCCCTTACGGAGACAGTGAAAACCGTCTCGACTGATAAGGAGCTCAGATTTCACACACCCTTCCTCCTGTCAGACATAAGTCCTTGACGACATGAAATCGGTTACAATAGGGTATAGGTGAGACATAAAATAAAGATAGTAAGGTGAGACATTGGGTTTGGTGGGTCCAATCTCCGAGAACAGTGAGTTTATAAATTTGTGGTATATGAGACTTGAAAGAACCTGTTTAATCTTATTCTCCCCTATTTAAAAGAAAGTTGGATGGTTTATACGGGTAAAAGGGGGGAATACAGAAGAGATGGTTTTCGACAAAGTGGAAGGAAGTGTACCTTAAATCTTGGTTCTGAGTAAATTAAAACCGTAAACAAATGAACTGACGTACAAGATCCTCACAGTTCCAAAGTGCAGGTTAATGTTAATAAGTTACTGTGTTTTGTAGACACAAAGCCGGTCTACGAAAGTCATTCTCTATAGTCATGTTATAAGCTCCCGTTGTTAAAGTCGTTTCTTCATTTCCGTCGCACTTTCACTCTGGGGTTCTAGTCTACAAGACTGTTGTGTACGTCGAGTTACTCGGTTGACGTAAATGTGCGTGACACGTGCACAGTGATGATCTGTCGTTCGTTCCAGTTTGGCGACAGTCACTGTTGTTCGAAGGTTTGAAGACCAGTTAATAGACCGATTATTGTTTTCTGTTCCGATACTGTAGTAATGCCGATCTTAATTAAATGTGTCTAGACGAAGGACAATTAGCTTATGTAGAAACTTTCGTGAATTAATAAAAAGTGGATCTTTCGGTTGTGAGTCGAAACAATCTGCTTTTCGTTGGAACGACTTAAGTCGTACTCTCCGACAGTCCGACGAGATTCTGTATTTCCTGTTCAGAAGTGTCCCGTGTGACGACGTTATGTCCTCGACGACGGTGTAGGTGTCGTTTGTCTACGTGTTCTACTACCTATCGTGTTGTGTAAGCTTGTCAAAGACTTCTGTTTCTTCAACAGTCGTTTGCCCCCACATTTGTCTGTCTGAGACCGATTCCTTTGTAGTGTCACGAAAAACAGTTTTACTGTATCTCCTGGTCATTATAATTGTATACGTCATGTCCTGTTATCAATTCCCGTACCAGAAACCATTTTCGAGGTTTTATGCGGTCGGCACACTGAAATATCCTTTCAATGATTGACGACCAAAGAGTGGTCATGTTCCTCTATTACATCGGTGTAAACCATGATACTTCGAGTTTTCTCTAATACATATATTTTAGTATTTAACCTTTCACGATACCAAAAATTACGTATATTTGTGTATTTTATTCCAAATTCTAATTTTTGAGATTTTTCGAACTAAAATATTGAATCATTGGTTTATCGGAAAAAGACCCGATGGATACTCGGAAGTAAAAATATAACATAACACACTATGTTAATATGTGAAAAAATTTTTTGTTGTACTACCCGATACACCTTCCGTGGTGTTTTGTTTTTTTTATAAAAAATTATTTAAATTGTTATTTTAAAGTTTGGTCTCAAAAACAGTTCTACTAGCATTAGTGATGTAAACTCCTAAATTACTCGGAGGTAAAATCCTAATTTTTTCAGTCTACCGTTTTCAAATTAAAGGGGGGGAAAAATCTCACAATATGAGAACTAATCTACTAGAAATATATACTTTTTACTTTATGACCTAAAACATATATTAGAACTGAACACGAGGTAGCACTCCACTTAATCACGGTTGAGGTTAAGACTAGGTAGTAGTGAATACTAAAGGTCATAGTTAGTATTCGGCCAAGGAAGAGAGTGTCTGATGTTCAAAATCACATTACTCCCGAGTAATTTCAAGAGGCTGACTGTCGGGAAGTCTGCACCCAGGAAGTTGGCCCTCCGCGAGTCCCTCGTCGTTACGGTCGTCAGGTGGTAATGAGGCAAGTTCTCCTAAATCCCTTAAGGTGTGAGAGTGAGGTGTGGCCTAAACAAATGGATTTCAGCACTTTTCCACTCTCGGGATTGGGGTAAATTTGATTGCGTACATTCTTGACGACCACTTAATAAATGCCTTGACTTTAGGAGGGTCGTGTCTTTGTTCAGTTCTCCCCTTACCGTGCGGTCTGTAGTCGTTACAAGTACAAGGAGTTCGTGTGTCCTGCAGCCGATTAATGGTCCTCCACCTCTGTCGGACCCAAAAAAACCAAAACGAAACGACAGACCGGTCGTAGTGAAAGCAAGAAAGTTATTGTCCACTCTCTGCCGAGAGTGAGGGTAACCTACACCAGGACCTTCCTGGTGTTTAGTTCCCACGTAAAGGATGTACCTAAGCTCCCACTGTGACTGGTTTTGACCTTCTTGTCGAGAGGAGGACCTTAGATTTTGAACACGTGTCTATGATTGTCGAAGACCTAGACTACAAGTCTTGTAATTTCTTAAAAGGTCTAGATGGGTTCAGATGAGACCTCTTCCTTTACCGTTGGGTGAGGTCATAAGAACGGACCTCTTAGGGTACCTGTCTCCTCGGACCACCCGATATCAGGCACCCCAACGTTTCTCAGCCTGTGCTGACTCGCTGAACTGAAGTGAAGTGAAGTGGGTTCAGATGAGTTCGGAGCTCGTGAATGGACCGACGACAGGACACCAAAACCGAAAAAACATCTAAAAGACTCGAAGAAATATATAAAGGTAATTTAGAGGACAAGAACTTATTCAACCCGAAGGGAACACCGAGTTGACCATTTCTTAGACGGACGTTACACCCTCTAGACCCAAACTGGGTCCCCAACCTTTGTAGGGGACCTCTTCTCTTACCGATGGGAGAAGTCATAAGACTGGACCTCTTAAGGTACCTGACATATCAGATACTCCAGTGATTCTCAACTTGTGCTGACTCGTTGAAAGTGAAAGAACTTGTTCAATAGTTCCATTGAATCAATTGAAGACAAAAGTGTCAGCTTCTTGGGATGGGTCTATAATCCCGTAAACGGTTCCCGCTCGTCGTCTAGGATTATAGATAGTTCGTAATGGTTGAGAGTAAAAAACTCAGGTATGTTGTGAGATCGACTGTCCTCTTTGCGTTGAACCTCCCATATATTCGTCGTAGGGTTTCCAACCGGTATGTGTTCGGTGAGGGTTTCTTTCTCCACACGAGTCTCGACTCCTCCACTCGTGTTCTCGTCGAAGACGTATGTGTTCCGTTTCGGGAGAGTTACGGTATGTGAACCACGTATTTAAACCTGTGATTTACTTCTTACAATAAAGTTTTCTTTCTTAACTAACAGAATTTACACCGAAGATGAATATGTTTTAACTACCAAAAAGTCCTTTTGAAGATTAATGACTACATGAGGGAAACAAGACGTAACTTTCATTATGATCAGATATGTGGATTATTTTACAATAGTCCACTATCTTTGAAGACCGATCTTGAAATCCTGTTACTTAATAAGTCTAAGTACCCTCCTTCCCTCCCTCTTTCCTCTCCTCCTTCTCTCTCTTCCTTCCTTTTCCCCCCATTCTCTGAATTTAAAGTATCGAAAGTCTTTCCTTGTGTCTCCAGAGGACGTACGAAAAGACACCTTTCCAATTGGGAGGAAAGGTGGTGTTACGTGAAGTAATTGTCTGGATTTATAGGTATAAAGAGATTAGTACTTGGCTCTCTTCTTTTGGTTACTTGTGCTTTGATGTCGTTATTTTCGTAATTCGTACATTCAGTTATATAGAAGTAGATATAAGGTAGTAAATTCTTTTTAGACTCGTAGATGATTTTCTGTTCGTGACAGGAATATCTGTTGGTGTCAGATATCTGTCAGAACTCTCTCTTTGTCTGTTTGTCGTTGTAATGTCACACTATTTCTTGACATTGTCCAGAAGTTTATTTCTACGTAATTCACAAACCTTTTATCGTTTCCATTCAAAATTTTAAGTCATACCCTACACCTGAAAAGATACCGAGACATTTCTTAGACGGACGTTACGTCCTCTGGGGTCAAGTTAGGGACCAAACCTTTCTACGGGACCTCTTCTCTCACCGATGGGTGGGGTCATAAGAATGGACCCTTTAGAGTACCTGTCTCCTAGGACTTCCGATGTTAGGGGTTAGGTGCCTCAGCGTTTCTCAGTCTGTGTTGACTCGTTGATTGTGAAATACCCCATACCCTCCTTTCTTTCTTTCTTTCAGGACCTCGTTCATAATAGGACACCCGTCACGGTTCCCTCTACTTTACAGGTCCTGTGAGTCTCAGTTTAGTCACCTAGGTAAGGTGTTTCTCTTTACCTACTTTAAAATTCAGTAGTAAGTCACCTACATTGTCGATGTCCCACTTACAAATCTTTCGTCTTTCCAGGGAATGATTATGTTTTACTTGTAAGGAACCTTTCTCTTTCTGGACTTCTGAGACCGCACATCCTTGAAGATGATGGACCCGTCGTCCGTGTTACAAATAGGGATGTAGACAAATTTCAGTCGTAGTGTTGACTAAGTAATGTTATATGTAGTGACGTTTACAGAACATTGTATTTTTTTCCATCGTTTTAAAGAAAGTGTCACAACGGGTTTTCTGAAACAACTTCCCTTTGTGTGTGTGTCGGAATATATAATAAATATATTTTGACTTCAGTAACAGTAGACATAGATTTAAAGTAAGTATTGATAGGACTATAACACTGAAACCTAAATTTTTTACGTATTCGTTGACTTGTGGTAGCTCTTTGTCGGTAACCACATCATTGTCGTAAGGACCCCAATTTCGGTCTAAACCCCAGTTTAGATCTGCGAAATCATTCATACACCGAAACCCGTCTAGTGTATTAGTTAGGACGACTCGAAGTCAAAGAAATAGGTACCTACTACTTTTAAGGTGAATGAAAGACCGTAGTAGTCTTTCTTCTTTAGGTTATCGGACAGCACATTTTCGTGTATCGTGTAGGGGTTTCAAACAAAAGGTAAGAGGGAAGGAGAGGTATTTCATTACCCGGAAGACGGGGGTACCTTGATCTGAAATAACGAAATATTAATACTATAGGTACATTGTTACAGGTTTTCTCCTCCATCATTTATTGTGGTTGTGCGTTTGGACTTACGTTCAATCGACCGATGGTCGATCTAGGGGTTCCCGAGAACGTGTGAGAGATAACGAAGGGTCTTTAAACTATGTAAAAGACAAGACTTATGTCGGTTTTAATAGGTGCCCGAAACTTTATAGTGGTAGTACTACAACGTGTCTCGTCGACCAACTAACTTTCACTGAGAGGGAGGGGGTGTGGGGTCGACAGTGGTCCTTTGGGAGGAGTTACACACTTTTTCCTGTTACACTATTATGTTGATGGGGATAATTATTGTTAGATTGCTTATGAATCGTAAACTCTATAAAAAGAATTACTTTCGAGTGGGAATTGACCTTTAATTGAGAAATTCTTTTTGGAAGATGGTATATTTACGTTTGGTCGACAAAAGTATGTTGTCTTTTGGTTTCCTGTCATTTGTGTTCATTACATAAAGGTGACTGAGGAACAAAGAAAAAGGAACTCAGTGAATATTACGATTTGTTGTCGGTCAATTTTATAATTTATCAAAATATACACGATTGTCTACAGTGTTCGAATCACTAATATTTTTTAAATTTTTTTTTTGGGAGTCTACTAAAGAGTTTTTTACACGGATCTAAGGATAAAAACATAATTAGTGTGACTTCAAACCTAAAAAGAAAAGATTATCGGTGAGACGTTCTCTTCGTATACATACCGTACAAACTGTAACGACTTTTAGGACCTTCAACAAAAATCTTGTACAAACACTTAGGGTGAATCCTTAAGAGTCGCGGGTCTGAAGAACTCATGTCATGTCGAGTAGAGGACTCCTAAAGGTGTGGTTCTACTCCTCAAAGTGTGGAAGACTGAGTCGGAGGTGCCTCCCAGTGACGTCCTCCAAGTCCTATTCGGGAAATTCGAGAGAGTTTCGGAGAGTCGAGGACTCGAAATGTTCTACAACGATTTGTCAAAGGGGACGATGTTTTTAGACTCCAGGGGACGAATCTACTGACTGACCTTGACGTCGTGTTTTCCACTAGAAAAATTCCCCGAAGATAGGGACATTATCGAAAAATTTCTTAAAAATGTTTATGTACATATTACTTACCTAATAGACAGGGGTGAGGGTGTAATAGTATGTAACGGTTCATTTGTTTTAATGCTGGATCATTACTTTAGAAGGCACGAGTGTATAAGTATACATTATATGTGTCTTTATGTTCTCTAAAACCATAAAATTTTTTACCTTGTGTTTTGAAAAGTGAAACGATGGTAATTCGCAGGTATAAGGTTTTATTGCTAAAGTCTCGACTGTCGTAAAAGAATAAGAAACCACGTGTATAAGTCACTTCAGAGTAGAGGACACTGTTCTCGGGGAAGGAGATTGATAAGGACAATTGACTTCTATGAATTTATAATTGGGGGCTAGGACTGGAACAGGAAAGTCATGTGTGTGTCTTGTTACGTCCTTTCAACGAGCCAATGTCACTATCTGGACTTTTACCACAAGAAGGTGACCCAAATCTCAACATTGAACGAGGTTCACAAACGAAAGAGAGTATGTATTATTATACTTTCGAAACTGAGGAGTCGTAAAACGAAATTTTTTCTTTTTTCGTCACGTCAATCCATTAATTGTCTTAGTGGAGTAAATATTTTTATAATGCTCCGTTATTTACTCTAGTTCGGTCTAAACTCCACTATTGATGGAAAAGAGGGAACAGGTTACAAATGGTCGATGGACTCGGAGAGTCACATTGTCTGCACAAAACGTGAACTAAAATAAGTTGCAGGATTTCATCAGGTGTGGTACTGAGGATAAGATATCCTCTGCTTTACTTATGACCCTTCTATAATTGAACAGATGAGCTGTACTAGTCATACATTGTTCTTCAGCACAAGTTTCACCCCAGACGGAGAGTCTGTGTCTGCTGTTCTTTTTACCCGGAAACACTTTTCACTTGTGAAGTACCAGCCTGTCACAATTCAATCATCGTTATAATTGTTTTGATTATCCTCGACTTTGGATACGACTAAGGACAAATAGACTTTTGAGTGGTGTTATGGGTCCTTGGTGTCGCGCTTGAATCCTCGTCTTCTGATTAGTTTCACTGTACATCAGAGTCGGTGTCACACCGTGAGAAGAGTTGTAGTGTCAACTCAGATCCGAAATCCCGTCGACGAAGTTCAGGACTTATAAAGAGCTATATGGGGGTTGTGACTGTGGGACTTTTCCCTTCCTTTTTCAACATTCGTTTGTGACGTTGACTGCAAACCAGTTTTGTCACCTACCTCCCGTATAGAATTGAATTAAGGACACTACGAAGGTCTCTTGTCTCTATTCATCTATCCTACTCCGGAAGAGACGATTATAACACCTCGACATACTGTGCTCCCTTTTTTTTCTATTCCTCTCTTTGTAGAAGTCAGAACGGAGAATAAAGGTTCAGTGACGAGACATTATGAAGAGTTGAGATTCCGACTCCGACTCCGACCGGATACCAGTCAATAGGTGAATTTGAAAAAAAAAATTGTTCAAGACCCAGTTTTCTTCCATGTTAATGCACCCTTTCTGGTTTTCCGGTTTCTTAATTTTTGATGAGAAATTGTGTTAATGATTACACCGAGAATTTTTGTGGTGTCGTATCCATAATTGACTTATAGGATGTGACCTGTTGGAGTCGACATATGTTGTGTCACTCTTAGGTATTTGTTTTGCGAGAGATTCCTCGTCGTCTCCGTCTTATAAGTACGTGATGTTGAGTGTAGATTTAGTTTCTTAGGAAGATCGTGTTAGATACATGAATAAAATCCGTTTAATGAATTGTAGAGTAAGATTGCTTAATGAATTATTGTAGAGTAGACAAAGGGTAGACACAATTTTGTAAAAAGGACTTAAAAGTGTATCTTATGGGTGTCGGGATACTTCAATAGATATTGATCAGGTTCCAGGATGTGGATCCTTTCCGAAGTGGACCTAGTCTAAGGTAAGACACTGAGGTGTTACCGAACCGACGAGAAATAGTGAGGACGGTCGTAAAGAGTTTGACATCTTGGGTCCACATGACCCTAGTTAACCGTTAGAGGAATTTTGTCTAAAGACTATGTACCTCAAACCCCATTCTGAGAAGTGAAACGTCAAGGTTGTTCGACGGTCCACAACAACTACGGCCATTAGGACTCTGTTGAAACCTTGCGTTACGTGACGTAAGAAGATTCTACTGAACAAAGGGGTTGGGAACGGTGTGGTCGTCGTTTAATCATCTTCGAAATCTAAATTCAATAATCTTGGTCTTTTCACACAGTATATTTACACTCTGTAGTCTGTCTAAAAATTGTTCATTAAAGTTTCCTGTTGTTGTTGTTGTTGTTTTTTTGTTTTGTGTTTTTTCGGTGTTTCAGGTCGACACTGACGTTTTCCCGGATGGGCAGAGCTACTGAGTCAGTACTGATGCGTTATTAAATAACACGACCATTGGGACTCAGAAGTTCTCTCGAATACGAATCAAATCTTTTTGTATGTGCGTATCCTAGGCAAAAACTTACCCAAATATTCCGGACCTGTATTTCCCCAACACATGTGAATCAAATGAAGGACAGGGGATAATTCCCTTTATGTGTCCAATCCTAACACAAACGGTATGTGTCCACGCCTCTTTCTCAAGGAGAAATGTTCTCTTTGACTTTGGTGTTCGGTGACGACTACGTTGTGGTGAAATTTGAAGGGCGAAAGTATTCCCTAGGAAGTTGGTGGGGCAGAGGGGCTTTGGTTGCTAAGGGTCGCGGAGACAGACAGGAAGGGCCCCGCTAGCCGGAGTTCGTCTCTGATCCCACTTCTGCGAATCTGGGGGTCTATCTCAACGAGGCCCTTTAGGGGTAAGAGCCTGGCCGGCTCTCTAGGGACCTACGCCTCCGACCTGGAGGTTGGGGCGGGGTCAAGCCTAGAGTTCCTTCGCGGCTGTCGTCGGGCGTCGGGATCGGGGTGTCGGCCGCCGCGGGCGCCGGGGCTGACTTGATGGTCTCGCCGCTGCTTGTCTGCGCCTTTGAGTGCGAGAGAATGCCGGGCGGACGCAGGGGTGCAGAAGCGCTCGTTTATGCAGTAGTGCGTGCCCGCGGCCGAGGGCCTGCGAGTTGCAGGGCCGCCGGACCCCCGCCCCTTTCTCACCAACTGAAACGCTGTGGCGAGGATGACGGAATCGTGTCGCCCGGTCGGTGCCGCGTACGAGTCAACGCGCGTGCACGCGCGAGCAGGAGCGTCCAAAGGGGCGACCTGGCGCTCGACACATTCACCAAACCTCCTACGAGGATCCTGCGCTGTCCCTTTCCCGACGCCGGCTCGTATCATACCTCCCAAACATGGACGCTGAGCAGGAGGTTCGAGGCTCACTGTGGATCTATTATTATAAGGAAGACGGTATTCTTTGACAACCGACGGGCAGTACGCATTTCGTTCACTTACCGGACGTAAGCTCATGGACTTGCACCCTACCTCATCCGGGCTAGCCCCGACTCTTTGACGGGAAGGCTCGCCTCAGGAGGGTGCCCGGGTCTTGGACGTCGCACCTTCTCATTGTGTGCGCCTGACCTACTGCCTCCTCTGGGGACAAGTACTCAATAGTCTGCGGTTTCTCGTCGGGTGGTGGATAGAGTCCCGCCTTGGGCACCAATGTTTCGTTCGATTGTTTTCTAACACCCACATGTAAAGTGAGGGATCTCGAAGGCAAACTCCGATGTAAAGCTTCAAGTAAACGGTAAAATTCCGAAATCCACAATTCATTAAAAACAATTACATAGTAAACTACGATAAAACTAATACCTAGGTAAAGACGGGACCTCGTTCAAAATACAAGCCAACATCCTCAGTCCAATTTACGACATAAATACATTCTTAATTTCTAAAATTTTAATTTTTTTTTTAATTTTTAATTTTTTTTTCTTTACATATTATCTTTTTTTTTATTTTTATTTTTATCAACCTTATACTTTTTTTATATATATATTATCGATTCCCCTGCTATTGCACAAAAGGTTCCTTCTTTGGTTCTCGTCCACCAAGATACAACGGGACATAAATAACCTTCAACATCGTCGACACAAATCTATCAGATGAATTTTTGACGGATTTAGTCTTCGGAAAACTAATAGCAAACAATAATACATAACGTTCTTACGAAGTACCTTTACAAATAAAACCTCAAAACTTAAATTTACTTCTAAATCGAGTGCACGTCCCACATATTGTCTGAAAGTTCACTATTTCTTCTTAGAACCGTTAAACGTTCATACAAGGAACTCGGAACGTTCAATAAGGAAGACTTTTGTTATACGACTAATCTTTCAAACCGACTGTTCCTCTTCGACGCAAAGAGGTTTATCTTTAAGTCGACTGCCCACTTCCACTTAACGGTCATCCTTATAAAAACATAGTCAAGTCAGCGAGTGACCACAGGCTGAGAAACATTGGGGTACCTGACTTCCTGCGGTCCGAGGGGACAGGTAGTGGTTGAGAGGCTCGAACGAGTTTGAGTACAGGTAACTCACCCACTACGGTAGGTCCGTAGAGTAGGAGACAGCAGCGGAAGAAGAATAAAGGAATCTTTTTTATTTCCATTAAAGAGTTTTTCTTTCGTAAGGGAAAATAAGGACTAGGTACTAGTACTCGTAGTTAAATCAATTATGATTAGGAATCGAAGGTAAAAGATGGCGACAAACGTGGAAAGATATTAGCGTATTAAAAATAACCGGAAAATAATGTATAGTTTATGTATCCACCAAAAGTCCTTCGGTGTTTAGTTTCTCCGAGTTACGTTATTAGAGTAATTTTACAGTAATATATACCCCCAATCTTCATATGAATCCGTTAACATAAGTTAAGGTTCATAATAGTAACTTGTTAAAGTATCGGTAAATTCTCATGTCTTTTTCAGATCGAAAAATTTTTTACTGGAATAAAACAGGATATCCTAAGTAACTCGTCTGTCTTCAAAAAATTTCGGGTAACTGTAGTTGTACATAGTTTGAGTCTGGGATAAATTTAACTGTTTGTCTAGTGAACCTATTATTAACATTATAGAAATTGTAATGGTATACACCGTCAGTCGTTCTAGAAAAAAGACTCCGTTCCAAAGTTTTATAGTTTCTTAGTTATGAACTTTTCCAGCAAATCGTGTTCAATATGTTAATGTTTAATGGAACATTCTATTACTAAGGATTTCAAGTTCACATGAGTATAGAATTAATACTCTTATTCGTCATAAGACGTGTAATACTTATTATAGTCTCTAGATACATTACCAGACCTGTCAAAAAAAATTATAAATAAATACACCGACATGACCCTGAATCAACGTCGGACGTCCCAGAAACTGGGAACAACACCGTACGTTTCAGAATCAACGTTGTACACCCTGGATCAAGGGACTGTTCCATAACCTGGACCCGGGGGACGTTACCCTCGTACTTCAGAATCGGTGACCTGGTGGTCCCCTCAGGGTTAAAAGAAATATTTTCAAAAAGTACTCTCGTCATTACGGATCCTAATTCGGTAGACTGAATTTACTCACAAGGATTTTACACTAAGAACTTATGTCTCCTCAACACCATTGTTAGAAACATGTCAAATATTCAGATCCTAACCTTGACGTCCTCCCGTCCATTCACGTAAGAGTCCAAAGTTTTGGACCTGACTTCCACTGTTTCGTGGTTTGTCGTGACAATCGTTTATTGTGTTGACCCAATAAAACAAATTTCTACTTGAACACACAATAGACTAACGAAAATTACCTAGTTCATAAATAATGTGGGTCGTGACGTCCCTTTCCACACACTTTGAGTAGTTTCTTAAATATCGAATTAATAACACTTTGAACTTTTAATTCTTGTTGAAATTCATGTTTTAACGTAGTACATAATACTGTTTTTCTGATTGTTGTTATGAATTCTCACTATCCGGGACGTTTACCGTTGGTATCCTCTAAACGTCACCGTTATTATTACTGTCTGTTTTACTGAAATTCTTTTCATAAAGATCTTTGTCTGTAAAGTATTATTTTACCAGTTACGTAGTTCTTTGACATTGTTAATCTTTACATGTGCGTGGGTTTTGTCAGGATTTATGTACTTCGTTTATAACCACACTTACATCTTTATCTGTTATTGAACTATTAAATTATAGTATCAGAGTTATACCCATCTAGTTGATCTGTCCATTGGTGATTCCGATATCTTCGGAACTTGTTGTGATAGTTGGGTTGTCCATAGATACCTGGAGACTTGAATCACTGTTGTCTCAAATACAAGAAAATTTCATATATGAGGTCCGGTGTTTTTGTTACCCCATATGTGTATATTTGTGATGATCTTAATTATTTACTCAAATCGTGTTCTAGTTTATGTTCTAGTTTTAAAAATTTTTATATAGAGATTATATTCAATTTTCAGGTTTTTATTCTATTAAAGACAGTTGACTTTCTTATGTACGCCGGATTTTCAACTCAATCCAAATAACGTACCCTAAGTACTCCTGAAGTTCGAGTCCTCTGCAGTAGAGTCCACTGGGGCTCTCTTGACAAAACGTCCTCCGACCCCCTCCTCAGTCCGATATATCTTCAAAACGTCGTTCCCCGTCCATTAGACTAATAATTTTCCAATAACAATTAATTCCTTTTGGTCTATATCACGAAATTCCCTAAATCGTGAGAAAATATATACCCTTCTACATTCGTAGGTTCGAATGATTTTAGTAAAGAAAGTATACGTAGAGTGGACAAGTAACAAGTCAACGGTTCAACATAGTCTGAGATGTGCTGGGGAACCTGACGTGGTGCGATTCGAAGGGACAGGAGTGGTATAGGACCTCAAACGGGTTCAAGTACAGGTAACACAACCACTACGTTAGGTTGGTAGAGTCGGAGACAGTAGAGGAAGAGGAGGACGGAAGTTAGAAAGGGTCGTAGTCCCAGAAAGGGTCACTCAACCGACAACCGTAGTCCACCGGTTTTATAACTTCGAAGTCGTAGTCAGAAAAGTTACTCATAAGTCCCAACTAAATTCCAACTGACCAAACTCGAAGGACGACAGGTTCCTTGAGAGTCCTCAGAAGAGTAAATAGACCTCGGTTTAGGACGAAAAGTCGAAAGAGAAGGAATTAGGGAGGAAGAGGAATTCCCCAACGTCTACACCGACTACCGACGGAGAAGGTGAAAGATTGTAGGTGGGGATGGGGGTCGAGGAGTCTCGAATGGACTCTTCTTCAAGTCAAGTCAAGTCAGCGAGTCAGCACAGGCTGAGAAACGTTGGGGTACCTGTCGTCGTGCGGTCCGAAGGGACAGGTAATGGTTGATGACCTCAAGTGAGTTTGAGCACAGGTAACACAGTCACTACGGTAGGTTGGTAGAGTAGGAGACGGTAGGGAAAGAGAAGGACGGAAGGCAGAAAGGGTCGTAGTCCTAGAAAAGTCTACTCAGCCAAGAAGTGTAGTCCACCGGTTTCATAACCTCAAAGTCGAAGTCGAAGGTTGCTTATAAGTCCTGACTAAAGGAAATGCTAACTGACCAACCTAGAGGAACGTCAGGTTCCTTGAGAGTTCTTAGAAGAGGTTGTGGTGTCAAGTTATCGTAATTAAGAAACCGTGAGTCGAAAGAAATATCAGGTTGAGAGTGTAGGTATGTACTGATCACCTTTTTGGTATCGAAACTGATTTACCTGGAAACAACCATTTCATTACAGAGACGAAAAATTGTACGACGGATCCAACGTCAACCACGGACAGATTATTGGTTATAACAAAGGACCCGATTCTTTAAACATAAAATTTCCGACCTTAGGGAGGACCGACACTGTAGGAAGAAATGGATATTCCGTTCTTTATAAAGTAAAGTGTAAAGTAATGTTTATCGTAGTGTTTCTTATTTTACGAACCTTTATTTAGATTGTCTTCTCTACTGCTAAGTATGTGACTTTTGATGAATTTTACCGACTCTCTTTAACTATAAGGTATGAATACCTGGGTTTAACATTATAACAATTCTACCGTCAAGATTTAACTATTATCTTAGTTGTATTAGAGAGTTTGAGAATCCTAAAAAACCTATCTTTAACCTGTTCGACTAAAAATATTATATCTTATTTTGTAGATATTATCGGTTTTGTTGAAACTTTTTCTTGTTTTAATCTCCTTACTGTGATGAGTTTTACATGAGATTTCATTGACAACGTCCCTGTTAGGTTAAGACTGAGGTGGAACGTTGATTGACAAAGAAACTGAACGAAAACAATAATATACATACATACAATCAACGAGTTAGTACCGACTGAGAAACACTGGGGCACCCGACATCGGACAGTCCGAGGAGACAGGTACCTTAAAAGGTCCGTTCTTATAACCTCGTCCAACGGTAAAGGAAGAAGTCCCCTAGAAGGGTTGGGTCCCTATCTTGGGTTCAGAGGGTGTATTGTCCGTCTAAGAAATGGTAGACTCGGTGGTACCTTCGGCTTAGTATGTATCACCGGATGGAATCTCTTAGGTCGGGGAGACGGACTGACAATTTGATCTCACTGAAACAGATCTTGGGATAGGAGGAACGAATCCAGTTAAGTCAAGTCAAGTCAGTGAGTCATCGAGTCATCACAGACTGAGAAAGGCTGGGGCACCTGAAGTCTTGGGATAGGTGGAATCCACCGTCTTTCCTTCTTTAATTGTATAGGGTGACGGACTCCGAACGGTAAGATCCTCTATAAACGTTCTAATTACCGGAGAAATGCAACAACGGAGTGGAGGAGGGTAGAGACTAAATATTTTCTTGGACCGTAGGTCTGGGTCTATTCTACCAATGAAACTCTGTAGTCAGACGGTGGAAGAACCATTCGGTCAAAAGGTTTATTTCAATATGAAGAACGTAGTTGTGGAGTAGAGAGCCTAAGTGATCGGACAGCTCGTCCCTCGTCTAATTCGAACCTGAGCTATTGTAATGTTTGTAGTTCTGTCCAATAATAACCACATCCTTATCCGTATCTCTAGTTACCTTACCTTAAATTTATTTGGACATACACCAGTCAATCAAAAGTTGCTTAACGGTTCCGTTTCCTATCAGAAAATTTGTTTATTATGATCCTTCTAACCTATAAATATAATTTTTTCTGATAATTAAACCTGCGTATGAAGACATTTATCTGTACATTTTTATAACCCCCCCCACTATCTTTACAAATTTTAACCAAACACTTCTACCAATGGCTTGAGACATCCAAATAATTTTCAGTGTTTCTGTGTGATATGTGTCTATTACCCACTTGAAAAACCATATATTTAGGACAACTATGGAGTTTCAACGAAAACCTACGGTATGAAATCCTAGAAAATCAGAACATAACGTCGTCTCCCCAGATGTATGTAAAGTCACTTTGGTCTATCTCGATTGACGAGATTCACTTCAAATCAATTTAATTAAATTCTGAAGTTTCCTTCCAGTATAACTGACTTTGATATCTCTATTCACTTACGAAACACCTCAACTATAGACTCACCCTAACCCGGATGACTACTATTTACTTTCGAATGTCACAAGACGAACTAAGTACCAGAGTCTTCCTCTTCTAAATTGAGGTCCTGGTTTCTGTCAGAGTCAGTAAGTCTCGAAACACATCATCTTTACAAGAATTTCATTATCACTGTCTTTCTTCGAAGACTGTATCTGTAGTCTTCGCCCTTCTTTATAATGGGTGAAACGATCAAAATTCGTCCCTTTATATATGAAAAGACGATCAACAACTCTTATCTTTTTTTTATGGAGTTCTGACACTTTTAAAACGGGTCTGGGAAAGGGTATTGTAGGACCCAATTATAGTCGTGCTCTAATCGGTCTTCCTTGTCCAATTGGGTCTCGAGTTCCAACACCTTCAGAGTGCGTCCAGAAGATATTGTATGCAAGACTCGAGTTTTTTTTCGCACGGGAACTTACTCTCTATGACGCCGGAAACTCCGGATACACAGATTCCGTTTTCTTACACTTTTTCTTTCTTACGAGTGGAGGAGGAATTTGCCCGAAATCCGAACCTGACGAATAGTTAAACGGATTTAATTGAGAAAGTGACTCTACTTACTTTCTCTTAAGGTCGGCGGGGGGGGGTGGTTTTTTTAGCCATTTCACTCTTGTTATAATGTTCCCTAGTTAGTAATCGCACTAAATATAAAACACATTGTAAACTCGTCCCACAATAAAACTAGGTATTATTCCTTACTTTTCATTTTCAAATACGATAATACAGGTTATAAGAACCACATACTTCACCGAACCACTATTTGTTAGACGGACGGTCACGTTCTCTAAATTCTCTACACCCAAACTCGGGACCCAGCCCTTCTGGGGGACCTCCTGTTTTACCGTTGGGTGAGGTCATAAGAACGAACCTTTTAAGGTACCTGTCTCCTCGGACCACGCGGTGTAAGGTACCCCGGTGTTTCTCGGTCTGTGTTGACTCACTGTGATTCGTGTTCGTTGGACCCACGACTACAGTTGGGTCCTATATACAATACCCTTTCCCAGACTCGTATTATTACACACATGACCTGGTTTACTTTACCCCCTTTTTTAATCCTCTTAGTACCCCTTCAAATCTACATTTGACACCTACATTTTATATCTCTTATAATTTATGGGGAACTGTTTTTAATTATTACTCTTACGATAGTTGTACGATTACAAAATCTTTAAGAATGTTTCTTCCTAGAAACTCGGAAATATTCCTTTACACACGAAATCTTGAAGTCACCAAAGGTAACCAAATTTACTTCTTATATCTTAAGTCTTAGATAGTACTAACTCAAGTAAGATATCGGTTGCTCTCTTCAGGACCTTCATTATCAATAGTGATTTTGACGTTTGTCCTCGTTACGCGAACGTCATCTGGACACTACCAATTAATAGAACTGTAATAATACCAGTAATAATATTAACGTATAGTTAACAGTGATTAGCTGAGTCAGTCAGATTACTTCGTTCTTACATTGAGTCTTCGACAGTCAGTTTCCGAGAGAGAACCCTGGGTCCGAGAACCTTCCTAGATCTCTACTACTCCGGTATGAGTAGAGTCGTAGACTTTACCGTCATGGAAGTACCCGCTCGACCTCCGACTCATGAAAAGTTTCGTGGGTCTCTTCCCTTCCCATAATCGATTTGTCAGAGTCCTAAGGGGTCTGAAATTGGGTTGTAAACTGAGAGATGACGATTCTGGAAGTCTATGTCGAAAGTGGAAGAATGTTGAGTCATAATAAAATCATTTAATTTTTTAACAAAACAGTGAGGAGATTCTAGAATATTCTAGAGTCATAGTGGTAGTGACACTGTAGATGGACTGTTCATCCTACTACGTAAATCTGGAGAGAATACTTTCGCGGACCCTGTGTTATTTGTGAGTTACGTGTACTTGACAAAAAGATTGATGACGACGACGACGACGATTCAGCGAAGTCAGTACAGGCTGAGACACGCTGGGGTATCTGCCGTCGGGTGGTCCGAGGGGACAGGTACCCTAAGAGGTCCGTTCTTGTGACCTCACCCAACGGTAACGGAAGAGGTTACGTACTTTCACTTTTCACTTTCACTTCAGCGAGTCAGTACAGGCTGAGAATCGCTGGGGTACCTGACGTCGGGTGGTCCGAGGAGGTAGGTACCCTGAAAGGTCCGTTCTCATGACCTCACCCCCCGGTAACGGAATGATAATCGGTGATAAACAACTAACAGATGATACCCGGTCCGTGAAGTGGAGGTCAAACTTTTACTCCTTTGTCTCCTAGTCTCTCAGATTCATTGAATGGTTTCGAGTGTTTCGATCACCACTCCCTGACTACTAAGTTCGAAAGAAAAAATTTTTTATGAATAAATAAACCGACACAGTCCAGAATTAACACCGTGTACCCTAGAAAGGAACTACACGTACCGAATCATCAACCTCGTTCGTCCGAATCAACGAGGTGGTCGTGCACCACAGAGTCCAGTGACTACTCCCTGGCTTGGACGGGGGGTACGTAACGTTCCGTCTAAGAATAACTGACCTGGTTGTCTCTTCAGGGACCGAGTTCGAAAGAGTATGTAATAAAGATGAAAACTTATAGTTTTAGATCATGACGAACCGTAGCCTATATAGTAACAGGTGTATTTTCCATTAAAACAAAAATAAGTACACGTACAAATGTATTTCAAAAGTAACAAAGATTAATAGATTTGATATTTTCTATTTTACTGTCGATAAATAATAGGTAAAGTCTTAATAAAACTTACTGACACAAAGAAAGTTAAAGGATGTAAAAAGATAAAGTCCTTCAAAACAAAAAAAAAAGATAACTCACAAAACCTATTTAGAAGGAATTAGCATAAAACTGAGTAGTACTAATAATAGATTTTTAATTTAACTCAAATGTCTACAGGGTAACAAGAATACAAAGGTCCTATTATCATCTATAACAAACTCTCAAGGAAAAAGAAAGTTTATTATTTAGGATTTATTCGTCAAATAAAAATATTAGTGAGGAAATTGTTGTAAAAAGAAAATGTAGACGTTGACGGTGAAGACAAAAGTATAATTGATTTTAAGACTACGAAGGTACTGGCACTACTTATTAAAGTGAGGTTTGACGGTATAGTGCAAAAGATACACGGTATACTCTAGAGTATCTTCCGAAGGGTTTGATGTAGAGGAGTTTAGACTGTCTTATGTAGTACTACTGAGATATACAGGAAATACTTTTTTGTTAAGTCTGTTACTTAAGAATCGTTTCCTTCTAGACGTTTACAAGAACGATCCTTTTTTATAAGTTTTCCCTTAAACGTAGTTCTATACCTTTTACTCCGACACTTCTGTCATCGTCATCCACTAAGTCCGATAGAAAGGGCGGTCGGGTACCATGTACCACTAAAATCCTGGAAGAAATTCCTGTATGTGTGTCGACATAGAGGTGGTGACAAACGATTATCAAGTTTAGAGAAGTTTTTCACGGGAAGGTAGGTGGTAATCCGTACTCACACACACACATCAGCGCTGACTGAGGAACACTGAGATCCTGACATCGGGTAGCTCGAAGAGACAGGTACCCTAAAGGGTCCGTTCTTATGATCTCACCCAAAGGTAAAGGAGAAGGTCTCCTAGAAGGACTGGGTCCCTAGTTTGGGCACAGAGGATGTAACTGTCCGCCTAAGAATTGGTGCCTCAGAGGACCCCTACTGTTTCCTACTCTACCAACCTACCGTAGTGGTTGAACTACCTGTACTCAAACCCGTTAAAATAGTTTCCAGTTACTCAGGTGGACAGAGGGTCGAACACCGTCAGGACTGATCTTCCTTGTTCTTCGTCTCTTTAACCCTATTCTGTGTCATCCTTTTAAACGTCTTAATAATGATTCCAAAACGGGTTAAAGGATGTTATCCTGATCCCTTTTATCTTCGGTACCCGTCTCGTCTTCTCCTCCCTTAAAAACTGTAGTGGATACTAGTGTCTATCGAAGAGAAATGTATTAAATCTAAAAAGAAAAAGATTGTGTGGACTGAAGATTGTTTTCGTAGAGAAAAGGTCCCTTAAACAATAAGTTAACTATTGATTCATTTCCGACTGTAAATAGACTCTTACAATTTATATAAATTCACTTCTAAAAAATATCGAATGACAAATAAAAAGAATTCAATAGTCTTACAGTCAGAAATTTTCCTACCATATAGTGTATTCAAAAGTACGAGGGTTAATACAAAAATTAAATAAAACTTTATCAACGTCTGTAATATCTTTTCAACGTTTTATTATGTCTCTTAAAGACATATAAAAGTTTTATAGGATTTACAATTGTAAACAACGAAAAAGAAAGAGAAAGGGAGAGATAGATACATCCAACATAATTATAATTATATAATTAACTGTATATATGTATGTGTGGTAAAACTTAGTAAAACAACAGTTTGGGTTCAAACACATGGACTACGTATCACTCCGGTCTACTTGGTTTCAACGTTTCCGACCTCGTCTCTTTTCAAATAACGTCCCGGTACGTTCCTCCTTTTGACCCACCCACCGAGTATGACTTTTTGGGTTTGAGCGATCACCAAAAGTCCCTTACACTATAAGTCGAGATCGTGATCGATACACCAGAACACATTCGGTAAATTTGGGAGGTTTTGAGTTAAAAGAGTTGACATTATACCTTATTAGTGTACTTTAATAAAGGTTCAAGAGAAAGTCGAATTCATAAAATTCTAAGATTCTAGATTTCTTTTTTATTTATCGTGTAAACCTTTTTTGGTTTCTATCATTCTATAATTTTATACTGATCTGGATTCTCAACGACTCGGTTTTCCTTCTATTTCAAATTCTATATTTCTTAGTAAAAATTGTAAATTTTTAAGTGAATTTTAATTAATTTTGAAATTACTACATCTTTTTACCTATCTTATATGTCAAAACGATATAAAACCTTGTCTCTTTTATTTTAGCTCCATCAGCCATTTGATTTATACTGAACGTCAATGAATTATTTATATAGGACACGATACTGTAGGTACTCTCCGTTAGTGTCGAAACATGTTTCTTTTGAGGATTTAATATCACGCACTCAGTTTTTTTATAATTCGAATTTTTAGAGATAGATGACTCTCGGCCATTCAGTGTCCTTTTCTTATTTCTTTTTTTACATTGATTTGTTTCAGTTGTAGAGACCTTGTTTGAGTTCGTTTCTTATCCAACTAATAAAATTTAAATTGTCCTTTTTTATAAGTAAGTGACGAAATTTTTTTATATGTCTTTTATGATGGTTAGTAATAACGTAAATATTGACCGAACTTAAGTTCGTTTGGTCCGAAACCCGGGTCGGGTTGGTTCCCTGACACACTAGACTGGTTGGAGAATTTGTCTCGTTATTAGGGAAGGAAACACCGAAGAACAGTTCTAACTAACACTATTCAGTATATTTTAATATATAGAATCACTGACCGTGTATCATTCCCAAGCTTTTCTACAATTGACAGTGTAGTTGGAAAGGTAGTAAGTATAAGTCAGAAGACGAAACTCCTCCTTTTCGTTGTCGAACTCACCGTCCCTATTCACTCCTACCCAAATGGTCTTCAGATCTCTTTCTCGTCTTTTCCAGACGGACTATGACCCCCACAATGATTAGGTGGAAGGACCTGATCAAGTGTCCGGGGTAAAGAAGTCACGTTAAGAAACTTTCTAGTGGACTGAAAGATCGTTGAGGAAAAACCTAGACACAATCATCTAAAAAACTAGAATGAAAGTTTTTATTTCCAATTAAAATTTTCTTTGTAAATCAAAAGACATCTGGAATTAAAAATCTCTGACTTGTTCTCAGTCGTCACTACTAATCGATAATCGGATTTGTGACGAAACGGTACTTATTATGTAAGGAAACGGAAAGAGAACAACCCACTTATTTAAAGGAATTTTCCTTTTGATTTTGTTCCCAAATGTCGTATGTAAAAATCCTTAAAAAGAATCCTGGATACTTTATAACAAATCAGTCACAGTCTTTTCGGTTGACAAATCTTTTCTGAGACTACAACCGTGTCTGACTTCCTTTTTCCTCTTCCCCCGCCGTCTCCTACTCTACCAATCTATCGCAGTGACTGAGTCACCTGCACTTGACCTCGTTTGAGACCCTCTGACACTTCCTGTCCCCTCCGATCACACGACGTCAGGTACCCTAGCGTTTCTCAGTCTGTACTGACTCACTAACTTGTTGTTATCATAGGCTTTTTCTCAGTGGGAGTAACTAATTTTATCTCGATGGTAAATAACTTGGACACGGTACTTGAAGTAAGTATTTTGATGTAAATAGGAGGATTACTCAGATATTTCATCCTAATAATGGTGTAAAATGTCTGTTCTTCGAGTCTTAGTTTTACTGAAAATTCAAGCGTCCCTGTTTTATACTCTCTGAATCTTGGGTTTGGTTTAGTGGTACTTGAGCAGGTGTCTCGAAGGTGACGGGATTTTGTCTGTGGACCTGACGTTCTCTCTTTACTATACTCTACATCAAAAGTTTGAATTTGGGTCCGCTATAAAGTATTTGTCTAAAAATAAAACTTAAAGGAACTCTGAAGAAAAGTCACACGTATTAGTTTCCTTAATTTTGTTACTGCTCTTTCAGAATAAAAAGATAACGGTCTAATATAAACCAGACCCCATTTTTCATTGTGTAGAATAAAAGCTCCGGAACGACTCTTTATTATGTGTCATAAAATTGATATAAAAAATATCCTGTTTCTTTTACCTGTTGTACAACGGATGAATTATAAGAACCCGATAATTAGTGTACACTAACTAAATTTCACTTAAAAATTCTCAAAGAATTTAAATAATAAATAGAAATAAAAACCATTTTATATCATTGGTACGAAAGACATTTTGTTGTTAGAGATCGTCATAGAAAGGAAAACGGAATTTTTTGTACGTGTTTTATTTTATACGTGTAGTTAATCTGTTCCGTTTAACACATCGGAGAATCTTTCTGAACTCAATCTAACCTGAAAGAAAACTAATTACCCGTAAGAAATTTACTTAATCGGGTCTAAGACGGGTCCTCGTATCATATCCGTAGGGTCCCCCTACGTCAGCTTGTTCAGACTTACGTCTTATAGACAGAAGTAGTAGTTTATGACAAGTTTTCGTTAACCAAAACTTCGTGGGAATTCTGTCCCCAGTGGTTGAGATCACGGAGGTCCTCCATCCGTCCACTATGTTTACTCAGTTCACCCGACCTACCTTCTTTCGTAGACTTTGTAACGTCACTGTTTACCGTGGACTGTGAACCGGTACCACAGTCCCACCCCCACCCCCCGACTAGACCTCGGTGCACTAGTACCGTTTGACCGGTAGTTTTCCTCGTCGACGAAAAGTCAAGACCGCCTGACTCCGGTAGACCCTTAGTTCCCGGTTACGAGAGTCTAGTGGATTAAAAATTTGTCTTTAATCTTAAAGTTTAAAACTACATAGTAGAAGATTAGAAATACAACTGTTAATTAAAATTTTTACGATAAACCTGGTTAAATTTTTTGGTGGGTACCTGGTGTAGACCGGTCGTCCGATGGTCAAATGTCTAAATTCTTCCATTCTATTATCATTATCTTTATTATGGACTTTTACTATAGTATCAAAACTTAAGAGTATAGGTATAATCTGAAGTATATGTAATTTTTATGTGAATTCAACATGAAAGGGATTTCTTTGTTTTCCTACCATATCCGGATCCCAAGGTCCACTTTGGTATTTCACATAAAGAGTCGTACATTTGATACGTGACAGACGAGGTCTTAATTGATTTCTCGAATAAATTGTACACGTATGACCTAAACGTAATTAATCCAGAGTCCACCGAAGATCGTTAGACTGAAACAGGTTCGTGGGACCAGGGGTCTACTAAGATTATCAATAATTACCTCAAGGAGGGAACCTCTTAAACGTCCGAGAGACCAGTAAAATGACGGTCAGCATTGAAGACGTAGAAGGGATAAAAGGGTCCGTCTCTGTCGACACTAAATTTCTCCCAATCCAAAACCTAGGAAACCTAGGGACGAATCAACCGACTAGTATTGTGTAGACACAAAACCCGAGTAAGTCAGGGTATCAATGTCCAACTATGAAGTATTACTGTTTACAGATGGGGTAATCGAACGTCAAATACCAACGAGTCAAATACAGAAGTAAATCGATTACAGAATTACCGAATAAAGGAACACCGAGGGATGACTCATAGTCACATTACATGGACTAGTCACGGGTCATTCATTAAAAACTAACTGATAATATTACGTAATTAATCTTGTAACAGTTGCTCCGGATGGCCTAGTTGACAGACACTGACTTGACTTATTAGTAAATGAAATTGGGTGGTCCGTAAAATCAATTCGGTTATTAAACTGATTAAGAATCGAGAGTCTTCTAACAAACTACTGTAAACTGGTTTACTCGGGTAGGGGTTTACTAATTATATTGAAGACTGGAACGGACGAATATGGAAGTACCTCATTTGTATAATAATCCTCATACATTGAGTGATACACGACAGTATGTCCTGTTTTTATCATAGTAGTTTCACCATAACAGTGTGGTAAAATCTGTGACCTTTGTTATCGACATCTTTTACGACTATCTGACTGTACAAGTTACTTGAGGTGTAAAATCACACGGATCCCTTTTGGTGTTAACTTTACATTTAACAGTAAAACGAAGTCACTTTTTAGTTGGTTTTACGTTTAAAAGAAAATTTTTGTAACTCTCACCCCTTTCCGTAATTTGGACACAAAAGATAGAATACAAGTATGGGATATTTACTGTCGTAGAACCTATATCCCGTGTCAATTTTTCTAATAAGTAGGGAATCTGACCTGATATTCATCCCTGCCCAGAAATAAGGTTGCAACAATCTGTTTTCTTTGTAAACTGGAGGCTCTATTGGAAGAGGTCTTCTATTTGACTATTAAGGAACGTGTTCGACGGAAAAAAAAAGTAGTAAAGGTAAGGCCAGGTCAATTACGTTGGTCAAGGACGTCAAGTGTTATAAGTTTATACAATGAACCCTAGACCTGTGTCACTATCCAGAACTTAAGAGGGAGAGTTTCCACTTCACTGTAATTTAAACAGTGTCAGAGCAGATTCAGTCGTTCTACCGTGACATATTATAGAAATCTTTATGATTCAATTTTTCAGGTACCCCTTCTTCCACTCTTCTTCCAGTCGATGACTGTATTTTAGTCTGAAGTCTACACTACTGGAAAGCAGTCTCCGAAACATCGGACGTTCAGTCGTATTGTAATAACTTAGGTGGAGGATCGACTTCGGTCTATGCCACTGTTTCTGTCGGGTTGGACGTGTGATTATCTCCTCGGTAGTCGTAATGGAGTGTTTACTCTGTGGGTTTCGTCAAGAAAAACATTTTGTTTGTTTGTTTTGAATTTCGATATTTACGGGTGAAAATAAAAGTGAAGGAAGTGAAGTTTCACAGCTGGAAATAAAATTACAGACTTCGTGGGTACTTACATAATGTTACATCTCTTTCTTTTCTTAATTAGAAACCATCGGTCTCAGAACTTTCAATGTGAAACTTCTTAAGGACCTTTTAAGTCAGAAGGTTGACTGTTCGTTGATCTGATTATTATTGTTATTCGTGCAATCAAAACGATCTCTGTTTAGATCACTGTTGAGAAGTTTATTGGGAAAAGGAGGTAGTTTTTCCTAATTACTTCACCTTATCTCTAGTGTTCAAAATTAAAAATGAAAACGGAGTACAATATATTCATCTCAAATACCAGAAATCTTAGTTAGCTAGAACTATACGAAGTTAATTATGTTATATTTTTAAGGGGTTTCTAAAGATACAATGGATCTCCTTAATTCGTCATTTTATAAGTTACGTAAAAATTTCGAGCCTAGTTTACAAATCATTGACATAATAGACTACACGACTAGGAATAAAATCTTTTCTTAGAGGTTTGATCTACGTTTCTTCCTAAGGTTTTCGTCTAAGATCCTTTAACGAGTATTGTGTAGTAATAAAACTCAATATTTTTATTAGAAGTGGAACGAATAACGTCTTTAATCGAATATATTAATGACCAGTCTTTAAAGTACTGTTTTTGGTTACAATGAATGGTTGTCAAACTTAATTATTACTTATTCCTAATTCTCTTCTTTTTAATTAATCCAATCTCAAACTCTTTTTTTTTTTTTTTTCTTGAAGTTCGGTCAAAAGGAATTTTCACTAGGTTACTCATATGAATTTTTTTACCGTAACCCTCCCCGTAGGAGGTCCCCGGGTTTCGTCAGAGACTTTTAACAAAGAATCACAGGTCGACCATGTGTCTAGACAGAAGACTGTAACCCGTCAAAGACATCGATCAGTAAGTCAGGTCAAGTCAAGTCAACGAGTCAGTACAGGCTGAGAAACGCTGGGGTACTTAGCGTCGTGCGGTCCGGAGGGACAGGTAGTGGTAGAGGGCCTCAAGTGAGTCTGAGTGTAGGTAGCTCAGGCACTACGGTAGGTCGGTAGAGTAGGAGACAGCAGGGGAAGAGGAGGACGAGGGTTAGGGAGGGTCGTGGTCTCAGAAAAGGTTACTCAGTTAAGAAACGTACTCCACAGGTTTCATGACCTCGAAGTCGAAATCGTAGTAAGGAAGGTTTCTTTAGGGTCCCGACTAGAGGAAGTCTTACCTGACCAACCTAGAGGAACGTCAGGTTCCCTTAGAGTTCTCAGGAGAGGTTGTGGTGTCAAGTTTTCGTAGTTAAGAAGCCACGAGTCGGAAGAAGTGTCAGGTTGAGAGTGTAGGTATGTACTGGTGTCCTTTTTGGCATCGGAACTGATCTGCCTGGAATCAACCGTTTCATTACAGAGACGAAAACTTATATGACAGATCCAACCAGTATTGAAAAGAAGGTTCCTCATTCGCAGAAAATTAAAGTACCGACGTCGGTGGTAGACGTCACTAAAACCTCGGGTCTTTTTATTTCAGACTGTGACAAAGATGACAAAGGGGTAGATAAAGGGAACTTCACTACCCTGGTCTACGGTACTAGAAGCAAAAGACTTACAACTCGAAATTCGGTTGAAAAAGTGAGAGGAGAAAGTGAAAGTAGTTCTCCGAAAAATCAGGGAGAAGTGAAAGACGGTATTCCCACCACAGTAGACGTATAGACTCCAATAACTATAAAGAGGACCGTTAGAACTAAGGTCGAACACAACGAAGGTCAGGTCGTAAAGAGTACGTATATTCAATTTATTCGTCCCACTGTTATAGGTCGGAACTGCATGAGGAAAAGGATAAACCTTGGTCAGACAACAAGGTACAGGTCAAGATTGACAACGAAGGACTGGACGTATGTCTAAAGAGTTCTCCGTCAAGTCCACCAGACCATAAGGGTAGAGAAAGTCTTAAAAGGTGTCAAAGAACACTAGGTGTGTCAGTTTCCGAAACCGTATCAGTTATTTCGTCTTTATCTACAAAAAGACCTTGAGACAACGAAAAAGGTACTAGGTCGCCTACAACCGTTAAACTAGAGACCAAGAAGACGGAAAAGATTTTGGTCGAACTTGTAGTCCCTCGATCAGTATACTCGTCAGTTTATCTAGTTCCTCGTGTGTCTCACTGACGGTCATTGACGGGTAAGGGACCTCCTACCGTTCCTACCTCCCACCGAACAAACGACGAACACTCCGGATATCGGGATCTGAGGAGAGATATAAGATACGTTTTAAACATAGTTGGTTGATTCAGTGGGAACACCCGAAATCCCTAACCCTTGACCGTGTTTGTACGACTGAAGGTCGATGATGAAGAAGACACGTATTATAGCAGAACGTAAAGAGTTTTTTTTTTTTTTTTTTTCATTTTTCATCAGTCTGCAGGATGGTAGGAGGGTTGACGATTCCCGGTTTTGGCAGTAGAAACTGAAGAGAGAATGTTAACAAGGTTTGTCGACCGACAAAAGTTTCAGGTCATAGGGGTGGAGACTCAACAAAGAGAAAAAAAAAGGTGTACACAAGGAAGGAGGAGTAAAGATAGTGGTACTTGGATTGGGTCTGGGAGTAATAGAGTAAACTAGAAAACTTTGTCCAAAGATGGATTTGATGGAACGGGTTCTAAAGGTAAAATAAGACAAAAGTCTAGACGAGTACAATGAAGGGGACAAATAGTATTCATGAGGAATAATAAACGGTTCATTAAGGTTTGAGAAACTAGACGAAAGTTTCAGTCGACACACCCGGGAGCTCCAATTACATTTTCGTAAGTCAAGATGTTACCCCATGACTCACGAACAATACTCACTAAGAGTTTACTTCTCCTGGGAGAAGAGGAGCTTCTTAAATATCAGGGACGAAGTATATTACCTTGACACTACTAATACTCCACTAATTAGGGAATGTACGTACTAGCGTAAATATCTGTGCACCACATAAGGAAAAGAAGGTCAGGTGTGTCTTCAGGACGAAAAGAAGTACTGAAAGGGTGGTAACAAGTTTATCAAGAGGTACGGACCTTACGAGGGAATTCGGTAGAAATAAGTTTTGTATAAACAGACCTCTATATAAATTGAACACAGAAGGGTCCACCACCGATCACCATTTTTTGGGTGGATGGTTACGTCCTCTCCATTCTCTACACCCAAGATAGGGACCCAACCCTTCTAGGGGACCTCTAGAAGTCATAAGAGCGGACCTCTTAGAGTACCTGTCTCCTCGGACCACCTGATACCAGGTATCACAGCGTTTCTCAGTCTATGCTGACTTCGTGTGTACGTGCGTATAAATTGCATACACTGAACACTATGAATTCTTTTTATTTCATTCAATTCCACTCTCATCTGGATCGTTTGAGAATGGTGAAGAACTTCCTATTTTAAAGATACTAAGAGTGGTAATATACAATCCGGGACAAGACGTTCCCTACTCCCTAATTTCTCCTCTCTCTACTGACCACCCTCATTAGGCTAAGTTTTATGTACCGATTCTGTTGTTATTACTACCACTGATTATAAATATTTCGTAACTATTATATCCTTGATAGACAAATTTTAGAGTGTTACCGGGTTACTCTATTGGTAATAATAAGAGTACAAAAGTTATGAACTCTGTACTCCGTCCAATCTATTTAATAGTTGTAAATGTCACTACCATTTACCGTCTCGGTTAACTTGTTCTGTTAAGTCAAGATTCCTTCCGAATTTAATTAACGGAAGATACTTAATTAGGTGTCTCCTCGTCCCATGAGAACCGTCCTCTACTTCTTTCACTTACGACACATCTACGGATTATTTAAAGGTACAACTAATGGAGAGACGGAGGTTGGAAAAGAGAAGATTCAGATAGGAGGTTTTGATGTTCTCACTAGATTGATGTTTCAGGTTGAAACAGTAATGGGGTTAATTTGTTAAATTACCGAGGTTGACGATCTATTTGATAATAGTAAGTAACGAGAGATCACTTTAAATGTTTCACCATAAATGGAATTGAGAGTCAAATTCTTTTGGAGATGGTGTTTAGATTCGTGGACCATGTCTTCCCATTCGAATAAGATGAAACAAAATAATCAGTAATACTTCTTTAGGAATGACCTACAGTAACTATCTGACAGATGTTCCTCCAAATCAAAAAGTAGGTGTCTTTAGACAGGAACCCACATAATGTCCTTTCAGTCCTCGTTGAGTACCTCCGTTTCCCCACCTTACAAATTTCTATTTTCGAGACCTCGAACCCAAACCTTAATACCGTGAAACTTAATTCTAAGAAACTCGGAATAAACGTCGTTACAGTTCATGTTAAACTCTTTGTGTAAAAAGAATATCACAACGACACTCCTGATTTACTCTATAATTTCCCGAATTTTGTTACCGATATATCTTTAAGGATTCGTTCACTATTGGTAACGTACAATAATTTCAAAAGGAACAAGATGTGAACGATATAATTTATAGTACCAAATTAAGGTCATCATTATGTTCTTACATCAACTTTTTTGTTTGTTCGTGATATTCTCTTATACCCTTTTGTCTCAGGGAAAGGGTCTCTTTCGGTGACAATTCTAAACAAACGGGAAGATCTCAAACAGATATATATTTTTATATGGACACTAAAAATTTTTTGTGTTTACTCTCGTAAATATTATGTCAAAACATGGGACTGTAAAAAAAGGACACTCTTAACAAAGTGTCACTATGTTTATTCAAAGGATTTAATAGAAATTACCGATATGTCATAAAGTTGTACAGTTATACCTTATTGATTAAATTATTAAAGTAATAACTACCTGTACATACGGCAAAAGTCAGTGTTCTGTTTAAAGTCACTTATAGGTACTTACTAATAAAGGTGTCTTAAGTAAAGACATTCACCTTAACGACCTAGTTTATCGTATACGTAAGTTTGAAACATATCGAGAATAAGTTGACGGAAGACTTCTCGAATTTCTAATTATATGAGAATGAGTCAAGATCATGTCTCTACAATAAATTTATGTAAGGAATATTTGGTGAAGTTAAAAGAATTCGAGTAAAAGAGTGACAGGGTCTTTTAGGGTTCAATGTAAGGAAGAAGGAACGATATTTGAACAAAACGAAGATCGGATCTTAATGGAAAGAAGAGTAAATAGGCAGAGCAGGATGTATAGACGTCATCATCCTGTGTCAACGTTCATTGTTTTGAGTTTACTTAGATCGAATACCTTTAATTTTCCTCTCTTCTCCTTTTGATGACTTTCCTAAGATCCATCAAGTGTCTTGACTTCCTGTTCGACGTTCAAGGGTCCCGTCAAGATCTTTGCATTCTGACCTCGGAAGTGTGTGAGGAGATTAATAGGTAGGAGTTGAAGTACATAGAGACTTACTAAAGTAAGAGAAGATGCCATCTACCCACTCCGAGTATTGACAATTTTTTTTACACTTTTAAATGTATTTTCCGGTGTGTAGTATTTGTACTTTGAAGTATTCTACAAAACGTGACCGTCAAAGACCGAGACGGCTGAAAACCACAGAAGAATAGAGAGCAATGTGTCTTAAGCTACTTCTTCAAATCTTTTGTGACTGTGTTACAGGTCTTTTTACTGAAGAGGGTTTATAGTCTCTTAGTTCTGAGATGAAAAGAAGTAATGTCAATACAGGAAATTCACTTTCAACAGGTCTTTGATAAAGTCTTTGTAGAAAGAGGGGTGGACATACTGATCTTATACAACGATCACGGAGAAGGAGTGCGAGAGGCACCAGGACTTGGTGGACCACCACGAAGTAAAATCTCAGTCAACTTTACACTATCCTTCCCTTAATCCCTTTTCTCTTTAACTTTTCCGACAATCCCTTTTTCTTTTCTAAAAACAATTAAAATAACGGTTGTTTATTTGGTGTTAATTGGAACCGTTTTGACTTTCTCTTATTCGTTAAAACCACCCTTCGTAACGTTAGATACGTTTACAGGTATACGTGTTCGTTCTAACGTACCACTATAACAGTGGTACGAATAAATTGAATTTACGTTCATGTAGTACTCTTTGCGGTCCGACCTACTTCGTGTTCGACCTTAGTTCTAACGACCCTCTTTGTAGTTGTTGAAGTCTATACGTCTACTATGGTGGGAATACGTCTTTCACTTCTTGATTTTTCGGAGAACTACTTTCACTTTCTCCTCTCACTTTTTCAACCGAATTTCGAGTTGTAAGTCTTTTGATTCTAGTACCGTAGACCAGGGTAGTGAAGTACCGTTTATCTACCTCTTTGTCACCTTTGTCACTGACTGAAATAAAAACCCCCCGAGGTTTCAGTGACGTCTACCACTGACACCGGTACTTTAATTTTCTACGAACAAGGAACCTTCTTTTCAATACTGGTTGGATCTGTCGTATAAGTTTTCGTCTCTGTAATGAAACGGTTGATTCCAGGTAGATCAGTTTCGATACCAAAAAGGTCATCAGTACATACCTACACTCTCAACCTGACACTTCTTTCGACTCGTGGTTTCTTAACTAGGAAAACTTGACACCACAACCTCTTCTGAGGACTCTAGGTTGGTCAGGTAGAATTTCCTCTAGTCAGGACTTATAAGTAACCTTCTTGAAGACAACTTCGACTTTGAGATTATGAAGCCCATGGACTGCGCTTCTCGACTGAGTAAACTTTTCTGAGACTACGACCCTTTCAAACTTCCACCCTCCTCTTTCCCTGTTATCTCCTACTCTACCAACCTACCGTAGTGACTGAGTTACCTGTACTCAAACTCATTCGAGAACCTCAACCACTACCTGTACCTCCGGACCGTACGAAGTCAGGCACCCCAACGTCTCAGCCTGTGCTGACTCACGGACTTGACTTGATTTGTTCGTTCTAGAGACTACCTTCGCCCGTCTAGTAGTGACTCGTTTCCACTCTACCGAGTTGCCGGTAAGAGTCAACTGGGTTTTGTTTAATATGTACCTAAAAGAACTAAAAAAATGAAAATATAGTACTACTCTTTTAACGTCTTGACTTTGTTATCATTTCAGAAGGTTAAGTGTGTATATACACAAATTCATTTAAATCATTAAGAGATTTATAAGTTCTCAATACCAAAAATGAGTAACCATTTAACACACAGGTGGTTACTATATTTCCCGAAGGGAACACCGAATTGACCATTTCTTAGGCGGACGTTACGTCCTCTGGACCCAAACTAGGGACCCAACCTTTCTAGGGACCCTTTTCCTTTACCGATGGGTGAGGTCATAAGACTGGACCTCTTAAGGTACCTGACACATCAGACACCCTAGTGTTTCTCAACCTGTGCTGACCCACTGAAAATGAAAGTGGTTACTATATTAGTAAAGTCAAAATGTATTAATATAACAACCCATAACTAAATAAAATGTATTCTACAACAAAGAATAAAAAGGTCAAATTGTACTTCACGACTATAACGATAAACAGGAAACTTACACGATTTAATAAAAGGTAATTAGAATTTTTCATTAAGTTGTAAAACCGACCTTGGTGGAAGAAGGTCGTTAAGTGATTTTACTGGTCGTTTTTCCCTTTCTCCTCCCCGTGGGAGGTGTACAAGAGATCCGGAAAACCTCTTGAACCTTAACAAGGAAACCGATGTATGTACGTTTAGATGTTCTTCCCACTATAACATCTGTAGTTCTCTTACCCATTACAAGTTTTTCCTTACAAGGTCTTTACAATAGTACCGTTTTGACCCTCTCCGATGTAATGGGTCGTATGACAACCGTAGTGACATTTGTTTGTTCAATTTCCGTTCTAAGACCAGTCCTCTTAATTATATACATAGTTCGTATAACTCGTGAGGTTCTCGACTCTATCAAAGGACTTTACACACTTCCTTTTACTAGTCATTTTCTTCCTTTGGTTTCTCCTTCCCCGAACCCAAGTCGCCTTCGTTGTCAAAGGAGGTGGGTCTCTTCATGTGAAACACTCCTAGTTACAATTCCTCAATTTTTGTCAAGATTGTCAACTTGACAACCTCGGGTAAGAGATGTTTAAGTACCGTGCTACCCACATTTTTATTTCTGGACCTGACATGTCTACAAAGACAATTAACTCATCTCTACAATACAGGGGAGGGATTCCTTTATGAATTTGGCGTAACATTAACACAGGTTTAAGTCACCCACGGCAGAAGAGTTTAAATCAAAAATAAAAGAAAGACTTTCTATATTTTGTCAAACAACAAACCATACGAGACAACCAATTATTTAACGGTCTATCATAAATATATTTGTTCATTAAGTTCTATTTCTCCTTTTGACAATGAACAATAACCTTTTTAAAATTTAGTCATTTCAAATTATTTAAATCTTCATCTAAAGATCTTCATTTGAAAGTAGACTTTTATAAAAAATTTTCCTAACCATTTTTACTCCTGTATGACAGAACCTTTAGAAAGGATATTTAAAGAGATGGGGAGAGAGAATGGGAGAGGGGAGAGAGTTTTAAAATTCTTTACAGATCTTCAAATGTCTGTGTTCTTTCGATTGTTTGAAAAGTGTGACATTCAATACTGTGTACTTACACGAACCTTTAATTAAATCATCTAGAATGGTTCGAAACCGTCTCTTCCGTTACCGTTGGGTACGGTCACAAGAACGGACTTCTTAGGGTCCCTGCCCCCCGGACCACCCGACGGCAGATACCCCAACGTGTCTCAGCCTGTGCTGACTTCTCTGAATCGTCGTCGTCGTCGTTCGAAACCTTCTTTTTCTCGGTACCCTCGTTCTCTCCCCCTGTCTTTCTTTCATCTTACTAGACTCACGCAATGTTTCTCATTCTTATTCAAACAAAGTCAATTCACAAGGACACCTGTCCCGAACTCCATGTTCCAAACATTTACATAAAAACGACATTTAACTTTTCACTTTCACTTTCAGGGAGTCGGCACAACCTGAGAAACGCTGGGGTGTCTGATGTGTCAGGTACCTTAAGAGGTCCGGTCTTATGACCTCACGCATCGGAAGGGGAAAAGGTCCCCTAGAAGGGTTGGATCCCTAGTTTGGGTCCAGAGGGTGTGACGTCCGCCTAAGAAATGGTCAACTTGATGTTCCCTTCAGGAAAAAAGAAAAAAACGAGATCCAGTACCAGTTTTCTAAAATTCTTTATACCATCTCATAAAGACTTATTTTGATAACTGTCTTACATCGTTAATGACCTCAAGTTAGGTATCCGTAAAGTATTGTAGGAGTAAATTTTATGTGTCAAATCTACGTCCGATTACTCATCACAAGTTTAGAATCGTGTGTATTTTAAGGACCCTCATCCCCATCCTTTCCCCATTCCCGTGTGCCTGGATGTCTTGTAGGTTAAACCCCTGGGACACCCCTCTCCCGACCACCCCACATCAATCCCTTGTACATTCGAAACTCAAATTGTTCGTGGGTCCACTAAGACTACACCCACCAGGAGACGGGTAGACTTCTCGGTGTGGGACGTTGTGGCGACCAATCGATACATTAATGTTTGTAGAACTCAAGTCTAATTGAGGACAGAAGGATTAGGTGTGTATCGTTTATACAGATTTGAAGATTAGTCGACCAAAAACAAAAAATTTTACTTCCTGGACTTCAGTACTCGGGGTCATACTTCAAACTCCTTGATAAAATTTTTCTCTCTCTTTTCTTTTTTTCTACCAAAAATTAGAACGTAAATTCCTCTGTTACACTCTTTTCGCTTCCAGTACACCTAGGTCGATAAGAAACAATCATTATGGATAATCAAAAATAGAGATCTCGGGACCCATGCACCTACAATTCAGTGAAGTCAGCACAGACTGAGAAACGCTGGAACACTTGACATCGGATGGTCCGAGGAGACAAGTACCCCAAGAGGTCCGTTCTTATGACCTCACCCAACGGTTCGTAAGGAGGTCCTCTAGAAGGGCTAGGTCTCTAGTTTGGGGTACAGAGAATGCAGAGGACGTGACCGTCCACCCAAGAAATGGGCTCGGTGGATTGTCTCCGTAACTTTTAAGTAGCAATGAAGTTAAAGACATTTCTTTGTTTATAATAAAACTTCTGTAAAAAATCAATAGTGTAAAATATGACTCACGTAACGTGGTTTTTGGTTTGTTTTCATAGTGTTGAAATTCTCCTTTCTATTCCGTTTTAGTTGTTCTTCACAATATTTTAAATGTTTGGGAAGATCCGTACACGAAAAGACGTATTTTGTATACAGAGAAATTTATGTTCTTTGTCGACTCCTAAGAAAGAAATCTAATTGATTAAATAGTTGTCTAAACTACCGTAATAGATTCTCCTGTTTAACGGTTTGGAGTCAGGAGTGGTTTCTTACGTTTGCTTTTACTTTTGTATAATTTCGTTAGTTCTGTTAAAAATTTTGCGTTTTCGTTCAGAAAGTCTATTCACAGTCAATAATTCCCGATTGGATTTTTTTAGTGGTTAACCATTTTAAACACTTTACCTTTTTAATTTGTCGCCGTATTTCAAAAGTGGAGGAGGGAAAGGAAGTCGGAGTAGGTAGATAAATAAAGACCGAACGTACACACCCACGAGTCAACACAGACTGAACCACTGGGGTGGTTAGAAGAGGCAAGTACCCTCAAAAGTCCGTTCTTATGACCTCACCCAATGGTAAAGGAAGAGGTCCCCTCGAAGAACTACGTCCCTAACTTGCGAACAGAGGACACAGCCGTCCGCTTAAGAGATGGTGACTCGTTTCGGGAAATAGAGACCGAATTAAATATAGTTTTGGTTTTTTGCAGAACTTTAATAGAAAACTTTCATAATCACAGAAAGACTTTAGGATAAGGGTTTCATAAATTAAATAAAAGGACACACGGATTTGGTCACCAAGAGTCTAAAATGACATTGTAAGAGACCCCGAAGGGACTACCGAGTCCCCATTTCTTACACAGACGTCACATCCTCTGATCCCAAGCTAGGGACTCACCCCTTCCAGGGGACCTTCTCCTTTACCGTTGGGTGAGGTCATAAGAACAGACTTTTTAGGGTACCTGTCTGTTCGGACACCGGATGTCAGGTCAACAGTGTTTCTCGACCCCTGGGCTGACTCGTGAGTGTCACGTAAATAGTAGTGTGAAACCTTTTGTGATTGTGTTTACAAACCCTCTCTTAATTGAGAAGTGTGAACAGTCTTTCTAAATTATGAACTCTAACTTTTCTCTTTGGAGATACGACATAACAGGATCAATTCATCTAAAAATTTTAACGACAACAAGAACCATACGTATGTTAGGATTTTACATTCATAGAACGAACTGAAAGTGTCGTAGTATAATGACACGGAAATTTACTTGGTAGTTAGTGGATCTTGAAGTGATGACTGTCACATGACGGGCGTAGATGGGGGACCGTCTTAGTCGTAGTGACCTTCATACATTTTTTACGTCTGAAGTCGGACGGGATCTTGAAGATTTAGTCTTGGACGTAAAATTGTTCTAGGAGTCCAAATCTACGTAACTAGAACGATTAAAAGGTCGATTTACACTAAAAAGTCGAGTGATAAAACTAAAGTGATAAAGTGTAAAAATTAGATTTTCCTACTTTCTAAAATTAATACTCTCCTTTATTCCAATAATTCCTCTCTCTGTTGACTTCCCGGGGTTCAACTGAGACACTGAATACTGAAAATTTTAGTCTTCCGTCAACCAAAAATACCTTAGAGTGGACTCTAGTACCACGAGACATCTAGTGTCTCCGGACTCTGGGGTCATGGGACTTGAAATAAACAAACATAGAGAAGTGACATTCGAAGAACACCCGTCCTAGGAAAATCCCATAAATGTAGAAGACACCGGTCGGATTGCGGATTGGGTTCCTTCACGAGGTTTTATGGACTTACCCCCTTTTTTAACGGTTAGTGAATACTTAATATAGGTGGGAAGTCCAAGTTCGAAAGGAGGTTTTATAAAGAAATCAATAAAACGGGTCGTATTAGAGGTGGACGAGATTCATTTATGGTGAATAAACTGTAAATTACGATCACCATTTATTGGGCGGACGGTTACGTCCACTATATTCTCTACTGCCAAACCAGGGACCCAACCCTTCAGGGGGACTTCCTACTGTACCGTTGGGTAAGTTCATAAGAACGGACCTCTTAGGGTACCTGTCTCCTGGAACCACCCAATGTCAGGTATCCAGGGTTTCTCAGTCTGTGCTGACTTCACTGAATCGTACACGTACGTGCGTGCACGTATGTGTGTGTGTGTGAAATCAATAGTTAATAAAACATAGAGAATAATCGGGTGGTTCTGACATTTTTCGACGAAGAAAAATATGAAAAGTATGACAGAACGTCTCATCCGTAAGTTTATAACGAATGATGACTCTCGTTAGAATTTTTTTTTGGTGATTTCAATCTTTTAGATATGTTAAAATAAAACGAGGTTCGTAGTAAAATTTAACAGGTTTGATTAAGATCTCAACCATTATAAATTTGTCGAGGAGGTCAACGCTAGATAAAGTGACTTTATTTCGTAGTGAAACTATATTCTTTATGAAAATTTAAAAGTTTACCAATCAACTGGGAAGTCGGTTGAGTTAAGAGTAAAACCAATAAAAACGGTCATTGAATATGAAGACATACTTGAACCAAACTAGGGACCCAATCCTTCTAGGCGATCCCCTCCTTCACCGTTGGGTGAGGTCATACAAACGAACCCTTTAAGGTATCTACCGCCTCGGACCGCCCGATCTCAGGTACCCCAGCGTACAGAGTCTGTACTGATTCTCTGATTATTGACAGTGTGAAATCGGACAATACGTTCAGTAGAGACTCACAGGATATCTACCGTCGTAACTCGTTATCTAATCATAAACTATTCCTACAACAAAACCAAAGACTCTTAAAAGTCAACCCTCAGTTAAAAAGTATGTCATATAAAGTATATCATGTGGTTTTCTGATTGAATCGTATCCGACCGTCCTATTATGAATATGGACGAGTTTTAATGAAGTCAATCAAAGGTGTTTTCGTAGGAAAGATAAGACATAGATTAAGTATATATGTAAAGGTCTCAATCGAGTTGGGTGATTATTTTCTTTTTTCATTTCTTTATACTTAATGATATCATATTAAAATTAATTGATAATTTGTGGAAATTGTAACCATCATTTTGTAGTCGTTCATCCTTCTTTCTTGTTCTTGTAGAATGGTAGTCACTAATAGATACTACCCTTTAGGTAACTAAACCCTTTTTTTTCAGTTGTTAGATTGAATAAAGTACTAAAATTACTTATATAATCGGTGACTTCAACACGAAAATCTCTAGGAAAGGGTGTCTCAAAAAAAATTTTTTCGAAAATATTAATTTTTTTATTGTAAAAATATACTAGTTTTAAGATTGGACACTTCTAAAAAGATTTTATAAACGTTTAATTCAACTAGAAAGTCTAGGGAGAAAGAGGATCTTTTCTCATAAAACAAAGGGTATCTCCATATGATGGAAGTAAATGGAAATTAAAACTTCCCGCCGTAGTAAAGATTTCATTTACCCAAACCTAATAAAAAGGATGTTTTACACTTTATAAGAGGTGGGGGTGGGACGCGATTTGTAGTTTGGACATTTTTCGGTAAACCAGAATCTAATGTAACAATGATCATTTGTTGTGAAAATGGAAAACGGGGGAGAGAGAGGTTCCCATTTTGGGGTGTTAATGAAATGATGATTGAAGTCTGAAGGGATAAGCGTAAGGGAAGAAGATGAGAGGCATTTTGTGCGATAAGGGAGTCTTAGGGTCAGTGACAGTAACGGCGGATCAATGGCCTAATGTAGACGATAAATATCGAAACGACAACACCCGTGCACACGGGTGTAGTGGTCCGACAGTCTCCCTCTCTTCCCACCCGAAAGTTAAGTTGTCGCACATGTGTTTAATGTCTACTTGTTCCGAGTCTACTCCGACGTACTACCGTCCCTTATTCTTCCACTCCCTTCTTTACTTTTCGAGGGTCCGAAACCACCCCACATCGAGGAGATGTCAATGGCCGATGGGGTCAAGTGCATAGTGTGCGACGACTTACCGCGGAAACCAAGAAAAAGAAAGAAAGAAAAAAAGATGATGCGAAACGTTGGATGGAACCATGGGAGTGGGAGAGAGGGGTGGAGGGGAGGACGTCACGTTCCAAACTTTCTGTCCGTCGGGGTGGTTAGTCGTCCGATAGGATTCTTTGAGAGGGGCGGGGAGTCGGGCCATAATCCGGGTCCGACCGAAGAGGCGTCGGGTCGCCCAGGACGGGTCGCGTACGGGTCGCGGAAGTGACGGCGCTCGTAGCCCGTTACGAGCTCTCGACCGCTGATCCGTCCCAGAGGACGCGGCACCCCCACCACCTCTGGAGGTTTGCCCGGTCCTGACCCCACCATTTTATTCTATTGCACTTTGTCTACTCAGTAAAAAATTTCCCAGGAATTACTAAAACATCTAGTGGAATTGTTTGTTTTTTGAAACCCCTCGCAAACGAACACCACTAACTATGGCGTTCGATTGTCGGATTCTCAGAGGCGTTCATCTGGGTTCGACGACTGGAGACGATGGGTGCTTTGTGGGTAAAAGGACATGTCGAGTCGACCGTGGCAGGAACAAAAGAGGGCTAATAGGAACATCAGTTCCCATTTTTAAAATACCCCACCAAGCTACCCACACCTTCGACACACACTTTGTCTGTGAAGCCGGTTACAAATGGGTCATCCCAAAACCGGAATGCTTGGGAGACATCCAGGGATTTTTAAAAAAAAAAATTTAGTGTTTATCCAAAGCCTTACACTATTCCCCGCAGAGTAAAAGAGGGGTTCGGAAGTGGGGGTTCCACACTGAGGGGCTGGCGAGCGATCCTACTCCGCCCTCACCCTACCCCACCCCTCTTCGACACTATAATTGTAAGAGAGGGATTATCTAGTCGTCGATTGGGGTGGTGAGGCCTGTGTGCTGTGAAGGGGGCTTGAGAAGAACAAACCCTCACTGGTATTGGAGGAGGAAGGGAGGGGGTCAGCGACGGGAACCCGCAGGGAGATAAGAAAGCACCATGAAGTGACGTCGTTTAAGCCCCTAAGGTTCCACTTTCCGACCGGGCCTTCAGGAAATCATTTTGGAGGGCTTTTATGTCTATCGTGGTGCCGGATAGCGTGACTTTGACTTTAGGTCGAAAATCTAAAGATCCCTCCCTTCTTTTTTTTTTTTTCGGAACTGATCTTTGTGAGAGAGGGCTCCCCGAAGAGAATGGACAATCCATTCTAGGTCGGGTCGAGAGCTCAGGGGAGGAGGGGCCCGGGAGGGTGCGTCTCGGGTCATCGGCGTCACGGGGGGGCAGCGGGGGGTGGGAGTGAGGACGCAGAAGGGCCCAAGCGGGGGGAGGGGGCAAAAGGGTCTGAGGGGAGCACGAAAGCCCCTCTGTGGGTTTGTGGGGGCGGGCGAGGGCGCCGCCCCTAAGGACGCCCGGCCCCCCGCGGGACCCACCGCGCGCTGCTCCGGCCGAGACTCGGGTCCGCCGGCCGGCGCATCCCCGCGACGGGCTCGCGCCACGGCTCCGGCCCGCGCCCGCGGAGACGCCGTGCCGGCCCCCCGCCTCTCCCCGCCCGCGCCCCGCCCGAGCCGGCCCTTACATCTCTGGGCCCGCCCTCGGAGGGCCGCCGCCGCCGCCGCCGGCCCGACGCCTCGCGCCTCCGAGGCAGTGCACAAAAAAAGAGGAGGGCTCACTCTGCCGCCGCGCCAGCCGCGCGTCTCGGTCTGCGGCGGCGAACAAAACCAACCCCGAGAGCCGTTGAGAGCCTCCTCCTCCTCCTCCCTCCTCCCCTATTCATCGCCGTCGCGGAGGCCCCCTTCTCCGCAGAAGGGGGCTGAGGAAGGGGTCGGAGGGGGAGCGTGGGGGCTGGGGGGGGGGGGGGNGAGGGGAGAAGGGGCCGGCTGACCTCGCTCCCCGTCCCTACTCGGACAGGGAAGCCGCGCGGGGGTCGAGGGGTCCGACGGATCAGCGCAAAGCGCACCTTTTCGGTGAAAGAGGCGGGCGGCTGTACCCGGGCTAGCCCCCGACGTCTCCTGCGCAGGCGCCCGACGCCGTCGTTGTCGTTGTCGGCGTCGCGGCGCCAGAGGCGCTAACTCGACCATAAACCCGCCGACCACCGCCGCCCCTGCCAGCCCCCCGCCTTCCTCCGCCTCCTTCTCCGCTTCCTCCTCCTCCTCCCTCTTGGGGCACGTTGCAACCCTGAACCGTCGAGCGGAGGGGGACGGGTTCCTATAAATTAAACGGAGCCCTTAGCGATGAAGGTCTCTCCTTGAGGCCTCCCTTCCGCGCGCGCGCGCGCGGACCTCCCCGGTCTGCTCCTGGGTGTGTGTGTGTGTGTGTGGGGCGGGCGGGCGGGCCCGGCGGCGGACGGTCGCGGCCAGAGACCGGGGCCGCCGCTCTCTACGTAGAATCGAAGAAGGGCTGGCGCCGCCGACTTTTCTCTGAACCGAGAGCCCCCTAGGCCCGACGTGAGCGCGGCCTGCGCAACGGAGAGGGGGTCCCGTATTTTGCGGTCATTTGAGCCCAGCCCCGATAGAGGAACCGCGTCGACGACGCAGGAGGGAGCTGGCGGGGAGGGGCCGCGTCTCCCGCCGCACCTAAAACCTCAGCCCCAAAGACGGAGATCGGGACAAACGTACACGCCCCGGCGCCGATCCTCGGAGGCGGGGGGTGGGCCAACAAAAAGTCGCGGAGGGAGACGAGCCGCCGCCGCCGTCGTACCGCTCGGGAGGCCTCTGCCTGCCGAAGAGCCTGCACGCGTTCCACCCGATGGACGCGTTTGGGTTCTCGTACGTGTTCGCTAAGAAGCACGACGCCCGCCGGTCGCTCCGACCCCCAGGCCGCGCGGAGCTCATGATGCTCTTGCTTTTCTTCACCGCCGTGTTCAGCTCGCGGGGGTTTGCGAGCTAGGGGGACCTCTCGACGAAGTTGTAGTTGTTCGCCCGCCTGAGGTTCTTGTTCGTGGACCACCGGGAGATGTGGGCCCTGCTCGTGAAACGGTAGCGCCGTCTGTCGCTCCGGCTCGTCCTGTCGACCATGGTCCGGGAGGACGTCGACGTGTTGGCACGGTTCCCGGTGGTGCTGCCCCGGCGCCGCGGACCCCGCCCTCCGCCGCCCCCGTCGACGTCACCGTCGAGGCCGGAGCCCCTCCGGCCCCTCCTGAACTCGATGCCCCTGCACGGGGGTCCTGGGCGGAAGTTCCTCCAGACCGTCCACTAGGACTTTGGGTTCCCGAACCCAGTCTGTTTCTTGGACTAACCGTAGATGGCGGAGACGGACTGGTCGTTCTGGTAGTCGAAGCACTTCGACTTGAGCCTCCGCCGCCGGCACCACGACGTCAACTACTTGTAGTCCGCGACACCGGTGAGTCTCTTGAAGAAGAAGTAGCTTCACCCGGCAAGGCGTCACTGCCCGGGCCCCCTCAAGACCTACGTCCACCTGCTGAGGCACCACCGGGTCTTGTACGTACTCTGTTAGGACCTCCGGTACGCCCGGTACTCGCTACTCAAGGCGGGATCTTCGTTCTCGGTCAGGAGGAGGTTGACGAGGTTGGGGTAATCACACGGGGAGTCCTCCGTGGTGGAGTTGTTGGGAGGTGGGTCGGTCCACCCCGACTGGGCGGCGAGCGCGTGGCTCTCGTAGTGCCGGTGGAGGGGTCGGTCGAACCACCCGCCCTTCGTCCCGAGGAAGGCGCACGCACGGAGGTCACTACCGCTTCCGTGGTACAGAGCGGGACGGAGTCACCTGCCGTCAGGACACTCAGGATCGTGGTTGTCCTGGGTGCGGGTGGCGGTAGCTCCGTCGAGGGCCGACGTGGGCGGAGAGTTAGTGTCGGCGAGGTAGGGGTACGGAAGAAGAGCGACGAGCGGAAGGCGGTGGTCGGGGCAGTCAGACAGCAGGTCGTCGTGCTCACCGGTGCCGAGGTGGAGTCTGACGGAAAAGGGCGCCGCCAGATCACGAAGACACAGACCAAGGGGGTCACTACCGCCGAAGTAGAGGAGGCTACTCATACCGAGGTCAGGGACGCTAAAGGCTTCAAGGAAGGCGTCGCAGTGGGGTCTAAGGGACCCGGTGTGGGGCGGGCGGGCCCCACTCCTTCTCGACTCGTTGATGTAGACGTACCCTCCGTTCCCCCGGAGGTGGGAGTGACGGGGGTTACCAGTGATGTAAAACGGGGCCCCACCGTTACCAGTGGCGATGCACGGTCGGCGTCCGAACCCGTGCTCGGGTCGGGACGGTCCTCTTCTTCGTCGGCCACGCCGTCTAGACCTATTAGCCAAGGCTTTCGCCTGAGTAAGACGCCCGTGGAGCGGATGGTAAAGGGTGGTCTTTTGGGGTAGAGTCAGGAGACACCGAAGGTAACTCCTTATATGACTTTACTACGGGCGGATGGGTGGTCCTCCACCGTCACCTCCGGCTCATGGGTCGATGGCCGTGAGACGGAAGCACGGGTGGGTGAGGATGGGTCTCCTCCCAGACCTTTACGTGGGGAACCTCGCCGCACACCCGGTGGTGGCGGGTCTGTGGAGGTCGGAAGTGTGGCTACTACCGATGTACGGGTACAGGGGTCCCCACCGGGGTCACGGGCCGTCGGCCTTTCCGTCACCCCTGATGTACGGGTACTCGGGATTCTCGCACAGACGGGGTGTCGTCTAGTAGTTGGGGTAATCTGCAGTAGGGGTCTCTCACCTGGGGTTGCCGATGTACTACTACAGGGGTTCGCCGTCGACGAGAGGACTGTAACCTCCACCCGGGTCGTCGCCGCCGTCGTCGTCGCCGCGGCGGGGAAGACCCTCGTCGATACCGTTCGAGACCTGTTTGCCCCATCCCCCGGTGGTGAGAGTGCGGGACGGTGTGGGGTTTGAAGGCCACCTCTCGCCATCACCGTTTGAGGACAGAACATGTCCACTGATGTACTTGTACAGCGGGCAGCCCCTGAGGTTGTGGTCGTCGGGGAGGCTGACGATAATACCGGGGCTCCTGGGGGTCGTGTTCGGGCAGGAGAGGATGATGAGTAACGGTTCCAGGAAGTTCGTATGGGTCGCGGGACCCCTCGACCTCCTCGGGGCCGTGGTGGTCGTGGAGGCGGAAAGGAGTTCAAGGCCAGCTGAGGAGATGCGACGCCGGCGTCTTCTAAGGAGAAGCAGGTGGTCGTCGCTGTCGGACCCGCCCCCTATGACACCCCGAGCCGGTCTCGGACCGGAGGGTGTAGAGGTAGTAGTCCAGGAAGTCCGGGTAGACGGAGCTTTCCACCTGTGTCGACGGGTCTGGTTGTTGGCGGACCGAGCCGGGTGCTCCGACAGAGACCCCCTAGGGTTCCGGTCGTGAAATGGAGCCCGGGCTCTCGTCGTCGGCGGCGGGGGCAACGACGAGGGAGGCCTCGGATTCTCGGGTCCCCTCATACACTTATAACTTAAACCCTCGCTAGTCGGTCCGATGAATAGTCCGGGCCACCGCAGGGTGTCGAGCGGAAGGTAGTCCACAGGCAGGGTCGAGGTCGGTCGAGGGTCTCTCCTCCTTTGCCCGCGTCTTCTCATATACTTGTACCTGGACCCCGGCCCGGCCTCCCGGTGGACCGTCCTCTCGCACCCCCAGGTCGGCCCGTCCCACCCGGGCCGTGGGGGACCTCGACGATCGCACACGTCCGGCTGATCCCGTCACGGGTCGTCGGCGCCGCTGATATACTGGTACGTCTACCCGCCAGGGGCCGTCTCGATGCACCTGTGGAGTGGACAGCGCGGGTAGTCGATGCGGCTGTAAGCCTGCCCACAGCACCTCCTACGGTCGGACGGGCCCCGGTGGCGCCTGCGAGGGAGGAGTAGGAGGCGCCGGAGACAAAGGAGGTGACGTGGAGGCCCTTGTCCCCTCGACCGCCGGGCGAGCCGGGACGACCCCCCGGGCTCGCGGAAGTGCGCCCACTTGGAGTCAGGGTTGGCGTTGGTCTCACGGTTTCACTAGGCACGGCTGGGCGTTCCCACGTCCTCCGCCGTGTCGAGGCTCTGGAAGAGGAGATGCGGGTCACGGTGTGCCCACCCGTTGTGCCACGGGAAGCCTCGGCCCCGACGGCAGCGCCCGTCGCCACCGCCGTCGTCGTCGTCGCGGCTCCTACAGTTTGCGGTGTCGAGACGAAGGAAGCTCTTGCACACCGACTCCGGACCCCTCGAACCCCCTCGGGGGTTCCTCGACCGGGTTGACACACCCCGGCGACCCCCAAACCTCTTACCAGAATTGATGTATCTGAACCTAAACCAGTTCCTGAAGTTTGTCGCGGGAGTTCTCGCGGGTGGAGTTGGCGTCGGAGGAGGTGAGGGCCGGGGAGTAGTCGGAGACCCGTCATCAGTCTCGCCGGGGTGGTCGGCGAGGTCGCTCCTAGATTCGCGGATACGGTCGTAGTGAAAGGTCTTCGTCGGTCTCCTGGAGGTCATCGAGTTGACCTGTAGTGTCGTCCACGCAAAGTACCACTGTTTCATTCTTCTGTTTTGATGAAAATTGGACCACGAGCCTAAGACACGGGGTCCCGGGAAGGGAGAGGAGGGAGACGAAGACATCCCTCACGTGAGGACCCTCCCTCTCCAGACCCGTGTCCTCCCCTGTACACGGACTACCAATCTATTTAGATATCCTCGTCGGTGAGGTCTCCCGAAAAGGGGAACTCTAAGGGTTCACTTCATGAAATCATAAAGGTTCTGTATATAGGACAATTACGGTCAAGACTCCAAACACTTCAAGCAAATATTCTTGGAACTAGAGGAATACCTTTAAAAGAAAACTGATATATGACTCCAGTCAGAGATCTTCCCTGTCAAGATGTTTTTTGCAAACAATTAGATCCCCGATTCGGGAAGTAAATTTCCATTAAAGAGTCTCGAGAATTCCCACTAGAATAGTTCAACGGGACACATGAAATCAAGACACTAAAGTGTTATGGTTCCGTTGTATTCATCATCACCCTTTGTAGTTAAAAATAAGGACAACGGGTTTTTTCTAAGTCTTCATTCTCGAACGAAATCCGAATGTCTAAATCTCTTTATCGACAGACAGATACCGAGAGAAATTTTTCATTAATAACCACTGTAAAACAAAGACTTACTTCTAAATACTTTACAATGGGTGTGTACCTGGGTAGTGGAGTGTCCGTACCGACGAAAATGTGTCACTTCAGACGTACGTAGACCCTGGGTAATAACTCAATTCTCAATACTTTTAAGTAGGGTGGTACAGTCGGAATGTCAACAGACAAGAACGTTTCCGGACATGTCTCTCTCTGGGGGTGTATCTAGTATACCCCCGATGACATGTAGAAGACATTTTAATGAATTGTAAAAATGAAACTTTTCTTTATAATTCAGTCCCTCTACCTTCTCAAACCAAAAGTAGACGTAACTTACATTCCCGATTTGGAACAGCAAAAACATCATATAAATGACAAATGGAAAATTCAAGATCTCACTTACGGAGTGATTTACAACTTTCAACCGAAACCCAGAAGACACCGATTCCGATATGACTTTTACTTTTTGTAAAGATTATCCTTTAATCGGACGGGAAGTAAGACAACTCGGAAAAAAAGACCACCAGTATTAACACCCTTCTCCTCTCCTCATATCAAACGTTTATTACACTACTCAACCGTTACATCTACAAAGGTCGTAAACCTTTGTGAAATAAGACTGTTTGTAATAGAACACTATTGGAAAAATATATACAAAGTAGTTTACACGAAAATGTAATAAGAAGAATTATACACGGGTAGGTATTCTTTAAGTACACATATAACCCAAGGATAAGGATAACTAAGATGATAAACTGGGTATAGTAAACGACAAAAGACCTTGTTCCACGTCCATATCTTTGTTAGTTTGATTCTAAAATCCCCTATATATAATACGTTTTGTAAATAAACTAATCATAAATCTAAATATAAGTACTAAGGAAGAGATCTTCTCTCTAAACACACGTAGTTGTCATTTTTAAAACCAACAAAGTTTACTACAAAACCCTGTACACCTAGGGAGATTGTGAAATTGACAAACACAACGTTTCAAAGAGTAAATATTTTCTTACCCTTAAACTTCCCCCTTTTTTTAGGGTTGTCTTGGTTCTAAAACTAAAATTTCTTCTTTCTTCTCCGATTCTTTGTTATTCACAAGGAGTGGACAAAAGAATTAAACTAGTCCCAAAAAAAAACAACAACAAAAACTTTCATCTTATTTATTATAAAACGAAACTTCCTTCAACTGGTTTATTTCAAAAGTAAAAAGTTTTGCCGAAATTTTATTTTAGGAGGAAAATACCTCCTATGTAATTTTTGTTTGGTTGGGTTTGTTTTGTTAGAAGGTAAGAATTGAAAGACTCCCTTTCATATTATAAGACCTTGTTGGTATATTAGTAAGGAATTATTAAAACCTCGTCGTTATCTGGTCGTTACCTGTCGTGGTACGGTCTTTTTAGGATGTCACACATAAACATTCTACATTTACCTCTCTCCACTCCCACACACACACACAAAATTCACTCCGTGGTTTACGATGAACCGTGTAAATGTAGAACTTAAGACGAACAAACGGAAACGGGACAACGGAAATTTAAACATTAAATTATCCATTAATAGTATACTTTGTTTTTCTTTAGTTCGGACAGACACCGTTTGGGGAAACGGACCCTTCCTCATACAATGAAACACTTTTGCAACAAAAGGATTGAAGAGTCGTTAACGATAGAAACGGAAAGGATAAAGAGTCCATTTTGGATTTCGTCCTTTTCCTTACTCCCCGAACCTCTACACACACACGAGAAAGGGAATTGGGGAGTTAAATTAGCAGAGACGAAGAACTTACAAAAAGTGGCAGACAATGTCCTCTTACAAAGACTCCGTAAATCGCGTCCACGGGTCCTCACAACCAACGGGAACTAAGTGGAAGACAGACTAGTGGAAAAGACAAAGAGAAGAGGAGAGAGCAGGTAGGCACAGAGGAGAGCCAAGATTGGACGACATAAAAAAAAAAGGGGGCCATGGGAGGAGAGGGTAGGGGGAACAAAGGGTGGAGAATAAAGTACAAGGACGGTAACAGAAAAAAAAAAAAAGAGAGAAAGAAAGAGAAACCGAGGTAAAGTCTTAAAGCGTCATGGACACCGGATGAGAGGGGTCTCTCAATTACCTCTCGGGGTTTTCGTCCCGTCTTTCCCGTGTCGTCGGTCGATAGAAGTTGGTCGCAAATGGAGTTCAAACAAAACAAACCTTTGACGTCGGCCCGTCCATCTCGTCCGAAACCGTTTCTGTATCCGAGGACGGTAAATAAAATCCAAGGAAAAAAAAATTTTTCAGTAAAACAAAACAGGGGAACCTTTTTTTCAGGTAAAAAGAAGGAAGGTGACGTAAAGGATCAGCTCTAAAGGTCCTGAGGATGGAGGTTCAGACGGAGAGTAGAGAGGAAGGGGCAGGGAGGGAGGATAGTGGAGCGACACACCGGAAAAACAGACCGTGAAAGAGTAGAGGTGCCAGTGGAGACGAAGAACGCACGGAGAGATAAACCGCGAACCGAGGAGGAGGGAGGACGTTCGGGAAAAAACCGGGGCCCTACCCCCCCAATCATAGCTCCGCCTCCGATGAGAGTGTGAGGGTGGGCCAGGCGGCCAACGGGCTCCCGCGCCCCCGCCAGCCCGGGGAAAGGCGCGTGGCGCGCACCACCCGCCACCGCCGCCGCCGTCGGCTCGGGAACCGGGGTCGTCTCGCGCCGTCTCTGACCGGGTCTCACCCGCCCCGTAGGCCCGCGACTAACCGGGGGCGGTCTCGGTTAGTCGCGCTCGCGTCCGGGACGACGTCGTCACCACCCCTCCCCGGAGCCCACTTCCCCCAGCTAACCCCCGGGCACCAGGCCCCAGGCCGCACCCGCCGCCCGGTCCGTAGGCCCGACATCGGATGGCGAGAGGGCGGTCGGGAAGGGACACCTCGGCCCTTTTGACTCGGTTTGTGTGCGGGGGAGGTGGGGGAAGGGCCTCCTACAACACGTGAGCCGGGATAATCACACGTAGGTCTGGTCTTAGGATTCTTACTCTTTCAGGTTGGTCGGGTGACTGTCTCCGGCCTTTGCGTGTGAAGGAGAATATAAATTAACTCTTTTTAGGTCCGGCACCGGTACACTGCGCGGGGTAAAACAAAGGGAGGAGAGAAATGATGCCAAATGATGATGATGGGCAAGGACAAGGAAGTGGAAGGGTCCTTCGATGTCGTGCACCGAATCCTCACTAACCCAACCGAGTCCTCAAAAGGTAAATGAAGAGAATGATAACCCTCCCTCCTCTCTTTTTGTTTTGTTTTGTAACCTCATCTTTTATGTTCATGACACCGTCCGTGGCACACCCCTAGTAAGCCCTTTTGTGCAAACCGAACTTAAACGGAACCTCAATTGTGAATTGACTCACGAACGTCAAACGTTTCGTGCTTCGATCCATTCTAGTTGTTTTTAACTGGTAGGATCCGGGAGTCCTCAAGGGCCACTTTACTTTTGTAGACTATGTAGGAACGGTCAGCACTCTTAGATCTCTAAGTAATATTCTCGAACCCATCACAAGGAATGACTCGAACCTCCATTACGCCGAACGAAGATTTTTGGCTAAAAAAAAAAGGGGGTGGTCACTGTCGAGTAGTCTGTCCGACCTGCTTGACTAAAACTTTCAAACGATTTAAACACAACACGAGGGAGTTGTATTGGTTTGAAGAGACGCGACATATTGGTCTACTTTAACCTTTAAACAAGTGTAAACAGAAAAGATGTCATTTCTCCCTTTTATCGTTTCTCCTTAAGGTACCTTCATAAAAGAAGAGAGGTACGGAGAGTTTATTCATAAAGAGTCGTCGGTCGTTAGTGACAACGTCAGCGACTTAGTATTCGGGGTTTCCGTCGTAAAAAGGAATCCACAGCTAACTTTGTAGTGTCCACTTTTACATTCCTTCATTAAGATACGGGGGACTCATTAAGACACGGGGTTATGACACTCGTCCACCCTCGTTCGAAGAGACAAGGTTTTTTGAAACTCTTAAAGTATTAAAAGTATTAAAGATGGTTACAAACCCATCGAAAAATAAAATTTTTTTAGGTATTTTTAAAGTGTATAACGATAAATAGACTAACGGGGGGGGTGGGTGAGTTTATTTGTGATAAAGATTCTAACAGAATCCCAGTGTGTCTCAACCTGAATCGTCGTCGTCGTTCTCTGAACCTTAAGTTTTCCCGTATGAAGGGAGGGGAGAGGGATAAGAAAAGACAACAACAACAAATAGTTTTAAGGACCTTTTATTAAATTGCGGTAGAACTTACTATGTTACCTTTCTTGTCAAAGACCCTTGGTCTCTAGAACCCAACATTGTGTCGGACACAGGAAACGATTCGGCCCACTGGAACTCTTTCAACGAATTAAAGAGACCTGGATAAAGGAAAAGTCATTGAACTCTTAAAACAAGATTTAATAAGATTGGAGAAAACGTCGAGATTTGTATCACTATAAAACATCTTTTAATGTCTATAAGAAATTACCCAGTCAACATTACTCCCAAGAAAGACCTCTTCGACAACAACCCCAACATTACTTCACGAAATCTTATAAGACAGGACAAGATGGAAGACTTAGTGAGAAAACTAAACTAAGTCCTGACTAAAGTTGGAGAAAATAAACCTACCTCGTAAAAGTCCAAAATTGTCTGGAATTCTGTTTGGAAGGACTGATATGGTCAGATTTAAAAATCTTGAAAGAGATTTGAATCAAACCGAGGAGAGGGAGGAGGGGAAAATTTTTATTTTAAATACATTCCTACATTGAACCCCTTCTGAGAACTCTCAAGGAACCTGTCGTTCCTCTAGTTTGGTCAGTCAGGATTTCCTTTAGTCAGGACTTATAAGTAACCTTCCTGACTACGACTTTGAGGGTTATGAAACCGGTGGACTACACCTCTTGACTGAGTAAACTTTTCTGGGACTACGACCCTTTCTAACTTCCGTCCTCCTCTTCCCCTACTGTTTACTACTCTACTAACCTACCGTAGTGACTGAACTACCTGTACTCAAACTCGTTCGAGGTCCTCAACCACTACCTATCCCTTTGGACCGCACGACGTCAGGTACTCCAGCGTTTCTCAGTCTGTACTGACTTGACTGACTTCCTACATTCAATGGACGACTAAGGAAGTGAAATTCCAGTCGACAGCCTTCGTGGGGAGGGGTGGACTGTTATACGACGACAAATCAGTGATTCAGGACAGGGTGAAAAAAAAACGTTGGGGTATCTGATCAGAGACCACCGAGTTAACCAGTTCTTAGACGGACGTTATTCCTCTAGGTCCAAGTTAGACACCCACCCCTTCTCGGGGACCTCTTCCTTTACCATTGGGTGAGGTCATAAGAACGGAGTCTTTAGGGTACCTGTCTCCTCGGACGACCCGATGTCAGGTACCCCAGTGTCTCAACCTGTACTAAATCCCTGACTGACGTGGTGGTGGTTCTGACATTAGACGGTCCAAGGAGACAGGAAGCCTAAAAGGTCCGCTCTTATGACCTCACCTAACGGTAAAGGAAGAAGTTCCCTAGAAGTACTGGATCCGTAGCTTAGGGACAGAGGACGATCCATCCTTCTAAGGAATAACTGTCAAATCCAGTCGAAATTGGTTAGGTACAGATACTACAATAAGACAACCTTATCTCAACCACCCGACAAATACCTATTACAAAGAGTCAACAAGGTAGTCTTAGGAAGTCACTCCATAGGTGAACTTACTTACCTCTCCTTTAGTCTCTCCGGTTAACCCTTGAGATCCTTCAGTACGTGTTAAAAAACAAACTAGAATAAAAACAGACAATCCACACACTTTTTCGAGTTTCGAAGAGAACGACCACCTTCAATCGCAACAGGTCAAAAACATGAAGTCTAAAAACTAACCAGCAGACCCGACAAGTAACGAAACGACTGGGTCACATTGGGAGGGACTGGTCAACGGTCACGAAAGTCTTCCAGGATCGGAAACCCGTGAAGGTACACCTAAAGTATTTAGAAATCTTATCAGATAACTGAGAAAGTAAGTTTTGAAGTAACTGGCTTACGAAAAGGTCAGGAGGAGGATATTAGTCTATACAAAGAATCGACATAACATATATTTACTAAGGAAAATAAAACCACCCAACCATCAAAATCATATTACCTTGTGAAGTGGTAAAACAAAACGAAACAAAATTTCTTTTGGTAAAGGAGTTAATAAAGGAGTACAATGTATGAATGACCTTTAACATAATTCCCTTTTAACGAAGACCACCTAATTGAACTTCAGTCAAAGTGTGGTTTATAAGACATTGAAAAAAGTATGATCATGAAAAGAACATAAATTTTAATATCTATGACATGGTGTCAATATTAATACAAGTCAAATCAAGTCAAATCGACGAGTCAGCACAGGCTGAGAAACGCTGGGGTACTCAGTGTCGTGCGGTCCGGAGGGACAGGTAGTGTTTGAGGGTCTCAAGTGGGTTTGAGCACAAGTAACTCAGCCACTACAGTAGGTCGGTAGAGTAGGAGACAGTAGGGGAAGAGGAGGACGGGGGTTAGGGAGGGTCGTAGTCCCAGAAAAGGTTACTCAGTTGAGAAGTGTACTAAGTCGAAATCGTAGTAAGGAAGGTTTCTTGTGGGTCCGGACTAGAGGAAATCTTATCTGACCGACCTAGAGGAACGTCAGGGTCCCTGAGAACTCTCAGAAGAGGTTGTGGTGTTAAGTTTTCGTATTTAAGAAGCCACAAGTCGGAAGAAGTGTCAGGTTGAGAGTGTAGGTATGTACTGGTGACCTTTTTGGTATCGAAAACCAGAATCTTCGAGATAATAAGTTCCTGTAAAGGGGGGACGGAAACCCACCCACCCACCGAAAATAAAAGTCATCACTTTTGGAGATTGGGAGACTAGAGACCAAGGACTCGAACGAAGACCGCCCTTCATATTAGAGAAAACTCTAAAACAGTAAAGAGAAAAGAGAGAGAAAGAAACAAAGCTACCACACGTCAGTATGAACAAAAATTCGAACATCATCAAAGAAGATCTTTATGATTTTTTTCGTAAAATTTTTTTTCCAGGTGGTTTAAAATACTATCAAATGACATAGGTTTGAAAAAAAAGAAATGACAAAGCCATATCCGTTACGTACATTGTACGATATTCACAGTTCACCAAATGTGTAAAAAAAATCTCCATATCTCACTGGCAAGTCCGAAGGAGGGTGAGGACATGGGCAAACAGAAGAGTCTCCAGTGGTGGTTGTGACAAAATAACAAATAGAAAGGTCTCTACTCGACGAGTATTTAGAACTTTGAATCAATATCTTTCAACCAATGTACGGGTTGTTGAGTCAGAAAGTACCTTCTTGTCCGAGTCTGGAGTGTAAATACGTGCTTTCCTTGTGTCGTCTGTTCTATGGAGAATGTCGTCTAAGTCACGAAACAGGACAATTTCCCTTTTTCTCCTCATGAGATAAAAGGTACGGAGAAAACTTAGCAACCCAATTTTATTCGTGTATTGGGTCCTTCTTCTTTTCGTAACCAATTCTTTACCAGAGAAAAAGATTGAAACTTCGTAAAGAGGATTAACTATCTCCTCCCCTTCCATAGATTTAAAAGTGTATGATGTAAAATATCGAAAGAAATAAAGGGACCATGTGAAAGTATCATCATGAACTCGTAAGCTGTGGGTCGGGAATTGGAGAGATTCTGATTTACTCATTGATCAAGAATTATATCATATCATCCTAATTCATATTTCCAATTCCTAGAAAGACTTCTCAAAGACCTGTGGTTTCAGCGTATCAAGACTCTCAAGTTTTCTTAATTACGGAGAACGACCTACTCACTTTCGATCTTCAAGTGGAGACTCTTTTTGTTTTTTACACTGATGACCCCAAAGAGTATGGTCCGATAACAGATATAAAAATTACGGTAACCACCAACCATTTTTATAAGTACCACAAAAGGATCTAATCTCTGAAAAGGAAAGATTATCAGGAGTCTACCGAGTCTGTCCTGACCTTTACTTTACAACAGGAGCTTTCCGTAGGTCTCGGGTCCCCACGAACTCTGTAGAACTTGTTAGGAAGGAGGTGGAGAAGTGGTTTTGACGGGAGAGGAATGTCTGGGGTCTTCGATTTTGTCTACTCTTGACTTTCAACTCACCCCTCTCGACCCGTCGGTACTGGCTTTATCCCAGTTTCTGAAAATTTACCGAATTTTCTCCAAAAGGGTGGACTCATACTCAGGTCTAGACCCTTGTTCTCAACGATTAATAGCCTTTCGTTTGGGTTTCCCAACCATTGTAGGGTGAGTTTCGGTTCCGTCTCAACATTGAGAAACGGGGTCTATAAGATGGTCAGTCGTAAACGAAAAGAGTAAATGGTCTTAGGGGTGCGCCATTTACAAGAGTCCCAACGTCTTGTTTTGTTTTACCCCGGTGAAACCCTTCATACAGTACCACCCCCTTTCCCCTCCCCGAAGGAATTTCAAAAAGGCTCCCGGACCGACTCGACCCATAGATACTGGGTGAAAACCGTTGAGGGTGGATTGGGGCTTTAGGAGGGAAACAGCGACAAAAAGGGGGGACGAGTTAAAGTCACATACGAAATTTGGTGTCGATTTGTTATTGAAGGAAAGTTTGGACTAGGATAAGGAGTCCAATTCCTTATATTTGTAACGTAAAAAAAAAATTTTTTCTCATCCATTACTGAATTAAAGACTTTTATGAAGTGAAGGTAATCATCCCGTGGGATCTACAGTAACTCTAATATTAATTCTGAAAGAGAAAACGGAGTCGAAATGACACACACACCCCCCCTCCCCACCCCGCCTTGAACCCCTCCACCCCCTCCACCCCTCCACCCCTCCACTTCGACTCCCAATACCTCTCCTTTGATGTCAGACTATTTTATCCAAGATAAGGATTTTGACCCAGAAATTTTTATAGAACGTCCGAACCAGGGAGTTTTCAGGGGCGTTCCCTGCTGGAAGTCTTTCACACGTCCGAACACAAATAACCCGGAAACTTGACCCACTCCTTACGCAGAGCCCAGCCTTTTTACTTACCGACCACGAAAATCGGAGGTCGAACTTTGAGCGATCTCCTTACAGTAACACGGAAGTCTCGGACGAAGGGTGGGGTGACCCGAGAACCTTTCACAGAAACGTCGTAGTTCATGAGTTGTTTTGGTGTACGGTGGGTTAAACTAGATTAAGTGATCCATGAAAACCCACCTAAAATTTACTTACAGAGAAGAGATTCTTATCTTGTGGTAAGGTACCAATGAGTACTCTATTTCTTTGAAGTCCGAAAAAGAAAAAAACCGAACGCCTTATAATAAAATTTTTTACCACCGTCCTCCATAAATCCCTGTATTTACTTCTCAAGAATCGAGACTACTCAAGTCTTACCTAAAAGTGGTAGATATTTTAACGTAAACGTCACATTTTAGTTAAGTAAATTAACTAGTTTCTTTTATAGATCTCGGAAACCAAAAGACCCAAGGTCACATGGATCGTACGACAGAGAAAGGAAAAAAAGTCTTTCAAATGGGGAAGGACTCTCTACGACCTTTGGGGAAAGGACCGAACTTAGTGACCAAAGTACGAGGAGAAAGGAAGATCTTTAACATTCGATAAACTCTCATCAGAGTGATTAATAAAGTACTGAGGTCATAGTCACCTCCACGAGTTTTACGAACGGTTTACTTTTTAAACAAATAGTTGTCAATTCCTCTCTCAACAAGTCAGGTCCTTCTCCTATCAAAATCTTTTAAGGATTTAATTCTGTTGTGACGCCTAGATAAAACTCCGGGAGTTTGGGAAAGCAAACGATTTATAGAATTTTTAGTTCAAGTCTAAATTGTTCTATAAATTTTTTAGTAGTTTGTCTTAATGTCCTTAGAAACGTCAGACTATACTGGCCTACACTTTTGAACCCCTTTTAATTAATGTCGACGTGACAACGACCCAGACTTTAGGAACGTATGAAGGAGACGAGGGGGTTTGGTAAGAAACTTTCTAACTGTCTTTAAAACGAAACAAAACTGTTCTAAATAAAGAGACGAAGGTTGTCATCAAGTAGTTGAAAATAAGATGATTATCTCAGGAAGACTACAATTAACATCGGATGATTAGATCCAGTTTCGTATCGAAAAAATGACTCCAAACTTCTATAGTTTTTGTTACGTTTTTCATAAACTTTTTATTAATAACATAGTATCAATGGAGACAAAAGGTTTTACTCCGGTCAATAATTCATATACTAAGTATCTCCTGTGAAGATTAAACAGGGGTACGAGTAGGAAAAAAAATGAGAACTTATATAACAACGATTAATCGGAAAGATGATTTTATACTCATTCCAGACCCCTTTCCCTAATTTAAATTTACTCACGTAAAACGGTCACACCATGAACAATAATGAGACGATTTTTCAATGGAACCAGACTCGTCAACTGGGACTAACGGTTCTATACTCTGAAAGGAGAACGTAATACAAAGACGCGAACCAACTTCGACCCCATCAAACTACTGGTTTCCTAATCTGACACACAAGATTTGATCGGATAGTGGATAATATCATTAAAAAAAGTTGTAACGAACTTCAAAATTCATAATGCGATTATTAATCGTAGCTTCGTTAAAATATCTATCGTTTTTAAATATCAAAAATTATATTTTGGGATGTTCAGGGGGTCTAGACATTGTATTTATACAAGATAAAATTTATCCTGAAGTTAAAAGAACCAGGATGTATCAGTGCAACCGTAAATACGATGAAAGATTTTACACTTTCATAAAAGTTACCCGTACACAGACCATAACTTAATCCGATAAAAAGAGAGACGGTCCCACCAACTGTTCCAAATGTACGAATCACGTTACGGAGACCGTAAACCAGCTGTGATAAACAACATCTATGACTTACTTACTTACACCCTGGTATACAAAAATTTGGTGTCATACCCTTTCCACGGTTGTGGAGTAAATAGATATCTTGTCTTAGTATAAGATAAGTCCTCCTGTCTCTCAATCTCAAAAAGAATCGATGTAATGGTGACAGACTGTGAACCATTCATGAAGAATTTATAAAGGTAAGTAAGGTTTTAATTCGACAATATTAATGACTTGGACCTTTAAACTTCTTTAGTATTGGGCTGAACTTCTATCGACACGCCTTCACGACTTCTGAGTTTGCAAGACCAATTAATTATGTTGTTCCTCAATCACTCAAAGAGGACTCACGGTTCGAATAGGGACTCAAGAACTTAATGTTGACATTTCTTTTGTCCACTTTTAAATCCGAAAGTAGCTCGAAAAAAAAAAAAAAAAACTCCTGGGCAACTTTCTTTCCGATGTTTCCTAGTCGAAGGAACCCCATGTTTATTCCGGGTGATTCTCTTCCTTGTTTTTGACGGTCGGGAAAAGTACCTGAACTTCCCAAGTGTAACTAAACAAACACATTAAATGAGTAGTGTAGGAAAACGGACCTAGATTCATACAAAAAATATGAGGAACACTGAAAAGTCAACACTAGTTCCAATGGAACACTGAGTGTTTACTTTGTTTCAGTGTAAAAAGACTGGAGTACCCTGTCCTATACTTTGTCTTCCTTCACTTCTGAACTTTAACCACACACAGACGAACCCTCTCTAACGGAATACACTTTCCGTTATAGACCTTGTCTACTGCGGGTCCCTTCCCCACACTCCCCACTCACTCTAGAGGTCCTTCGGGGTCTTTTCCGACCCTGACACACCCGTGGTGACACGCGACCCGGTGGGCACATACAACTACAACACTTGGTGTCGATTACAGTACCAGGAATGACCTGCCATCATCAAAAGTGAGAAATTCTCCAAAGAAAACTTCTGATAATACGTTTTGACCAATACCGAGTATGGTTAAGAAAAGACTTCAAAACAAACTTTTAAGACTACCTTTTAATAAATTATACAAATGAAAAGAGACGTAGATAAGAAACATATTTTACAAACTCTCCTTTCTGGTCATAGAACTTTGATGAAATTTTTTTTTATGAAAATAAAAATATAATGACACATTAAATCATTATTCCTATAAACTATACAAGGACCATATAGGTATGTAGTGTTCTCATTTAAGGTGGTAAAACTCCACCGAAAAAATCACCAATGGTCAAGAATACCACTCCTATACACTCTAATAAAGGGAGTGAGACTAAAATCATCACTACTGTTCTTTGTTCCCGGGACAGGAAAAATTTAACTTCTATATTTAATATAAAAATAGTCTTATAAATTCAAATATATATATATATTTGAAGACATTCCATGTCATTCCAAGATTTTTTTAAAATTTTTATTTTGTTACCTAAATTTACACGTCTTATATTTTGTCCTTTAGTATTGTTGTAACGAGAAAGATTTTCTCCTTTACTCCGACCTTTATTTAAATTTGTCTTTAAGAATCTTCTGTTATCGGTATTTGTACTTGACAAAGTAGTCACTCATCTGTTACAAGCAATTTGACTTATACTGAAAGACCCAAAGTTTATATATAAATAAACGACTGTAAATTAACGTCAGTCAAAGGAGACTTTCTTTAAAACGTAGTAGGATGAAAAGATATTTTTTCTTCTTAAGTAGTTTATGTTAAATGGTACATCCCAAGAAATTTCACCGGTCCTTTAAATTTCCATAAACTTTTGGTAAATCTCTCGTCTTGTATACTTATAAAAATATTAGTGGATTGGAACAAAATAACGAGTAAAAATTGGGTCATCCTTACAAAATTTTGTAAAGAGATGAAAGATAATGATATTCTACGAGGTACTAATAGAATAAATAAAGGACGGGGACAGGATTATAGTAGGTAAGGAGACGACGACGACGATTCAGTGAAGTCAGCACAGGCTGAGACACGCTGGGGTATCTACCGTCGGGTGGTGCGAGGCGGTAGGGACCCTAAGAGGTCCGTTCTTGTGACCTCACCCAACGGCAAAGGAAGAGGTTACGTAATTTCACTTTTCACTTTCACTTCAGCGAGTCCGCACAGGCTGAGAAACACTGGGGTACCTGATGTCGGATGGCCCGAGGAGGTAGGTACCCTAAACGGTCCGTTCTCATGACCTCACCCAACGGTAACGGAAGAGGAGGTAAGGAGATCCCTCGAGACTAAGGAAAATGACCTCTTAACACAATCTTTGGTTCTAGAACCGTGATCTAAACAAACAACGATGATCTTACAATAAAGAAAAAACGAGAGAATCGACAGTCTCGTTCCTTTACATACACACACATAATTGGATCTATATATATTATAATATATACAAATATATTATATATTATATATATTATTGTATATCATATATACTACATATTATATATCTGAGGGAGAGAGAGATATATATATATACAAACGAGTCAACACAGACTGAGAAATACCGGGGTATCTGACATCGGACGGTCCGAGGAGACAGGTACCTTAAAGGTCCGTCCTTACAACCTCACCCGACGGAAAGGGATAAGGTCCCATAGAAGAACTGGGTCCCTAACTTGGACGTAGAGGACGTAACGTCCACCTGAGAAATGGTGATCGCAGTGGACTCTTCGGGTACACACACATATATATGTAAGTGTATATGTATGTGTATATGTGTATATGTATGTGCCTGTCTCAACCGACCGTCTGATGTCAGGTTTCCCAACGTTTCTCAGTCTGTGTTAACTCGTTGATTTGTGCATATGTATAGACATTTTTAAATACGTACATTGGTAGACATTCATTGAATTCGACTAGTACCTAAGTATGATTACAGACTTGAGACTAGTTACCTAGTAATAACTAGTCTAATAACCACCTAATAAGATCGGAGACGGGAAACGAATAGAAATGGAGGGTAGGGTTGTCCCTCTTTCAACCGACAGTGGTAGGAAGTAGGTACATGAATGACCAAGTCAAAGCGACGTATGTACATACATCGTCACAGTCTTAACAGTTGTGTACGGGATATCCTTTACTGAAATAGTTGATCTCACGTCAAAGAAAACGGAAATCAAAACATCCAAAAACGGTGTAAAGGTCAATGAATCCAGTCGTGGAGTATAGAGGTGGACGGAGTCCCTCTAACGGAGTACGTAAACACTATATAGATCTACGAAGGTAGTGTAAGACATAAGGTGGACATTAGTTCCTGGAGAACTTAATTTTTCAAAAAAAAAAAAAAACGTATGTGCATTCCAAATACGAAAAACGACAGTTCAACATCCAAAACTGTTTACGAACAACAGAACACAAATGGTAATGTCATAGTACGTCTTATCAAAGTGAGAGGATTTTTAATGGACACGAAGGGATAAATTTGGAGAAGGATTATGGGTCTTAGACCCCCATTTGGTGACTAGACAAATTGTAGAGACACCAAAACGGAAAAGGTTTTACAATATATTAACCTTAGTGTATCGTGTATATAAATAAATAGTCTGACAGAAGACAACGAATCACCATACGAACAATTCTAAGTAAGTACAGGAAAAAACACCGAACTATCAAGTAAAGAAATACGACGACTTATTATAAGGTAATATACCTACATAGTATCAAACAAATAGATCAGGTGACTGGAGAATACCCTATAAAAGAATGTACACAAACTTCTGGAAACACTTCAGTCGAAAATCAAAAAAGGAAATATAATTGGTAATAATCTAAAATCAACCGTAAGACCAAAGAGTTTGGAAATCGGTTAAAACACCAAGAAGGGTTTTAGATATTTTATAGGACGTAGAAAAAGGACGGGTCTTAACCAGTCATACGACCTCATCTCACAAAGTCTGGTTGGGTCGTATGTCAACCTCTAAACGAAGGATTAAAGAGGTCAAGAAAGGTGAAATTAGCCGAGAAACAGTCACAAAGAAACAAAGTACTGTCGTCTGGTAATATCTAAAAAAAGGGAGTTTGAAATTCGAAAAATAAAACATAACCCCATATCAGTTAATTGATTTGGGACTTGACTTGACTATCGGTTATTTGTTACATCATCTAAGTCCACTTGTCACTTCCTAAGTCGGTATCTATCTATGTACATAGGTAATAGGGGTTTGAGGGAGGGTAGGTCCGATCGTATATTGTAACTTGTCTCAAGGTACACGATCTGTCATCTAAGAACAACCAATAGGTAAAATTTATATCGTCACACATGTACCGGAAGGGTCTCAAGGATTGATAGGAAAGGGGAACCATTCTTATTCAAGTAAAAGACTCAGAGAAAGACAAAACATTCAAGCAAACATAGTAAAGAAAAATCCAAGGTGTATATTCCCTACAGTATGCTGTAAAGAGGATACAGACTGAATGCAGTGAACCATACTATGAGAGATCCAGACAGAAACAACGACGTTTACCGTAATAAAGTAAAAAAATCACCGACTCTTAAATAAGACAACATATATACATGGTGTAAAAGTAATAGGTAAAAAGACAGTTACCTGTAAACGAAGGTACATAACCGATAATATTTGTCACGACGTTACTTGTAACCCCACGTACATAGGAAAACCAAGTACAAAAAGAGGTCTATATACGGGTCTTCATCCTAAAGTTCCACTACCGTCGAGATAAAAATAAAAAAATTCCTTGGAGGAATAACAAGAGGTATCACCGATATGGTTCAATGCGATGATGGTAGTGACATCCTCCCAAGGGAAAGGAGGTGTGGGAGAAATCGTAAACAACAAACACCTAAAAAACTACTATCGGCAAGACTGGTCACACCTTCTCCTGTGTGTCTACCGGTTACCCGTGTACTTTTCTACGAGTTTTAGCGATCAATACTCTCTTTACGTTTAGTCTTGTAATATCTAAAAACATAGTGGAACCTCGGTGACACTAGTGGTCGCGGAAGAACTCGAGAGAAAGAGGTTCCTGGATCGATGAACCTAAAAAATTTTGTTAGCATACTTAGGAAGGTGATCATTAGAAAATTTCTTATAAAATACTACAACGGAACGATATCTATAAAACCACCACGATCACTATTTCTTGGGTGAACGGTCACGCCCTCTGGATTCTCTGTACCCACGCTACCGACACAGCCCTTCTAGGCGACCTCTTCACGTACAGTTGGGTGAAGTCATAAGAACGGACCTCTTAGGTTACCTGTCTCTTCGGACCACCCCCTCCGATATCAATCCCAACGTTTCTCAGACTGTGTTGACTTCGTTGAATCGTATCTATAAGCCTCTTTCGTCACCGGGGGGGGGAAGGTCATGAGAACGGACCTTTTAGGGTACCTGTCTCCTCGGACCACCCGATGTCAGGTACCCCAGCGACTCTCAACCTGTACTGAGTCACTGAAGTGAAAGTGAAAAGTGAAAGTACGTAACCTCTTCCTTTACCGTTGGGTGAGGTCACAAGAACGGACCTCTTAGGGTCCCTGCCACCTCGGACCACCCGACGGTAGATACCCCAGCGTGTCTCAGCCTGTGCTGACTTCGTTGAATCGTCGTCGTCGTATCTATAAAATTTTTGTGTAAAAAAAAGAATGGTATTAAGAAAGGGTCCAGAGTTTCTTAGTTCAATCATTAGGTCTAGTACACTCGCACCAGTAGTAGCTAAGACGTTATCCTTAGACCTTGACCGGTCGTGGCGACGGACCAGACCCACGTCACACCAAGTGTGTTCTGCACCAAGTGTCGTCTGTACCTAAAGTGTTCTGCCGGTGTTTTAAGTAAGGACAGACCTGAACATCAGACCCCTGTCCCGAAAGGAAGGACCTAACGTCTTAACAAAGATCTGAGTATTTTCCCCGGTGAGACACCTTTAGACACGAATAGTGAACCCGAATTTTTTTCCGTCAATGAATTGTTTACCGATTTTCCCCGAACTTCTCGTATAACTTCTCAAAAAAGTTGTGAGTTGTTTTTAAAAACTCGTAAATGATACAAGTTCCACTTTAGTTAGAATTCCGATGAGAACATCTAACTGAAGGTAACTCTTGTCAGTTTAGGGAAAAATGGGTGGACCCCACTCACACGACATCCCGTCCATTAGTATCGTGTCTCACTATTCTCCCGGTATTTCCGTATCTATAAAACGAGTTTATGTTCCTATGTCTTCTGTTCACCATGTCAGGGTCCGGTAAATACAATACACGGTATCAAGAAAAAACCACCCCCCCCGCCCCCTTGTAACTAAAAAAAAAAAAAAAGGAGAGAAAGAAAGACTTTACCAGAGTTGAACAACACATTAAGACCGTTATCTTAAGGACTGTATGATCTAGTATTTCTAATATCGATCCGCAGAAAATATGACACATACACACACAGACGTACATAAGAATGGAACCCAATGTACACATTAAAAAGTTCGTGTAAGGGCATATTAGTCAAAACAACAGACATGAACAACTGATCGTTTCGAAGACCTTTTCAACAAATCTTTATATCCTGGGTTCCCAAAGGAATTTGTATAGGAAAAGTAGTTTTACTTAGAGACCCGTTTTTGATAAAAATTTGAACAAATTTTTAATTGACTGGACTTTATTTAGAAGCAAGGAAATGCTTGGTCTATAATTTTTATCCCTAGACATAGACAATTTCCGAAAACAAAGTTTTAAGGTTTTTATGGGTTTATCTCCAGGTATCCAGTAACTGACCCCTGTAAGTACCCTAGGAGACATCTTAAAGACCCCGACGACCTAAAACGTGGAAGAGCTAACGGTGGTTTCAGATTCTCCTTAACCACACTGACCTGATATAAACGTAAATCTCACAATCGTTCGAAGGTCTCATGTATACGACCCGATAAATACTTTGTTAAAGTCGACTGTCGACTTCTAGTCTTCGAGGATAAAACCCTGCACAGGATTTACACTCCAAGACACCACTTTTTTTTTTTGTAAATCACAGGAGGTCTATTCTTATGAATTTTGTCCTTCGTTACCATTAAATAACGTAGGACGCATTCATACAGGAATAGTCAGTCTATTCGAAAACCAAAGTCAAGACGAAAGGACTAAAGAACATTAGTCGAAGACATTCTCCTAAAATCTTTCCCCCTATCCCCCGGAATCCCCAGACCCCTCTTAAACGGTCGTAGTAAAAAGGACAGAACTATTCTAAGAAAGTAAAGGATGATGAGTTATCATAAACGAGACGATCCTCTTCTTGGAACATGATGACAACTGAGTAGGGTAACCGAGTAGATGACACACACACGTATATTCTAACTAAGACATATACAAATGTTCCGTTCCGGTCCATCTGATATTATGTAATTCCCAACTTACTATACTCTTGGTCGTACCCGTCCTTTCCTGGACTAAGTCGGTGAAGGACCCTAGGTTGAGGAAACTGGACTAAAAGACCAGCATTGTAACCGATACCACCATAAAGGGGTTAGAGTGTCAAAACAAACTTAGTGCATTTTCACGTTAACCCTTGATACTCAACGGAGAACTCGGATTCTAAACGTCACCAAACTCAAATTTAGGGAGGTGAAGAGAAAACGGGAATGTTGGGTTCCTACGAAAACCAAATACAAACAGGGATAAGTTTCACGAAAAGTTCAAGGCAGTCGAAGGATATGTAGAACTGACCTTTTCATGTAACACTGACTCACGAACTTTTCTATGTAACTGAGACTGAGAGATCAACCTATAAACAAAGAACCTCGTACTCATAAAACATGACACTTTAAGATCCTTAATAATCAAACCGTGTCTTCTTCGAGATGTGCACCCGATTTAATAAAATCTTCGACTTTCATATTTAGTCCTAATTTCTAACGTCACATGAACAATTTAAAATTTTCCTCCATACACGTACGTAAAATATCAAGGACACCTAAAAAATTATGTGATTTATACCTTTTATTTTCATAACTACCCACCGTGACTTACAAAGGAAGGTGTCTTAAGAACAACTATTTATAGAGATGAGACCGTGGGAAACGGTCTCTTTTGACCACAAGGAACGACACGACCCATCTTACCACTGGTAGAACTCCGGTGCCCCTTTCCTTTCATACTGAGTGAAGAATCACTTCCTTGACCTAATTGAGCAATTTCAACTAGAATCTTAAACTTACCACGTTAAATGATCGGGATTTCTTTCGTTCGAAACCTTAGACATTTGACCGACTTTCTTACCCTAAATGAGAACGACCCTATTTTACTGGAACCATCACACCCGATACAACACTAAAACTTCCAATGGGAAATAAAAATGGGGTGTCCCCTCTCACCCACAAATCTACACTCGTGTAAGAACCAGGACTGAACGTAAAAAGTTCCAGTACCAATACCCCCTTCCTATTACTGTCATCCTATTACTGGGACTTATAAGTAACCTTCCTGACTTCGACTTCGAGGTCACGACACCGGTGGACTGGGCTTCTCGGTCGAGTACCCTTTTCTAGGACTACGACCCTTTCTAACTTCCGGTTTTCTCTTCTCCCTCCGTCTCCTACTCTACGCTATCGTAGTGGTTGAGTTACCTGTACGTAAACCCATTAGAGACTTTCTGTCACCCTCCTCTCTCCTCGGACCACATGTCGTCAGGTACCCCAGTGTTTCTCAGTCTGTACTGAATCGTTGACTTGTCATCGTTGTATTTTGTTGTCCTCCCATGTGTACTGACATCTCCACAAATGTCGCCGCACGAGGAAGGAAACGAGTCCACGTGTTATGATCAATCGATAGGTCTTGTTATTAAAGTCCCCGAGAGATCCACGTAAACATCAGGTTTCAAGTCCCGTAAGTCGAGGTAACCAGTTCCTTTTTCTTTTATCCCTCTTTTACTCTTGTTTCCTCATTTGACCTCCTCCACATTTTAACACAGTGTGAGGACATCGATCAGTAACCGGTATCAATGAATTACTAAATATTAATGGGTCTCCAGTCCTCAATCTTAAAATCAATAAAACGATAAAATAAAAGGTACATCTCACCTAATACATTTGGTACATACGCAGAGAACTCAAATAATTCTTCTTACAATCCCGGCATTCGTAGGAATTTCTAATATTTCGAATTTTGTAAGTAAAATATCTATTTACCGTTGGGTGAGGTCATAAGTTCTTAAACGGACCTCTTAGGGTACCTACCTCCTCGGACCATCCGGTGTCAGGTACCCCAATGTTTCTCAACCGGTCCTGACTCGCTGAAGTGAAAATTTGAATCCGGGTCTCTTCGACTTATTGAACAAGTTCTACTGTGTCGAAAAAAACACCATCGTAGTCGGTTCTTGGGAATAATAGTAGGACTCACTCGCGAGTCCGTGATTCGATACTGGTTGAGAACCGCTGGGGTACCTGACATCGGGTGGTCTGAAGAGACTGTTTACCCTAAAGGGTCCGTTCTTATGACCTCACCCAACGGTAAAGGAAGAGATCCTCGTAGACACTGAATCAGTTGGGATTGGTATTTCAAAATTTTTACGTAAATACTGATGATCTTGAAATAATCACGAGAAAAAAAGTTGGAGGAGAAAAGAAAGACCCTCTCCTCATATAAGGGTCACTGACATGAAGAGTATATCCTCTCGTTACTTTTGGTACTACGATATAAAATGTGTTGAACTTTCCCGTACAGAATATATTATCATTCCGTTAGTCCTACTATACAGAATTGATTCCATTTACATACGAAGAATAGTCACACTGGGCTCAAGTAAGTCTTTTCGACCTTCTGACAAGGTACCCGAATACTGAAAAACATGTGTGGACAAAAGGTTCTTAGTATCTACGTTTCAAAAGATCTCTATTACTGGTCTCCTTAGTAGGAGAATAGAGGGGAAAATGGTGACTTTCTTAGTGAAATAATCTGTTGAAACTACAATATTACTCTTACCATTCAACAACGAAAAGTTTACCTTCAATTCAGAGATTGGAGAACACCTTGAGAAACCAAGTCAAGTCAGGGAGTCAGTACAGACTGAGAAACACTGAGGCACCTGACGTCGTGTGGTCTGAAGGGACAGGTAGTGGTTGAGGGCCTCGAACGAGTTTGAGTATAGGTAGTTCAGCCACTACGGTAGGTTGGTAGAACTAGAGACAGTAGGGGAAAAAGACGGAAGTTAGAAAGGGTCGTAGTCCCAGAAAAGGTTACTCAGTCAATAAACGGATTCTCAGTCACTTTGAGAATCCCTCGGACTTTACTGTACAGGACGTACCGATACAGAAGGTAGGTACCGGACCAACCGTTCCGGTCTGGGTCTTCACCAAGGTGCCCCACAATCTCCGGACCTGACGAAACCAGATTAAAACTTGAAGGGTCTCAGTGGCACCCGTCAGAACTAACTCGAAGAAGAAGGAACTGTCAATGACCAGTATCCTTGGACCTGACAGGACCAAAACTGCAAACACAAGACGTAACGGTGACTGGTAGGAACCGACCCGTTCCCGACTACAGGAGTCAACTGAAGTCAAAGTAACAAACAAGTATTGAGAAAAGACTGAGACACGGTAACTAACGTTAGAAACCGTACAGAAGTTACGAAAATTCTCGTAAGAACACCAGTGTCTCACTAAACCACTACCACCATCGTAACCTAAGCCTCTTAAGATCATGGTCAAAGATCCAAGGCTAATAGAAAAGTCAACGTATTTGTTATAACTCGATATGACTTATCTCAAGGTATTTTATGTCTCTCACACACTTACCAGGACAGTACGTTTATTCACTATGTTACGACAACCTCTTGCCCAGTGTCTTCCATGGTAGATAGGACGGAGGCAGTCGAGACTACTGAAATTTCTTCTTAGTTCTTGAATCACTTGAAAACTCCCGTAGGTTTAACCATTATCGGTCTCGGATCAAAGTTCACCTAAAATTCCAGTCGTTTATGTCTCCTCACGAGGTCCGTCAAAACGGTCAGTTGAGAACCGTATAATACGTCATGTGTTTGTGAAAACGGAAACTAATCGGGAAACCGACACTGACCCCAACAAAAGTAGAATAGTCACTAATAAACGAATAAAAGTAATAATGTAGTATTTTACATAAATATAGTTACGTTAGCTTTACATAGGTCAATGAACAACTCATAGATAAGACACGGGTCTATACAAAAACTTTTTACCTCTAAAAGATCACTTAGTCCGTCTCACTTTTGAAAAAACAGGAGTACCTCATATATACTAGCGTCACCTTCTCTGTTTACTATTTGTTCGTTTGTTTTCAGTACATTAAAGTCTCTGATTCGTAACGTCTCTTATAATTCATCATATATCACTATCACCACTTCATCATCACACCCGACAAAAGCTATTCCCATCAGTCTTTTCCTCCGTCAAAACTCGTTTGTGGACTTACTCCACGTCCTCTTTCAACACATTTGACACGACCACTCCTGGTGAGAGTCCTCCCCGTCGTCGTCTACCTCAGGATGTTACCTTTGCTAAGGTCGTACAAGGTCACGAAGGCCTCCTCGTCTCTCTCCCCACCTTCTACGTGGACCTGATCATTAAATCCCGGTCTAGGACCGCCCAGACTATCTGACACCACTCAGTAAACCTAAGTAAGATTCACACTACCCTTAAGGTAATTCTTCCAATCGTATACACGGTCCTGGTGGGTTGTACGGATGGTTCAAAGGATAACGTCTCTGTACCTCAAGACATACCTCAAGAAACTATCTCGGTTAATCGACCCTAGAGGATCTATCCTTGATTTCGGTGGACACTGGATCTAACCAAAAGGACGCAAGTAAGGGTCGTAGTGGGTCCCCACGTAAGTCCTCTGAAGGAGAAGTCAGAACGGCAACGTCGGATGACGAGTCCGGGGACCCTACGGGTAACCGGTTTGTCCCAGGAAACTTATAATACTGATGTCAAACCAGAATCAAGGTCCGGTCAGACCTACGAGTCGACGGATGGACCACTAACAACTACGTAACATTCTGTACGGAGAGATCAAAGAAATTTCGGTCTAGGGTTAAAAAGACATATCTTACCGTAATAATTGCGTATATATATACCTAAGATCTTGTCAGACACCCCAGTGTTTCTCAGCCTGTGCTGGCTCACTGATTGTGTGTGTGTGTGTGTGTGTGTGTGTGTGTGTCTTAGATCTTTCTATCATAACTACTTGAACGAACATCCCATTATTGCCTCTACGAACCCGTTTGAGACCCTCTAGCACTCCCTGTCCCTCCGGACCGTACGACGTCAGGTACTCCAGCGTTTCTCAGTCAGTACCGACTCACTGACTTGTTATTGTTGTGGTTACCTCAACGTCCGTATCTTTTGTCTGAACACCTGTGTCACCCCTTCCTCTCCCATCTTACTCAACCCTCCCATCGTGACTTTGTATATGTACTGACATGCACCATCCCTAAACGACATACTGTATCCTTCGAGTTTGAGTCACAGGACACTATTGGATCGCCCCACCCTACCCTTTAATTCTCCCTCTCCTGTATACATATGGATACCAACTGAGTACAACTACACACCGTCTTTGGTTGTGTTGTAGCATTGAGTTAATGGGAGGTTAATTTTTATTAATTATTTTTTTTTTGTTCTTTCTAGTAGGTTGTAGGGGGGGGCGGGAGGGGGGGGTTTTTTTCCTTACCGTTTTCGGGAAGGAAGACCCCATCCTCAAAACTATATTCGGAGGTTGTTCGTATGGTTGACATTTATTGGGTCAAAAATATATGGAACTAAGCCAACAAAAACAAAACCTTGGGTACAGTGGACTGTACTGGGTAAGGATATACCGAGATAATCATGGACATGAATAAAGTCGTGAGAAAAATAGAATTCACCAAAAATCTAATACTCTAGGTTTAAATCTGAGTGACCATAGTGAACCGACGGTCAACTGACCGGGACTCACCTTTAGACATACAAAATCCTTCATGTCATAATCAAGTAAAATTAGGAAATTAGAAAACATACGATCTCTGATCAGACGAGGTTGTGGATACAAAGTCTCGTAAGAAAGACACTGTAAATTTTGGATAGTACCTTTGTATACCGTGGTCAGTCCATCATACTCAATCGGGACTGAAAATAACGAAAGAAATTTAGCCTAAAATGGATGAAAGACCTTTTACAACCGGCTCCATTGAAAAGTACTACAAACCTATACGACACATGAAAGTCCACAATTAAGACACTAGTAAGAATAAACCTCGACGAGACCTGTCGACCGACATCATCAAAGTATCCCTGTACACTTGCCCAACTACTTTGGGATTATCTACTCACCGACCCCACCCACCAATACCTTCTCACTAGAAGTACTATTGCTCAAGGACGTCGATATTCCTAAATCAATCCTTCATCTTCGATATTTTTATAGGTAAATACTTACTTGGTGAAATTTTGAGGGGAACACATAATAGAGTGATAGTAATTATGGTTCAAAGGGGTGACCAAGTCACTATCTGTCAGGTGACGGTTACGTCCTCTCTACCCAAGTTAGGGACCTAGCCCTTCTAAGGAACCTCTTCCTTTACCGTTGGGTGAGGTCATAAAAACGGACCCTTTAGGGTACCTGTCTCCTCGGACCACCCGATGTCACGTAGTTCAGCGTCCCTCAGTCTGTACTGACTTCGCTGATTTGTTGTTGTATCAATTTACTTAAAAAAGAGAGAGATTTACCTAAACATCTTCAGACTCAATATTAGTGTAATGTTTATTGATTCCTTCCCTCCGACCATCTCAGGCATATCTCAGCCCGTGTTAAATCACTGACTTGTCATCACTAGTAATTTGGTCCCTGACACGGAGGTAGTAATATAAGTTGTAACTTTTGCGGGTAAAACGTTTTCCCCGTCCTAAAGTACTTCAGTTACTTTTTCACCAATTTCTTTCCGATCCTAAGTGTCCTTCAGTTACTATTCTAGATCGTCTTAATCTACTCAGTTACCAACTTCTTTGTTTAGTTTCTATTAATAAAAGAATCATGAAAATTACGTGTACCAGTTCGATAGTCTAATTCTCTCCGGGAACCCCTTTGATCACTTCGGAAACTGATAAAAATATCTTTACTAGGAAATATACTGACAAGATACTTTTGGTTTGTTCTTTAGTTTCTACTTTGTACTTCCTGTTTATTAGGTTGTTTACTTGTGAGTTAGTGTCAGACAAGTAAGACTCTGAAACGATCATCTACGTTGACTCCGAAAAGACTATTCGTATCTTATTTTGTCGAGAAAGAGTATATAAAATCAAACTTATATAGGTTATAAAATCAAAAGGTTATATTTTAAGGTAAGTTGGAGAAGGAGTGGAAAAAAAAAAAAAAAATGATACTTTTAGTCCAGGGACACAATTTATCTAAAATGAAAATTTTTACTGGAATAAACCTATGGTCAATCCAAGTCGACTATAACCGTAGTATATATAAGGAAAAGTCCCACACCATCTTCTGTCAGTACCCTTCGGGCAAAAAAAACGAGGGGTGTAAAACGAGTCATCTTCGACCTCAAAGAATAACAAAGTCTCGACGCTCCGGTCAACAATTTGTTCGTCCACCGTTTCGAGGTTTCTATAAAGTGAGGACACCCGGGTTCTTTCCGGTGATCACGAGTACCCAACAAAAGTTCTTGAGTGACCTTGTCACTACGATCGGTTGAAACATCGTTTGTGTTCGTTCAACGGCTAAAGAGTGTCCCGGGGGTAGTTTTAAGGAGGACCGGGACTCACGACCTATACTTGGTCAGGACTTCTGTCGACGTAGTTCTCCTGGGAGGTTTCATCAGACAGACTGTTGTTTATCGATAAGTACTTCTCGAACGATGAATGATCAGTTATTGTAAAATCTAGAATTTCCCTAATAGAGTACAGCTTAAGGGTACAGTCGAGTTAACACACAAAGGACTTCCTCCTCTCAAACTCGTCTAAAAAAAAAAAGGATTCTTTCTTTATACTTAACTACTTCACGATCGTACTCTAACTCCATCTATCCCTATATTAGGTTCCCCTTCCTTTACCTTTATCTTCACTTAAAAGAACCGAAACTTCTCTTAATGGTTCTTAGTTTTAAACCCGTCATCTCAAGATTCGTAGTATCACTACCGTAAAGACATTGGTAGTACAAAAACACTAACACGGGGTAATCCAGAAATAAAAAAATTAATTGAAAAAACAACTGTATATCAACGATATGTTATAACAATATCTAAATGTCACATCACTAAGTATTAAAAAGTTCCAATATGAGGTAAATATTAATAATATTTTATAACCGACACAAGGAACACACCATATTATATAGGAACGTCGAACAAAAAATGGATCGTCAAACATGGAGAATGATAGGACGGGAAAGGGGAGGGGGAAAGGGACAGGGGTGACGATTGGTGATCAAACAAGAGATCTAGACACTCAGACGAAATAAAAACAATATAAGTGATCAAACAACGTAAAAATTCTAAAAATCCCTCGTGAAGCAGTCATCGTACACCCCGTATTAGAACATCCTTTTGGTCAATCCGTCCAGTAGACCAAGACTAGACGAGTGCATACATACGTACCCACGAAGACACACAGGTCGAGAAACGCTGGGATATTTGGTATCGGACGATCCGAGGAGACAGGTACCTCAAAAGGCCCGTTCTCATGACCTCACCCAAAGAAAAAGGATGAAGTCCCCTAGAAGAACCGGGTCCCTAGTTTGGACGTAGAGGACGCAGAGGACGTAAGCGTCCGTCTAAGAAATCTGTTGACTCGGTGGTCCCAAAGGGAGTGTATACATGTCTACTCGTATTCTTGAACTACTGAGGTTGTGACTTGAATATGGTGAATATAGAATTTTGTGAATATTGTGACTTGAATATTGTGAATGTTGCGAATACTCAATATTGTGACTTAAATATTCAACTGACATATTACGGATATATCTAGTAAGAGTGTGTCTCTACTACTACGGTGCTACGGTTGTGGTACTAGACGACGGAGTTGAGGAAAAGACCTAAGTATTGGAGGAGTAAACAAGAGAGAAAAGGGTTCAGAAATACACAATCTAAACACCTCAGGTTAAATTTTTTAGGTATAAAATTTTAAACTTAGAAACAGTGTAAAGAAATCACTAGGGAACAATTGTGGTTTCCTCGTGTATGAAATTAATCATGTTATTTTCGTTTTCGTTTTATAATAAATCTTTTAGACCACACCCCCTTTTTTTAGTATTTTGAACAAAAGTTTACCCCATTTTTACTATGACCTAACACATGACAATTTTCAATAGGTACGAAGGAAACGTTTCAATACAGTTCCCAAAAGTAGAATCATGATCATAAAACACCGAGTATATAACATGCTGTAACTATTTTTACTCAAAACTTCGAGAATGATGACTGACAAAGTTTTTAAAAATATAATTCATCCTATAGAATTTACAGGACTCCAAGTAACAACCATAACTGTTTCTTCTTTTCTTATCAAAACCATAATGATTTCTCTTTAAGTCAAGTCTTCAGTCTCAAAAACACTTACCCCCTAAATACATTCCAGGAAAAACTACGGTAAATTTTAACTAAACTTTAATAACACTCCTATTACTTATTAAGGTTTACCTTATATTGAATTCTTTGGTTCTCTCTTTCTGGTGTTTTTACAATTATAGAACCGGTAGTCTTTAGTTTTCATGATATTACAAAACCTAGTGACCACGACCTCTCCCTCTCTTTCGTCTACCATAGAAAACTGTCAGTGTGAGAGACTTACCGAGTAAAGTAACAGTACGATCGTAAGTTTCACCCCCTTGGTGGTCCTAGACTCTACACCGAGAAACCGTGAAGAGTACCTAAAACAAACAGTATAAAAACAGTATTTACACGTATCATCGGAAGGGTCTCTCGGAAGTATGTCTTGGAACGTATTAAAGTCCTGACTTCTTTGGTGTTATACCATATTTTTCTTTTTGGGATTTTTACATCAGTAAACTTATTTTTCCTCGACTTTTATCTGACCATACCCCTTATAAATCTCTTACCACTTAAATTTTGATTGTTCTGGGAGGTCACATTCACGGAGTCTGTACACCAGAAGCTTCGAAGAAATAAGGAATGTGATAGAAGTAGGGAACGGAAACTTCTATAACAGAGAAAGAGGGAAAATAGAAAGGTAAGTCTTTTAAAGACACGAAAGAAATGATGTTTGTGTAAATTTCTTTCTATTTCTGTGTCTTAAAAGACTTCTATCAGAACAAGAGAAGACCCACTAGTTTTATCGTAATATTATAAGGTATTCTTATTTTTATTGGATAAATATAAACCCGTCTGGTGAACAATCGATAAAAGGGGTGGACTAAGGAACGTAAACTTTCTACTAAAACCAAACATCGCAACAATGACACTCGACTAAAAATTTTTTTAAAATAACTTCTTATCAACTAACCGTTCCAGCACAATTAAAGATGACATGTCGTTTCACTAAGTCATATGTGTGTGTGTGTGTGTGTGTGTGTGTGTAAGAAAAGGAAAAAAAAAGACCAGTGTGACGTGTTGAACATCCTAGAAGCAAGGGACTGGTCCCTAGTTTGGGTCCGGGGGACGTCACCTTCTTACCTCAGGATTGGTGACCTGATGGTCCCTTAAGGGATATATAAGAAAAAACGTAATACCAAATAGTACCCTATAGTTTATGTCAAGGGACACGATTTATCGTCCTGGAACGAATAGGTAAGACACATATCATCAAACGTAGATGATTAGAGATTGAGGACCAGGTAGGGAGGGAGTGGGGGGTCAAACCAAAAATACACGTCAGGGAAAACATAAGAAATTTCGAAGGGTGTATCGAGTCAGCCATTTCGTATACGAGCGTTACGCCCTCTGGACACAAGTTAAGGACTCAGTCCTTCAAGGGGACCTCTTCCTTTACCGTTAGATGAGGTCATAAGAACGGATCTCTTAGGGTACCTGTATCCTCGGACCACCCGATGTACCGTAGTGTTTTCAACCTGTACTGAATCGTGATAGAAAGAAAGAGAGAAAACATAAGAATAAGGACTAAATGTCACTTTATACACCAAAATGACTGAAGTGTGATCTAACTCAGTTGTTTAATCAGAATCTCTGATTTTAGACTGGTAGCGAACAAAGACAGTAAAACGCCCCGTGTCGATTTGGGTATATACATAACAGACACCAACGAAAGGTCGACATCGTTGTCTTAACTCCAGAACGTCGTCTTTAACATCCATCTGGAGAACCATTTTAAATGTAACATTACAAAACGAGGAATAGAACAAAAATGTAAAAATACTAGAGTACGGAAAAACCTACCAATATAGTGTCCTCTGTACTTAATACACAGAAGTCAAGAATCATGTGATACTGTCTGCATTACCGAAGGGTTTCTTAAGACCCGTAACTAAGACTCAGACCTACGATGTAAGTCTACCATTATCACGTAAAAAGATGGGGCTTCTCGTTCCAAAAATTTTTAAAACGATTAGTTAGTTTGGTTTCAATTTGGACACAACAAGACCTTTTACTAAGGGTCAACAACCTTCTCGTACTCGGAATCCCTCGGAAGATTAACATAACTCTCTCGAAGACATCATTCGTTCTTAATATATCTAGATCCTGACATCTAGTCGGAATATATGTCTAGTCAGTAAAAACGGGTGTCTTACTTCACGGACATGTTCGGTCAGTAGTCCCCAGAAACGAATTTGATTACTATTTGGAATTATAAGGACATCAAATGCTTCCTTTCGTTACAGTGGACCGTTGGAGAGAATAAACACTGGTACAAATACCGAGATAGTACTAAAGGTTCAATGTAATTACTTTGCCAGTAAATTGAAGGTTCCGACTGTTGCATCTTGAAGTGATCTAGTTTGTGGTGAAAAAACCCGTTTAAGGAACCGAACCCTCTTAAAGTCTAAATAACTTTATGGACATTTTAGAATCAAGACAAGTTTAAAATCTTGATCAATACACGTTAAATCCTAAGAACCACCCTTCTTCCTCCGAGAAACTTCGGAGTTGACTGGAAATAAATCACATTTAAATCTACTCTTCGTTTTGAAATAGTGACATTAACTGTCAACTACTCACACCTCTTTCACCGACCCTTCTTAATGTATTCGTATCATAGCCTCTATTTTACCTATTGAAAGTTCATATGGAGACCCATCTGAATTATTTTGGGTGTTGGTGGACTAGTGGTGAAGAACCCTGACAAAGTATGTCTACTACCATATTTATCGTGGGGGACTTGGAGTCCAAGTCAAGTCAAGTCAAGTCAAGTCAGCGAGTCAGCACAGGTTGAGAAACGTTGGGGTACTTAGCGTCGTACGGTCCGGAGGGACAGGTAGTGGTTGAGATGAGCACAGGTAGCTCAGTCACTACGGTAGGTCGGTAGAGTAGGAGCCAACAGGGGAAGAGGAGGACGGGGGTTAGGGAGGGTCGTAGTCTTAGAAAAGGTTACTCAGTTGAGAAGCGTACTCCACCGGTTTCATGACCTCAAAGTCGAAGTCGTAGTAAGGAAGGTTTCTTTAGGGTCCCGACTAGAGGAAGTCTTACCTAATCAACCTAGAGGAACGTCAGGTTCCCTGAGAGTTCTCAGAAGAGGTTGTGGTGTCAAGTTTACGTAGTTAAGAAACCACGAGTCGGAAGAAGTGTCAGGTTGAGAGTATAGGTATGTACTGGTGTTCTTTTTGGTATCGGAACTGATCTGCCCGGAATCAGTCGTTTCATTACAGAGACGAAAACTTATACGATAGATCCAACCAGTATTGAAAAGAAGGTTCCTCATTCGCAGAAAATTAAAGTACCGACGTCAGTGGTAGACGTCACTAAAACCTCGGGGGGTTTTATTTCAGACTGTGACAAAGGTGACAAAAGGGTAGATAAAGGGTACTTCACTACCCTGGTCTACGGTACTAGAAACAAAAGACTTACAACTTGAAATTCGGTTGAAAAAGCGAAAGGTGAAAGTGAAAGTAGTTCTCCGAAAAATCTAAGAGAAGTGAAAGACGGTATTCCCACCACAGTAGACGAATAGACTCCAATAACTATAAAGAGGGCCGCTAGAACTAAGGTCGAACACCAAGTTGTTTTCGATTTAAATTATGACTCGCACGTACACATGATTCAGTGAAGGTAGGACAGACTAAGAAACACTGGGATACCTGGTATCGGGTGGTCCGAAACTTTCGGAAGGTTTCGTTAATTGAATAGACCTCTCAACCCAAACTAACGGGACGAAACGAGCAATTTTGGTTATCAATTAACCTTAACAGACATGCAAACGTAAGGATAGATATCGGTCACTCTACAACATCGAACTATCTCTTGTGTCGAACTACAGATTCAAATCGAAGTGTAGCACTCGGTCGTCACTTTGGATCTTCACAACCAAAAGTATCTTCGTCGCACCTTTTGGAGTCGTTAACGGCTTAGAGGTGATGTTCCGTGTACACACTCAGATGACGACCCTCCACCCTTCTCCATGTCCTAATCTAAAGTGTTACAATGAAAGTGTTCTGACGGGAATTGGAACACGTGTAAACGAAGGTTCCAAAGATCACTCCCAATTGTGGGACCTGAAGTCTGTCGAAGCTACCGCTCAAAAGTCTGAAACAAGAACGTTATAGAAAAGTTCTTTTCTTAACAATCCACAGACCATTATCATGTCTTAAGTCACTGAATTTTTTTGTCAAGGAACGACCGAAGTAGCCTTCCACCCTTCTTCTCCCATATACGCCCTAATTGGTAACTCGGTACACCTACGTCCGTGAATTCGCCCCAAGGAAGGATGCACGGGTCTAGAGATGGTCGACACATGAACAAGTAGGAAGTGCCTCCCCACTCCCAAAAGGAGACTGCATCTCTGTAAGGTCTACCTATTCTCACATTTACGGTCCAATGTAAAAATCCCCGAATGATTACCTCGGTGTCGTCTAATTCTTCCCTCTTTTTCCTACTGACGAATAGAAACATCCCTTCACACGTGGCCTGTGGTAATCTAAACGACAAGGACTCTCAGAGACGATGACTGTAAAATATTTGATTGACCCATAAAGTTGAACGAGGTTCCTTATCTAAGATTTACGATGGAAAACAACTTTATTATAAAGTCTGTTGTAAAAGCATTTCGGTGAATACCTAAGAACCAAAATTTCGATTGAAAATTAAAACAGAAATCCCGTGTTCTGTTGTTTTGTTTGTTACGTTTTTATTTTGTTCGTTTTACTTGAGGTTTAAATTAAATACGTGGACTTCCTCTGAAAACAAACGTCCCACCCGAATACGACACTCACTGAAAAGAGAACAGATTCGGACACATACTCAAGATTGTCTAGAGATCTTCTGTTTTGTAGAGTGACACAAAAGTACCGAAGCACTAAGTACCGTATAAATGTAAAATACCACTGCAAGCTCAGAGATCTCAAAAGTGATCGCATTTCTTTTACCGTACAAAAGTTAATCTAAATTTTTTACCAAAAATAAACGGAAGTGTACTTAAAACTTTTAACAATTCAAAACCACAATAAAAAGTAAGCGAAATTTTTATGTATACTTTTAAAGAGAGACGAGACAAACATTACTAGAGAAGAGACGAGTGTACTAGAAGTAAGTCGGAATCATCTCCTTTATTTAAAGGGACGTGTAGTCGTAAAATGATGTAATATTCTTCTCCAACATCTCAAAACCTTACGTCGAACGAAGTCGACGACAAACCACCCAAGTGCCAAGCCTTACAAACGGTCGACGGTACGAAACGACCGCTACAGTTTTGGGAACATTAAAGTCTGAGTTCTTGGGTCATGAGTAAACGGGGAAATAATGTACGTCCATGGTACAAATCTTCAAGTAAACAAGGTCTGGAGGTATTTTCAAACGAGACTTGTTCCACGAAACGAAACACCTTTCTTGAAAAGGTAAATGGTCGTAAAGTAAATATTTTTATGTCGTTGAAATAGAGTGTAAATATTTACTCGTAAACCTAAAGGTACGATGTACTCACGGATTACTTATAATGAATGATCAACACTGAAACACGAAACTCGGAACACATTATAAAAAAGGGGACTTTGTCCGTCAAAACCTATAATCCCGAATAAAAATGTACTAGGGGGTGACCCGGAGATACTCAGTAGAAGACCCGTGTTTGTCTTCACTTACATATTAACGTGTCAGAGAGAATAAGATGTTAATAACCGATGTTATTAAACATTACACACAACTCGTAAAAACGATGTCCCTAAATATTTTTACAGAAGTTCTATTAGGGACACAGATAGTCTTCTCAACGTTTTTAAGGTAAAAGAACCTGTAAAATCCGTAGAAACTAACCTGGCACAGGAGAGACCGACACAGGAGTTGTCGGGAACACCCCGACAACGGTAAATGTAGACCACGAAATTGAAGGGAAGGGATGGTGGCAACGGAAAAACTAATGAGGATATTTTACAATACGAGAAAGATAAAGTAAAGGTATAAAAACCCTCAAATAGAATATATGTATTTCTATAGAATCTTTTATACATATAGTAGCGTCGGAAAACCTTCGGTTCTTTCCCTAGTTTCAGTATCAGACTCAGTAACATTAATAAAGATACAATTAGTTCCAAATTGGCGTATTCCATTTTAAAGACGGGTAGATTTATAAGTGTAAATTTATCAGTCTGAAGTGTAAGAAGGTCATATGGGTCGTCATAGAACTCTTTGATAAAACCGATTTTTATTATATAAGACAAATTATAAAACTTTATTATATACTATAACAGTAATTAAAAGAAAAAATTAAAATTTACATGAGTAGGACCCACCAACCAGTATCACCATCTGATTACCATCTCAACCAAAAAGATCGTTACATTTTATAAAAATGAAAACAGACACAAAGAAGTTAATAATAAATTTTGATAAACATGTCATTATTTGGTAAAGTAAATATACCGGAAATAGGTGGTTACGGTACTTCCATTTTTATTTTGTGGAAAGTATGTACTTGGTCCTTTTGGTTTCCTACCAAAAAGACTTCAGTTTAGTTCAGATGTTTACTAATCCCTTCCTTAAAACGAGAGAGGTGAGAAGTAAAATGGAGACATATAAGTAAAAGAAAGTTTTTAGTTTCGTCGTTTATTATGAAAACTGTAAACCGTACAGTGTAACATTTAATAACTGATGTTCACTATAATCCTTAAATCCTTATTTTTTGTCTATACTATGGGAGTTTCATATAAAAACACAAGTCAATTAAAAAATAGTTGAAAAGGTAGGGGGTTATATAAAGAAATCAAATAGAGATATAATAAAACAGACTATACAGTAGTATTATAAAAAACTTATCGTTTCAAGTTCTCGTTCACGAAAAAACACTCCCTACCCCTGCCCCCTCCCCCGAACCTTAAAAATTGTATCAGAAAAGGTTTCACACAAAGTGTCCTACAATCTCAGTAATCATACTTTATTTTAGATGTATAACAAACTAGTCTTCAAATCCTTTGTGTTCCAATTTGTTTTACACTTCCAAGATTACAGTTCTCTCTCTATGACGAATTCACAGTAACCGGTGTCTTGGAAGAAAGAGAACCTCGTGGATAAGACGTCTTGTACAAAACCTTGACGACCGAAAAACGTATAGGTCCTGATCCAGACGTCTTCACCATGATTGGTAATACACGATCCTGAAGAGTGAGACATATAACATCCAGGGGTTTACAACATAATGAACCTCAGTAACAGTACTGGGTAAGTAACATTGTGAAATATTTGTTAGTTTAAACATGAAGAATATGGACGGAAAGTAGTAACTTTTATTCCTATGTCAGGAGGTCTGGAGAGAGACCGATGTACACCAAAGGAAGAGACTTCTGATAATTCCTCTCTTTGGGAGTATAAAAAAAAAAGAAAATTTATATAAACAATAAAAAACCAGTGTGACATGCCCCATACGTCGTAGAAACAAAGGGTTGGTCCCCATCTTGGGTACGGGGGACGTCATCTTTGTATTTTAGAATTTGGTGACTTGGTGGTCCCTTCAGGACTATAGAAAAAAATTTTTGATATTGTAAAAACTAATCTTCTCAAGACAAGGTCTCGTAACTGCGAAGATGTCTGTAAAAGCGAAGGGAGGAATCGTTTGAATATATGTATTCGGTTGGGAAAATCACTAATAAGACCCGTCGTTTCTAGTTGTTTTTCGGAAGAACTTTGGTAATATAGAATTTCCTCAGTCAAACCACGAAGGAACGTTAAGACAGCCTCAACACCAAACCTGGTAACTCAGACTTAAGTGTAACGATAACATTACATCGTCATTTCCACATTAACTAGTCATTTCAGTAGACTAAAGTTTTGATGGAAAAAAGTGATTACAAGATTTCCACCTTATATAACAAAACAAATAAGTAGTACTTTGGAGATCCACACTTTGTGAACCTCGGTGAAAAACCTACAGTTCTGTAACTGGAACAACATCCCAATTACAAATGTTTGTCAGGAACCTTTGAAAACCCGTTGGTACTAAGTGACTGTTCCTTACGTATAAGTCCCGACAAAGTGGTGGAAGGTACCTCGTACACAAAACTAAAGTAACTCCAGTAGTTACGGTCTAAAATTGTAGTCTTGAAAGAGTCTTTCTACTTCGACCACTAAGTGGAACCGAATATGGACTCTGCACCCATATCCTATTTACTAAAGAATTACTATCAAGTCCTGTCGGTTTAGAAAATAGATGGACTTAAAAAAATAACCGACAGTAATTAACCGATGAGGACTACCTCACCCGAACACAAGTCAATTTCGACCTCGTAAAATCTTACTTCAGAGAGGAAACTATACCTGTCAAGTTTCATTTACGGCGCTCCAGACACTTACCTACCGTACAAAATTTCTCCAAAACGGTTGACGACCACAGAGCTCTTACATTGTTTGATCCGAAAATCTCTAACTTCAGGAAGGAAGAGGAGAAGGTCCACGTATCCACTACTACCCTACCCCTCTAGGTACGGGAATCCCAAGCAATTAACACCTAAGCGTAACATTAAGAGTTTCCGTTCTTAGACTTGTCACCAATAACCATACCCCGGTTATTATCACTACTCATAGTTATAGTTACGACTCTTCATAAATACCCACCGAGACTCACTATCTATCCATCTTCCCTAATCTCCTTTCCCGTCCCCTCTTCAACCCTCCTCCTCCCCCTTTCAACCCTCCTTTCATGCCCTTCCCTGTCTCACGGGGGTCATTGACGCAAGTGACAGTCGGTCCCGAACACGATGGGTTCAAGTTGAACTCTTCCGAAAAACCTAATAAAACTAACCACTTCGGTCATCATAGAATATGGCATTTACCCCTTGTATGTGAGTTCGATCTCTCGACATTTCCAGTGGAAACATAAAATCTCAAAAGACATCTGTCTATTAATTGTGTTACTATCGAGAGATAAACTCGCGAAGTCTAGACAAGAGTTGTTGGTCTTATTCCGTGTATTTGAGTCGAGACAAATATACATTTGACACATTATAGAATTTCGATTGCAGTAACAAACGGGGAAGAGTTTCATGTCGGACAAAACTAGATGCATCCCTTATAAAAACTTTTCACCTACAGATTCTTACATTTGTCAACCCTCCCCTCTATGTCGACAAATACTAAATGAAAAAGTAGAAGACAAGAAAAAACCGAAAGATACAGTCTCCTGAAGAGAAATGGATAAGATCATATACCGAATACCGAGATCTTCATATGAAAAAAACCCAAAATAAAACCGAAAGATTTATTTCCCACCTTTCCTGACTTCCTTTTCAACAGTCTATTTTTATCGGGGCTCGGGTGATCTAGAATTCGACGTTCGTGACCCGGTCTTCTCGATCCTAGGATCTCACTTTTCCCAAAGATAAAATACCCCGGTCATTTACAGTCCGGAGTGAGAAATGGACTCCCGAGACAAACACAAACAAACAGTCTTAGATAATCAGTGTGGGTCAACGAACGTAGATGGTGACAGATCCGAGAGGTCCCTTACTCTTTGAAGTGTAAATGACAAAAAGATCCTCCCGTACTTAATTCCCTACTTCTCCACGAAAATACTACTGTTAGAGAAAACGTTTGATAAAAGGTCTTCCCTTCCGTAAAGGCTATAGGTCCACGGATAATACACTTTACAACAAGATCAACTAAAGTATATCTAAATAGTCTCACCGTAAAGTGATACATTAAAGAGTAATGGGAAACATTTGTGCTTCGAATGAGAAGTAAAGGAAAATATTTTTATTGAAACATACAAGATTACCGGAGATAAATCTACTCTCCAAACTGTCGTGAAGGTGGGTAAGAAAAATATCGTAACAGGTATGTAAGTACTAGTTCTTGTACCGAAACTTAGGTTTAACGGAGTGAATGATAGAAACTCTAGACCTCCTTATATGAGTAAGAAAAACTTGGAGTCAAATGAGCAAAAATTTGTCTCTATCATGTTGTTAGAATCCCACCGACACTCCTAATTTACTTTATTACGTATAATTTTGGAGATTATATCACGGACTGTACTTCGTTTACGACCGATACAACAACCACTTCTGAGATTTAATGACACTACACAAGTACACACAATCACCTAAACCATTAAAATATATGGTGTAGAAATGGGATCCTTACCAAACGAATTTATAAACTCCTCCTTCCTCTTCTGTTCTCAAACATAATAAACTTTAGTCAATATTAACTCTAATTTTAAAGAAATAAAAGAATCGGTATAAATTGAACATCGTAATTTTTTAACCAACTCTAAAAATAAAACAAATCGTCTTCTCCTATTATGAAAATTTTCCAATTGTTTGGGACTGAAATGAGTGACAGTTTACACTCCGTTTAGAGGTTTTTGAATTATTAGGTAAAGAAGAAACCGACTTTAACGGGAATTAATTCAGAAAACCTGGAATCTTATACACATACTCATGAATACTAAAAGGATATCTATGAAAAAATCTATTATGTCAATAACTTACGGTTAATACATAATTTGTGACTATTTAGTCCGACTCTCAACGTCTCTTCTTTGGAGTTTTTGATAATCCCTTTTCTATAATCAGTCAGTTTACTTCGAAAAAGTGTCAGAATCCTTTAATTTGAAGTACCTTATATACCTTATACCACACTTGAATGGTACGTATCTACATCAAAAAGGAAAGTTGATCATTTCGCATTTCACGAAATATGAGTGGTTCCTGTTAGTTAAAATTATTACCTAGTCGAAAATTTAACATTCAAGTTTTGGTGTATCCTTCACGGAAGTACGACGACGACGACGACGACGACGACGACGACGACGACGACGACGACGACGACGACGACGACGACGACGACGGCGACGGTTCAGCGGGGTCAGCACAGGCTGAGACGCGCTGGGATATCTGCCGTCGGGTGGTCCGAGGGGGCAGGGACCCTAAGAGGTCCGTTCTTGTGACCTCACCCAACGGTAAAGGAAGAGGTTACGGAAGTATGGGTCACAACTTTGTCGCCATTGAGCCCGTTATAAGGATTAAACTCTGATCACCACAGTATACTACTCACATTTACAACCTCAAAGGTACTGTTGTAAAAAACTCTATAAGGGGAAACGTGAGTACAGACGTCGTACTCGTTCTCGTCTCTCGAAGTCACAGTCCCACCGACACCGGAGAAGACAGGGGAAGGGTAATACCAAAGACCACCGAAGATCGACGACCTACCTTACTTACTTAACAAGACATCAACCGAGTTAACAGTCTCAGACACTGTGTACAAAATATCAGTGGGAGAGTCAATTCGGAACGATGTCCGATCACTGAATCCACGAAAATTACCGTAAAATGGTCTTTGAGTGACTACAACAAGCTCCAACAAGTCCACGGACGCAGGGGCTATCCACCGTGACCCCCGGGATTTCTGAAGGTGTCACGTCACAGGTGCACCCAGGTGGTCGTCAAAGGGAAGGACAACAGAGGGTCTCTAGAATCGCTTTATGTAAGAGACAGGGTTTACCAACCGCATCGTTGAACACACTTTCCGTGTCGTACACTTGACGGCACGGGGCACCTTAATCGAGAACCTCTGATAGAGACCGGTGGAGTAGTAAAAGGACGATAAAGGAGTTCGGTGATCTTTAGATACGAACGGAACGGACCCGAAGACAAGGTCTGGTCATTTGAACATGGAGGACCAATCTCGTGTCCCAGGTCGGGTCCCTTACTTCGACGGCAGATTATTACTTCCACAACGTAAGGACACTTTGAAGTACCTATCCCTTTACCTTAGACTATTGACTGATGGACTATTTAGTCTGACTACCGGTATAAGAACTGAGTCCCGACAAACGGAAACACATCTTTACCCCTAGTTAAAGGATGACGGACAACTGGACTAACCTCTAATAATCGTGTGTGTCTGATAGAAAAACACAAATAAAAAGTCAAAAAAGAGTTTACAACTAAGGAAATTCAGTACCACCGAAACGTAGTAGGGGACTATGATAGGTTACACGATAAAGGCCCAGAAGGAGACGTGTGTAACTACCAAGATCCCTACTCTATGGTCGTGCACCTTAGTAGGAACAAGAAGTCTCTCTAAAACCTCCTACTTAATTATGAGTGTCCCTTCAAGTCAAGTCAAGTCAGCGAGTCAGCACAGGCTGAGTAACGTTGGGGTACTTAGCGTCGTGTGGTCCGGAGGGACAGGTAGTGGTTGAGGTCCTCAAATGGGTTTGAGGACAGGTAGTTCAGCCACTACGGTAGGTCGATAGAGTAGGACAACAGGGGAAGAGGAGGACGGGGGTTAGGAAGGGTCGTAGTCCCAGAAAAGGTCACTCAGTTGAGAAGTGTACTCCATCGGTTTTATAACCTCAAAGTCGAAGTCGTAGTCAGGAAGGCTACTTGTGGGTCCTGACTAGAGGAAATCCTACCTGACAAACCTAGAGGAACGTCAGGTTCCCTGAGAGTTCTCAGAAGAGGTTGTGGTGTCAAGTTTTCGTAGTTAAGAAACCACGAGTCGAAATAAGTGTCAGGTCGAGAGTGTAGGTATGTACTGATGACCTTTTTGGTATCGGAACTGATCTGCCTGGAAACAACCGTTTCATTAAAACTCGTAATGAAATGATCGTACACTCTACTCACGTTAACACACCATCAAACTCGTAAGAAACCGTAACGGAAAGAAACCCTAACCTTACTTTTGACTGGAAAAGGTCAGGACACCGGTGACGACTCAAAAGGTATAAACGACCGTATGACTCACGTCGTGAAAGTGTCGTAGTAGAAAGTCCTAAACTTTATCGAGGTGACCTTAAGGTAGTGGAGGTGATCGAAACAAACATCACTACGAGAGATTCCGGACGAACTGAAGTGTAAGGTCCTACAGACCGAGATCCACTCACTAGTGTGGTAGCACTAATAGACCCAGCACTTCTAGAAAAAACATGTCAAGAAGACACATAAGAACGGTGGAGGAGAATTATAGAAGACGAAGACAATCCAGGTATGGTAAAGACAGGAAATAGCTCGGACAGAATCGTACTTTACAAGGGAACCATAGAAATTAAAAGAATGTCCCTTTCACCTTCGTATAAAACTAAGTCACACATTAGGAACTACTGAGTCACCAGTTCTGAGGTGAACGGTCACATCTTCTACACCCAAGCTAAGGATGCAGCTCTTCTAGGGGACCTCTTCGTCTACCGTTGAGTGAGGTCATAAGAACGGATACTTTAGGACACCTGTATCCTTGGACCGTCCGATGTCAGGTACCCCAAAGTTTTCTCAGTCTGCGTTGCATTGTTAATATGGTGACAGTGGTGAGGAAACGCGGAACTTCACATCAGGAGAGTAGTCACCGGGACCGTAGTGGATCCTCGACCAATCCTTACGTCTTAGACCCCGGACGGGGCGAGGTTTGGATCTCTAAGTCTTAGAAATAACAATTGGACTAGTAGTCCTCTGGGATTCGTGTAATTTTACTCTGTTCGTGACGAAATAAAAGAGAGAAACACTAAATAAAAAAGACATAAAAAGAGATCATACGGAATTGTCACCTCCAGTTTCAGTCCGTACTGTGACGTTTTCGTCTTTATAAAAATCGTTCATAAGAAGATAGAGTCAAGGATAAGTATGGGTATTACAATTTTCTAAAGTTTGATTTAACGACACATTAGAAGTCAATGTTGTTTACATATCAGAGTCTCCGAAATCTCCTCCAGAAAAAGACGAGGCATAATCGCAGGTAGTAGATTTCTTTGGGGGCGAACATCGACTCACTGACCTGACGGTGTCTCAAACAAAACGTGTATATATATATATACCTTATGATAGGATAGAAGAAAAAGATCAAACGAAAAGAATTCTCAACCCGATAACTCTCAAGTCACTGAGTACCAATCTTTCTTACACCCACCTCTCTGAGGTAGAATGAAGGTACGATGATGATTGGTCAAAACACTCGCCTCCGTTGAGTAAATCACTAGTAAAATTGAGAATTGATTGGTGTGCCAGTTCCATGGTGACACGAGTCAACAAGTCAACACAGACTGAGAAACGTCAGGAAACCTGACATCGGACGGTCCGAGGAGATAGGTACCTTAAAAGGTCCGTTCTTATCACCTCACCCAACGGTAAAGGAGGAGGTTCCCTAGAAGGGGTAGGTCCCTAGCTTGAGTACAGGGAACGTAGAGGATGTACCCGTCCACCTAAGAAATAGACGACTCGGTAACCCCTTCAGGGGTATTATAGTCCGGACCCTGACGAAACTGATAAGATCAGGATAATTAGGTTCTCTGGAAATATGTCACTGAACTAGTACGTCACCTTCAACGGATATCCTTATCCCACAGATTTTGTTTTTAACCCTATTAACAGTAGGTATACACATAAAACGAATCAGTAACATTGTAGGAGGAATGGTGAAACTATCTTGAGAGTCCACCCTTTTTGAACGACTCACCTGAAAAATTTTTTAACTCCATATCAACTAAATATTATCACACAATCAAAGACCACATGTTGTTTCACTAAGTATCTATATAAGAAAAAGTATAAAAAAAGGTAATACCAAATAATGTCCTATAACTTATATCAAGAGACACGATATGTCACCCTGGAACGACAACTAGACAAAATGTATATCATCACACATAGACGTTTAGGGTTTGATGATTAAATAGAGAGGAGACGAAAGAGGAAACCATTGGTACTCAACCAAAAGATTCAGATACTTGGACAAAGAGAATACATTTATTCAAGTAAACACAGTATAAAATCTAAGGTGCATATTCACTATAACATACTCAAGTGATGTATATTCACTATAACATACTCAAATGAAAAACAACTCAAAAAGAATATAAAGGACCGAGACAGAGACCTTGTTCACGATTATTTAGTGACTTTCTTGCCGGTTTCCGTCCCCGTCTTCCGGTGGTACCTCTTCCCAGGGTCGAATAAATGAATACACGTCACCAAGAGTTCGGTGAAAGGATAACTGAAAGAGGTCGATTAAGAACATCTTGCCTTGAATCGTTCCTAGACCTACAAGGGTCACGAACGTGGAGACAACTTTCTGAGACGTTCCCGAAAATAAAGATGACCTTCAAGTGATCCCTCTAAGATTCTTCTGTGCTACACACAATTCAGTCACCGACACAATCCCAGAGACAATCCTTAACGACTACCAACCCTCACTCCTCTCGATTTTCAACCTTTTGCTCCTAGAGACTTCTTAGACAGAACCAGACCTGGAGTTGGATCAGGGCAAGAAGAAATTGACTAAGAACTCCTTCCTTTCGCACCTCTTCGGTTCATTTGTCCATCCGGTAACAGGTGACCACTGAACCAAAATACCTTTTTTATATTCCGTTAAAAACTCGTCTTAAGTCGTCTCGAGTAGTATCTCGACAATTAATTCACAATTAATATCGGACAGCGACCACCTATCATTACCACTTTAACACACCAAGCCAAAATAAAACTTCCGTAAAACAGTCGTCGAGTCTGATGTCAGTTCTTTCTTATCTTCGATAACAAAAGAAACACATAGAATCCTGGAATCGTCGAAGACCCCGGTCATAACTTTTCTCCTAGACAAGAATAATGATAGTGCTTCAAAATAGTCTTTTTTTTTACATAAATTGATGGACCTTTAGTTAAACAAGAAACACGAGTACCAAATCTAAAATCTTAAAACTTGGACTTAAGAGAATGCCTACTACCATGTACACGGGACGGGGGAAGGAGGTGGAGGAGACAATAAAAAGAAGTTCAACTCCCTTTTGTCTGGATTTTCACAGAAGAACCCTTGTGTAGAATATAAATCTTTAAGGTCAACGACAAAGATAGAGTCAGAACATGAAACTGATAAAAAAAAAAAAAACCATTATTTAGTAGAAGGTTCCACCTATAAATAAAGTATTTCACTCTTGTTGTACACCCTTTGTCAAAACATTGAATCCTCAGAGGGGACTCTCTCGTTTCAATCACCGAAATTAAATTTTCAACTGATTGAGACCTTATCTCCCCTGGATTAGGAATTAAAAAAAAAGGGGAGGGTCTATAAACTTCCCGTTACTCGTCCTGATTATCAGTGTTCGGTGTATTCCTTTGACAGAAGACGAAGTGTTACAGGAAGAGAACAATAGATCACCTCGAAACGTTCACTAACACTTTTGCTCTACAAAAGAGGTGAAGTAACATGATACCTCCGTTTTACTCTAGTTTACTCAGTAAGTTCTGGTCTCTCTTCCAGGACCGAGTCGACCCACCTCTATGTCTGACCCTCACAAGTCTACGTAAAGGAACACCCCAACTAGAGAGAGGACACCCAGTCTTGTTCTCCTCGTAGTAGTGTGGCACTATCAGAAAGGGATCTAGACAACGAAACCGGAGTCGTTAGGACGAATAGAGGGGAGAAGTCAGTGGAAACAAGTAACGTAGGTCTTCTAAGGACAAAAGGAAACCTCGTCCCTGTCTCCGTTTGTACCCTATCCCGACCAATTAGTCTAATTGATCTACAGAAGATCCAGTACTCCGACGTCCTGTGTCATCTCCATTGAAGGGTAGTCACTATTTAACCCTCCGCGGGAACCCTGAGTCCAGTACCACACTGTTAGTCTTTATTTCGGAGTCTTGGTTCTCCTGAAGAAGGGAGGTTAAGAAGGGATTGTCCAAAGGAGTCTGAGTCGAGTTGACTGTAAACCTCGGTCCACTAAGAAACGACACCCGAAGGGTCCACTGAGTCACCATTTCTTGGTCCGACGGTTACCGTTCTCTAGGTCCAAACTAGGGACCCAACCCTCCTAGAGGACCTCTTCTTTTACCGTTAAGTGAGGTCACAAGAACGGACCTCTTAGGGTACCTGTCTCCTCGCACCACCTGGTGTCAACGTTTCTCAGTCTGCACCGACTCACTGATTTTTTGTTATTGTCGTTAAGAAACAGCGTCCACCGGACACGTGACATCCTATGAACCATATAAGGACCAGAGGTAAACCCGAAGGGACCACCGACTCTACCATTTCTTAGACGGGTGTCACACCCTCTAACCCCAAACTAGGGACCTCTTCGCTCACCCATTGGGGAGGTCATAAGAATAGACCGTTTAAGGTACCTGTCTCCTCGGACCGTCCGATGTCAGGTATCCTAACGTTTCTGACCCTGTGTTGACTCGCTGATTGTGAAAAGTGAAGACCATAGATGAATGATTTATAATTATCGAAGAGAGAATGAACTTGAGGTGGACACTGTTGGTTTTCACAAAGACCCGTAACAATTCACAGGGAACTCCCCCCGTTAATAGGGACGAGTAAGTTTAACTCTTAATAACGAGATCTCTGAAGTACCTTATGTACCTCCGATCTTCCAGAGTCCGCACTCTTCACCCGAATCGGGGTGGTCATGGAAAATCGATTTCAGGTCCACTGAAAACGGACCATGAGGTCACCCGGACCCCTAGTGGAAGTGTCTGGGGTAAATAAAGGAAACCCTGGCACTGATGGAGTCTCGGGGGTTATTTATAAGAAGTATTCCTAAGGAATGCTCAACAGTGATGTAGAAGTAATTCTTGAACCGGGTTGACAGAAGTCTTGCGAAGATCAAGTCGGGACTTGACCGTACTTCGTGAATTAAGTCGTACGACCATCCCTTAAAAGTCGTTTATAGTAAAAGGTTCAGTTTTTACTGTTCCGACTCTACAGGCTATTACTTTCTTTTCTCCCTTCTTACCCGTGTCACCGCCACTCTGAACTTTCTACTTTCACCTCCTGGTCCTCGGAACCCCAGTCACGTACTTTCCAGTCGGGGGGAAAAGGTGACCTTCTCAAAACAGGGGAATAGGTTCTGTTATTTCTTCACAAACGTCAACCAATCTTTAGACGTAGTAACGAAGTTTCTGGAATCTCTACGCCGACTACACAGGTAATAGTTAATCAGGTCTAGCAGAAAGACTACAGAAGGGAAGGAAAAGGTCGACGGTCGTTAATCTGTACACGTGGACCGTCGTTAACCAAAAGGCAGTTCAAGGGCTTCGTCGTGACCGGAGTGAGAGGACAAGTCAACTCTCTGACCCCTTTTCTTAATCCTTTGTTGTCGGTGAGTCAGGGAAGGGGTTGTTAATCTTTGTATGAAATCGTGGACCTCTCTCACGGATTCTCAGGGTTACTTGTAGGTAAATTCGGAGAAGTACTCTTGAGAAACATTTAAGAAAGTACATATTTAGAAAAGAAATCGACTGAATCTATCCCACCCCTAGAAGTTCGAAGATTAAAGAAGGACCGTTCGTCGTCTTCACCGGAAAGACACTGTAAAGACATCTACCGTAGGTGACTTCTCGACGAGTTTCTGGACAACCACGACGAATAGGGTCACAAGTCACCTCGAGAAGGGAAACACAAGTTATCCATTCGTCCAGAAGCAGAACAGACTTCTGTTCTGAAAAACAGAATTTCTAGGTCCTGAAGTAGAGTGTTCCAGGATAAAAACGCAAAATGATGATGATGAAAATGATGAAAATACAAAACAAGACCGGAAAGGCGGTATGGGTGGAAGAGAGACTTCATTGAAAAGACAGAAGGGTTCTGTGGAGGATTAGAACTGAAGTCCAAGCCAAGAACCGGCGGTAGACCAGACACCGAAGGGACAACGAAGGGAGAGGGTGGTCCTGTAAAAACCGACGATACACAAGTCCAATAGTTCTCCCCTATACTCTAGGTTCCTAAAGATCAAGAAGTACTCTTATCGTGGTCGTTCTCAATTACAGACTCCCGAATACGACGATGACGACGATTCAGTGAAGTCAGCACAGGCTGAGACACACTGGGGTATCTTCCGTCGGGTGGTCCGAGGGGACAGGGACCCTAAGAGGTCCGTTCTTGTGACCTCACCCAACGGTAAAGGAAGAGGTTACGTACTTTCACTTTTCAGTTTCACTTCACTCCGTGTTACTACTCTTGAAAAGTACATAATAGAACAACTTGGAGTTCTCTACTGGGATACCTTACCCGTGACAATCGGATACAATGCCCACTGTTGTGTCTCCAAATGTTCTCAAGTATTGAACGGGTTTTAATACCTCCCTTCTCTTCGTCCTCTTCTCTCTTACATGTTAGAATCAAAAAACCCAAAAAAATTTAGAAAAAGTTTAAATTGAACCTTTATTCAGGACTCAATTTTAACTAGTCAGAAATTTATTTACGTTGTTGGCACATTACCGAGACAGAAGTAAGAGTTTTATTGGAAAGACCTACCTCACAGGATTTGACGTAAAATCTTGAGTTCTAACGAATGTCCCATAAGTGTATAGTGAGTCCATCGCCGTCGAGTTCCCTTTGTCAACCAAAGTCTCTCACAAAAAAGTAATAAATCCGACGAATTCCGTTTTTTCTTTTTATCGAGTGAATTGATGTACCACGTCATCATTGCTTAGACGGACGGTTACTTCCTCCACGTCCTCTCCGCTCAAGGCAGGGACACAACCCTTCTAGGGGACCTCTTCCTTTACGTTGGGTGAGGTCATAAGAACGGACCCTCTAGGGTACCCGTCTCCCTAGACCGGCCGAGGTCAGGGACCCCAGTGTCTCTCAGACTGTACTGACTCATTGACTCGTACGAGTGCGTATGAATTGACGGTTTTTAGGGTCTACTTAAGAGGGGTTGTGAAGGGGAACTATATGAGTTTCGTTTTTCTTCCTTCTGTTTCCGATTTAGGAAAAGTAAACACTAAATGTTACTACACAAAGTCCTCTACAATTAGTCTACTCACATCATCCCTTTTCAGGAGATGACTCAAACTGGAAGGATCCTGGTCGACCGTTACCGGGACAAGAGACAATCCGGTCAAATTACTGGTTTTGTGGATGTCCTCCCTCTAGTCCCGGTGTACCGACGCCATGGAGCACCAAGGAAACTTTCTACGAACAAGTTAAGTCATGTAAAAAGAACGTAATGGTTCAAGAAGGTATTTCAGTTGGCGTTGGGTATAATAGCCCCTGAGGCTGATTTTGAACACCACTCATCCTTTATCTAATTTGTGTCCAAAAGGGAAAAGAGACCGACGGTTTTCACTACAGTCACTGCAATTACTAGGAACGGAGTCGGGAGACGTCTGGATCCCGGTAGACACTCTTACGAACAAGATATGACAACAAGGACCCGACAATGTCTTTTCGACTACGACCGACTATTCCTTGTTGACTCGTCGGCCTGTTAATGAGCTTCCATGTGCGTCCGCGAACGAAAGAAAGTCAAATACTCTTCTGAGATCCCTCACCCGTATCTGACACTGCAGATAAATCACAAATTGTCTTTTTTTTTCCGTTCCCCTACTCCAAGTGGACGAAAGAAAAACGGATTAATTATCTTCGCCAGAACGTTTGTGAAAAAATGAGAAAGATGTGGTGTAACATTTACTTCACTAACAGTAAATTCGGATGTCTGAACATAGTCTCGGTTTATTTTAGATACAGGGTATGAAAACTTGTACTGTGTCTGTCTGTTTGTTTGTTTTGACCATACTTTAATGTCATATTTGGAGTCTCTACGTTAACATTAAGGACAATCCCTCTTATATGACGTCTTTCTCGAGGGTACTTTCGCCTTCTTTCGTCGAAAATACTGGAAGAAGGAGTCCATCCCTTCTACTCTAGTATAATAAAAGTACAGAAGTTCATTGTCCAAATAAAATCAACTCGAGACACTTTTACTTTTGAAGGACAGGGGGTCGTGTCCACTAGACTGAACTTTACAATCTCCCTAACAAAGAGACTGGAGGAGACGAAACTAAAAGTACATAATGATGTACCCCTATCTAATCTTAAAACCGTCTTCCCTCTAAACTCGGTAAACCCAAGTATAAATCACCCCCTCTGATAATCCCACAACTGTGGGGGAAACGAAATACAAAATTAATGCAAACCGAAATAGTCGTACGAGGCAGAAATTCTTTTATACCAATCATTGACTTCACTAATCAGAAACCGAAGTTTTTAAAGACTTATAAATAAGTCTAAAGGAATCATCTAGCAACTACCTCATGAAAAGTACCAACTTCTGGTATACAACAGTAACAAATTTAGCAGAAGAGGTATCGAGGGATCGGAAGAACTTTTCAAAAGTCGGGGGAGCAGAAGACGGGGACACAACGACCCCTTCCTCTTTAGGTGCGATGACTGTCGTAGTCGGCCGACCTGGTGTCGCCCTCGGGTGTCCGCACTACCCGTCACAGAACCAGGGAGGGAGAGAAGAAAGAACACGTATTATGCACATAGACAGAAGTAACCACCAGAGGACTTCAGTGGTCGGGACGGTCTTCCAGAAAGGGACCCTGTTTTCCCTTCGACCTCACTCTACCGGAGAGTGTACAACCGTCGAGAGGGACTTAAAGAAAGGAACCGTTGAGACGCGGTACCTGCCCGACCGGTCGTTGGCACAATAAAAGTGGTCGGGAGGGGGTACACTGAGCGTGACCCGTTTTGACGATAAATTCGTCGAGGTAATTTCGTGACCGAACCGGCCAGCCAATGGGAAACGGTAAATTCTGGTACTTTGGTTCAGAAAGGTCGAGTGAAGACCGGATAAAACTTTCTACAACCAACGGAAAGAAATAGATTTTACCGACAGAGGAAAGTTGTATTTCATCGTTTATGGAACCCAGAATGAAGGCTGAACTGAAGAACTCAAGTTAGGAATGAACTAAAAAAAAAAAAAAGAAGAAAAACCACTAATACCAGTCTCCGAAATTTTCTCTTACAAAAAAGTGATGAATCTAGACAGAAAAGGGTTTCAGAGTCCAACGAGCGTGTGAAGGTCATCATGGAACACTTTTCGTCTCTCTGTCAGGGGGACCGGCTTTGAACTTCGAGAGACCTAAATTAAGAGACAAGGAACCCATCGACCCGACCATTGAGACGAAGGCGGAATCTACGATGGTAGTTCGCGTGTATGTTCGGTTTGAGACTCGGTCCTTTAAGGAACGTATTCCCGAAAGTGTGTCAGGTAGTCTATCTAGGGACGAGAAAGAATAGGTAGACTCTGATATACCATGTGATGGTCCTGATATTTACATAAACTACGACTACCAAATTTTTTCTTGATGACCCAGACAAAAAGTCCAAAGTCCATGTGAATTTTTGTCATTAAAACGTCACAAAAGATTCCACAAAATAATATGCCTTCGTAAGATCTTCCGAACCAGTCGAAATTTAACCGGTACACCACAACAAGTCAACACAGGGTGAGAAACACTGGGGTACACTGGGGTACCTTCGTGTGGTCCTAAGGGACGGGAAATGGTAGAGGACCTCAAACGCGATTGAGTACAGGTAACTCAGTCACTACCGTAATTTGGTAGAGTAGGAGACAACGGGGGAACAGGAAGACCGGAGTTAGAAAGGGTCGTAGTCTCAGAAAAGGTTACTCAACCGAGAAAACGTAGTCCACCGGTTTCATAACCTCGAAGTCGAAGTCAGGAAGGTTACTTATAAGTCCCAACCAAAGGAAATCTCAACTGACCAAACTAGACAAACGACAGGTCCCCTGAGAACTCTCAGAAGAGGTCGCGGTGTGAAGTCTTCGTAGTTAAGAAGCCACGAGTCGGAAGAAAAACCGGGTCGAGAGTATAGGCATGCACTGACACTTAATTAACGTACTCGTAGTCACCCCAACGGCTTCTTTACTTGACACCAGTACCAATTATCATGTGTTAACTTATATTGACACACTTTTTCTTTAATTCTTTGGACCCTTCTGTCCTATATCTCTTTATAGTGGCCACGGTACAAGTCGTAGGACGTTCCATGTCTCGAGGGGTGGTTGGAGAGACGAGAGTGTAGGGAAGGTGGAAGAAAGAAAAAGATTAGGGTTAGTTTCCATTAGAAGAGGAGACTTTCCTCAAGGGGATACGGGGGTGGTTAAAAAGATTTATGAAACGGACACGGTAAAGGAATTCCTAAATCCGTAAACTTTTTGTTTGGGTTCTTCGGTCTCCAAACAAAAAAAAAAAAAAAGGGACGAAAATTTAATAGTATGAAGAGGGGTATGTGTTACTTAACCCTCCTACCCTTTCCCCAATTTTATGGTTCTTCCAAATTTTTCAACCAATTGCAAAATAGAATAATGTCTAAAAAGTCTTACCCCTTCTACATTTATAATTTAGATAATTTCGTAATAGAAGAAGCGATGAATTTGTAGAAACTGTAATCTATATCTGATAATTTTCAAGTTTTTAAAATTCATTTATCATTTTAGTCTTGGTATCGATTTATCATCAAAAGGAATCCACTGTCCTTAATATTATTAATATTACTGAATAGAAATATGGAAGGAATGTAAATGATAGAGAATATTTAAAAGAAATAATACGACTTCCAAAAAAACAAAAGTCAGTGTCGACAAATACAATTCGCTTTCTCTTTATACGACAAACTGTGTAAAGAAGTTCACCTCCTTAAATACTTAAAAAATCAACTCAGATGTCACATTCTAGAGTTTGTTACTAGAGGTAACTTCTTTTCAGTAATGATATCAAAAAAAAAAAAAAAAGGGTCGGTATCAACCTACTCCTTCTCAAAGAAAGACCGATGTAAAATCACGTACTGTTGTCGGGTCGTTGAATGTTATAAAAATGAGGACAAAAGAATCATTTCATCTTTCACTACAAGATTGGTCCATAAAGTTGATACAACGTGAATTGTTCAACCGTCCCTCAAAGTTCCACAAATTTATGTTCTATTTTTGAAAATCTGTCACCCAAACCGATTTTTACGTAACGACTTTTCCTCGTCTAGGAAGAAAACACGAATATAGTATTGACATACGACAAAGTCGACGAGTGGGTCACCTCTGATTAGTCATCCGACTCTGTCACACTTTCCTTCGTCTTCGAAATAAACAAAAAGTCGAGATCGGTCGTCTCAAATTCACCCAGCTCAGGTCCTCTACATTTAAGGATGACCTATGTTATTACGTTATTAGGTATCCAGAGTTCATCGTATCAGTTCACAACTGAATAAACTATTACGAAATTTTTAATGTAAAAAGTAATGACGGTTGTCCTAATCCGCATAAAATAGGACACTCTTCTGTGTACACCTGGTATCTACGACTACACCACTACTTTAAAAACAGTTTTACATTAAAGGACGTGATTTAGAACACTGTCCACGTAGCATAAAGACCCAAGTTTTCAATAAGGGGTCACTACATTGAGCTCTCTTATATAGTGTCCTTGTAGTGGTAAACTATAAACGTGTCAAGAAGAGGTTCCTAAACAAAACGAAAAAGAACAAAGGTCAAATACTCACGATGTTTACTCAAAAACATTTTGTAGGATCGTTACAAACGGAACACACCAACTAACCCTCAGAACTTTAACATATATATTTCACGTAATTTGTGTGTAATGGGTACAGAAGAAAAAGTCATACATAATGTCAGAAATGGTAACATAAACACAGTGAGTTGTCTACAAATAACGTAAATTACTGAACCCTCGAATCTTACCTACCCACATAAAGGTTCAACGCTTTTACATACTTATATGTAAGTATCTACAGATAAAACCAGCAAATCAGTGATATAGTACGGTACGTACGTTTATTTAAACGTACCAATGGGAAGAAGTTCACCCAACGAAATAAATTCGAGTCGGGAATACCTAACGTTCACCATCCGTATATCTGTCTATTTGACTTCAGGGTACTCCGTAGACGATTCCAGACAGACATTTCAATCCTGTCAAGAAAGGTTGTTTTGAGATGTCACTACAAAAACCTTGAAATCAAAATCTCAAGAAACCGAAATCTATTTTGGAGTGACCCTTGGTAATGGGTCGAATTAGTCGAGAAAATAAGTGGTATAAACCCAGAGTTTCGAAAAACTGACAGAGGTTTCTAGTCTACACGGGAGGTTCCCGGTTTGACCGACGATATCTCTGGTAAGTTTTCCCATACGGGTTTCGACTCTTCCGTCAACGTTCTTTCTTTCCCCTGAACTTCTTCCGTAAGGTTTTTACGAAACTTGTTACGACGTACGAACCTTATTCATACGTCTAGACTCCACCGACACACGTTCTCAGGAGTGACTCCTAGAAACACTTTTTAGACAGAACAAATGAGTCATCGATTTGAAATACATTCCTGTGTGTGTGTGGGAACGTCTTTTTATTTGTCACCCGTTTGAAGTCTGACAGGGAAATGTAAAAGGAGAGAACGAATAACTATCGAAGACAAGGATAGGGGAGGTACAGTCGGAATGGATGGTGAAAGAATGGAATAAGGATCTGATCGATCGTGACCATCTATCGTAATCACTGACTCCGGACACATCTAGTCCTAAATGCTATTTCCGAAACTTTTCATCATACGACTTTAAAAAACCTCCCCCGTCATATACTACCTTAGCTATATAGGAAACTAAAGGACGGGAAACTTGTATGACGAACACCTTTTAATGATCCTACCAAAGTCCCCACGTTCCCATACACACACACCAGGTGTCGTTATCTAAAGTCGGAGGTCCCTGGTATATAAAAAGAAAAGGAGAGGAGTTTCCCCGGGGTTAAAGGTGGGAACACGTAGGTAGGTCCAACCGTGCACACTACTGTGTTGACCAATATCAAACGAGGACACGATTCGACAAGTAAGTCGAGAAGACCTATTCTCGGTCTACATTTTAGTTTTCGTATGGGAACTGAAAAATTTAACCGTCGTACAAACAGAGTCCGGAAGATTATTTTGTACCGGAAGAATGGATTAAAATCCTGCATACTTTGACACAATTCGACGTGTATCTATAGGACCATCCTTGTAAAACTATCTAACGTTATATTCAAGTCTTCTTTGAACTTTCATTCATTCTAGAGACCCCAAAATCTTTCCGATCCAATAACAAAGTGAACATCGTTGGTGTACTTCATTTAGGACAGAGAAACTATTATTTTCTCTATTCGGACCACACGAAAAAACAAACAAACAAAAATGGAACTACAGAGGTACAGTTCAGAAATAAACATCCATCTTTGTGTCTGAAATAGACAGTAAATCCCGACTTCAATTATGACACTTTACTTGTCTTTAGAGAATCATTTTGAACTTAGGAGTAGACCATTTAAAGTCGAATGGACTTTCGCCAAGACATCTACTAGTTACGACGACCCAGGGTCGATATGAGAGGACGTTTCTCCTCTCGCTCTCCGTCTCCCCTTTTTATAAAACGTAACCAGTTGTAAATGGAACACACCTGAAAGTCCAGACGACGACAGGAACAGTACCTGTACCTAGTAATGACGACACACGACTAGCATAGTGTTTCGTGCAGGAACACCAGGGAAGTGAATAAATTTCTGCAGAACCAGACAATAAGTGTCACGGAGTGGTGGATGTGTTGGATGCAAACATCTGCAGAGAGGAGAAAGGGGAAACGTCTATAGGGCACAAGACTGTTTTGATGGAAGGAGTGAACCGGACTGGTCCCGACACACGAGTAGGGAGGACCCCGAATAACACAGGACACCGGAGGCACCCTTCACACGGAACAGGAAAAGTAAGGAAGGTGAGTATAAATCACTCAAGGACGATGTACGGTCGTGACTTTGTGGTAACGGTGTAGAGGTCTGAGAAGGTACCGAAGGTTTGGTTCGGTTCACACAGTCACTCCACGAAAGAAATGTGAGGGTCGATCTTTACAAGAAGGGAGGAGACATGTAGATCCCGTCCTCAGGGATTGGGGACCTGGTGTCTGACAATGACCAGACATCTGGTAATCCTTGACCTTGTGTGTAGTCCGCCACTGACTACCTACTCGCTCTGTCCCTTCGAATTGGACATAAATGTCGACGAGGGGTAACGACCGTAATGGCGGACTTGAGACGGACGGTAGTCTAGTCACCGTCGTGATCTAGGAGTATCCTCACACTTGGGATGACACTTGACACGTACGTTCCCTAGATCCAACGTACGAGGAATACTCTTAGTGAAGTTTTGGTAGGAAAGAGACGTCGGGACCTTTTTTAACAAAAGGTACTTTGACCAGAGACTACGGTTTCTCTAACCCCTGGTGACTATTTGTCGAAAAACGGATAACGTGGAAAACACCTTAAGTGGGACAAAGTTGAAACGTAAGAGAGATAAACACTTACTTCGAATGGAAGGAACTATCTTAAAGACCTTTCGTCTCGGATATCGTCTTAAGTGGTAACATCGGAGCTATCATGAATTACGTTGGTAAATGAATAAACTGTCCATAAATAACTAATCGAGACGACACGGAGGAGGACGAGTCCTGTAGGATATTTATAACTACAAAGACATCTATGGAAAACCTACGCCCTTTTTATTCCGGGAGTCTTCCTGATAGATTACAACTCTCGCTTACTCTGAAAATATTCTAACTCTTCCCCAGAGGAGGACTCCCCTTACCCATTGTGAGTAACACTAGACTGAAAATTTGACACATCTTCTTTACAACACAAAGACGGTCTTGTTGAATAGAGACAATCTGGATTTAATCTTGGGGGAAAATTTTAAATTACTAATTGATCCAGAGAAAACGAATCTGTAAGAAAACGTAGATCTTAAAAGGATAGTTGATTACAGTTGAATCTTTGGTTAAAGTCTAAAATATTACCCTTTTGGGACGTTGAAGTTTAAGATTTCAGAGGTAAACTGAAAATTAGTTTTCTTCTAATTCGTATCGGACTGCCATTGGACGCATGGTATAAAACATCAACAAAATGTGTTTTCGACGTCACCTGCAAAAATAAAACTAGTATTCTTGTAGTTTCACAAGACACAAAAACACAACGATTTGGAGACTTTGGAGGTTTGGTGTAGCTAACCAAACGACTGAATTATAACTGATAACACTGAAACACTAACGAAATCTACGAACGTAAAACTTTCTTTTTTTTCTTCAATTTATCTCAAACAAATAAAAAGACTTCATGAGTCATGACGAACACGGACATTGAAGTCAAATAGGGTACGACAGGGGGACAGGGAAAAATTTCTTTTTGGGATTTCTTCACTAACTTGCACACAAAACTCTACGACTACTACTGCCTAAGAAAGTAAAAAGAAAAGTCTTACTTCTGGATTTACTGGAGTCGTTTAGGAGGAAATTGAGTACCCATGGGTCTGAGATTTATAAAGTACTAAGTGTTGGTCCTGGAGTGTAGAAGGAGGAGTCATCTACCATGCTACGTGGGTAAAGTCAAACAAATGAAATGTGTTAGGAGTCCTCAAACAACTGACTTGACGTGCAACATATAGTACGGTTCTTTTTTCGTGACACTGTGGTCTTGTTACTCAGACGTATTTGAAGTAGAAGTTGGAATTCCTGAATCGACCGGTGTACTCGACTACCCGGTGGCACGGTGCTCTCTTACTCAAATGCGAGTAACGTAAATGTTCTGTGTAAAGTAGACGACGACTTTGGCACATGCTGTCTCGTAGTAACATTTAATAAAGGATACCTTGACAACGCAACCCACCTCTCTCATAATTTATAAATTGTATCCAAAAACTAAATATACACATTAAAAAAATTAATTTTACATTGAAAAGAATGTCGTGTAGAAAAAACCCCCCCTACACCTTGACTTCATATGTCACAAGATAACATTTCTCACCTCGTTTACGAATTTTGTTCCGATTGTTCTCATCTTATCCCATGCTAGGAACAAAATTCTAACATTAAGTCTTTTCATTATATTATTCTTAGTATCACGGTATCTAAAACCAAGAGTTAACATATCAAGATAAACGACTATGATAGAGAACATTATATCGGAACTACAACTCGACTCTAGGAATGTTCTTAACTAGAATTAAAACATAAAAAAAAAAAAAAGACATTCCGTTATCCGGTACAATTACTTTGACTTCTTCCTATATAAGACGACCCATAAAAGTTCACAGTCGAATTTTAACCGTTAACTTACCTTCGTTTTAATGTTCTTTTCCGTTAGTCACAGAAGGAAACATATATGACATTTCTCCTCTGTACCCACTAGGGAAACTTAGTTTTCGAGAGAAACCTTACTTATTACACCCACAAACATTTAAGACCTTTAAAGAAAGATAAGTATTATTTGATCTCTGACAACTAGAAAAGAAGAGGGGGAAGGGGGTGCAGGACAAGGTAAGGGTGGTTTAAAAAAAAGGACAACGTGTGCAATCCTAGAAAGTAAAGGACGTAACAGAGTTCTTTCTACATTCTGTTCACTCATGAACAGAAAGTAAAGATTGGTCTTTAATTTTAAGGTCTTGTACAAAAAAATGTTACTGGTCCCGATGTAACAGTGAAAAGGAATTCTGAGGATAGAGTACAAAAGACTCTTGCAGGTCACATTGCAATAAATTGGCTTACATTAAACCAGGTAAGCGGGACCACCGATGACCGGACACACACTAATCAATTATTTTGGGTCCCACGTCTCTCGTGTAGTTTCGTATTACTGGACGATCCCTTTGTAGATCGGTCGTCACTTTTACAATTAGGAAAAGAACAAACCTTTCATGTGTGCAGAACCTTAAAAAGGAGTACTTTCTCTTTACCGTTACTTACATGATTTTCTTTAACGGATGTTTCAAAACTTAGAAAACTAGTCCTTTGAAGGATTTTCAAGTCACTTAATTCAGATCATAGTCCGAGGAGACCTCAGGCACACTTGCGAGATAGTCCTTAGGGGTCGGGACGACAACTCTCCTCGTTCTAAAAGAAAGTGACTTCCCAACTCTAGGGACCAACCCCCTTCCCAACGGTCCTTCCCCGGTCCCAACCCCCGGTAGCGTCACCGACACTCAGTTACCCAGTCCCTGTGGGTGGGGGCGGGGGTCGAGATGAGTTTTCCCTCATCTCTAGTCACCTGGGGGAGGGGACGACTCCGGGCACAATGACAATTAAGTCGGTCTACCGTACATGGAGTGTCTGAGAACATGTTACAAGTGGTAACGTCTAAGATTCGTAAACGTACGAGTAGTTAAAGATTCTATTTATCCAGACATCAGTATTCTTGGGTAACAAAAGTTCCTTGAACGACTTACTGTAGTAAAGGATAGTCCTCTCTTGTGGTGGCTAAAAATTTTAGACTATACTTTGACAAAACAAAAACATAGGAAAGTATTTTTTCTGAAAGAATCAGTTCGAGAATAAAAAGTTCATAAGACTGAGTATGAGAGCGAACACATCCTTCCTTCGTTCGACAGGGCGAGAGAAGGGAACTCCTGTAATCATCAGTTCCTCTCTATTAGTCACTTGTTTCAGTCGGGGTGGGTGAAAGGATATTTCCACCAATAAAGAGTTCCTTGGATTTGAAACTTATACATAATGGTTCCATGGAGACGTACACCCTAATGATTGTATAAAGGCCACACTTGTCCTTTACTTGGCCTGCCCTTTTTTTGTAGAGAACCAAAGACAAGGAGAGTAGACAAAACAACTCAGTACATCATATTTCCATTCTGTGAGGATAAATTCGACAAAGATCACCAGGGACTCGACCCAAACGACCATCATAGTTTGAAGTGGGTAAATTTTGACCTTCAACGACCATAAATTCCCTTTGTACGAGACAGAGGCGCTCCCCAACTGGAAGTCGACGATTCACGAACACAAGTCAAGAATAAACCCTCTGAACCGAAAATAGGCAAAGTTTCATAAACATCCGGTCGGTTCCCGAATGTAATTACTCTGAAGATCACCGGAGACCAATTGGATATTCAATCATCGAAAAAGAAGTACTGTGGTTGGAAAGTGTCACAAGAAAGAATCTCTGAAATCCGTCTCAAAATTTTAAGAGGAAACACCTTTCTTGTTTATACAAGGTACTGAAACTACTATAGAAAATAGGACCCCCCTGTTTTTTCCAGGATCTTGGTCGATTTTCACTTCTCTTAGGTAATTACTAGTTGGTGGACTCAGTTATTACTGTTAAGTCATGACTACAATGTAAACACCGATAAAGAACGATTGAAAGTTTCCAGTCCCTGAGAGAACTGCTTGACTGCAACTGACGTTTTTGACTTAAAAGACTTTCAGTAGGTCGGTTTTCATCTCTAAAAATTGAAAAGAAAGGGACTACGAACGGAGGATCGACAGAAAATTTAGACCCTAGAAATTTCACAATTTGTCAAAATGATTTGGCATTCTTTGTGACAAACCGTTACGACTTCGGGACAAAACAAGTCAGTCAGGACGTAGAACTTATGTCATACGGTACATCAACTTTTGACTAAAAATAAATGATGTCCACCAAAGTTTTACCTCCTCCTCCCACCTTCCAGTAGTAGGTGACTACTGTTCCGGTGTTTTTTACTCTACTTACATGTCATAAGGTCGACGAAACCGTCTCGAGACACCCAACCAGACAGTGTGCCCCTCTGTGACTTTGATCTTTGTGAGGTGTCTAACTCTGGAACTGACCCCTTTCTACTCTGGGAGACCTTCCGTACCCTTCCTCTTACCTACCTCCGGTCTATCTTTGAGCTAGGAAACGTTACTGAACTGTCCTCTCAATTGCAAGGATCCTGGAGCATATACAAGAAACCTCCATTACGACGTAAATATATCCAACGATTCTTTAAGCTTTCCTTCTTCGTATACAAAGATCCCTATACTCCTTGATCCTGCCTGGAACGGTTGTCATTCTCTTTTCTGAAAGTGAGACATTCGAATCAGTACCTCCCGTTTATCTCGGAACATTAGTCATCTGGTAGTTGCCCAATTCGAGAACCACGGTAACCAGTAAAGATTTCGGTTCGGTCTCTCCTAGTACTCCCAGGGAGGTGTCGAGATATTTAGTCAGAGGATTCCCACCTGTGTGTTCCATACTCAGTCTACCGTATAACTTAAAGAAGGGATGAATATTGGTTTCGTAGTTTAATCAACGACTCTCCTCCACCTTACTATAACCTCCCCAAACTGGGATGAAAATTACTTAAATAGTCATTAGGTCTCGAATCTTAATCGATTATACTAATCTTTTTGTATTCCGTACCGACCTCTCCACAGAAGGATCAAACAACTACCGTAGACACTACACATGTGGTTCTCTAGAACCATAATGTCTGAAACCGATAAGTGGAGAGAGAGGGAAACAAAAAAACAATTAAAGGAGTCACAATTAGTTCTATGGTACACTATCCTGTTTAAGTCATTTGTCTTTTTAACCATACTTGTAGAAATCACGAAAAAAAAAAAGAAGAAGAACAATCTTAAAACGATAACCGAATTCTTATATCAAGGGCCTTGGTAAAAAGAATGTTTCAAGAAAGGAATGTGGCGAACCGATGTCCCACCCGGTTTAATTTCTGTAGATATAAAAAAGTAAACTACACACACGTCAATCCAAATAGTAGAATTCTACCACCGCGAGGGAGACCACGATGAAGTAGACACAAGTTTTCCTGGTTGCGTGCCAGACATAACGATGGTTTTGTAAATGACATATATACACATATGGTATACATACTACAAATATACATTACCCATGGTCGGTCCAGATATAAAAATAAATCTAAGTGAAAAAGGTTCAAAAGAAATCTCACAATACGAATAAAAAGTCAAAAAGAAAGGGGGGACTAAGACAGACCATGAATCTTGACATCACAGAAGTAGCAATTAATTTCTTTTGACAGATTTACTTAAGTGCCTACACTTACGATCACTAGGAAGTACAAAAGCTAATACCCTGTACTTTGTTTGACGGTTAATTTCAAAAGGCCCGGTGAACTAACCCATTCTCGTCACATGTGACAAATTTACGAAATTACTTACTAAAAACTTACCTATCTAAATGGAGTGGGAAAGAGAGAAGTGGACCGAAGGTTACCGGTTCTCCTATTTCTTCTTCTGGAGACTTTTCTGTCTGATACTCAACGAAAACCACCACCACTTCACTACCCTTCTCTCTCTCCTCGTTTTTAGGTAGGAAGGACCCCATCTTTCTATACACAAGACAACGACACGACTCAACGTAGGTTGAGAAACTCTGGGGTACCTGATATCGGGTGGTCTGAGGAGACAGGTACCCCTAAGAGGTCCGTGCTCGCGACCTCAGCCAACGGTACGGGAGGAGGTCCCCTAGAAGGGTTGGGTCCCTAGTTTGGGTCCAGAGGGCTTAACGTCCGTCTAAGAAATGACAGACTCGATGGTCCCTTCGGGTTCTTCTGGCCTCACCCAACGGATAGGGAAGAGGTCCTCTAGAAGGGGTGGGTCCTTAACTTGGCCCCAGAGAACGTAAGAAACAACTAGAAGTCGTCTCGAGAAAAAGACTACGTCTAGACCCGACCGACTACGTGAAACAGACCTCACCCGAACCCATAGTAACGAAAGTAAAAAATTTTAAATAAAACTTAACCTCCTATTAACGAAAAGTTACAACACGACTACAGACGGTCGTTGTTGCATTTAGTCGGTACACAGGGGAGGGAGAACTTGGAGGGAGGGTGGGGGTGGTAGGGTGGGGAGAACCAACTCGAGGGACACAATGTGTCGTTGAAGGGTAATCGACAGTACAATGTATACCATTACATATACAAAGCGACGATGAGAGAGTCAAGGAACGTGGAAGTCAACGAAAAATATAAGAGATCCTCTGAGGTCATGTTCAGTCCCGACTCTTACCCATACCCTTCATAAAGGTCGACCCTTCATAACGAGTTCGAATAGACTACTGACCTCAGTGAAAAAGTTTTACGACTAGGGGACTTCGACGGACCCTTGCACATAAATTTATCCACTGGGAACATCAACCGTGCAAACCTTTTAGGACTAAAGACATGTTCACCTCAGAAACCTAACAAAGTGATATTCTTCCCTACCTTGTAGTTACTAAAAACTTTTATTGTTTGATACACCGGTTATGTATTTGTCGGTTGAGGGGTCCAGGAGGGTTTAATTCGAAAGAACGAATTTATTTGTCTACTACCTGCACAGAGTACAACAATCCCGTCTGGGTTTAATGACTTGTGAAACCTTTGTCTAAACTCTATATTAAAAGATTTAATTAAAAACAAATTACTCGTACTATGAGGTGACTCTCATTTTTCTGACTATAAAGACAAAAAGGGTAGGAATGAACCATGTGGTCCAGTCTCTGAGAAGGAAGACGGACCGCACGTCACATTTACTATAAAAAGAACAAGCCTTCAACGCGTGTTGCACTGACTTATTTACGAACTTCAGTAATAAAGGAGAAGTGAAATATAACCGAAGGAGGTAAATAAGAAAATTTTTTGTATTAAACAAGGGGGAGGGTCACCATAACGTTTCGTTTGTAGTGAGATTGAAGATGACTTTAATGTTCATTTGTAGTGATTAATCATAATTGAACTCCCTTCAGATCAACCTCACTTAATTACCAGGTTAAATATCGTTTTTAACAGAATAATGGAAATGTGTATACGGCTTTGTCTGATATCGTTCATTTTACAACAGTTATTCTACGGACACTCTTACTTGTCCGTTCCTCTTAGACATTAATGGAGTGACTAAGATAATATTTGTTATCGTCGTAAATAAGACATAAGTATCAACGGTCCTACATGTTGTCAATAGAGTAAAATAGGAAAATAGTTGGTCTCCACCTATGACAGAACTAAGAATAAAGGGTCTGTCCGTTCGTCTTTTCTCTTTCGCGCACTACACCAGGTCCCTATAATACCCTACCGGTCGGAGAGTTGATACCTGACTTGCTACCGTTGCAAACATAAGGGTAGAAATGGTGACGTTCAAAGACCAAAGGTTCATGAATTTTTTTTAACTTAAGACATGTGACTTTTGTGACAGTAAGGTGGACGGAACATAATGATTACATGACTCGTTTATATTAAAGTGTCCTCGGTCTTTCTTTTTGAGAGAGGTTGAATATTGAAAGTGGGATGTTTCATTATCTGTGAATAATGTAAATAAAGTTAAGGAATAGAAACACAGATCACACTTTTTAGAAAAAGACTAAGGCATGACCAAACGAATTCTTCAACTGGGGACCTTGAAGGGACCCCCAGGTCACCAATTCTGAGATGTAAGGGTGACGTCCCTCGTGTCCTAAACTAGGGACCACCCCTTGATTCTAGGACTTTCGACACACCGTACCGGTTTTGTTTCGTTTGTCTTCAAGCGGGAAAAAGTCGTTCCTGACAAACTCTGGGGTCCCTGACATTGGGTGGTCCGAGGAGACAGGTACCCCAAAAAGGGTCCGTTCTTAAGGCCTCACCAAATGATAAAGGAAGAGGACCCCCAGAAGGGATGGGTCTCTGGCTCGGGGGTAGAGGACGGAGAGGACGTAACCTTCCACCTAAGAAATGGTGAACTCGGTGGTTGTATCAGGGGTCGTTGTCTTGTCTCTACTAAAATAAAGTCCTTGTATGGTCCTTTCATCCACTCTACTCTTTCGGTGTTTTTTTAGGTCTACGGATATACACACACACACACACACATCGTAGTCCAAAATGTATAACGGAGGAATTTGGGAAATTTAGTCTCGAGGAATGTAAGAGACCATCCCTCTGACTACCAATCTAGTTACTACTTCTAACCGCTATCCTTTTTCACCCCAGTAGACTCGACCTCTCCCAGGACTGAACTTCACTATCTTACTAGTTTCGACGAAGTCATGTCCTTAGAGGAGAGAGTATACGGGACATCTCGTCCCTTTCCAAAAGGAACTGAGAGACCTCCAGGGACCGAACCTGACTTTTAATTTCTGTTTGACTGTTCTCTTTTTGGATATTTAACTCTACATGTTTAAAAATGTACTGTACCCTCGGAAGGATTCCTGGACTTCTTTGTCGACTCACAAAAACACGACGTAAACTACTCACGTCTGGGAGTACCTCCGATCACATGGTTTGACCCCCTTTCAATCGTTCAGGACAGACAAACGTAAGAAGAACCACAGAGAAACAGAAACCCCTATTCCTACGAGGAGACGAGACTTATATCCCTCCCGTGGAGAGTGTACTCCCAAAATACTGGACAAAGTCCCCTCTTCCCGTCATCTTCCAGTCTTACTGGAAGGACGACGACGACGAAAGAGTCTGAGTAAATCGAATTTTATAAGTCACCGGTTTCCCGACATAAACACCCACCACACAGGACTTGGGGCACTTGGGTATCACGAAGAGTTTTGAACCTGACATATGATGGATGTCTTAAAGGACTGCTGTATTCCTAAAAATTGTCCCCGGAGTCCTTCGATATAATCACTGTTCAAAAAAGGGGTGTACGTGTGTGTGTGTGTGTGTGTGTGTGTGTGTGTGAGGAAGAGAGACCCCGACGAGATGTGGGACTGGAACCACCTTACACGATAACCGTCAGTGATCCGTCATAGGAAAGACAAGGAAAGAGACATATTCAAAGAGGTTTAGAGTTCAGGGTATCGGAGATTGACATTTACACTCTCTTTCCTACTGTAACGACCTCAAAGAACACCGAGAACTTTTTCGTGTTAGATATTTCATCTTTACATTTTGAATCGTATTTTTATATTCTTGATCCATTTAAACGTTATTTATGTCGTAATGGGACTAAGATATTTTGTTTTAGGGTTTGTTTTTAGAGATTTATAATGTTCACCACCGTACAAATTACCGTAATACCTACTTAAAATTTAAAAGACCCAAAAAACTAGTACAGACTAAGAGTATTACTCTTTCTTTTTTATAAGGTACTTTGTGTTTCCCTCAACCCACTCTTAGCATCACTTAGGGGTACACGACCAAAATGGTATGTAGTGTTGTGAGTCACCAGTAAGCCAGTAGTCAATCGGTCGATACCAGGCCCTCGGTTTATGTCGGGTCCTCGGACAAAGACATTTATTTCGAAATAACTTGTATCCAGACGAGTAAGTAAATGCATAACGGATACCGTGGTGTTACCGTCTCAACTCATTGACACTGTTTCTGGTTTGTTGGGGGGCCCATCGTGTGAATGGTAGACCAGGAAATACTTTTTTCCAACAGATCGGAATATTAGTGACGAAAAATTCTCTCTTACCCCTACTCTGTCTCAGGGAAAGGGACTCGAAGACTTTAAGAGGACCTGGACAAGTTCCTCGAAAAACCTAGACGACTGTGTTAATGTCACGACAACCTGTCTGACATCGGGTGGTTCGAGGAGACAGGTACCTTAAAAAGGTCCATTCTTATGACCTCACCCACCGGTAAAGGATGAGACCACCTAGAAGAGTTGGCTCCCTAGTTGGACCCGTCAACTAATAACTTCACGATTTGTCTGAAGAAATTCAAAACGGATGTTTATGATTTTATGAAAATGTTAATCCGTGCACCTCGACTCAATCTCATTCAAATCTTACAGGAACCACGGAGTCAAAAAGATCTAGTTGTCGGTTCTTTTTTTTTTCGTGTTTAGTAGTTAATTTTCAATAGCGAAACTTTATCTCCCAAAGGGGTTCTCTAAGATTTCCTCCAAGTCTTATCTGATACCAGAGATCTTATCGTCCTGAAGCTGGTTACCCTCTCTGTCATTTGTCCGTAGGAAAGGGTCAGAGAAAAGGGTTGAACAGTAGTTGACGTCGCGACTCTTACTTTTGTCACGGTTCTTGTACCTAAGACCAGTCCTTCTATTATGGACTATTGGATACTCTACTTCTAATAACCTAATCCTTTTTTTTTTTTTTGTAACAATATTTAATAATCCGACTTTCGTTAAGAAACCATAAAATTTTAATATTTTAGGGTGACGAATAAGGAAGTAGTGTAGGTACGATAACAACTCCTCGATAATACACGATACCTCTCCTTTATCGTCGGGTAAGGTCATAAGAATGGACCTTTTTAAGGTACCTGTCTCCTCGGACCACCCGATGTCAGATACGTACCCCAGCGTTTCTCAGTCTGTACTGACTCATTGACTGGAGCATACGTAATACACGACACTACACCGTTTCATCTCTCCCATACGAGTCGGACTGAGAAGTGTTGAGGTGCCTACCTGACATCGTGTAGTCCGAGGAGACAGGTTCCTTAAAAAGATCCATTCTTATGACCTCACCCAATGGTAAAGGATGAGGTCACCTAGAAAGCCTGGGCCCCTAGTTGGGTACAGAGGACACAGGCGACGGGGTCAAGAACAAGAGAACCACGAGAGTATAAACAAGACGTTCACTAGATTAGATACAGACCTGGCGAACTAAACACCCATTCTTTTAACTTAAAGACAAGGTAACGATAAATTGCACTGAAATATTTAACATAGACATGGTCTAACTCATTTTGTCTAGGATTTTCCCGAAAGTACGGGAAATCGTCGAAAACTCCACGAGAGTACGGGGACAGACGTCCTATACTTCACCCACGTGTCCGACCCGTCAGGACAGGACCTCCCACCGACTCCCGCTGGGCCTCTCAGTCACTCCACCCCTCAAACCCTGTCGCTGTCGCAACGTTACCCTGTCGATATTCCTGGTCTTTCGACCTTACACCCTTAGTCTCGTCGGTCCACCTTTCCGGGGACATCGGTCGAAAGTTTCTCTGGTCTTCCGTAGTCTCTTAGACTTTCCCAATTTAGGACATGTGTAGTTACCATGTTGAGGAACAAGAATCCATTTCAGTCTCTAGATTCCCGGGGTCAGGGGACGGGTACTTAATTCTTGAGGAAGACCTAGTCTACCTCACTTTTGGACTCCTCCTTGTGGGTGCCGAGTGCAAAAGTTCGTAAAACGATGTACAGACAGTGTCAGGCACCTAGTCGAGGATACGGAAGTAGGGTTTACAAACATCTATAACGTATATTGGGGTAAAACTTCTCATTTTATTTGATTCTAGAACTTCCTTCGGACAGACTCCAGTAAACTACCATTCACATCGCGACGGGAAGGGTGAGTCAGGGCAGAATTGAGGTCTCAAAGTTGTTGACTTTCTGTACGTTGGACCTTTTTTCTTTACAAGTGACTTTAGGACTATGTGTAAAAACCGTGTCCTAACAGTCTTTTACGGAACACCTTTTAAGAGAGAGAGAAAAAAAACCAAAGAAGTAAGAGAAAATTTGAAACGACGACAAGTCACCGAGTCAGGATAGACTGAGAAACACTGGGGTACCTGACGTCGTGTGGTCCGAAGGGACAGGAAGTGATAAAGGTTCTCAAACGAGTCTGAGTACAGGCAACTCAGTTTCTACGGTAGGTTTGGTAGAGTAGGAGACAACGGGAGAAGAGAGGAACGGAAGTTAGAACGGGTCGTAATCCCAGAAAAGGTTGCTCAGTCGAGAAACGCAGTCCACCGGTTTCATAACCTCAAAGTCAAAGTCGTAGTCAAGAAGGTCACTTTTAAGTCCCAACTAAAGGAAATCCTAACTGACCAAACTAGACGACTGAATGAATTAAACAAGAAGCCCACGATTGTATACCTGTTATTTAGATAAAATTTTATACAAAAAAATGAAGGTGTATAAGAATAATAATTAACAAATGAATACATTGGTACCCCTCTCAAGAACTAAGTGTGAGGGTAACGACCTGTGTTGTACACGGGAAGGGGCTGAGGGTGGAGTAGATTGTAAGAAGAACTGCTAAGACCCCCCGAGGGTAATCCAACCCCACGTCCACGAGGAGTCGACAGAGAGAAATTGGAGAACTTCGAGTCAATTCATGTTGAATTGTAAACGAAAAGTGTCTTCTACCGTCGGTTGTGTGTGTGTGTGGGAGGGGTGTCGTGTAGTGTCGTGTAGAGTGTGTGTGTACGTGAGATAGTGTGGTGAATCCGTGTGTGTGTGTGCGTGTGGTGTCGGGGGAAAGGAAGGGGTGGGGTAGTATTTTAAGATCCTCCTTTTCAATTACTACGTAGATTTTACCGATTTAACCAAAAATGTAGTCGTCGTTCAAAGACCAAATTTAAGTTTAACAAGGAAATTAAAATGTATGACGAAAGTAGTGATGGTGTATGGTTGATGAGGTCAATCGTCCCAGAGTACGGGGTATGCATTTTTACATAATCTAAAGACTTAGACGAAATGAAGTAGACAACTTTTTCTTTTATTCCAACCGACTCGATTTGTTTAAAGAAGGACTTATCTCATTGGGACGAGAAACACAAACGACTTTACAAACTGTCTCCTCTTAGACTACCCCCATAAAGAAAATCACTGACACGTCGTGAAGTCGAGAGTAGAAACGAAACGGTGACTCACTGAAACTCGTTTCGTGAGGAGAGACCGAGAAAGGAAGTAACAAATATTTTATACTCCAAATAGACTAGAATTGGACTCCAGGTCTTTAAACAGATGTGAGATTTTCGTTTGCATCACAAAAAGAACCCGTACTGAGACACGTAAAAAATAAGGACCCGTACCGTAGTCACTGAAGATGATATCAGTAATTTCTAAGTTTTAACTATCTACCGAAGAATCTTAGTCTTTTAAAGTACTAAAAGTACCACAAGATCCTGTAAAATTATCTTAAATCCCCCGATCGGATACCGTTTTATAATCTAGTCACTTTAAACAGGGGTGTTGAAAGAGGGTAGTCGAGATGTCTACCCAACTCCAACCCATAAGAGGGAAGTGTTTTACTAAAAAACCTTGGGTTCCGGGAAGACCTCGTTGTTTTTGTGAAGACTACTTAACCCGAAAAAAGGGACCTTATGTGTCTTGATAGGTTTTTTCTAGAAGTACTTGGTGCTACCACACTAGTGAGAGGATCTCGATCTATAGGATCTTAAGTTTCAGTTCACCCGGATACTTGTTTCGATCACTCCGGTTCCTTAAGGTCAACTCGATAAAGTTTGGAATTTTCTACTACGAAACTTTCACGACATGAGTAATATAGTCGTTTAAACCTTTTGAGTTGTCACCGGTGTCCTGACCTTTTCCAGTCAAAAGTAAGGTTAGGGTTTCTTTCCGTTACGGTTTCTTTCAAGTTTGATGACTTGTTAACATGAGTAGAGTGTGCGATCGTTTCATTACGAGTTTTAAAAGGTTCGGTCCGAAATTATCATGTATTTGGTTCTTTAAGGTCTACAAGTTCGACCTAAATCTTTTCCGTCTCCTTGACCTCTAGTTTAACGGTTATAGGCAACCTAGTAACTTTTTCGTTCTTTCAAGGTCTTTTTGAAGATGAAGACGAAATAACTGATACGGTTTCGGAAACTGACACACCTAGTGTTGTTTGACACCTTTTAAGAATTTCTCTGCCTTTATGGTCTGGTGGACTGGACGGGAGACTCTTTAGACATACGTCGAGTTCTTCGTTGTCAATCTTGGTCTGTACCTTGTTGTCGGACAAAGGCTTAGTCCTTTCCTCTTGCAGTTTCGACATAAAACAGCGGGACGAACGACAATGACGACGATTCAGTGAAATCAACACAGACTGAGACACGCTGGGGTATCTGCCGTCGGGTGGTCCGAGTAGGCAGGGACCTTAAGAGGTCCGTTCTTATAACCTCGTCCAACGGTAAAGGAAGAGGTTACGTACGTACGTACGATTCAGCGAAGTCAGCACAGGCTGAGACACGTTGAGATACCTGTCGTCGGGTGGTCCGAGGAGACAGGTGTCCTAAGAGATCCGTTCTAAGTCCTCACCCAACGGTAAAGGAAGAGCTACGAATTAATTGAATGTGCGTCTCATGTAGTACACTTTACGGTCCGACCTGCTTCGTATTCGACCTTAGTTCTAACGACCCTCTTTATAGTTATTGGAATCTATGCGTCTACTGTGGTGGGAATGCCATCTTGATTTCTCGAAGAGCTACTTTCAACATTTCCTCTCACTTTTTCAACTGAATTTTGAGTAAAATTCAAAAAAGTAAATCTTTTGATTCTAGTGCCGTAGGTCAGGGTAGTGAAGTACCGTTTATCTACCTCTTTGTTACCTTTGTCACTGTCTGAAATAAAGCTCCCGAGGTTTTAGTGACGTCTACCACTGACGTTGGTACTTTAATTTTCGGGAAACGAGGAACTTTCTGTTCGATACTGGTTGGATCTGTCCTATAATTTTTCGTCACTGTAATGAAACGGTTGTTTGCAGACAAATCAATTTCGATACCAAAAAGATCATCAGTAGATACCTACACTCTCAACCTAATACTTCTTTCGACTCACGGCTTCTTACCTACGAAAACTTGACGCCACAACCTCTTCTGAGAACTCTCAGGGAACCTGACATTCCTCCAGATTGGTCAGGTAGGATTTCCGTTAATCAGGACTTATAAGTAACCTTCCTGACTATGACTTCGACTTTGAGATTATGAAACCGGTGGACTAGACTTCTTAACTCAGTAATCTTTTCTGGGATTACGACCCGTTCTAACTTCCGTGCTACTCTTCCCCTACTGTCCTACTTTACCAACTTACCGTAGTGACTGAGTTACCTGTATTCAAACTCGTTCGAGGGCCTCAACCACTACCTGTCCATTCGGACCACACGACGTCAGGTACCCCAGTGTTTCTCAACTTTTGCTGACTTGTTGACTTGTCTTGACTTTACTTTAATTATATAGTCGAAGGTCCGATAGACCTAGTTTTGTCTTGCCGATGGGTCCTTCTTCTCAGCTTGTGTTGACTCGTTGATTTGACTTGACTTGGGTCCTTCTTCTCTTGTAAAACCGTTTACTCTTCGTTACCGATTATCACCTCAAAACCCTTAGGTAGACTTCTCTCCAAATCATCGCCCCCCACCTCCCCATAAATCAAAACAACCTCGCCTAAATCATGACATGTCTGTGACTCAGAACTCTTCCTTAGGCCACTCCACCAGGAAAAAGAGAAAAATTTAATTTTATTTTAAAACGACACTGTTACTGGATTTTTGAACTTACAAACGTCAGTTCTTTAAAATGAAGATCTAAAAGACTTGTTAAAATTAAGATTTATATCAGTAGTTTCGATTTACAAAAGAGAAAACACAAATCGCCTACCTCAGGGACGACCCGACAACAAGAGTTCAGAACGGACCCTAGTCGAGAGGATAGGAGTGTTGAGACTTCAGTAGAAACCATCTATTGGTGGATAAGATAGATAGTGACACCTACCACTGTCTTCGACACTATAGTTTTCTACGAATGAGGAATCTTCTTTTCGATACTGTTTGGATCTATCATGTAATTTTTCGTCTCTGTAATGAAACGACTGTTTCCAGACATACCAGTTTCTATACCAAAAAGGTCATCAGTACATACCTACACTCTCAACCCAGCATTTCTTCCGACTCGTGACTTCTTGACTACGAAAACTTGACACTACGACCTCTCAGGGAACCTGACGTTCCTCTAGTTTGGTCAGTTAGGACTTCCTTTAGTTGGGACTTATAAGTAACCTCCCTGACTACGACTCCGACTTCGAGGTTATGAAACCGGTGAACTAGACTTCATAACTGAGGAACCTTTTCTGAGACTAGGACCCTTTCCAACCTCCCTCCTCCTCTTCCCCTACTGTCTCCTACTCTACTAACCTACTGTAGTGACTGAGTTACCTGTACTCAAACTCGTTTGAGATCTTCTATCACTTCCTGTCCCTTTGGACAACACGATGTCAGGTACCCCAGTGTTTCTCAGTTTGTGTTGACTCACTGACTTGTTGTTGTTGGAAAAGAGGGTCATGTACTTTAACCGAGACTGAGTGGGAGACTACTTGTGACGAATTAAAGACCGTCTTTTTCTCGATTTCGTCCTTTTCTTACTTAAAGGAAGACCGACTGTTTGTTGAGGATGAACAACGATGATTACCCTTTAGATAAAAATGAGAAACCACGGGGCCGTTACCTCAACTAGGAGTACTGTGCTCCTTTTGGGGTCGGTTTTTAAATGTCTCTGGTAAAGAGAAACCTCTAATATTTGAGTTTCATAGAAGAGATCCTTTGATGTTATGCCATAAAGTCCACTCTTCTGATATAGGCGACACACATAACGTAATATTACAAGTCGGAGATTACTTTTGTAGTAGTGAATGGTTTCTAAAAGTGGTTTCTACTGACACGTCTACTTTAGACAGGAAATTAAAAAAGAACAGTTACGGTAAATTAAAAAGATACATCGACACCTCACTACGTAGAAACAAGGTCTTTTCACGACATCACAATCTTAATCAGTCAGGATCCGGTGGGACCTTTAGGGTAAATGATCGACCCCCTGAAAGACTTTTAACGAGTTGATGAACCTCGGTATCGAAATGGAAGACCTTGTATCCTGACTACTGTAAATGAAACGTCTCCAAACCTCTCCTAAGTTCCGTAAGAGTGGTGTACGTCTCGTGAACTATGTCACGAAGCGCGTATTGACCGTGGGGTGTGTAACATCTGGAACGTCTTGTTAAATTTAGGATTTGTAAAAATGTTGAAAACCTGTTTTAGAGAAGGAAGTATGGTCTTGTCAACCCAGATGGTAAAATAATGACACTTCAAATTTTCCGGAATCTGTGTTCTTCAGACGGAACAACCTTCGGACCTCAGATAGAAAGACCACCTTTTCCGGACACCAGGTTCCTTTCAATACTGCTTTGGTATCTACCTTAAAACATTGGTACCGTGGGGAAGAGCCTCTACGTGAGTCCGTCAAAGACTCGTGTTTTCACCGTGGCTACTCCTTTGACCTGTACTGTTTACTGTTTGTAAACTCGATCAAGACGGAAATTAAGACTAATGACGAAATGAAAGACGTTCTAGACTGGACTCGAATCTTTGCGAGTAGGGAAGGTGTGCACGAGTGGATATTCAACCTAAGGCTATACCGGGGGGCCAGAGGGTTAGAGTATGAAGAACGAATAGGTTTGGACGACAAAACAAGACTAGGTATGTATCGGAAGAACCTCTCTCCAAAAAGAGAATCGTTTATGGGGGACGTGGTAAACCGGGGACCCCAACTTAAGCGAAGGAAAATCTAAATTCTGGGTTTAGTTACTTCTTTATAGAAATTGTACTCCGACAACACAGACGAAGTAGTTATCAGATCTAAGAGGGGGTGGTCTCACAAGAATGTCTCCTCCCCTAGGTCCCCCTTGTACGGTGGCTCCGACACTTCCCTCGCGAGAGACTTTCTGTCTTCCCGGTCCGAGACCGGGGGAGTGGGACTGAGTAAAGAGTAGAAGGGGATGACGGATAGTAGAGAGAAAGGGAAGTAAAGACCCGAGCGGGTCGGAGAGTGTCGTAATAAAAATCAAGACGCTGTTGTGACTGAACAAAGAGAGCACCAAAGAAAAAGGGAAATGGTCCCTACACACTACTAAAAAGAGGAACGCGCAAGTTCCCGCAGTCCTTGTGACACACGAGCACAAATTGGGCAACGTAAAGGGCCTCCAGGAAACAAGTCAACGAGTACTTGAGAATTAAAAAAGGTCCGACCACACAAAACAGGTCTGACGTCGAAAGGACCTCGAACCGACCGGAGAAACAAAACCCCTTCGAATAACGAAGTATCCCTCTGGTAGACTGTCAGCAATAGACGCTGGACTCTCTGTCTTGACGGTCGTTACCCTCAGTCCCCGTCACTACTCACCATGAGGAGTAGCTAGAGGTCCGAGGAGTCGGGGGTGGTGGTAGATCCTGGTGTGCTCGTTTCCCTGGTCCCCCTGTGGTTTACAAGTGTCCTCCTACCTTCTAAAGGGGTGGGTGATCGTGACCGGAACCACAAAGGAACTCGGGGACTGTTACCTCTCTTCGTAACTTAACGTGCATACCTACCAACCGATATACCTACAGACATGAGACTAGGAGGAGGAAGGAAGAGAGGTCGAGAGAAAGGAAAGAGGGGAGGGTAGAAGGAAGGAAGGGAAGTAGAGATACAAAGTGTCGTTAGACGTTATGTACGACCCGTCATAGAGAGGTCCTCCGTTTGTGTTACCGTCTGTCTTACAGCTCATGTTCAGTGACCTAACACAGAAGTCCCTCGACGGGTTGGTGTCACTCTTATTTTAGGCCCGAGAAAGGGTGAGCGTGGTGGGAAAGAGGTGTGGGAGAGGTCGGAAATAACAAACATCTAAAAAAAAAAAAAAACCTACTACCGGTAAGACTGTCCATACTCCACTAACAGTAACATCTAAGCTAAACGTAAAGAGATTATTACTTGGACAACTCTTGTAAAAAAAAAAATTCAACCCCATATCAACGAAACGTTATAACACAATAAAAGACGACACATTGCCTCACTTAGTCGATAAACATATGTGTATAGAGGAGGGAAAGCTCGGAAGGAGGGTGGTGAGGCGGTGGTAGGGTAGGGAGATCCAGTAGTGTCTCGTGATTCGACTCGAGGCACACGATATATCGTCGAAGGGTGATCGGTAAGTAAAATGAGTACCATCACATATATAATCGCGGAAGGGACCACCGAGTCTACCATTTCTTAGATCCTCTGGGACCAAGGTAGGGACCCAACCCTTCTAGAGGACCTCTCCCCTTACCGATGGGTGAGCCCATAAGGACGGACCTTTTAAGGAACCTGTCTCCTCGGACTCAGAGGGTTAAGTAGGGGCGGGGGAAGGGGTGGGAGTGAAACACAGGTGCCCAGGTAAGAGATGGTTGTACAGAGATAAGAATTGGTCGTTTACTTCTTGGATTCGGGAGGGTAAAACCCGTATTGTGTTTATCCACATAGACATGGTGAAAAGAACTCAGGTGTTTATACGAAATTATATGCTTTAAACAAAAAGAGAAAGACTGATTCTTGTCAAGTGTTTCACATGTTTATCACGTTTGTAATTTTTCCTATATTACTTCTTTTTTTTAGGTATGTGTTTTAGTCTCAGGGACCCCCTGAGCGGTAGTGAAAGGTAGGGGGCTGGAACGGACGGAAGGACTATGTCGACAGCCGAGTGAGGAGTGAGTCTCGAAGGAGTGACTCCAGAGGAGGACTTTACGAGACCGAAGTCTTGAAGAACATCCACGACTGGAGAATAGGACTAAAATTGGGTTTCAGAGGTGAGGGCCTCTGTGGAAAGGAGAAAGGGGGTCGGAGGCTACGAGAGATAACGGACAAAACGAAATCAAAGGAGTGTCGAAAAGAGAAGTAGACTTTGAGAGAGACACAAACGAACGAACGAATGAAGGACGGAAACACAAGTCAAGGTGTTAGCACAGGTTGAGAAACGGCGGGATACCTGATATCAGACGGTCCGAGGAGACAGTACCTTCAGAGATCCGTTCTGACGACTGAGAGATAGAAAAAGAGGTACACCAGGGGTCACGGAGAGTACAATCACACAGAAGTTATTTACAGACAACTTACTTACCTATTTATCTATGAGAGGATCCCCCGTATTCTTTATGTTTTTATTGTAGTATTTATTTCTATTATTATTACTGACAACGACTCGTGACACAAAATACATATGATAGAGGGCAGAAGTTTTGGTAGTACTCTCCTCTCATAATGAAAATATAAAACGGTTTTTTTTTTTTTTTTCCTCCGGGAGTTCTCAACCATAAAAGGGTTCCGGTGGGTGGAACACTCCCTTCCTGGACCCTAGGTAGGGGTCTGTCCAGACTGAGAGTTCGGGTGTCGCCAAGAAAAGAGACCTGGCACCACAGAGTATGCACATTTGTTGATACTATGTTCGGTCTTTCGCTATTCGAGGTACTCTCCATGTCTATTTTATAGTACTCTTAAGTCTCTTTCTTCTGTACCGAAGACCTACTACCGTTGTCCTTTCTCAACACTGTTCCACTAAAACACAAAGACCCAGAGTCGGGAACTTCTGAGCCCCCACCTCCTTCCACCCTCCAAGACCTGAAAACCTTCACCTTATACTTTAGGGTCCCACACAACACACACACACACAAAATGCCATCTCTTATCTTTCCACTCTTACTGATACTCAAATTTAAGACAAGACTCTTTGGAACATTCATCGACACCCTCCCGTATAAAGGAAGAAAATAGGTCGAAACAGAAAGTAAGAAGAAAATTCTGTTTTGATGTGTAGACATAGATAATCTCATTCTCTAAGTATATTTGTAGATATTAGAACGTAAAGACAAAATCGTCTGGAACGATAAATAGATGGGGGTTTTTACATAAAAGGATGACTCAGTGTAAAATTACAGTCTACATTCGATTTACAAGGGTCCGGATAGATCGGTCCCCCGCCCCCACCCCCCGCCTCCCCTCCACCAGTGTACACTGGTGAAATGGTGAATTTGGGTCTAAAAGTACTAAGTCATAGAGGCAGAAGAGTTCGTCCTAAATACAGGAGGTGGTTCGGAGACGGGTCTAATAGGAACTCAAGGTCCTTCCGTGTAGTCGACGCAAGTGTGTTCCGGAGGAGCGACCGTACCGAAACGGAAGAAAGACGACGTCCTGCGCCGGAAGAGGCGTCCGAGAACCTAAGACACAAAAGATGGTTCGGAGGACGGATCCCGAGGTTTGGGTCTCAGTGATCAAAGGTTTAACCGACGTAAAGAAAGTCGGGAGGGTCTTCACTTCGGAGTGTCCTGTCCCTGTTTTGGAGGAGAGAAGACCCCCGATCCGACCCTTGGTCTTAGCTTTCGTGTCATTTTATCGGTCGCAGTATTACCTAAGGTAAATTTTCCTATGACTATACAACACTACCTTGACTTACACTCTTATAATAGTCAGGACTACTACATCTTCACTAACACTATCTCTTACTTTACCTCCAGTACTTGTATGTGACTAAAGGACTAGAAAGTCACTTCTGTGTTTGGTATTAAATATTCGTTTTGATTTATATTTATTTGCTTATTTCGTTTCCCATCTTCATTGTTATATAAATTTTATTTTTATATTCTATTTATATTTTGAATTATTACCCCTCCTTCGTTGATATTATTAACACTAGATGACACTAGATCAACACTAGATCAACGGAAATATTGATGTTGATATAGTGTCAAATCGTACTGTTTTTCGGTAATCCTCACTTCCAGATTGTCAAAGTTCGGAACAACAACAAATCAGCGATTCAACACAGGCTGAGAAAAACACTGAGGTACCTGACATCGGGTGGTCCTAGGAGACAAGTACCCTAAAGGGTCCGTTCTTATGACCTCTCCCAACATTACTGTTGGAAGAGGTCTCCTAGAAGGGTTAGGTCCCTAGCTTGGACGTAGAAGACGAAACCGTCCACTTAAGAAATGGTGACTCGGTGACCCCTTCGGGTCTAGGTAAGGTCCGTAGAGTTTATTTTCACTTATAATTTACTCAAATTAATCTATTAATTTAAAGTTTCTCTTTAAATTATCTTTTTTTATGTCCTGTGATAAAAACAATGTATCTTGTCTCTTTATAAAATTTTTATTTGACAGTTTTCATTCTCTTATTTGATTTTTAGACTCTGTAAACTAATATGGTCTTATTTCCTAAAAATAAGGTGTTTGTAATAGTACTGATTTTACCTATGTAGTTACTATCTTACTCCCTTCCATAAAAGGTGTAGGTTCGGTTTCTGATTATAAATCTAATTAGTTCTTTGAAAACTCTTGATTTGTATTTTTATGTCGTTCTGGTTAATCTTTCACTCTTTCCTATACTTATCCGTTCTATGACTACTCCTGTGAACTTTTCAATTAGTCACAAACTTCTCTTTTTTTAGTTTTAATTTCATTGTTCCCATACAGCATATGTGGGTAACCTGACTGTTGTCTTTTGATTAGTCACCCTAAGTCCCGTATCTTTAGGGATATGTGACGATCACCCTCATATCCGACCAGTCGGTAAAACCAGTCTAATTTGTCGGTGCATGGGATACTAAACCTGTGCTGACTCGCTGATTCGTGTCGTGTCGTGGAACATTAATCCTTCAGGTCGTCTCCTCAATACTGTGGTAATCCAAGGATTTCCTGAACGCTCAGGGAACCTGACGTTCCTCTAGTTTGGTCAGTTAGGATTTCCTTTAGTTGGGACTTATAAGTAACTTTCCTGACTACGACTTCGACTTCAAGGTCAGACAACCGGTGGACTACACTGCTCAGCTGAGTAACCCTTTTCGGAACTACGAACCTTTCCGACTCCCTTTCTCCTCTTTCTTCACTGTCTCCCACTCTACTAATCTACCGTAGTGACTGATTTAGTTGTACTTAGACTCGTTTGAGACCCTCTAAACTTCCCGTCCCTTCGGACCGTACGACGAGAGATACTCCCACGTTTCTCAGTCTGTGTTGACTCGATGACTTTTTGTTATTATTTCTCGATCCATGTTACTATAATCAATGTCTCCGTACACGCCATAGTCCCTTGGACCCACGAGTAGTGGCCTCCTCATCTCTACATATTAGTTCACCTACAAGTAAAACCTCAAATAGTGTGGTCAATCTTCGACACCCAAGGTACAAACGTGTTACTATACCTACCCAGAATTTGTGTCACGGATTCCCTTTCTCCATTGTGTATAATTATCTTATTCTACATGATCAGTCGAGAGACATAGGTACCCAGGACGTGGGTGCCTACACGTTCCGGTTGACATGACGCGACAAAATATGCTTCCTGAACCCGTAGAAGCCTAGAACCATGTGTACACACACAAATCAACGAGTCAACACTCGTGTGAAACACTGAGAAACACTGGGACACCCAACGTCGGGCGGTCCGAGAAGACGGGTACCTTAAAAGATCCGTTCTTGTGAACCCCGTCCAACGGTAAAGGAAGAGGTCCCCTAGAAGGGTTCCTAGCTTGGGGGTAGAGGACGTAACCGTCCACTTGAGAAGTGGTGACACGGTGAACCCTTTGGGTTACACATAGGTACCTCCAGGACTTTGGTTAGTGGGGTACTAAGTCACCCTGGTGACACCAGGTGGGATCGTAAATACAGTTCTTACGTCCGTGTGTGGTTTTGTCGCATGTCAAACGGTCCTATGATTAAAAATCTTTCTATACTTTGTACTTCGTACAATCTTACCAACGGATAAACTCCCCCTTCCCATCCCCTCCTGCACACCCCTATTTTTCCTTTTCTAGGAAACTTTCTTATTTATTCTCCCCGGAACACAATGGTTACTATTGTTACACGGTACTTAACTTCGCAGACTATTTGGATTGGAAGACAAGGGCTTCGAATTTTTTGTTTTGTTTTGACTTTATATTTGATCTGTTTATTATATTTGTTTTGTCTCTTCAAACACTTTCGCTTCGGAACCTTTCAGGGTCCGGGTCTACCGAAAAGTCCCTCCAAGATGGTTTAGCAATTTCCTGGCTATTGAGGTCCCGGTACGTCCGACAAAGTCTCGTCTTTTCCCCCTTCGAAACTTTACTCAAAAAACTGCAATCATCAGGAGTGTTACGGTGTTTCTATCGTATTTTTCTTTCGGCATTTGTCATACTGTGACAATCCGTTTTTCGGATTTATTTTATAACCGTCTATCTAAGGCTGTTGTGTAATTTTTTTATTGAGTGGGGTTACTTCCCAAATAAAATCCAGGTATGCCGACTAAAGGTTGATCCTTAAAATTGTACTAAATCGTTTAGTCATTTACTTCGATGATTATATATTTCCAGTAAACGGGATTATGTACTCCTTTTCGTAAGTTATTATAAATTATGACTAAAAAATTTAACTTTCTCCAGGGAATTGTTTTATAATCATTGAGTTTTATAATCTATTAAACTTTTTCTTTATTCATGATTTATTTTTCTTCTTTACGATTTCCATTGTAAATAACCCAGGAGAGATATTCTTTCCCTGACTAAACATAGGATGGTCGTCATTATGTAAGTTAGAAGTATCAGTGGGATACTCTGTCTATTATAGTGCTTTGGGTAAAGTGTCTCCTTCTTTGTCCGAAATGTCTCCGATTAAGTGAGTCCAAGTGTGTCGACCAGTCATCGTCTTGACTCAACGTCTGTATCCTTTGGATTGTGGTTTTAATGTATAGGAAATAATGAAAACCCCACGGAGACAGTATTCGGAAATTTTAAATAAAATAAAAACCGTCGTGACCCAGAAACAACGACACGTTCTCGAAAGGGATCAACACCGAGGTCTCGTGGGTCCAAGGACCTATGGCGTGTACGCAGACATTGATTGTCTGAGTCTTCCACGTCACGTGTCTGAGTCAACGGGACAACGTACACCCTAGAATCAAGGTCTGGTCCCTAGCTTGGATACAGGTGACGTCACCGTCCACCTAAGAATTGTGCCTTGGTGGTTCCTCCAGGGAACAGGATTCAAAACGAAATTTTTTGTCAAAGGAAGGGACAAAAGAGGAGAGTGTAGGTGACTCAATCTACACAGAAGACGAATGCAAAAACACTTAAAGACTTACGTGACTCAAGGTTACCGTCAGATGGTTATCAAGATAGACAGTCGTAAAGTAGAATAGGTTCTGAAGTAAATTCTTCTTTATCTCACAATGTTCAAATAAAGAGAAACAGTCCGTGGATGTGAAACCGTTCTTATTAAAACTTACTATTGTAAACAATTGTACACGGATTACATCTAACATCGGTATTCCTATTATACAATTAAACATCAAAAAAAGGGATTTCTTTAATCAGTAACTCACAATTTTATTCAATTTACGTAATTTTCCATGCGTAATACTGAAAATTTCTTTACGATAAACGTAACAAAAATTCATTTTTATGATTCAGTTTATTTCAGTTACTAGATAACGGGTTATTTATAGAATCCCCCAGAGAAGATTATATATTCCTACTGAATATTACGTGTGTGGTCATTGATGAAATTAAAAATATTGTTTATTTATAAAATTACACGAACTTTATAAAAAGAAATTACCGAATCTATAAAAGTCGGTGAAGATGAATGTTTTTATATTAACTAAATGAATTACGAATCGTCCTACGACTCGACCTCCAAAATTGTATCACAGTTCTATATTGTTTACGAGTGTGGTGTATGTTTTTAGTTGTGTTTTACCCGGTTTCTGGAATCACATTCTCTATTTTATCATTTTGAGTTAAGGATCGTCAATTAAATCTCGTCAGTTCCGTCCCGTCACTACATTATGTCTTCTTTCTCGTTAACACACTTACCTTGTCCTTCCTTCACCGTGGTGCACGTCTGGATATCTTAGGGAGATTAGAGGTGTAAAAGGTCCTTTCGGAATAGACACGTCTCACAGATAGGATAAAAGGTCGAGACGGAGGGTCGTTCTAGTTGTGAAGGGACATGTTTTCACTCTCTTTTTCTCCTTCGGGAACGTGTCATTTATTGTGTCTTGATTGTTGGACTTCTCGACGTTCACGTAAAAGAATTCAAACCCTGACACCTTTTATAAGTGACTATTCGTGAAAGAGTGGATGCCGTGGATATCGTGACGGACGTAATTAAAAAAATTGTTCCTTACTAGTCGTGAAAGATGTCTCACAGAACTAAAAAACAAAAAATTAAATTAAAGCTTGGGCCTTGAGGTCGTAACGTCCGGCTAAGAAAGGGCAGACTCGGTGGTCCCTTCGGGAATGTATGTTAATGATGACGATTCAGAGAAGTCAACACAGGCTGAGACACGCTGGGGTATCTGTCGTCGGGTGGTCCGAGGGGGCAGCGACCCTAAGAGTTCCGTTCTTGCGACCTCACCCAACGGTAACGGAAGAGGTTACATACTTTCACTTTTCGCTTTCACTTCAACGAGACAGCACAGACTGGGAGTCGCTGGGGTACCTGACGTCGGAAGGTCCGAGGAGGCAGGTACCCTAAAAGGTCCGTTCTCATGACCTCACCCCACGGTAACGGAAGAGGTTCTCACAGAACTAAAATTTCTGAAGTATCCAAATAAAGTTTTCCACGAAGTGCCTTTCCATATACAGTACTACCGAAGATGTTCAAATATATTAAGTAATTTCAAACCGTTTGTAGACCGTCACCTGTGTACAAATATGGGTTCCAGCTTACTCTCCGAAACTTTACACCATAAACCAACTTACGAACCACTCAATCGTCTCCTGAAGTGATAGTGTTTATTCTGTCAATTTCAAGGTCGACCATAATAAAACTAAGGAGAGAGTTTCATGACGGAAGTTTTTTATCAGTAGAGATGACTCTTAAATTTTTCTTACGACGAGTAAGATGTATCAAAATAGACATTTTCCTTTTTATGACAAGTAACGTATATCTAAGATTTTTTCTGATAAAGAGTCGATGCGTAACTCGTTACTATAAATTTGATAAAACTGTTACGTCTGGTTACTTTAGTCATCTATTCTTTAAGATCACACGTTTGGGACTAGATTCGGTTTGGAATTTAGAATGTCTACTCCTGTGACCCCGAGTCTACATTTCACAGTTTCCACTCAAACAGAATAAGATTCCCGAAGGGACCACTGAGCCGACATTTCTTAGACGGACGTCTCGTCCTCTGAACTTCTTCTGTACCTAAACTAGTCCTTCCAGGGGACCTCTTCCTTTACCGTTGGGTGAGATCATAAAAACAGACCTCTAGGTTACCTGTCTCCTCGAACCGCATGACGACAGGTTCCCAAACGTTTCTCAGTCTGTGCTGACTCGCTGATTTGTTGTTGTTTTTGGACAGATGACAGATGGTGAGTTACGACTGTCTTCTAACCTTACACCGGTCTTGATAGTTTACAGAACTTGTTGAAGGAGTTTCGAGAATAAGTTTCAGTCGAACCGGGTCTTTTATCCTTGACTCAATGTCACCGATTCAGGTAAGAAAGAGAATCGAAACAAGGAAGGAAAATTCCTTTCCTCCTTTCTTGAAAATATAAAACGGGAATTAGACACCTGCAGTACGACTGTGACCAAAGTCAGAGAGATATGGATGTACCCAGCTTCAACGTCCCTTCGTCACCAGACCCCGACACGATAGTCCGACTATCGACACTTAAACGGTACAAAATGACACGATGAACAACTCCTTTTTGTCTGCTAGAATTGCCTGAAACTCTACGTACCTAGGGTGACTTCGGACGAGGTATGAACGCGCGAGTCAGGGACTCACGTACCCCAGGAGCAACACCACCGAGGAGACCAATACCTTGTGTCCGACATCCGTGTACCCGAGTCGTCAACACCACGTACCCGAATCGACAGGACACCGTGTGTCCTAGAAAGGTCTGGTCCTTACTTGGATACAGGAGATGTGACCGTCGTCTAAGGATAGGCGACACGACGGTCCCTTCAGGGGTGGTGGTTCGGAAATATAAGTTAGACATGACGAGAGACCTTCTCTAGTACCATCGGACTCAAACACGTCTGTTCCTAATAAGGAAAGAGAAGAACGCGAGAAGTGCGAAGGTTTACTTTCAGAGTAGTGACGTGTCCTCGTGATTGACCTTTAGGAGAGCCGAGTCTAGAAAGACCTGGAGTCACCCCAGACCTCCCTAGGACACATTTCGAGACTCGAACCGACGAAAGGTGAGGGGTCAACCCTCGGGGTGGATACTGTGACCGGTCACTTCAGGGAGAGGAGAAAATCTAAATTGGACACACGCGGACATTACAGACCCCGATACCTACGTCAGTCACCTCTTCCCCTCCTACGTAGAACAACGACCTATCCCACTAGGTATATTACAGTCTTCTTCTTAGACGGAACTCTAACTTCCCGGGTCCTAGATCTCCATTTAACGGTCTCGGACTTAAATCAGACACACTAGGACCCACCCAACTCTTCGGAATCCCTTGAAATCAAAGAATTGGACGTTTTACCCCCCAGTGCCGTCAAGAATCGAAGGTCCAAAGATGTCTCTGACTTACAATGTTCGAACTCAGTCCGAGAATTTTCGTATGACCCATAGACCTTCGTGAGTTAGGTACCTGTGTGAACACTTGAGATACTTTTTCCAAAACTACCAATTAAATAGTTCTAATACGACTTAGATACACACACACACAACGTACACACAACACACCAAGGACCTAGAGTTCAGAGTAGAAGTCAGTATAAATACCTCTAAGAACAATCCTCAGTCACGACACCCCTTCTTGTTACCTTATAATGAGTCGGTAATTTTCCTTGTTTTAACACGGTAAACGTCTCTATACCTACCTGGATCTCTGACAGTATGTCTTACTTCAGTCTTTCTCTTTCTGTTTATAGCACATAATTACGTACATACACCTTAGATCTTTTTACCATATCTACTTGAATAAACGTTTCGTCCTCATCTCTGTCTGTATCTTTTATTTACATACTTGTGGTTCCACCCTTCCCCCCACACCCTACTTAACCCTCTAACCCTAACTGTTTATGTGATAACTATGATACACATTTTATCTATTGATTACTCTTGGATGAATGTTGTATCCCTTGAGATGAGTTACGGGACACCACTGGCTTTACCCTTTCTTTAGACTTTTTCTCACCGATATACATATACATATCGGATAAGTGAAACGACATACTTGTATTGTAACATTTCGTTGATATGCGGTTATTTTTAAAAAATTTATATATCTCGAGTTGCAGACTTTCTTCTTTGATCTATTATTTTACGAACATTTACGGTGTCCTGATTCCGTCGATCAGTATGGAAACCTTAGGTCTCGCTCTATCTCCCTAAACCCCGATACCTCTCCTCCCGGCCGAAGGAGTTCTTACGTCCCGAAGTGACTGAACGTTTAGAGACGTATGGTCCGAGAATTAAGAGACTTAAACAAAGGTGAATACTATTAAACCACAGGTAAATATCAACTCTCCCACCGTACCTTTGTACTGACTCTTAACACAGACGTGCCCGTGCGACCGACTAAACGGTTGGAGTGCTCTCTCACGTCATCCCGATGAATAGTCCTGTCAGCCGAAGAGGTCTCCATAGAGAAGGGTAGAGGACGAGTACGACCCCTCCCGACCCACACCTTTGGGTCTTTGACTTAAGACCTCGACTCGCCTGTTTCCTACGACTACGCTCGAAAGGAATGGTGACTCAAACTCGTTTAAGGCCCTCTATCACTTCCTATCACTTCCTGTCTCTTCGGACCACACGACGTTAGGTGGCCCAGTGTTACTCAACCTGTGTCGCATCTTTGACTTGTTACTATTTCGGTCCTGTTGCGTGACGACAGAACTTGGGGACTGTCGGAGAAGCTTCACCCCACTACCACAATGGACGGACCCCGACGACAGAACTTCATGGCGCTTGGTCCACCGAATCTTGCTGTCTTTGAATAAAAGAGTGTCAAGATCTCCGCTTATAAAATTTAGTTCTACAACCGTCCCACTCAAGGGAGACCTCCCCATTCCGTCAGGTACGAAGAGAGATCCACAGATCGCCGACGACCGGCAGGGACTGCAGACAACTGAACCCCGTCGCACCAGAGGTAAAGGACGGAGTCAACAGTGGTTCCAGGAGGAGTGACACGGAGACAGAAGGGGAAAGACAGAACATATTCCCGAGAAAAGCACCCTAATTCCCGGTGGGATTAAGTTCTACCAGAGGGAAACTCAAAGAATGGAAACGATGTAGACGTTTCTAGTAAGGTCAGTTCCAGTATAAGACTCCGAGGTTCACCTATAAAAAACCCACTGTGTCAAGATAGGTCATGTCACTGGTGTATAAAAAACAAGTCTGGGTCTGTGAAACGGTAACTGTTACGATTCGACCTGTCTTTGGTCAGTTCGTAGAACCGAACCCGTGAAGGAACCTGTGCTCCTGACCAAGATACAAGTAGAGATCCATTGGTGGATGGAAGAGAGAACTCTCCTCGTCGAGGTCCTACACCCGACCCTTCTACCTCACGTTTCTAACTTACAAAGGATTATGGCTGAAGACTTACAACGGCTATAGGAGAAGGTTTATAAGTGAGCGAGGAACTGATCAAGAGAGGAAATCCCTGTGACTTCAACTTTACTTTCAGAGAAGAGAGCAGGTTTACAAAACTGTGAGAGAAAACGATTAGAAGGACGAGGACAATAATTGGTAGTTGGTGTTTACCCCTTTTTACTGCCACTCCTTTTATGAAGATGTCCGTAACCCTTTCCTCACCTCTATTCACAAGGACGGACGAAAACATATTTTCTTACACATAATCTCCCCGAAAGGACCACCAGGTCACCAATTCTGAAACGGAAAGTTCCGTCCCCCACGTCGAAGTTAGAAACCAACCCCTTGATTCTAGGGTGTACGGAGTACCGGTCTTTTGATTTCGACTTTTACCTTCGTCATAGCACTGTTTAAGTTATTTCTAAAAATTTCACCAGGTGTTGTTTTTTTTAAATATTTTTCTTACACACATTCCCTTTTAAAGTGAACGAAATGAAAATACAAAGTTGTGTTCTGTACTTGTGAACATTCTCTTTGGAGTGGTTATTAAATTTTTTAACGTCATCTTTGACGTCATCTTGTGAATGTGTATTTATTTGGGTTGTCTAAGAAAAGTGACATTATAACACTATCAATTACACTGACTCCTACGTCCCACTTACCTGTCCGAGTATGCGACGACTATTTTATTTTTCGTCATCTGAAAAGACCTCCTGTCAAACTGTAGTTTATAGTTTACGGACTTTCTATATATGTCGGTAGGTGGATCAAAGTGAAGTTCTTTAGATAACCCTTCTTTTTCTTTTTTCTCTAAACAATGTCAGGAGACACACTCCCATGTTTAAAAGAAAAGAACCCGAGGTTTTAGTCACTATCACTGACGTTAGTACTTTAATTAAAGTACTTATTTAGTACTTTAATTTTCTGCGAACGACGAACCTTCTTTTCGATACTGTTTGGATCCGTCACAAAATTTTTTGTCTCTGTAGTGAAACAACTGTTTCCAGGCATATCAGTTTCGATACCAAAAAGGTCATCAGTACATGTCTATATTCTCAACCTGACATTTCTTCCGACTCACGGTTTCTTGACTACGAAAACTTGACACCACAACCTCTTCTGAGAACTCTCAGGGAACCTGTCGTTTCTCTAGTTTGGTCAGTTAGGACTTCCTTTAGGTGGGACTTATAAGTAACCTTCCTGACTACGACTTCGACGTCGAGGTAATGAAACCGGTGGACTACGTTTCTCGACTGAGTGACCTTTTGTGGGACTACGACCATTTCTTACTTCCGTTTTCCTCTTCCCCACCGTCTCCTACTCTACCAACCTACCGTAGTGGTTGAGTTACCCGTACTCAAAGTCGTTTGAGACCCTCTACTACTTTCTATCCCTTCGGACCCAACGAAGTCAGGTACCCAGTGGTTTGCAACCTGCACTGAATCGCTGACTTATTGTCGTTGTGCAGTGTATGATACACAGCCAGTCTTAGGCAACTTTAGGCTCACACCGATATCAACCGATTTACTCTTCCGTAAGTACACTGTCGTCCCGTGCGTCGGTCATTTTTGGTACAAAATCCCTGAAGGGACCGTCAGGTCACCAATTCTGGGACACGATGGTGACATCCTCCGGACCCAAGTTAGGGACCAGCCCCTTGATTTTAGGACCTACAACGTGTCACACCGTTTTCTGTTCTGTTTTGTTTGTTGTTTTATTAGTATAAAATCTTTTTTATAAATTACCGTAACGGTCTGCTACTCCTAAAATAAATTTTAAATTCTCCGTCCAATGTTTCGTCATATAAGTGTTACTAAGGGTTAACTTTTTTTTCTTTGTTCGTTGAAATAAGGAACCCTTTTTTTACTGTCGACCTACCTATGTACAGTCTTACAAGTTCGACTTATAGAGACTTCTTACTCGAATGTTCCACCATAAAGATAAAAACACAATAAGACGTAGATACATAAAAGATGTTATTTGTATACAATTAGACATAACGACAATACGATTCTTTATGTATGTGGGTTATTTTGTTTTTCCTTTCTACTTGTATTATCCTTTTTTATTAGACTCAGGGACAGGAAACGGGAAGAAGAAAGAGTGACACAAGGAACGTATCATGTTCCAGTTCGATAAATCCCTGACCTTAGATATATATGAGGGGTCGCTGACGGTAGGGGAAGAGGGGCTGGACACATGAGTGTCAGTTCGGGAACCACCGTACGGAAATGTCTGAGAGACTGGGACTGTTACAAAGAGATTCGGACCGAACAAGTGTACAGTATATGGAATCATTGAGAAACTTGGAGACCCTACTTTTTCCAACCCGAAGGATCCACCGAATCACTCATTTCTTAGACGGATGTTACGTCCTCTACTCTTAAATTAGGGACCCAGTCCTTCTAGGGGACTTCCTCCCGTATCGTTGGGTGAGGTCATAAGAATGGACCTCTTACAGTTCTCGTCTCTTCGGACCACCGGTTGTCCGGTGCCCCAACGTTTCTCAACCTGTACTGACTTCGCTAAATCGTACGTGTGTACGTGTTACTTTCCCTAACGAAAAGAAACTCGATTGTCAGACCTTGTTTTAAACTTGTCAGAAATCACAGTGAAAGGATAGGAGAGTATCAATGAGGACGAAGATCGGTGAGACAACCCTCCCGTCATGTGTAACGGCTGTGAGTGACTTTTAGATGAAACTAGGTGACGTCATTCAACTTAGACGGTAAGTTCGGAAAGTACAACAGTACTCGGAACGAGACTTTCGTTCAGAAAACCAAATACTCTAAGCGGGACTTTCGTTTAGAAAACAAATCTGTCTATTAGAAAATTTTTTTAAAAATAATCTCATATTAACTAAATGTCACAACACAATCAAAGTATACATGTCGTTGCACTTAGTCAACATGTATATGTATACAGATCAATAAAAATCTAAGAAAAGGGTACATCCAGTAATGTCTCATAACTTATCTCAAGGAACACGATATGTCATATCAATAGATAAAATCTATTGATTTTTATAAGTGGATAAAATATATACGACGACGACGACGACGATTCAACGAAGTCAACACAGGCTGAGACACGCTGGGGTATCTGCCGTCGGGTGATCCGAGGGGGCAGGGACCCTAAGAGGTCCGTTCTTGTGACCTCACCCAACGGTAAAGGTAGAGGTTACGTACTTCCACTTTTCAGTTTCACTTCATCGAGTCAGTACAGACTGAGACACTCTGGGGTACCTGACGTCGGATGGTCCGAGGAGACAGGTACCTTAAAAGGTCCGTTCTCATGACCTCACCCAACGATAACGGAAGAGACTAAAATAATATCATCACACATAAAACCTGAAGAGACCACTAAGTCGTCATTTCTTAGACAGACGTTAAGTCCTCTGTAGTCAAACTAGAGAACCAGCCCTTTTAGAGGACCTCCTCTTGTACCGTTGGGTGAGATCATAAGAACGAGCCACTTAGGGCACCTAACTCCTCGGACCCCCGATATCAAGTTCTCCAGAGTTTCTCAACCTGTACTCGCTTCGCTGACTTGTGTGTGTGTATATGTATGTTACACACATAATCTGTCTATTAGAAATTGAATAAGATAAAAGTCACAATCAGTTCATAAACTCCGAAAAAAAGAAGTTTCGACGAGTAACTGGTCAAGATATATAATTTTTTTATAAGGTATGGGTGTGAGGGAGATAAGATGTGGATGGAGGAGTGAGTGAGTGGTCTCGACTCTACAATGTTAAAGACTAGAAAATATAGTAACAACGATAACGAGTAAAAGTGGACTGAAGAATACGGAAGCTCCGTGGTAGGAGTACGAGTCGAATCAAAGAGTTGAAGTAAACACGCACAAAAATTCTATTCGACACCAGGTGACCTCTTCCCTTACCGTTTGGTGAAGTCATAAGAACGGAACTCTTAGGGTACTTGTCATACTTTTCTGTTTTACTATCCTATGACTTTCTCCTTGAGGGGTCCAGTCATCCACGGGTTATACGATGACCTCCAGTCACCTCTTCATTGAGGTCTTTCTTACTTCCCAACCTCGGTTTCGTTTTTGTTATGGGTCGACACCTACACGGACCACTATCTTGGTTCAAAGCTACGACATTTCTCGTTATAACGTATCCTTTGACCTTACAGTCCAGGTACTTAGTTCCGTTTAACCTTCACCAGTTTGTCCTCTACCGTTCTCACTTGCAGCTGTAAGATCCTTAGTCACTTGATTTTACCTGACCTTACCCACTTAAATTGAGTCTACTGGTAATATAGATGATGACGCCCATTCTTAGGGAATCTTCTTTACCTCATCGGTAGTACCAGTTGTCTTCTCAGGGTTTACGTCATGAACCTACGTTAGAGTTTTTACTGTCTTACTAGAGACAAGTAAAGGTTCCGTTTGGTAAGTTATAGTGTCATTAGGTTCAGATACGGGGTCGATCATTACGACTTCTTCGACTTCAACTTGTCAAGATACTTCTGGATGTTCTGGAAAATCTTGATTGTGGGGTTTTTCTACAGGAAAAGTAATATCCCCTCACCTTACGTTTTCATCCTTCAGTTCTTTGTGGACCTCATTGTCCGTTTAAACCGGAACCTTACGCCTTACTTCGTCCCGTTTCTGATTATCTCAAAACGGTTCTTTTACGTGACCAGTATCGTTTGTGGGAGAAGGTTGTTGTGTTCTCTTCTGAGATGTGTACCTGTAGTGGTCTACCAGTTGTGGCTTTAGTCTAACTAATATAAGAAACGTCGGTTTCTACCTCTTCGAGATATGTCAGTTGTTTTTGTTCTGGTCCTCGACTGACACCGAGTCTAGTACTTGAGGAATAATGGTTTAAGTCTGAGTTTAACTTCTTTCATCCCTTTTGGTGATCTGGTAAGTCCATACTGGATTTAGTTTAGGGAATACTAATATGTCACCTTCACTCTTTATCTAAATTCCCGGATCTAGACTATCTATCTCACGGACTACTAGATACCTTACTGCAAACACTGTGACATGTCCTCTGTCCCTAGTTCTGGTAGGGGTACCTTTTCTTTACGTTTTTTCGTTTTACCGACAGACCCCTCCGGAATGTTTATCGATACTTTTCTTCTCTTCACTTTTCGGTTCCTCTTTTCCTTTCTATATTCGTAGACTTACGTCTCAAAGTTTCTTATCGTTCTTCTCTATTCTTTCGGAAGAAGTCGCTAGTTACGTTTCTTTATCTCCTTTTGTTGTCTTACCCTTTCTGATCTCTAGAGAAGTTCTTTTAATCTCTATGGTTCCCTTGTAAAGTACGTTTCTACCCGAGCTATTTCCTGTCTTTACCAGACCTGGATTGTCTTCGTCTTCTATAATTCTTCTCCACCGTTCTTATGTGTCTTCTTGACATGTTTTTCCCAGAAGTGCTGGACCTATTAGTGCTACTACACTAGTGAGTGGATCTCAGTCTGTAGGACCTTACACTTCAGTTTACCCGGAATCTTTCGTAGTGATGCTTGTTTCGATTACCTCCACTACCTTAAGGTCATCTCGACGAAGTTTAGGACTTTCTACTACGACACTTTCACGACGTGAGTTATACGGTCGTGTAAACCTTTTGAGTCGTCACCGGTGTCCTGACCTTTTCCAGTCAAAAGTAAGGTTAGGGTTTCTTTCCGTTACGGTTTCTTACGAGTTTGATGACACGTTAACGTAAGTAGAGTGTACGATCATTTCATTACGAGTCTTAAGAGGTTCGGTCCGAAGTCGTCATACACTTGACACTTGAAGGTCTACAAGTTCGACCAAAATCTTTTCCGTCTCCTTGGTCTCTAGTTTAACGGTTGCAAACGACCTAGTACCTTTTTCGTTCTCTTAAGGTCTTTTTGTAGATAAAGACGAAATAACTGATACGGTTTCGGAAACTGACACCTAGTGTTGTTTGACACCTTTTAAGACTCTCTCTACCCTTATGGTCTGGTGGACTGGACGGAGAACTCTTTAGACATACGTCCAGTCCTTCGTTGTCAATCTTGACCTGTACCTTGTTGTCTTACCAAGGTTTATCCCTTTACTCATGAAGTTCCGACATATAACAGTGGGACGAATAAATTGAAGATACGTCTCACGTAGTACTCTTTGCGACCTGACCTTCTTTGTGTTCGACCTTAGTTCTAACGGTCCTCTTTATAGTCAGTGGAGTCTATACGCATACTGTGGTGGGAATACCGTCTTTCACTTCTCCTTGATGTTTCGGAGAACTACTTTCACTTTCTCCTCTCACTTTTTCAACCGAATTTCGAGTTGTAAGTCTTTTGCTTCTAGTACCGTAGACCAGGGTAGTGAGGTACCTTTTATNTATGTACCCCTTTGTCACAGTCTGAAATAAAACCCCCCGAAGTTTTAGTGACGTCTACCACTGACGTCGGTACTTTAATTTACTGCGAATGAGGAACCTTCTTTTCAATACTGGTTGGATCTATCATATAAGTTTTCGTCTCTGTAATGAAACGGCTGATTCCAGACAGATCAGTTCCGATACCAAAAAGGTCGCCAGCACATACCTACACTCTCAACCTGACACTTCTTCCGACTCGTGGCTTCTTAACTACGAAAACTTGACACCACAACCTCTTCTGAGAAC